>CM062390.1:29581794-30279200 GCA_031304145.1 Cardiospermum halicacabum | reverse complement strand
AGGTATGATTCTAATATCTAGTAAAAATCAAATTTCCCCCGAAACCCTAACTAGGTAAATTTAAATGTTGTTTCGTGTTGTGCTGTGATTTAGTGTGTGTGAGTAGTTTGTGTTTTTGATTTCATTGGTATTTAGTTTATATCAATTACATTAGATTAAAACATGGAAAATTAGCTTTCCTCATTTTTATTTATCTTCATATTCTTTCTTTTCTCAATTTTCTTTATTTTAAAGACTAAAAGTATAATATGTTTTGATTATTTACTTTATAAATTCCAACTCCTATGTGCACAATATGATTTTGAGTGATAAAAAAAATTGAGTGATCTTTATGAGGTGTAAGAATCAAATTTCATTTTGATGTAGCATATATGTTAAATGTCATCGTGATAATCTACAAAAAGTTATGTTTTGTTTGTTTTATCCATTTCATTTTATTTTGTTTTGATTTATATTTTTAAAACAACCATTCAATATATAGATATATAGATCTCATGTAATTTAGCAAATTTACAACCACACAACACAAAATCAACCTTACACATACTACTATGTATATGTATTTATATTTCTTCTATGTTCCTGCTTGGGACTATAACTGAAAACAAGTTTTGAATCCTTTTCGGATTGATTTATATAGTTGGTTGAAGTAGTCCATATAGTTACTCCTGCTCAATGTTTTTGATTTGAACTATTGTCCCAATCTTTGTTTCAGCCCATTTTGTTAACCCCATGTATTTAAGGATCTTGTTCTCACTTTTTGAAGCAATTGATTTACTTCATCTTATTTGTTTTTGGTTTTTCTGGTACGGTTTTCTAACCTCTATTTACAATGTGATTTTTTTTTTTTTTTTTTTTTTTTTTTTTTTTTTTTTTTTACTTATTTCTTTGTATAAACATGATTTTTGTGATAAAAACTTTTTTGTATGCAATATGATTCTAATATCTAGTAAAAATAAACTTCCTCCGGAACCCTAGCAAGGTAAATTTGAGTGTTGTTTCGTGTTATATTGTGATTTAGTATGCGTGAATAGTTTGTGATTTTGATTTCATTGGTATTTAGTTTACATCAATTACATTAAATTAAAAAAAAACAATGAAAAATCAGCTTTCCTCATTCTCATTTATATTCCCATTGTTTCCTTTCTTAAATTTCTTTATTTTAAACACTAGAAGTATAATATGTTTTGATTATTTGCTTTATAGATTCCAAATACTGTGTGTATTAACAGAGACAATATGATTTTGAGTGATAAAAAAAAATTGAATGATATTTGTGAAGTGTATGTTTGAAAGATATATGGATTTGAGTATCTGACTTACTTTTAAAGGGTGATTTGGTTTAACGATGATTGTATCCTTTGTATTGTTTTGATTACGAATGAAATTTCTATTTATCTGGTTAATTTTCTTGCTTGTGGTTATCGTATTTTATAAACCTTCAAGAGATTATAACTCTTTTACTAGAGCTACCTAGGGTTTAAAGATTTGTGGCATGCATTAAATGTCATTGCGATAATCTACAAAAGTGACGTTTTGTTTGTTTTATTTTATTCATTTCATTTCATTTTGATTTTTTATAAGGTATGGTAAGTTATAAGTTTCATTTTTTACTTCTTTACCTTTGTGAATGATTGAAATGACCCTCCTATAGATAGATATTATGTAACTCAGCAATCTCACTACCACATAGCACAATGAGACTTGCACATATTATGTGTATTAACATTTCCATTATGTTCATGCTTGGGCCTGTAGCTAAAACAGATATTGGACTCCTTTTGGATCGATTCATATGGTCTGTAAAAACGGTCCATAGTTACTCTAGCCCAATATCATGTTGATATGTGTCTCGATCCATTTTATAAACCCTAAGTATTTAAGGATCTTGTTCTCATTGTCAAAGTAGTCAAGTATTTTCCATCTTCTTCGTTTTTACTTTTCAGCTAGGGTTTCTTTAATCTCTATTTTCTATGTGATTTTGGTATTTATTTCTTTACTATCTCTATTTTACTATGTGATATTGGTGTTTATTTCTTTGTGATCTCTATGATTGAAATTTCTTTACATACCGTATGATTCTAATATTTAGTAAAAATTAAATTTATCTAAAATTTATAGATTCCGATTATTTTGTGTAGTGCTAAAATTTAGCGTAAGAATAGTTTGTGATTTAAGTAGTATATCTTAAAAATGAGGATTTATCTAGAATCTAACTTATTAGTCCATAGCAGGTGTATCACTTAGGTGTTATACTGATTTAGTGTGGGAATTGTGGGAATAGTTTGTGATTTTGATTTCGTCACTATACAAGTACATTATATTAAAAAAATGGAAAATCAGCTTTCGTCATTCCCATTATCTATACTCGTTTGCTCACTTCTCTTCCTGATTATAATTATTAAAGCAATATCCAGTGCCCCTGCCAGGTCCAAAAATCTCCCTCCTGGCCCAAGAAAGTTACCCATTCTGGGAAACCTTCACCAGCTTGTAACCTCTCAGCTTCCTCACCAAAAATTCAGAGAACTGTCCCAAAAATATGGACCCTTGATGCATCTCCAACTAGGAGAGATCCCAACTGTCGTTGTCTCCTCACCTGAATTCGCCAAAGAAGTTTTGAAAACACACGACATTTTGTTTGCATCTAGGCCTTCTAGTCAAATGGCAACTGTACTGTTTTATAATGCCAGTGATATAGTGTTTTCTCCTTATGGTGATTATTGGAGACAGCTGAGAAAAATCTGTGTTTTAGAGCTTTTGAGTATGAAAAGGGTGATGTCATTTAGATCAGTTAGGGAAAAAGAAGTGATGAATCTTGTTGATTGCGTGGAAACAAGAGTTGGGTCAGCTTTTAATTTCACTGAGAGGGTGAGTTTGCTTACTTATAAAATCACTTGTATGGCTGCATTTGGTGAGATTGGAGATTATTATGAGTCTTTTCGAGCTGTGTTAGATGGGATAGTGAGAATAAGTAATTCATTTAATTTGAATGATTTGTTTCCTTCTGTTGGTGGTCTGGTGGAGTGTTTTACTGGAGAGAAGCGTCAGATGCTGAAGTTGCATAAGGAGGTGGATAGGATATTTGAGGGTATTTTTGGTGAGCATAAGAAGAGAGGTGGTGGTGTTAGTGATGGAAGAAATGAGGATTTGGTTGATGTTTTATTGAAGGTTCAAGGTGGTGGTCAGTTTGATTTGAGTATGGATAACATCAAAGCTGTCCTCTTTGTAAGTGTTTCTACTAGATGGTTTCTTGATTTATGAGGTCTAAAATCAGTTTCTTATAGATGTGAACTCACATTTCAGGATATTTTCGCTGCTGGTACTGAGACATCATCAATGACAATGCATTGGACAATGTTGGAACTGATGAAAAATCCAGAAGTCATGCAAAAGGTACAAGCAGAAGTGAGGGAGGTATTCAACAGAATTGGAAGCACAGATGAAACTGGCATCAATGAAATGAAGTTCCTGAAACTTGTGATAAAAGAAACTCTCAGGCTACACCCTCCTGTCCCGATGTTACCTGCAAGAGAAAGCAGAGAGGAATGTGAGATAAAAGGGTACAAAATTCCGAAGAAAACTTGGGTTCTTGTGAACGCCTATGCTATAGGGAGAGATCCGAATACTTGGAGTGAACTGACAAATTTATTCCAGAAAGATTTGTTGATTTGCCGATTGATTATAAAAGAAATGATTTTGAATTTGTTCCATTTGCCAGGAATGTTTTTCGGCATAGCCACTGTGGAGCTTCCCTTAGCTATGTTATTGTACCATTTCGACTGGAAACTTCCAGATGGTGTGAAACCTGAAGATTTAGATGGAAGTGAGGCTATTGGCATGTCTAGCAGGAAGAAAGAAGATCTCCTTATCATTCCTGTCAAGAAACAAGTTTAATATCTAGATTGCTGAAGGGTAAGTATGTACTAAGCTGTTGTTAGAATGATGTTTGATTTGTGATTCCATTGTATTTCCTGAATCTGTTAAATTATCTTCATTAGTATTTGTAACAAGGAGTGAATCATGATATGATGTAGAGCTTTTAAAGCTTAATAAGGTACAATTATGTTGCTGTATTGACCATTCTACATAAAACAGCAGCTGTAGAATCTCCTCCAGGTAGACTCGAAACTGTCGTCCTTAACCCCAACTCATATTCTGCTTCTGCTTCTGCTTCTGGGTTCACTGATTCCTCCGGACCCTAAAAATTACCCAGAATTGGAAACCTTCACCAGCTTATAACCTCAAATGAATTGTGTTTTCATGTAGGTCTTATGATACGACTGGGATAGGTTTTTCCCCATATGTTGATTATTGGAGGTAGTTGAGAGAAATCTGTGTTTCATAGCATTTTGAGCTTGAAAGGGTGTGAATCAGTCAGGGAAGTAATTGATGTTGTTGATCGGATGAAAACAAAATCTGGGTCGGTTGATTAATTTCACTGAGAGGGTGAACTTATAGAGTTACTTGTGTGGCTGCTTTTGGGAAGATTGTTAATTATTATTAGACTTTTCAAACTAAGCTTCATGAGACTGTCAAATTTCTCCGGTGGGTTTAGTTTTGCGGATTTGTTTCCTTCCTTGCTGAGAGCTGTGTGGTGGGGTTTAGTGGACTGAAGGGTCAGTTGCTGAAGGATATTATTGCTAAAACTATTTTCTGCGTCAGCGGTTAAACAGTATTTTTCTGTACTATCCTATTTATCTGCTTATACGTATTAATCTTAATAAATGATTGCTCGCAGGGATAAAAACAAAAAGTTGTAAGTAAGGATGGGTTATCAATGGTTGAATAGTAGTTGAATAGTAATATGGTAGTTTGAATAATTATAACTGTTCAATAATTTGAAATAATAATTTGAGTAATTTTTAAAATAGTAATTATAATATTTTAAAATAAAGATTATATATAAAATTATAAAAAATAATAATTTAATATTTATTAATATAAAATAAAAAGATATTTTCATAGTTTTAAAACAGTGATTTATAAAAATATTAACTTTTGCAAATCGCTATTTACACTATTAAATACTATTTTAAAACACTATTACAAAAAATATATTTTTACATAGTATTTCAAATTATAATACTAATCAAACCATTAAAAACTCATAATGTCAAAAAAAACCATTAAAAATCGAATATATTCATGAGAGAATTTGAGTTTTATTTAGTTTTTATAAGTTTATTGATATTTATTTATTTATTTTAAATAATTTTTTATTTTATTTTCATTGATCTATATATATTGAATAAATTAATAAATAAATTAATAACAGAATATAATAAACTACCATAAAATATAATATGTTCCAATCAGAATTAATTAAAAAAAAATTTAACAAAATAGTTTTGATAATTAATTTATTTTTACTTTTATCAAAATTAATTATAAATTTTGATAAGACTCAATGTAATTATTTATTATATAATAACATTATATTTGTTATTATTATTATTTTTTTTGTCATAGATGGAAAAAAAATAAATAAAAGAGGATATGAACTACTATATATTTTGGAAATAATGAATTGGCTCAAACATGTGTTGCCCATGTTTTTGTAACATCACCACCATAATCAGTTGCTACTTTTATAGTAATTTAATCATCATTGAAGTAATTAAATATTATTTTGTTCATCACTAAAGTATATTGTTTTGAACTGATTTCCTACATTATCGTTACTAAATTCAAATTAATAAAGTATTAGTTGTGTTGTAATGATGAACCTAATTCAAACCCAAATCTCCAATAGAAACCACAACGGTTAGTGTTAGATAGATGAGTTGTTTGAAGAGACGTCTATGATATAAGAAAAGACCAAACAGAAAGTATGAGTATCAAACAGCCGCAGTTTGCAAGTAGATCTAAAAGACAAATCTTGTGTTGTCTTTTTGTCTTTTTAATTAATAAGACTCAAAACCCGTGCACCCACCACCACCATTGAAGACCCAACGTTCCTATTTTCAAAAACCGTTGGAGCCCAATTTCCCTTTTTATTAAATCTCTTCTCTATCTCACTCACTCTTTTCTTCTCCAAGAATGAACCTTTGTTGAGATTAGATAAGCCCAGATCCTTGTCATGGGGTGTTTTCTTGGTTGCTTTGGTCTCACCAAGAAAAAACGAAGGAAATCAGTCCATAGAATCTTGCCGGGAGACCATGTAATTTATTTTGTATCTTGTTCTTTTTTGGTTTTTCTTTTTTGGTGATTGTGAATAAATTTGAGGTTTTGTTGCAGAGACATGGAAGCTATGAGGTTCTGGATTCGTCGGCATCTAATGATGTTGACATTGGAGACAGAAACCCCATTTGTTTTGATTCGGAGCTCAGGTTAGTTTCAATGTCTATTTTGTGTTTGGTTTGTGATTTGTGTCATAGATTGTTAATAGGGTTCTTTGGATGTCGGTTACAGTGGTAGGGTTAAGGTGAGATCAAGTATCAAGATTAGGAAAAAAGTGAGCTTTAATTTGAATGTACAAATATATGAGCCTCTTCCGAAAGAAGAAACCAGCTGTCATTTAGATGATGATAACAAGGAAGAGAAGATGAGGAATGAAAGAGATGCAGGTGTCTCTGGATTGGATTCATGCAAGATTAAAAATGGCTCATTTCCTAGCAACCACAGGTATCATAATTGTGTGGAGAATTTTGAGGATGGGGATGAGATTGAAAGTGATTTGGACTATTATGATGAGGATGATGATGAAGATGAAGATGATGAATTTAGTAGTGGAGATGAGTTTGATGAAGATGCAACTCAAAAGGAGTCCTTGGAGCAAGTGTCCATTGATGAGAGTGAAGAGAAACCAGCAAGGGACAGGAGACAGCAGGTACCTTCTGTGTTGAATCCAGTGGAGAATCTCAGTCAATGGAAAGCGATGAAAGCTAAAACAGCACCAATTAAGCATCTAAGGAAGGAGAATATCGAGTTAGAGCAGGAAACATCAGTACCCTTTGCTTCGAAGACTTCTTCTAATCTGCATCCTTCCATTCTAGTGTCAAAGCAAAATCAATCAAAGCCTCCTTTACTCCAGGAGATTGCTGTTGACGCCAGCCTTTCAAATTGGTTAGCTTCTCCGGAGTTTAAGAAGTCCAAGGCCATGAGCATCATTGTCAATTGTAATGAAAACATTCCACCAATGAGAAGCATGTTTGACAAAACATGTTCACGGCAAAGCAGAGAACAAAGGCCGATTTCAGATCTCACCAACCTAGAGGCTTGACTAAGGGAAGATGTGATTACTTTCTGTATGTTTGTGGAATTGAATACAGCAGATTCTGGGAAAGAAGTTTATCTTTCAAGTCAATTGAAGTGTGAATTGGTATGGGGTGTTGTTGTTTGTAGTTCTGGTTTCTGATTCTTTGATTGTTTGTAATGTTCTGTATACAATATTCATGTTGATTTTATCCTGATGACTGTTGAGTGTTAGTTTTGCTATGGCTGTACGTGTTTCTTTCTATTCCATAATGAGAGAAGGATCATGAAAATTTCCAAACCCTAGTTTTCTATCTGGTTTCACTTGTTCAGGTATTCTTGCTGGAGAAGAGTGCAGTGAACTGAATATGTACTTCTAAAATACAGATACTGCATCATTGTCATTTTTAGTAGGACTAGAAATTTTAAAAGGATGATCAGAACGGTCCATTATGCTCTCAACTCATGCTCAACTCAATCAGGCAAACATAATTTGTACGCATATGTCCAGTGTGAGATTAAGAATTTACAGCTGTGGATCTACCAGCGAAGAGTTCTACTAACAAGACATGACATAGAAGATTAGCACTGTCAATCAAATATTCCTTAATGAGTCTAGGACCAACCATGCATGAAGCATGGTAACAATGGTCTCTATGGGACAATGTGATTAACAGTAGACCTCCACGTTGAATTCCTGACAAATCGGCATATTCTAAAATATTTACTCGTGTAGAGAGTAGCAACCACATGAAACAGCTAAAACTCACTGACAGTGCAGCACTTGATTAATAGATTCACAAGATCAACCAGTCTGCAAGACACAAGATTAGCACTTGATTACTTTGCACTTTCTCATTGTAATAATAACTCTTTGGTATTGAATCTATACATATCCACATATGCAAAAGCATAAAAGTTCAAGTATCACTGTTTTGTTACATATTTTTGAACCAATACTGTCATCAACACTGTTTTCCACTTCCAACCAGGCGAATAGTTTCATGCATTATGGACAGCTAGTAAGAAACTCTATATTTTGAATGGTATTTAATCTGTATCTTCATATGCTGCTAACATTAGTAACCCTCTTTCTTTCCTCAGGACTTTTGATCCATCATAGAGAATTGGCAAATGGATCAATTTGCAGCAGAATAGAATTTTGAAGAGAAACACCCTATTACCCAAAAATCTCTTGATAGACAAGTTGTGAAATGGTATCTACATTATGGTACAGATACAAGAATCTGATTCCTCATCATCAGAGTCGCTCACGTCGCTGCAAGCACAAGCAAGAGAGTATCAGCAGTGTGGGAAATGACAGTATATCAGATGTATTTAATTGTCTCACATATTCAAGAATTTTCAAATCATAACAAGGAAAAAAGCCTGGACGACGGTCATTGTTAACTCTTTTTCTACAGCAATGGAATAGACTAATTCTTTGAATAACTTAAAATTGCATTCTTGGTCAATGACTATTATCAGTGTGTATTGCATCAGTTTGATCACAAGTACCTCAGCTTGCCAGAAAACTAGGAAATTTAACTAGGTGAATGGAAGTAAATAGATGAATTCATATTCAAGAGAACTTTTGTCTACTAGTTCGGAAACGATCCAAGTCCTTCAAATTCACATCGTTAGCTTTTCAAAGAAAAAAAAAACTCATCTATCCAAAAAAATTAATGTGACGTTGCAATAAATGTAGTGAACTAGGAAATTTCATGTATGGCAACTGGAATCAGCAGAAGACAAAAGTTGCGGCTGTTAAATAGAATGGCTGTATAGCAAGCAGGGTATTAACTGAACAAACATAGTGCGCGAAAAACATCAAGGTTACTGAACAAACATAGCAAGTGTAAACCTTACTACAAAGGTATTAATGTAAGCCTTGTCATGCGCATGCATACTATCACTTGACTTTAATGTATAGACTTGAAAATAATTGTAGACCATATTTTAACGTTTGAATAAAGAAGGCCAAACTTAGGCTATGCACATGCAACCACAGTTTTGATCCTATTGTATTGGTGCATTAGACATGTATTGCTCTGAGAAAAAGACAAAATATTATTATCAATGAAAAGGAAGATGAGCAGATGAACCAGGAGATCCTAAGATTATAAAAGACCATCAGCACAAAGACAGAGTATTACATAACAAAATCAAATCATTTACTGGAAAGGAAGCAAAACTCAGATGCCACCAAATGTAACAAAAAGTTATCTTTGTCACTTTGGGAAAAACTTTTGGACTTTTCATCCGTCAAGGTTCTTGCTAAACCTTCTAACATATTTACTTGATACAACTTCTTTTGTAAATCATTTCCTATTCAAGACTGACTCATTGTCTTGCACATGGGTTGCTTTCTGCACTACTGTGGCTCTACTATTGGCAAAGACAAAAATCCTCCTTCAGTGATCTGTGCATTAACTTCACCAAATAGACATTCTAACTTTGCACGAGGGCTGGAAATTCGTTATCAAGCAGCCAATTTCCACCAGTGTGCCATTGCACTTCTGACCAGCCATATGTTCACTTATTTATATATATATAAGGTAATCTATATATCTATTAATTTTTTCAGTACATATAAGAAAAGGAAAAAGGTGAAAGAGACACAACTTATTTTTCCAAAGTGAACAGACAAAGTTGCTTGTTTCACTAGGCGACAACTAGTAAGAAACTGTAATCTGACTATTGATTTAGCAATATATTTTTCTTAGTTTGCTACCATGGTAATAATCTCTTTTCTATGAGAGAAGGCTATGGTTAAAATCTGGCAACCGAAAAGAATCTCCCCTGTGACTGAAAAATAGAACGTGACAAGCTACAAAAAGACAACATCAAAACTTAAGGACATGAATACCATAATGATTTTTCAAAGAATGAGCTTGCATCAAATTCTTTATAACCAAAAATAAGCTTACCACTTATTATAATTTTGAATGAAAACTCAAATGGACAGATCCTGAACAGATCAGAGTGCAAAAATGGAATATGTTATTTTAAATAGCCCATGAGGAGAGTATAACTAATAAAGTCTGCAAACAGCCAAAGGTTGGTTGACTAGTGATGCAAGAAGTTATGAGTAGTACAAATTTGAAGGAAACATTCTTGTTCTCTATGGACTATTAAACTAAGAGGCAGTTCACCAACCTCTCCTAGGAGCTTCATACTTACAAGCTCAGTACTTAGAACCGGTTAATAAGACCCCAACTGAAAAGAGTGATCGCATCAAGCCCACAGAGATTATGTTGATGTCAATTCAAAGATTTTCCAAATCAAACAGATTAAACTAATAATAGGTTGATGCTAGGTAAAAAATCAGTTGACATTGCTTCATACAACTTCCTAACTATTAACATCACAATGGCATAATATTTATGGTTAAAGAAAATACCATAACAGGAACAGAAAAACTAATTAATGGTCATCTCCACTCGCGCCAAAACTGCAAACTACTAGCAATTATTTTCCTAAGCTATTTACTGGCAAGCGCCAATTGACAATAGCATTGTAGCATTGTTGGAAATGAGTGTAAGACGGAGTATAAGACAACTTGTTCATTACAGCTACAATTTCCCTGGTTATTTTAACTTTCAAAGGGGAGGGTGTACAATGAACTCAAGCACCATAACTTCATACTTGAGTTGAGACACAACCTGCTTATTTGTCCCCAAACTGATTTTCCATCCACAAACATTTATTTACGTACTATTCAATACCCACTACATTATTTTTTAACAATTTGCAAACAGGAAGATCAAAACTCAGAAAAATTAAAAAACAACAAAGGAACATCCAAAGAAAGTAAAAGCAATAGAAAGACACATAAATGCAAACAAAACAAAGTGAGAACAACATCCCTAGACTAAAGCAATATAGTTCTCAAACTTCATCAACAAAACACACATAAAAACACTCCATGAAAATATTTACCTGGGCTCGAATTCCAACACCTCCACAAGCTTGTCCCCATTCTTATCATTCCACTGTACTTTCCGACGTGTTTTGTCTGGCTTTCTAGACATCCCACCTTTCCTTGGAGGCAACAAAGACTTCGACTCACTATACTCCTCACCATCAGTATGATTGTCAAGTTTCTCAGAATCTACTGTTTCTAAAAGCTCTTGTCTGGTCCCGTTTACATCGTTAGCATCCACACGCCCTTTCTCCATTCACACCAACTCAAAGCTAAAGTAACCAGATTGAAGATCTCTCTATCTATCCCAATTTCAATCTACCAAGCTTCGAAAATCTGATCGAGATACTAATTCAATCAGTTACTTCGTCATTTCTCAACAATTCTTTTCACCAAATTATTCACTAATCCAAACCCCAGTAGCACAATTAACTCCAAAGAGACAACATTTCAGATCATCGATGAGCTGAAAACTAAACCTTTGTAAACCCTAACCCCTTCAAAGCCCTTGGAAAACAAAAAATGGCCAAAAAAATTGCATAGATATCATTACACTAACCAGGTCAACCTTCAATTTTGGACCAGATCGAGCTTCAATAAAACCTTTTTCATTCATCAGACCACAACCACCATCAATTTAAACATAACAGTTACAGAGAAAATGAAAATACTTTGAATTATAATTTAAAACTTTCCAAATACAAATATTCCACGAGAACGATAAAGAAACAGATAACTTACTGAAAAAGACAAAAAGCAACTAGATTCTGGACAACTTTGAACTGGTGACATTCACTATAAACCGCAAATAAAATAAAAAAAATTGAAAAAAGGAAAATAATATTGGGTTGAAGCGTAAAACAGTGATGTAGCGATGATGATGAAGAAGTGCGTTTACTTTTATTTTTTTAATAGAACAAGCAAGTGTGGAATGTTTAAATGCATTAATTTACATCGTATCAGGACTCGGTGATGTGATGGACGGTCAGGATTTCATAGATGGGCTGATAGGTTGAATGAATGTGGTGTACGGTTAGGTAATGTCGTTACACCCATCCACGTGGTGATTTCTCATAGGCTCAAAAATGAAATTATTGGATTTGCTGAGCTGTCAACATCTACACAATTCCAACGTGGCTTTTGGGTGGAGATATTTTAAATCTAAAACAAAATCAATAATTATAGTAGAAACAAAATCAGTAGTAGAAATAATTGATAACGAGTGGACAGATTTCGTTTCAATGAGTTATGATTTAATAGAGTTAATTTTTGAATTATGAAAAACATTCACAGTCTAAATTAATATTGTTTATTTGTATGATCCGATAGAAATATACAGTAATAATAAGCGAATGATGGGGGTGAGGTACCGAACATAACATAACTAAGCACATGAAAACAAAAACTTGAATGCATGCATGTGTCATCCAGAAACAAGTGTTGATGAAGACGGTGATGTGGACAAAAAGGATGAAGAACTTGGAGTAGTTTGCAAACCAGAAAAAACCTGTTACCATCATAAAGCTGAGGAAGAAAACAAAAACAGATAAAGCAGTAGTGGAAGTGGTTGGTACTTGCTTCTAAGCAAAGTCAGTTGTAAAAATGATTGCAACTTAAAATTGATTTTACTCTAAATATGTCTCATGTCCTCTGCTGCAGCAGCTGCTGTAGTACCAACAAGATGGCCAGCTTTGAGAGATCCTCTCCTTCTCTGAAGAATGTCCTGCTCAATATATACAGGTGAGTCAAGTCTATGCAATTCATTGAAATACTTCAATTATGTTTCATTTCTGTATTCCTCTGAGATTATAAATCATCAGTATAGTTATTCACCGATGTGGTAGATATTTCATGGTATGAAAATAATCAGTGTGCATATAAGAATGAGCTACTGATTACTTACCAAGATGTAATCATAAAATCTGCTGATTAATTTTGTTGCTTGGATGAAAGAGCTGAAAAACCCCAGGAGGTTGATCATCACTTGCACGAATTTGGGTCTGTGGAGTATCACATTCAGGTAAATTTCAGCACAGTTATAGCGGTTTCATCATATGGAACTTGGACCATTTCCTACATCAGCATAGAAATATATCTAAATTATATAAACATGGTCATTGGTTATGGGAGAATATACTAAATCAAGAACATTAATGTGCTGTATTACCTCAAAATATCAGTGCTGAATGGCCTTTAATATTTCGACAGTCTCCAGTGTCAGATCCACATCTAGCATACTTGTCCTTATCAATGCCACTGTTGTCCCAAGGGGACTTGCTATCATATGGAATTTCAAGGTACACATTGGATATGATAAAGGGAATTGCTTCTGATGTTGTGGAGATTGTTGAACCTGCAAAATCAGGATACCAGCTAACTCTACGAATAGACTTTACTAAGATTCCCCGTAAGAAAGGTATATTGATCTATCCTCAACCTCAAAGAAAGCTTTTTTTTTTACTCTGAGATAATAGCTACAAAGATGTGTCAACATATCCAAATGTACAAATGAACAAATTCATCTAGAATCTAGATTTTGAATTTAAAAGAGAAAACAGGACATAGAATACACAAAAAAAGTGAAACTGTTAAATCAATGAAAAGAGACTCAAGCATATGGTTTTACATTTTTATAAATTGACTAATGCATATGTTATTGTTCGCAGACCCTGTAAAGATAATTACAAATATTTCTGCAGTACAAGCAACTATCCTAAGTTCTCAACTGAAAGAAATGCTTTGGAAGGTCAATGACAGTGATCCATATCAAGGTGTGAACAAACCTCTCAAACTTGTGTACCACCCAAGAGAGCCTTTTTATGTCATCAGACAGGTAGTGTGAATGAATTAAATTATCAACTAGGATTAGCAAACTAGCAACCCAAAACTATTTTAAGAAAGCAATACTTTTTGCAATAGTTTTTCGTAAAAGCCCCAGTTGAAGACAACTACTTTTGTTTCGGCAGATTTTACTCAAATTAAGGGGTATCTATATAATATAAGAGCATGAAGCATATATACTAAAAATATCTTTTATCAAATTCACTTAACAAGAATTTTTGATGAGTTTGGCAGCCACAAAGAATCACTGCAGTATTCCCAATGCGCTTCAAGGAACAATCAGACGTGATCATAGCAACAGCCTTCCTTCAGGTGTTCTACAAATTACTGCATTTTACTAGATCTTAATTTAAAATCTAGTTTTCTAGTCCTAATAAATGCAACTTAATACCATGTCACAGGAACTCGTGGACGTTGGGAGGTCAGAAAAATGGGCTAAGGCACCTCCATGCAACTGGTCACCTATTCCTCCTCCAGAATTGAGAGGAGAACCCTTTGAAGATTTGAGCACAAATGGAGGATTTGTCACTTTTGGTACCCACTTTCTCTCTTAACATTTGACCATATAAAGTTGAACCACCAAATAGTATGAACCACTCTAGATTCTAATCTAACTTGTAGACCCAAAAAAGTAAAGCTATTAAAAAAATGAGAACAGCCTAAAACTCAAATACTCAACTAATATTCTTTTGGTGTCATGCTAATCAAAAACCTATTCTTAATCCATTGAATCTTCTCAATACAAGAAAATTTTAGTGGAGGATAGAGATACTTCCTTTTCATTTGGTCTTTTAAGGATTTTAGTAGAAGATTGAGCTATCACTAACACAATTTGTATATCTCCACAGATATTGCTCCAAGGCACATCAAAGGTAAGAGACTGGACAAGACAGTATGGAATTTACTGAATTTCTATGCCTACGTGAAATACCATGTAAAGGTAAGTTACCTGATGTTCCTTGTATAAATCTTATCTCGAGAAATCTGTCTTTGCTGTTGGTATTATAACCAACAGTCTTTTTAGATCTTAACTAACAAGCTTGTCCAAATAGTGCACCAAAGGCTTCATACAAAGAAGGATGAGAAAGCGTCTAGATAGTTTGGTTGAGGTACGGAACCACATCTTTTATACTCAAGGAGTAATAAGTCAACAAGTAGCTGCAAACAACCAGGAGAAAAATAGAAGCAAATAAATTTATACTTGATCTCAAATAATCTCATAGTATTTTGTGACTGAGCAATACAGCTAGTGTTAAAAAGTGGAAGTACTGATTTCTACTACTCATATTTCAGGTTCTGCAGAAGCCAAGATTAGAAAAAGATGCAAATACCAAAAAGGTTCAAGGTATGCTTCCAGTTTCTTTTGGCAGAAGTAGGGGTCAAATGAGTAGGTTTAAATTGAAACAATTAAATAAAATAAGCACAATCTACTAACATGTAATATGCAATGGAGTTGACGTAGCATGAGAACAATCAGTTGTATATACAAAAAAAAAAAATAGTGTTATCAAGTACTTCTTTTATTGTAAGCCCAGAATCACAAAAATCACACAAACAAAATCTAATTATTACAGTCACTACCACTGCACTTGCATTAGTTTTATCTGATCATTACAACATTTCTGAAAAGAGACTAAACAAAGCAATGGATATATCATAACCATATCATGACTACTATAAACAATTTATCCTGGTAATTAATGGATCCCTGCCTAAATAAGAAAAAACAAAAATAGTTTATTAGCAAAATGAACACCAAAATTTGTGCTTTAGAATTTGGTTACACTGATAACTTCATTATTATTATGCAGTAGGTAGGCGTGCGAAAAAATGGTTCAGAATTCCCAAATCTAAATTTCTGAGAAGGAAATTTCGTGAGTTTACTAACAAGATCAAGAGACTCCGTTACCGACTTAAAATCCAAGGGTTTAAACGTTTTCGTCAAAAATGGTTGAAAATGCCTAAGTTTCGTTCTTCAGTGGGATATCAAAGATTGGCTTGATGTATATGTACTTATTCAGATCAGATGCTGCGATGAACTTGTATTCTTACTTTACATTAACAGCAAAAGTATTCTTAATTGCATAAACCTGTCATTTTGTCAGAAATAAACATTAGTAATCATGTACCCTAGTTGAATGAAGACACAAGGATTAGCAAGTATGATGCAGTTTTTCATCCATTTATGCACTTAAGACTATGTAGAGGGGAAAAGAGAAAGGAAAGAGATCATAAATCATGCTAATCAAGCACTAATTATAGGATAGCATAAAAGCATACATATTCTGTAATAAGTTCACAAGTCTTCCAGAAAAAAAGAAGATCCCCACAAAAAAGGAAGATTACCTGGAAAGCCAAGAAATTTTGCAAATTGAAAGAGTGCTCAAGTTGCAAATCTAACTTTGACAAATTGGCAAGCCGCAGAATTTTTTTCTGTCTTCCCCCTGAACTATACATTTAAATGTTGACCAGACCAAAATTGATTATGCAGAAGCACATACGTTAGCTTGGAAGTCAAACTGATAATTCCCTTTTTGAGTCTTAGAGAGATGGAACTGACTCTTTTTTGGGTAGAGAATGTTAGACTAGTTCCTCTAAAGGTTAGATTATAATGTATTAATCCATATAATACAGTGCCCAAGTAACCCAAGCTTACTTTTTCTTTTGTTGAAACAGAGTATCCTAAGCTTACTCAGAATCCTGGAAAGCTCTCTATTATACAGTCATTTGTTATCAAGACCAAAACCAAGTATGTGAGAGGCATCAGCATCAAAACTTCAAAAGCCTTTTGGTTATTTCTCAAGGCTCTATGTTCAGCACTTGTGGAATGGTGCATAACATATGTCAAAACAGATTGTTTAAGCTATCCACTTTTCATAGTACCCAGTAAAGGGAAAAGAATAAGTTCATATAAATATATGGTAACATCTTGAAACTCTTCCCACTACTACAATAAATTGAAACATATTCTGCATAAAAGATATTCAATCACAACACTTCTAGCACTTACAGGCATAAGTAAATCCAAGGTTGACACAACTGAACTGATCAAATTCTGCAGAAAGCAAATGAGAAAGGTTGTTATTCATTTCTTCCAGCTAAAAAAAGTCAATCGGTATATCCAAAGAAACTCTTAGAGACACCTAAACCATTAAAATGCAATTTGTTTTTTCTTTTCTTGAATGGACTGTATATGCTGTTCTTTATTCGACTTCTGGTTTAATTTTAACCGACGCATTTCGTTATTTATTCAACCACAGAAGTTGTGATCAGCATTAGTGAGTAAATAAGTCCTCGTCCATGTGCAACAATCCAAAAGAATAATAACAAAAAGTAACCCTTCACTAAATTGAATATCTGTATAAACACATTGGTAAAAATAAGGAAAAATAGGGAGAAAAGATTACATACACATCATTCCAGCTCAATTTCTTGACGCATGGACAAGCTATGGTTATCTTGTTCAAGTTGTGCTAACAATGGACCACTTGCCTCACCACGTCTCAAATTCCTAAAACTCGACAGCAGTCCATACAAGACAAAACTACCAATACATACCCCAATGACATGCCCAAGAAACAACAAATTCACCAATGCCACACCTCTTAAACCATCCTCTTGAAGATCACACTTGACATCGATAGTCCCATCTTTCATAGGTAGAGTAACCTTTTGACACCCTTTAAAGACAAAAGCATCAGTATACAAAGACAAACCAGCTTGAAGCAACCAGATTCCTTTAAAAAGCAAACCACAAGACAAGAAAAACTCTGCAAAAAATGCACTTGGCTTGATCGATAAAACCAAGCAAGCAGAGGCACAAACAAGAGTCAATTTGCCTAACAATTCATACACCATGCCACCAATGCCAGTGCTACCATTACCAATGACTGAATATTCCAAGAGAAAGGAAGAACCGGCGAAAAGGAAGATGAAACTATCAGTGAGGATAAAAAGTTCACAACTTTCACGAAGCAGAATGAGGAGGAGGAGTACCCAGAAGAGGAAAAGCAAGGTTGATTGGATGAAGAAGGAGAATCTGAAAGTAGGGTGTCCAGAAAAAGTCAAGAAAAAGAAGAATTCGCTGAAGGAGGCGATCGGGAGAGATATCAGGAGGAAATAAAGATCAAGGTTTTTGAACCTTTGATCAGAAAAATACCATGATTTTGATTTGTAGAGAGAAGGATTTTTCAGGTAGAGAGAGGAGGAGAAGAGAAGACGACGAAGGCCTACAGGGAAGTAGAAAAGGAATGCCGTGAAATTCGTCGCTAATGATGCCATTTGGATTCTGAATTGGGACTCTGATCGGAAGGACAAGATGGAGAGATGTACATTGACGAAATTTAGTCAAAGCATACAAAAGAAATAAAATATAGAAAACTCCAACGTCATTCCATTATAGAAGATGGGCTCGTTTTATCTATCACGCGGTCCAGCCCAATCCATTCTAAAGAAGCCTATTTAAGGCCCATTTCAATCCAATGGAAGCTGCACATAAAATAGATAGAGGGAGGAGGTGAAGGGAAAGTGAGAAAAGCATAGATGGCAACTACTGAAGGGACGGCGACGGAGACACAGCAGCAGCCTCAGGCTCAGCCGCACAGACTCGAGAGAAAATGGACGTTTTGGTTCGATAACCAATCGAAGCCTAAACAGGGCTCTGCTTGGGGGACTTCTCTCCGCAAGGTCTACACTTTCGACACCGTCGAAGAATTCTGGAGGTGATAATCTAATCTTAGCATAGTCTTTCTTTTCTTTTTTGTATTACTATTTTTTCAATTTGTTTTGATTAATAATTTTGAGTTTGTGATTGATTTAAAGAAATTTTATGATTGTCTCAATATTATTATCTGTTTTTGGGCTATGTTTGCTTTGTTATCTGTGGAGAGAATGCTGAAAAATAATAGGAAAATTTATCAAGATTTAGATCCTGGAGTTGAGATCTCGAATATTCAGTTATTGGAAACTTTGAATATCTATTATGTGGTTTAGTTGTTGCTCTATTCATGTTAGATTTGCTACAAATTTATCATCTTTGGTGGTTAGCTTAATTGAATTTTGTTTTGTGCATTATAGTTTTATATAAGCCTGATAAAGATAATGTCTTTGCTTGGTATTCTCTTGGTTTTTGATTCAAGAATATTGGTTTTGCAGTTTGTATGATCAGATATTTAAGCCGAGCAGGTTGCCTATGAATGCTGATTTCCATTTATTTAAAGCTGGTGTTGAGCCGAAGTGGGAGGATCCCGAGTGTGCTCATGGAGGGAAGTGGTCTGTCACCAGCAATAGAAAGGCTAACCTTGATACCATGTGGCTGGAAACTGTATATTTTTTTACTTCTCTTATGTTGCTTTTGTAGTTATTTATTTATGGGAAGATAGTTGTTGTTACTATTCGATTTGTTGAATTTTTTGTAAACTGTGGAGTTGATAATTGTTGCAGTTGATGGCCTTGATTGGAGAGCAATTTGATGAGGCAGATGAGATTTGTGGTGTTGTAGCTAGTGTTCGCCAAAGGCAAGATAAGCTTGCATTATGGAC
Organism: Cardiospermum halicacabum; assembly: GCA_031304145.1. NCBI lineage: Eukaryota > Viridiplantae > Streptophyta > Magnoliopsida > Sapindales > Sapindaceae > Cardiospermum > Cardiospermum halicacabum. The sequence goes on along the minus strand of CM062390.1, from coordinate 30,259,700 downwards.
TAAGACAGCTTCAAATGAGGCTGCACAGGTATAATTCCCTTATTATATATAATAGAATTTATATGTGGTTCAAATTTTTATTGCTTGTGTATAGATGTATTGTATTAGTTTTAACTATTTCTTTTGGTGTAAAACCACTAATGAATGTAGGTGACATTCATTCACGATTTTTAGACTGAAAAAATTGTTGATTTTGAGGAATTTTCTTGAGCTTTGAAGATTTTTACTAATTGATCTGTAGAGTCTCTCTATGTCTAGGCTTTTGTTGAGTGTAAATTTGTGAAGGGAATTAAACTTTAGAAGTTAAGGCATTGGAAGGACCATATATAGTTCTCAACATATCTTTACAATTGTATGAGGCATGATAGTGGATTTTTTTAGGGTGGTTATATGTATTGTACGCACTAGCACCTGGTGCCTGCTCAGCTTTATTAAAACAAAAGACAGAATTTTAGTGTTAATTATAATGTAAAGCAATTGCTTAAGCAGTATGGCCATGATCTGGATTAGTGCAAATAAGATTTGTTGCAGCATTATCTTTCGTTCTTAATTAGTCATATAAAATGGTGCTCGAGTTCATTGAGTATTCAATATGGTCATTAAACCAATAAAAGACTGTAGTCTACAAATGTTTTCTGGATCCTTCACTGTCTCTTAAATTATTAGTAGTCATGGCTGCATTGAGATGTTTCAGACATTCAATGATGACCTTTGGGACATGCCTATGTGAATTAATATCACATGAAACAACCATTTTCTGTTAATAAATCAATGCGTGAGAAAGTTACTAGTTTGTGTTGTTGACTATAGATCACATCTCAAATAAATTAATCACATCTAATATAATGCTCGGAGTTGATGCTGATGTGCTATTCGTGGGTTATTTTGTGCAGACAGCTATAGGGAAGAAGTGGAAGGAGATCATTGATGTCACTGATAAGATCACCTACAGTTTTCATGTACATTTCATTTTATTATTTTACTTTTCCTATTTTGTAAAGCTTACGCTATTGCTCAATCTCATCTTAATGGATTCTTGCAGGATGATTCAAGAAGGGAAAGATCTGCCAAAAGTCGATACACTGTATGAAGATCAATGTGAAGATTATTGCAGGTTCCCTTCAGTCTAGTGACCAAGACTTAAACTTTACAAACTTGTTACCTATTTCTGTACTCTTTAAAATTAGATGATTCAAATATTTTGCAGTTGAGATTTTTTTTGTCTTTTAGAGATTATTTGAATACTTCCCCATGTTTTGATGTATTCAATGGGGAGTATTGTGTTGTAGTTACGACCCATCTTTTTTGTTTGCAGCAGCAGTCATATACATGATATATTATGTCCAGTTCTTGTTATTGGATTGTAATTCTTTTGTGGTTATTGAGGTGGAATACTGCATCATATATAACCTCTGCTTTTCCATTACTGAATTGTTTTGAGTTTCTGAAATTATATTCTCACTTATTGTCTTGATTTCAAACCAATTATATGCAAATACCACAGCTGAAATTCAGAATTTTTTACTCAAATCACATAACATTGACATTGTAAATTTGGTTGGAGCAAATGCATTTTACTTGACCTAGTTTGTGTATGAATTATGTAAGAGATGACACTACAACTGAAAAGATGAATAATGAGATGGTTATATCCTTCTGTTTACATTGAACCCAGATGGAAAAAGTATGTTTACATATATCTAATTAACTCTTAAAAAAAGTATCAATTTAATAAGTACATGGAATTAAACAAATTGGGTTCTCTCAGGCAAGAAACCCAAGCCTTTCTCCATTTTTCTTGGCCAATCGAATCAGTCCCTGCCTTTGTTTTGCATCAGCTCCTATTGATTTGCAGAATTCTGTTATTACCTGTCAACACAAACACCTTCAGTAACTCCAAAAAAGTTTTTTTAAACTGTCATTTTACAGGCAAAAAGGAATCTTTACACAGCTAACAACTTATTCTGATTTCACACACTTCTAGCCATTAAACTGGAGACACAACAAAGCTGTTGAATAAAAAGAGTCTCAGACTATGTTTACGGTGTCATTAAAGAGAATCAAATATACGTCCAACAATATCAAACATAACCAAAATCACATATGCATAACATGTGTCCTCAGAACTATAAGATATCAGGAAACCAACCAGATCAAAAAAGCAGAACTAGGCAGATAAGAAGAAAACTATTACCTGAGAATGCAAAGCAATGGCTTTGCCTCTAAGTTGATTGAACCTCTTCTTTCCAACAATATTACGAGTGACAACAACAATTGGAGCAAACACACCTTTTCCTTCATTAACATTCTTCATCAAAGGCTGGAACCTAAAGGGTTTCTGTACAACTCTGACACTAGTACTAGGAACTGATGACTTCACAAGCATAGCATAGTCATCTCCACATATGGAGCTGCTCCAGCTTCCGTGCAACGAGCTTCCTAACCCAGTTGCAGAGATCGAAGTAGCCATTGAGAAAACGTGATCTCGATTGAGTTTGTGAGGTGGGTTGGTGATGGATGGGAATTGTGTTGTGGAGGATATTTTGAGAGAAAGGTTTATATTGGTAGCAGAAAAATTAGAGCCACAGAAATGTTGGTGGATGCAGTTTGATGGGAAGTGAAGACACGTGTATTGGTTGTATACTTGTATTTGCATGGTCCCCATTTTGGAAGGTGAGAAAATCTGAATCTTCAATGCTACTGGCTGGCTTTCATTTGACCATCCTAGGTGGGAAGTGTTCAAATGGGCTTGTGTTTTGTAAAGTTACAAATTTGAACGGTTGTAATTGAGGTTTAGGATTGAACTGTGTTTTGTTCTTTTGCAGAAATTTGAGTTCCAACTGGCACCGTGTGCATTCATAAGATTCAACCACTCGTGTATCAACCGCGAGCGTGAACTTTCTTGCGTAGTTTGGTGGCTTTAATTCTCTAGAATAATCCACGTGAAAGTTGCGTTTATATTCTTTTTTCCTTCCAGATGCAGAAGATTCTGTTATATCAAGTTGGTGCTACTAACACCAGTAGCAGCATTCATTATTGTAAATAAATTAAGGTTTGTCATTTGAGGGCTTTTAGGCTCCAAAGAATATTACAGCAGTTTGCACAGTGAGGTTTCTAATGCTAAAGAGAGTAAAAACCTCTCCTTTCCAATAAATCCAATATACACATCTTTTTGTCAGTACACATCTGTGTACTGACAGACTCAGTAAACAGAAGGAAAACCTTCGTATGCGCCTTTGAATGCAGCAACATTTCCCGGGCGTGAGAATACAATCTGTTTTATCCAACAAAACATCGAAATAATCACCACTTTGTAGAAGATAAATTGGATTTCAACATCAATGTAAACTATTGATTCATAGATTTTGTTTAGTAGAAGCAGTAGCTTACCTGATAATTTCCAAGTGTACGAGTCTTAAAACCAGCGGCACAATAGTCAAAGTAATATTCCCATGTCCTCAAGAACTTCTCATCGAATCCAAGACCAATAATTTTGCTATTAAAGTAAATTAGATCAGATATTTTTTCCAGTTTTCATATGGAGGACAGACAAAAGTAGCAGATAGTGGGAGATGAGTAATTTGAAATATTTACCTCTGCTTTGCAATGAAGTTTTTCCTCCAACATCTCAATGTCTGGTAGTAATGGATCCCAAAATTTTGAAGATGCTCCACACTGCACTTACAGAATATATTTAAATTCTTAACAAGCATGAAATAGTTAAATTTATATAGGACTGAGCTATAGTAAAATGTTAACTATAGTACCAGAGTCTAGAAGCAGAAGCCATGGCTGTAGTTATCCTACTCAGTGACGGCAAGCACCCGCCTGGAAAAATGTATTCCTTTATGAAGTCGGAACTTAGTCTGTACTCATTGTAACGCTCGTCCGGAATTGAAATGAACTGGGAAAACTCATATATCAATCACATTAGCCAATGTAAGCAATCAAGCATCAGAATTATGACCTTGAAAAGTTACCATAAAATCAATACCTGTAGAACAAGAAGTCCATCCTCAGCCAGTAGTGAGTCACAACAACCGAAGAACTCCTCCATGTACTCATGGCCAACAGCTTCAATCATCTCGCTGGAAAAAAGTCAATAGATGTCATGTTGCTTGCACTAAAGATTTTATGGTGATAAAATTAATTATTATAGTTTGTGATTAAATACTTACCAAGAGATGATTCTGTTATATTTCTTGGTATTAGGTAGTTTGCGATAGTCGCAAAGAAGTAACTTTATATGATCCTGGTGATAGAAAAAGGTGAGAAGATGCTGACGAAAATGCATAAGAACCAAATAGTACTTGACTGTGAAGAATTGTTCCCAGAAAAGTCACCTGAAGGCCTGCTTCCTTGACTTCCATTTCTGCATATTTGAGTTGCTCTACAGATAGAGTTATACCTGTGTATTTGCATCCAGTTCTTTTGACAACTTCAATAGCTAAAGTTCCCCATCCACAACCAATCTCTAGAATTTCATCTTCTTTACTGATTCTTGCCTGGAAGTGTTGCAAAAAACTAGCTTGAAGGGAGATTTTAAAACAATGACTGATATTTCTTCAAATTTGAACTGACTCACCTTTTCAATAAGAAGAGAAACTTTTCTCATTTGTGCAACTTTCAAGTCTTCATCTTCACTCTACAAAACAATTTGATTTATGCCTCAGTATATGTGTATCTTTTCCGAAATACTAATGGCTAGGATTTAGAGTTTGGTAAATAAGTTACAGAGTTGGATTCTGACCTTGAATACTGCACAGGAATATGTCATTGATTCATCCAAGAATAATGAAAATAGTTCATTGCTCTACAGAACACAAAAAGCAAAGGAAGCAAAGAAGTTGGGAGAGTAAGAATACTTGTATGTTGCACTCTTATATGTGGTTTTCTACTTGACTAAATATATTTTTCCTAGACTTGATCAGTAATGAAAGAAATTACCAGATCATAGTGGCGAGAAATATTCCTACGAGCTTGTGTAAGACTGTTTTGCCTCGAGAGATGCCGAAAAAAGTATTTTGCTGATGTAATTCCAGCAGTGAGCAACAAAGGTGACCACCAACCCCTAGATTCCACAGGAAAATAATTTTTGTATTAAGATTCAGGAATGACCTTAAGGCAATTGAAATCAATCAGTCACCAGTCAAACATACCTTCTTTGGTTCAATTTTGAGGCAGAAGCATCTAAATCTCTATTAGCAATGAGAATCTAACATAAGTTTGAAATGAAAAGGTTTCTGGAGGTCAGAACAGATAACACAACCAAATTCAGAAGTAAATAATATATCTTACCATAAACAGGTTAAGAAGACCTTCCTCTTTATCTACAAAGGTAAAGTCGCCATTGATAAATGAATCTGCAATGCCTAGATCAGCCTGTGTCATAATCTGACAATGATATCCAGTGATTAGCAACCATCAAATGCAGATAGTGATCACTATAAATGATGATGACGGATTATAAATGTACCTTCCAGTAAAATTGAGGATTATGAATTCTCATTACAGTTTTCAGATTGCAATTTTTCCTGGTTCCTTCAAAAGTGAACATTGTGCCCCCTTCCTCCAATAAACTGTGAAACCATAAAGCAAGAATAACTTTCACACAGACCATAGAAAAACAATCTACACCATTACATGAGGCTGAAAAAATCATAATACCACCAACTCATGTATAAGGAAGAAACCATATGTGAATTATGTGCAGTATAAATGACTCACATCAAACAACCAGTGTTGATATATTGCCCAAGAAATCTAGTAACAAATAGCCGGGCTCCTGTTTCCATCATAGAAGGTACCATATGTCTTGGATTGCTCAAAATAGCAGATCTTTTTCCAAGCAAACTATGTGCAGCAATCAAGCCTGACTGTGGAGAAGTGAGCCTAACTTGTAACAGAAGTTTTAAAATAACCTGCTAAACACCAAAGTGATCCTATATCAATAAAGCAGTAACTAGTACCTTTAGTCCATCCTCATGGAAGCCATAACCTGAAGGATAAGTAACATAGATTAAGTAAAAGACCACAGATGGTACAGACATGCTGCAATTAAATGCATGTAATAAATTATGGACTACTAAATTTCTCACCCTGATAAGCTCCACAAAACCAGATTCCTCTCTTCCCTTGAATATGATCAAGCTCAAGAGAAGCTTTTGATGCAGCAACTGATGGAACGGGATGGCCAGTTGTCCACTTGAGCAATGTATGCTCTGGTTCATGATCTGGGTTGAGGGTTACAAGGAAGGGTAAACTCGTTTCTCCTAGATTCTACAAGGATAAGCATTAAATTAGCAAATAAAGCAAGAGCAGATAAGTACAATATTCTCAATATTCCATGAATTTTAAAGAGCATTGAAGTTTACTTCAGATAGAGACTATGGTACAAACCTGAAGCACATTGAGCCAGTATGTTAGACAGACTTTACCGTCTGTGCTTCCAAGAAAGTTCCAAGCACTCCATGCTGCTGGGTTTTTAGGCATAAATGTTTTGTCACGGTGCAGAAATATATCACTGCCAATAGAAAGTTCGTAAATGATGATTGCACAATTCAACATAATATATTTGCATCAGGTCAGTTTCAGACCGAACTCAATAAAAAGAGGAAAAAACACACTTCCCATGTATGTGGAATGCAGTCAATCTTACAATTGTGTTTAGAATGTTTCAGAAGCATAACCAATACTTGTAACTAAATCTAGGTACAGAAGTACAAATACAAACACTGAACAAGTACCTGTAAATATACTGGAAAGCACCAAGTATTCTCAATTCATCAAATGTTGCCTGGTTTCCTAATATTCGTAATGCATCTGGAGCATGAACAGCCATTATACATCCATTGTAGAATTCCTGTACACCATCTTTACTAACTACAATGCAACCTGCAGAGCACCAGACTCAAAAATCATTCAAAATTTTGATTTTGAAAAATATGGGATCCAAAATAAGGTGATATTTACCTTCATCAGTGGAAGAAACAGAATGCACCTCACAACCTACTTTAATTTCACAACCCCAGCTCTCAAGTTTCTCTCTAACCTGACTTTAAAATAACAAGGTTCATAAAAGAAACTTAAAGGATTACATAACTTTGTTTCTGTGTTTAAACCAACAAAAGAAGTGTGAAGTTGTTCAAAAATTACCTTATTGACATAAGTATGGGATCTCCATCTGACTGTAAGCCATTGCGGGCGACCAAAGAGCTGCAAAACAATCAATCAAAGTAAATAAATGAACATGGCTTAATTTCTTGACAAACACAGTTCTTCATCATGATAACCAACTGCACATAGCATGGCAAATGTTAATCTATAAAACCTGAAGTAGGTGATGGTTGCGGCAAAATGTAAGCACAGAGTAAGCTGAAAAACTCAGAACTCCGTCAGAGGGACAAGACCATATAGAACCACAAATCGGAACCTACAAAATGCAATTAATACCAAAGTCATTTGGATGATCATAATAGTCTAGGATAGGACTATAACATAACAGTGTAGTCTTTAGTGTTCTCACAAGATAAGCCTGTTGAAACAATTCAGAGTAACCGTGTGATGTAATAAACTGTCCCAAAGTTTCATTACGACCAATATCCGGATTGTTGTCAAGCATTTCCAGATAACTGCATCAGATAATCTCAGGGTAGTTAAATAACGAACTCTAATTTCCATTTATTGCATCATAATTAGGTACCTGATGACATCATCCTTAAACTTGACAATTTCTCTAATCATTTGCCAAAAGTAGGGATTAAGAACATTTGTCTTCTGTGCAAAGAGACTGGAGAAGCCATTTCTACTACCCCATTCACAGCCATGACCGTTGTCTAAGCTTACTGAGAATGACATATCTGATATCTCCATATCAACCCCAAGACTCTCAAACATTTCCATCATGTTTGGGTATGTCACCTGTCATCACAAGCGGGCTCATGTTCTTAAAATATAATTATTTTAAATTTGAAAGTTAATTAATTAATTATTATAATTATTTAATTGAAACACGATATTAATCATTAAATTTAGCAAGGGACATCACTATCAAAAAGATATAATTAACATATATCTTTATAAAAGACAATAAAAAGCTCTAATCTAAATAAATGTACTAATACTAATAATATCCAGGGAAAACAATGACGTGTGAGGAGTACTATATCTCAAACGAAGGATGGTCATTTTCTGATCAGACAAGTCTCTATCTACCACCATAAGTGGACCTCACGTTATTGATGGTGCTTAGAGTACATTTACAGATCTATGTCATCGGAGTATCTTACACGATCAATAAATTCATTTATTTATAAAAAATATTAAAATAAATGGTGTAGTAAATTAATAATGGTATGGTGAGGCTAAGATATTTATTTAAATAAAAAATATTTAAAATTATGGAGTGAAGATAAGAGAAAAAAATGGTTACACGATTGAAGACCATGAAGCCGAGGTCCAAGTGTCGAGAGTCAAAGCTAACAGTTTTGGCATGGCCGCCGAGATAGTCTTCCTTTTCGAACAGGACAACATCAACACCTGTTTTAGCAAGAACATAGGCCGACACGAGTCCGCTGATTCCAGCACCAATCACAGCCACTCTCATCTTCTCCGACATTTGTATAGTTCTGCATTCACAACAGACACATGTTTTTATGCGTGTGGAGAGAAGAGAGGTGGTTTTGAGGATAAGAATATGGTACCTGGAAGTTGAAAAGTCTCAGATAGAAAGTGACATTGTATTAGTAGTTGGAGTTGCAGAGTGAATATTGAAGAAGATGGAAAAGTAAGAGAGTAGATTAGATGGATAGAGAACAAGAAGATAAGCCTGGCTGGCACAGTGAGGGTATGAGTGAGGCCAAGCGTCGTGTACTGCTTTCTACTTTTTTTTTAGTAACTGTTTCCCGGCCTGGTTTACAAACACTTCTTGCTTATTTATGCATTTTTTTTCTTCACAATTAATTTACAAAAGTGATAAATACCGCAAGCAAATTGATTAATATCGCATTTATTTTCCAATTATACCTTCAACATAATTAAAAGTTAAAAAAAAATAGTCTTTTATTTTGAATAAAACTCTTTATTTCATTCTCTTGATTATCATCTCGTTCAATTTTTTTTTATCGTCTCAGCTCAACTTATTAATACATTTTCGTTAATTCTATTGACATGAATGTTTCTTTAAACCCTAGAGGAGAGGGAAAAGGGGAGAGAAGAGAAAAACCTTTTTTGTTTTTGAATTTCTTGAAGAAAACTGGAGATACCGTTGTGGAGAAGAAACCAAATAAAAGGATAAAATTGAAATAGTAAATGCGATATTAATAAGTTTGCTGCGGTATTTAACAATCCCCTTAATTTATAAGTCAAATATATTACAATTATTAAATTGAAAAAAATGTGGGAGGATAGCTTAGTAAATTTATTTCATTTTTTTTAAAGAAAACAAAATCAAAACCATCATATGGTGATTTGATTTTTTTTTTCTTAATTTTATAAAATTTATAAATTATTCTTCATATTACTTCTAATATTAAATTAAAGTAATAGTATAAATTAAGTGTAAAAATTTAATTTAAAATATTAAATAATACTTTTTTATAATAAATATGGTAATTTAAAAAAATTTATATAATTTTAGTTAATTATTATTTTTTTAAAAAAATGCTTAAAATAGAATATAATGTTGATATATATATATATAACATAAAATCTAAATTTTAATAATTTGAATCGAAAAATTAATTTATTCAATTAATATATGATATAAACTAATTCAATTATCATCATTATTATCAAATGGTATTAGATGAAGAATAAGAATATAATTGAGATAAATAAATACTAAAAAATAATTAGAATGTATGTGAAACAAAATACAAAAACAAGAAGAATGAAGAAAAAAATATAGGTAACTGAATCATCTACTGATTCACTAAAAATTGTAATGGAATGCTGGAGAAGCTATTATACTGGGTGAAAATAGTGTTTAGTCTTTAGACTACTATAGCAATTCGCAATTCCATTGAAAGAAAGCAGATCAAAATTTGAAAAGTTGGTTGACACCGTGTCACTCATCAACTTGCCACATGAAATTTCAAAAGATTCTATGTATTGACGTGTTACCATCCACATAATTTTTGTACATATTCGCAGCTATTTTGGTGACTACGTGGTTCAACCTATATCATTAAAATTGAGCGGCACACACATTATAATATTTTAAATATCAAAATTATGCGAAATAATAATTAGTAAAATGTATTTTAAAAGATATTATAGAGGAATTTTTTTCTATGTAAATATTTATATATTTCACATTTTAATTAATAAAATTGTATATAAATTACATATTATATTAAAAAGTAAATAAAAATAAATAGCGTATAAAATAAAATGAAAATTGGTGTTATTTTTTATTGTTCTTCTCCCGGCGGCTGTTTGGAAATGTATATAAATAGACTTGGTCATGTCAAATAGTTGAAATGTGTTTTACATGGAAGATGCATTTGGTACTATTTCTTTCAAATTTTCAAATTTGTGTTGGAGTGGGACCGTAGAATAGAATAGACAGTGGTCCTGGTTTTCGTTGCATGTGCATTAAAAACATTTGACATATGATTACTGTACTAGTCATAGCCTCTTATTCTAAAATTGATGGGCTAGTGAAACAGCCCATATAGTTGAGACTTGTGATAATGCATGAGACTTTTCTTCTATTTAGTGCATGGGCTTCAAAATCTGTTCACTACTACATCCCAAAGATTATCATAAGATGATAACATTGCTACGGTAGAAGATTTGAGCGAATATATTTTTTGGATTTAGTAATGCAGATGATGATTTAGTAAGTAAATAATAATACATAAAATGTGGAAAGCATTGTTTAAACAACCATTAATTAACAAATTTGATCATACTGGCAAGTGTAAAATGGTTTATCTTAAACAACACAAGTAGTTGAAGGCAGGCCCTGGAATGGATCAGCAAAAGCAGCTACGTTGCCAGGACGTGAAAATACCATCTACAAAAGTACGACAATAATAAGAAGAACCACTACAATTACATACTAGGTGAAGTTAGATTTAATATATAACTTACTTGATAATTTGGAAGGGTACGAGTCTTATACCCAGCCGTACAATAATCAAAATAATATTCCCATGTCCGAATGAACTTATCGTCAAATCCTAGACCAACAATTTTGCTGATAAAATCCACAAATCAAGAACCAGACCACGTTATAATAATAATAATAATAATAATTAAAAAATTGTTATTATATGATGTATCACCTCTGGTTCTTGAGAAAATTCGATCTCCAACAGCGCAGGGTTTGGGAGTAATGGCCTCCAATGTTTTCCACATGCTCCACACTGCAGTTTTTGAATCGAAAAAAGATTAGATCATCAACATTGGTAGCTATATAATACATATGTACAGCAGACCTGAATCGGGAAGCAGAGGCCATGGCGGTTGTAATCCTTGTTAATGAAGGCACACATACACCTGGGAAAATGTACTCCTTTATAAATTCTGAAGACAGTCTGTACTGGTTGTATCGCTCCTCTGGCATTGCTGAGTACTGAACACCGTATATCAGCCCAATTCTAGTATTTATTTACTTACAACATTTTATTTATATATACATGCAGGTACCTGCAGGACAAAAAGTCCATCTTCAGCTAAGAGCGATTCACAGCAACCGAAAAACTCTTCCATGTATTCGTCGCCAACGGCTTCTATCATCTCACTGACATCATCAACATTATAATTTTCATTCTATATTTGATTGTTAAAAGGAAAAAATAGTTTTAGTAAAAAGATCTTACCAGGAAATAATTCTATCATATTTTTTCGTTTTTGGCAATTGACGGTAGTCGAGTAGATACAGCTTGATGTGGTCCTTGAATTGAAGCAATGAAATGAATTTTAATATATTGCTGATTAGTAAATTTATGAAATAGTAGTTATAGTTAACCTGAAGACCAGCCTCGTTGACTTTAGTCTCTGCAAACTTGAGTTGCTCTTTTGAGAGTGTAACACCAGTGTATTTGCATCCAGTTCTTTTTACAACTTCAATTGCGAAAGTTCCCCATCCACATCCAATTTCCAGAACTTCATCGTTTTCACTAATTTTTGCCTGGAGAATGAAAAGCGATGGATTTAGAATAGGGAATAAAAAAAAACACAAGTTCAATAATTGAAATGGATAATGTGAAGTAGGTGGTTATAGTTAAAAGTATTTTATAAGAAATTTTTCATAGACTATTCTTTAATATAGTCTATATTTGTTCGTAGGTTATAGAGAAATCCGAAATTAGTATAACTGTTATTTTAATATTCTTCCTTGATGCGTAACTCTAGCTCTAGTCATGTTTTATAGTTGTTTGTCGAGAGTGACTGAGTAGTATTCAGTCCTGCAACATTTAATTTGATTTTTATTGGATGAAGTGATATTTGATGTTTATATATTTTATGCGGTTGTGAAATATAGAATTCTTTTCATTACTATTGCGGACTTGTCGCAATTGATCTTAATAGTTTTATTTATTTATTTATTTATTTATTTTTTATCTTAATATTTTTTAATATTCACTTGAGCCGAATTGCTTGACTTGTCATACTATTCAATGAGAAGATCTCAAATCCAAGTGTAAATACAATCTAAAATACTCTTTACGTCATCACTGATCCTGCTAAATCACTATTTTTATATTTTATTAATAATTAGTCTTTTGAAGCTTGGTACCATATCTCATAGTCATTTGTTTTTAGTAGGTACCGAATATTTCTCTTGATTGCTTCATAATATACCTAGGTCGGATCTTGCATGAATTTTGATAATAGACTCTTAGTATACATTACGTCGGGTCTTATAGTCGTTAAGTAAAGTAAATTTCCAATTAGATTTCTACAATGTGACCCATTCACTTTCATCTATCCGAATTCTTATTTGAATTTCTTTGTAATAACTAACGGTGTTGCTACCTAATTGCATCCACTCATTTTGAACTTTTTAAAAAGTTCTAGTACATATTTTTTTAGATATATCTGAAATTTTTCTTGATTGATCTCGATTCCAAGAAAATAGTGCATCAAATCCAAGTTTGTCATCTAAATATCTTTATCATATCGTATTTGAAATCCATCATCATCTTCTTATTGTTTTATATATAATAAGATCATCAACATATAAGGAAACAATGTGTTTGATATAAAGTGTTGGCTCGGTTTTGCTCCCAAATTCGTGACTTGTAAAGTATTCATCGATTCTGCTATACTAAGTCCTCAGTGCTTACTTTAAACCATACAATGCTTTCTTCAGATTAAGGATTTTATTTCTTTACCTTTGACCACAAAAGTTATGGATGCTCCATGTATATTTCTTCTTCAAGGCACCTATTTAGGAATGCAGACTTCATATCCATATAATAGATTTTTAAAACTCTTTTAAGCACTTAGTGCAATGAGTGCCCTTATGGAATCCATGCGAGCAATTGGAGCAAAAGTCTCATTGTAAAGGACTCTATACTATTGAGAGTACTCTTTTGCTACTAAGCGTGCCTTGTATTTTTTCATAGTTCCATCTTAGTAAAATTTTGTTTTGTATATCCCCTTAACTCCAATGGTTTCTTTATCTTTTGGAAGATCTGCTAGCTCCTAAGTCTTATTTTTCTTGATCTTCCGGATTTCTTCTTCCATAGCTTTTACCCACACTTGATTCTAGGAGGCAGCTTCATAGTTTTCTGGCTTTGCAATAGTAAAGTTGCACATCTCGTATTTCTAATAGTAGCCTTTTTCTTCTTGAAGTTAACAGTGGTGAAGAATCTTCTGGGTCTTCTTTTTATTCTGAGGTGGTGTCTTCCTTTTTATCTTATTCAATTGCTAAAGCTAAAAGGTCAATAGTTTTCCATACTACTTTTTTCATTTCCCAGTTAGATGTAGCTTTTTCATCAAATTGGACATCTATACTGATGATTATATCTTTTGTCTTTAAACTATAAACTTTATATATTTTTTTATTGAGTATTATAGTCTATGAATATACATTTTTTTAGTTTTGTCTTCCAATTTGCTTTTTCTGCTCTAGTATATGAAAGTAGCATATGCATCTAAAGACTTTAAGATGTTTGACTGAAGGTTTTCTTCCACTCCAAGCTTCGATTGGTGTCTTATCTTGGATTGCTTTAAGTTAGACATCTGTTTAGTAGATATATTGTAGTGTAGACTGCTTCATCCCAAAAAGTGTTTGGTAAGAATTTCTCCTCTAGCATTGATCTAGCCATCTCCATTACGCTTATATTCTTCTTTTCTAAAACCTAATTATGTTCAGAAGCATAACCGACGGTTAGTTAATGCTTTACACATTCTTCTTCGCAGAATCTGTTGAATTGGCCGAATGTGTATCCCTTTCCTGGATCACTTCTAATTGTCTTCAATTTTTGTCCACTTTGTTTATCCACAAAGTTTTTAGACTTTTTGAAGATGTTGAAGACTCATGATCTCTCATTCAAAAAATACACCATTGTCATTCTAGTATAATCATTAATGAAAAGGATGAAATGTCTATTTTGGTTGTGTGATAGAGTTCGCATTGACTCTCAAATGTCTATGTGGACTAGCTCTAGAGGTTTCTTAACTCCTCACGCTTTTTTTGGTTGAAAAAGATTGTCAATATTATTTCCCCGATATGCAACCATCACGTACATTATTATTACTGAGATGTTTGGAAGATCTCTCATCATGTTCCTTTAGTGAAGGATTTTTAAACCATAGAAATTGAAGTGTCCAAACATTTTATGTCATAGCTATAATCGTCCACTTGTGCTTTCGTAGCGATATCGATGTCGTACTTCCATCCTAGCGGAAACATCTGTTCTCATTCATTTTTACTTTTACAATTTCAAGTGATTTATTGTTCTTAACATATATTAAACAACTCTCTCCCTCAAAATGCAATGAGTATTCCATTTCTATCATTTGTCCCACACTTACTAATTTTGGAGCTATATTAGGGACTACGAGCACATCTTTTATGTATCTCTTGCCCTTTTTTTTATATTTATGGCTATGATACATTTCCCAACTGCTTTCACAAATTATTCATTTCATATCCGTGTTTTTGTCTTAACTTTATTAAGGTGGCAGAAATTACTTTCATCCTTAAACCTATGACTACTCTAGGTACCATTTATTTTTTCTATTATTTTTAATTAGCAGTTTAGCAGACTTGAAACAAATATTTTTCACCTTTTTTTTCTTCACTAAAATTAGCTTGATGATATTTTTTCTTAGTCTACCACCTTTTGTCAAATGACCAGATTTTTTTTTATTACAATTTTGGCATTTTAGTTTTCCTATGCCAACAATCTTTAGCCAATTCACCTTTCTTATTACAAATTTTGCAAGCACAATTTTTTTAAATCGTATTGTTGACTTCACTATTTATAAAATTCTCCTTACTATTTATAGACTTTTGAGGCTGTAAATTAATTATAAAGTTGAAAGACATTTTTCAAAATTCACCATTACGCCTTTTCAATCTTTGCTTATATACTTCTAGAGAACCAATTAATTCTACTACCGACATAGTTTCAAAATCTTTAAATTGTACTATAGTTGATATTACATAATCATACTTTTCAGTTCAGCTTATTAATACTTTTTGCACTATTATTCTATCCATAATATTTTTTTTCAGAAGGTTTCATTAATTATTTCTTTTATTTTTGAAAAATAATTTCCAGTGGTCTTACTCTTTTTTCATTTTAATATTTTCAAACTTACATCACAGGGTTTAGAGTTTGATGTTGTGTACCTTTTGACAACTCATCTTTCAATCACAGTTGAAGCTTCCATTATCTTTAAAAAAAAAAAAGTTGTTTGTCAACGCTGTAAGAGAAATAATGTTTGGACAACTTTATAATATTTCTTCCAAAGTATCTTTGTGGACGGCAGATATATTGGAAGTGTCTTCCAAAATGCTCCGTCCCCTCCGTTCATATCTAACTCGAACCTGAGGCTACAGTTTTAAAAATATAACACTTTCTAATAAGTTAGGGCCATGGCACCTGCCCCTAGCTCCGTCCTTGAAATGCTATAGGTCTTTACAATCATTTTCTAAATATTTTGAGAGTGAAAATACATTTTTATTTTATAAATAAAAAATAATTTTTTAATATTAAATAGATTTCGTAGATGGCCGAATAAATGGATAAATTTAAAATAAAAAGAAAAAAAAATTGAATAATTGAAAATGGATTTTGTGAAATAAGTGATTAAAGTTAAAGTTATGTTTTTGTAAATATAATGTGAGGAGAAGTGTAGAAAGTTAGTGATTGAAATAAAATATTAGTTACTCTTCACTTTTACATATATCATATTATGTACATAAGTACCGTGGAGGTCCCGGTAATTATAACACAGGCCGACCTTTTTTTTTTAAATTTTAACATGATGATTAATAGAATAGACATCAATACTGATATTTAATACCGTTATAATTATTTAAAAAAAAATATTAAACAATATTGTTTTATTAAAAAAAAAAAGGGCCGCCCCTCCCGCCGGCCCACAACCACCTTTAAAGGTGTGATTGTCGGTGACTTATTTGAATTATATTCTTCTTTGACTTTTTGCATTATTTTTTATATTTTATAAGAAGTTTTTCTAGGTCATTGTTTAATATTTCTGGACAGTCTCTACTTGCATCTACATCAAGGAGACAGATTCCAGAGAAATCAATAATGGGCATATTTTAATAAAAAGAAAGGAACAGGAACAAGAGTTGGTATTGAATGATTTAAACAACTACATAATAATTAACTCACTTTCTTGATAAGAAGAGAAACCTTTCTCATCTGGGCAACATTCAAATCCTCATCTTCTGTCTTGAATAATGCACATGAATATTGCATTGTTTCTCCCAAGAACAGACCAAAAAGCTCATTGCTCTAATAATATTCAAAAACAAGAAGTTATTCTTTTCACAAAAGAAGAGGAAAATAGTGTGTGAGCGAAATTACCAAATCATAATGACGAGAGATGTTTCTACGAGCTTGTGTTAGAGTGTTTCTCCTCAGACAGTGCAATAAGAAGTACTTAGCAGAAGCAATACCAGCAGTGAAATATATTGGTGACCACCATCCTCTATATCCAATACCACAAACCAAATCAAAACACAAATAATTACTTCTTGTATGTTAATAATCAGATTAATTTACCTCTTTTGTTTCATTTTCGAGACAGATGAATTATGATCCCTATTCACAATGAGAACCTAACGTATAGTAATTAGCAAAAGAATACAAATCCTATACAAACAATATGTAAATAAATAAATATTTACCATTAAAAGATTTAGAAGACCATTATCTTCATCATCAAAAGAAAAATCTCCATTGATATAGGAATCAGCCAGGCCTAAATCGGCCCCTGTCATAACCTGATAACAATTGAGAATTAATTAAATATAATTAAGAATATTTTTTCTGTCGAGAACTTGCACTGGTTTACCTACCTTCCAGTAAAACTGAGGACTGTGAATTTTCAAGATAGTCTTAGTTTGAGACTGGTCATTGCTTCCTTCAAATATTGAAACTATTCCTCCTTCTTCCATCAAACTACATAACACAAACAAACAATATAATGAAAAGATGAAATCTAATGAAGTGTGATAAGTGAAAGATGAACTCACATCAAACAGCCTATTTTGATGAATGACTTTAGAAAAGTAGCAACGAAATTTCGGGCCACGGATTCCTTCACAGAAGATATTAAGCCTCCTGCCTTACTCATCATCGTTATACAATCTGTTAGATTATGTAAAACGAAATGGAAAGAGCTTGGCTACTCAGATTATGAGGAAGTAAGATAGTTGAATATTTAAAAACATCAGTGATTCGAATATCGGTGAGGTCACTCTCGTATATATATATATATATATATATATATTACAGTTATTATATCGGCATCCACTTGTGTCGGTTGAATGTGTTGTTAGAGGTTCTCAATCATTCTTATGGTCAAATATATATATTTATCTAGATCATCTCCGCCACCACCGAAGAGTGTCTCGAATCCATATGTTTTTAAATAATAAAAATAATAAATAGTATAAATATTTATTAATTATAATCCACTTGCATCGATTGAGTGTTTTGAATTATTGTTCTTAGCGATTAATTATTTCATGGAAAAGATTAGCATACTGCTCTTAATTTATGTTTAATTAATTGTATATGTTTTAAATTTATTATTATTTTTTTTGAAACGTTATATAAACATTTAATATATTGAAAAAGAGATTTAATTATTTTTTAAATAGTATTTTCTAATATTAATAGATAGTGTCAGATTTAATAGCTTTAACGGTTAAAATCTCTGAGTTTGAATATATTTTTTATAATTAATTTTTTAATTTCACATTATAAAATAATTAAATCCTCTTTATTGATGATTTTTAAATTAATTTTTATTATAAAATTAATGTTCATATTACAATTAAAAATTAAGAGATTAAATTGGTAATTAAATAAAAATTTAATTTAAAAGTTATAGTTAAGTTTTAGGATAATCCCAAAAAAAAATTTTGGTAGGTTTGTTGTTTAAAATTAAACCATTTTACTACTGTTAAAATGTAAAAAGTTAAAATTTTGGATTTTGGTGGAGCTCTCAGAGACGAGTTCGATGGTAGTGGTCTGTCGTCAATTAATGGTTGGACGAAGGAGAAATGATAAAAAAATCAATTTTCAATAATTCTTAATTTCATCGAATCTTTTTCATTCAACCACCAATCGCCAAGAAATAACCACTATTAAACTCGTCTCTTGAAGTTTTACTAAAATAAAAAAAATTAAAAATTTAATATTTTTAATCTAAAAAAAAAACCGAAAATTACGTGATATTTTAAAAATTCCAGACGTGCAGAATTTTTTGAATTAACCCTAAATTTTAAAATACAGACGATTATCCAATGTTCAATAAGCATATCAACTATATAGTATAAGTTTTGCACGGATGTAGTTGGTTTAATAAAGAGCTAACTATTTATATATATAAGGGGGGTTTGCAGTTTTAAACTTTTTTTACTAAAAAATTATATTTTTAAACAAATATTAAAATTTTTATAAAATTAAATTTTTAATTTTTTTTTATAAAAATAAACTAAAATAACCCTATTACCCTTCAGTATTTAAAAAATATATACAATAGTTTCCGGTATTACACACCGAAAAATAGATAAATTGACATTTAGTTTCCTGGTATATAGTACTGGGAACGTTTGTTCCCGGTACTACACACTAGGAAATTAAGCATCAAATTTGCCTGTTTCCTAGTGTGTAAGTATTAATTTTGTTTGTTTTCTAGTGTGTAATACTAGGAAACAAAGTTTCCCGGTATTACACACAAGGAAACAAGAAAATTTGACGTAGTACCGAAAAGTAAATTTTGCTTCTTGGTACAATACCAGGAAGCAGACAGAATTTTGTCTGCTTTACAGTAGTAATATGGGGAAGCTCATTTTTTTTGTAATTTTTTTTCTAAAATTTTAGTTTTTTAATATTTTTATAAAAAAAAATTAAAAAATTAAAATTAATCTAAAACTAAATAAAAAAAATTAGATAAAATTTAATTTTACGTATTTTTTTCGATGTATAAATTTTTTTCCGCATAATAAAGTAATGGAAATTTAGTTGTCATTGCAAAACCATATGACATATGTATATGATCTGTTAGATATTTTCAGAAACAAAATAGCAACTGAGTTTTACTCGCTTCCACTCCTTCAGATTCTTAACTCAAATGAGAAAGTATGATGGTTGAATATTTAAAAAATAGAAATGGTATGGTTTGAAAATTGGTGGTGGAGTTTCTTGGTAGAGATTCTTAATTATTCTTATTAGTATAATATTTAGAAAGCGATTACTTGCTGACTAATTTATAACTATTTAACGTTGATGATTAGTAAATATAAACAAGAGTGAGACTGACATCTAACGTTTGAAACACATGTGAACTGCATTTCATACGTTTGCACAACTGTAGTTGGTTGAATGGAAAAATAAGTCAAAATCTCAAAAATTCAGTCGAAATGGTCCGGTTGGATCAGGCACACGTTGGAGTTTTAGGTCAAGCCCTAACGTCAACCTTCATGAGACTCCAAATATTTGGGGCTGTTTGTGATCGTAAAATAATTATTTTTGGGTGGTGAAATTCTAAGTATATTTTTCATCCATTCTAAATTTACATATAGAATAATAATTTATGAATGTAAATTGAGAATGGAAGAGGGATATAGTTGGGATTTCACCATCCCAGAAGTGATTATTTTATAATTATAAGCAGCTCCAAGCATATACTTCATTATTTCAGATGCAGGAAACGACCCATATAAATTGAGAATTTATAATCATAAATGTTAGGTTATCCTTCACCCCTATTTATTTAGTATATGCGTCAAAATTATTTGGAAATTCAGCCATTTTTTTTTTAATAATGTAATATACAATAAATAGGGTGTTGTTGGATTTCCACATTTGTGACACTTTCAATATAACGTATCAAATGAGGAAAGTTTTTGTCATATTGTAATGATAAGGGTTTCGTATCAAATGAGATAAATTTCTTGTATATTATAATTATAATGACAACTATGTGTGAAATCCTGTATAAATAGAGAATAAAATCAATGATTGCTCTCTTTACAGAAGTAAACTTGCTATTTTATTTTATTAATTTATGTTTAGATTATGTATTTATTCATTTGATGATTTTTAATTTTATTATTATATATACTAGAATTTTGGACCCGTGTGATACGAGTGTTAAAATATACACCGAATATGCAGTTTAGAAAATTCTCGTAAATAATAAATAATCAAATATAAAGTTTTTTTCAAAACAAATAATATATCACAGGATGACCAGACTCATGCAGTATTTAAGGTAATTTAATTTAGTTACTTATTTTTAAGAAAACATAATTCTTCCACACTATTATGCTTCAAATCGTTGAACAGAGTGACGATGAAGATCTCAAAGTTGCACAGCTGAGAAAAATGTCCCTTTTGATAGACAAGGTAATTAAATTTATTTAAATCTACTGTTATTATTTAATAAGTTGAGTTTAGTTTCAAAATGAAATATAACAAATGAAGGCAAGAATCAATAAGGAGCATGAAGTTCTTGATATCGGCTGTGGATGGGGATCTTTCTCAATTGAAGTTGTGAAGAAAACTGGATGCAAGTGCACAGGCGTCACTCTCTCTGTTGAACAGTACAAATATGCCACTCACAAAGTCAACCAAGCTGGCCTTCAGGTAAACCACATATTATTTGATTTAAAAAAATATATTTATTTTTTGTATTGTATACATGATCAAACTCTTACTCTTGTCAAACCAGGACCATATAACAATAATCCACTGTGACTACCGTGAATTACCCAGAATGCAAAAAACATACAACCGAATTATAACTATGTAAGTAATTCAAACCAATTTAATATGTTTTTGAAAAATGATGACTGATTTTTGATGGCATTGAATCAGTGGAATGATAGAAGCTGTTGGAGATGAATACTTTGAAGAGTTCTTTACTTGCTGTGATACTCTGCTGGCAGAAGATGGCTTTTTGTTCTACAGGTAAACAATTTAATTTATAAGTTGCAAGTAAATTGAAGATGAGATCTTAATGTGTGTGGGAGATGTTATGTTTTTTCAGTATATATCAGTGCCAGATCAGAAGTACGATGAATATAGGTTCACTTCTGGTTTTGTAAGGGAATAAATATTTTCAGGTGGATGTGTGCCTTCGCTGCATAGGATCACAACCGCTATGACTTCTGCCTCCAGACTCTGGTATAAAAGACAAGACACTTATTATATCTTTAGACATTGTGTGGTTGTGTTTACTATTTGTTGTTAGTGCAGTGTGGAGCATGTGGAAAATATTGGGATACACTACTACCAAACTCTTAGATGCTGGAGAAAAAATCTATTGAAGAATCAAAGGTAGATCTATATATCTTTGCTTGTGTAATTTTATAAATAATTTGTGAAATGTAATAATGGTCTTTGCAGGGAAGTTCTTGTTCTGGGATTCGATGAGAAGTTTATAAGGACATGGGAATATTATTTTGATTACTGTGCTGGATTCAAGTCTCGAACATTAGGGATTATCAGGTACCATAGTGAGTTTATCCTTATAAGTATGAAATATGAAGCAAATTAATTAATATAATAAAGTAATGCAGATGGTATTTTCACGGCCTGGAAATGTTGCTGCATTAATTGATCCCTACAAAGGTTTCCCTCCCACTGATTCTGTCATGTAAACGGAGCACATGTTAACTTACTTAGGTTGTTTGTGAGTGGTTAATTAGTTTAAATTCAATATAATAAAAGGTGAGGAGTGCTGTACCTGTACCTGAACTTGAAGTGTTATGTTACTGTTGTATGTATTTTGTCGATAAGACCTATTCTAGATCTAAGATCAGTTTATTATGTAAGGAAGTAAAATTATTAATGGAGAAACATCTACATGGCATGGTAAGTTGTTATAAAATTTTTAAATATAAAATTATGATGAAAATATTTGATACTTTATAATTATTTTAAAATTATAAATAATTTCATTCTCATCTCTCTCTGAATCGTAATTGTAATGTTGATTTGTAGTTTTAAAACTTATTCATCTTTTAAATATAATACTTATTGCTTTATTTAGCACTTGGCAATTTTGCTCTTAAATACAAGTTATACTTGAATTTCACAAACCAATATGTGGGATCTGGATGGCTGGTGTCATGGTGTCATTAGGGGTAGGATACGCGAAATGGCTTTTTAGAGAATTCGGCGATAATGGTTCGGTGATTATCAAATCGGATTTAAATGATTGTAAACCAATCCAATGTAAAAATAAAATTAAAAAAGAAACGTCTGATTGGAATTTGGAATACTGTCTGTCATGGGTATTTCGATATTCAAATTATCTCTAACTGTTAATAAGTAATAAGAAAAAAATATGATTTTTTAAAATGGAATGATTTCTCTAGGAAGGGACAATAGCCGCTTAATAACACCGGGAGAACTACACTGTAGAAATCAGGTACAGAGTAATGATTGATATAAAAGAAGTGACATCAGAATCTGATCAGAGACTTGAGTGCAGTGAATAAAATTTTTGGCAAAATTTTAATAGAGTAAAAACTGATATTAGTTGAAGAGGCTCAAGGTTCTATTTACAAAAACCTGAAGTAATTGTTGGTCAGTGAGATCCTTGATCTCCGCATGATTTAAAAATCTCTAAATTGCATATCTGATAGTTGAGAGGCTTCGGAATTGGACTGGACTCCATTGGACCGTGTAATTGGCATGGCTCTGAGCGACTTTTAGCATGATTATGTTTAAGTTTGGGTCTCTTTGCTGACCTGGACTTGACAATAACTAACCCATTACAACAACTTAACCTGATTTGGGTTAGATTTAATTTTATTTTTTTTTTATTTTACTTATTAAATAAAGTAAATTCAGATAATAGTAAAAGTTTTAAAGCTTAACGGGCTGACCCATTTATTATATTATATTATATTATAAATTTTTTATTTTTTTATTTGTAACATTTAATTGGGTACACGCTATCTAATATTTATTTTTAAGTTAAATATCATTAATTATATAAAACCAAAAATTATAATAATGTAATATTTTGAAAAATAGACATTAAGACAAATAAAATAAGAGCACATTTGACCATATTATTTCTTAAAGATAAAGAACCATTCGTAAAATAAATTGATTGATAAATAGTGTACAATATGCTAATATTTCACTTATTAAAAAACAAAGTAGTATTGTATTATACTTCCTCTTTTTCCAAATACTTGCAACATTTCATGTGGGCACGCTGTCCAATATTTAACTTTAACCGTAAATATCTTTAATAATATAGAATTAAAAATTATATAAATTTAATATTTGAAAAATAGATATCAAGACGAATAAAACAAGACCCCACTTAATTATATTTTTCCTTCTAGATAATGAATAACATATGAAAGAAGATTGATTAATGAATAATATACACTATTAAAGTGTTGCAAGTAAATAGAAACGGAGGAAGTATATATTAATTATATTATATTATATTATAATATATTGAAAGTATGGACGTCATTTTTGAATTTTATTTTTGTTTTTTAAAATATAATATTTTCTTTATAAGCACGATCCTTTTTAATAAATGGTTATTTCCAAAACCCCTCATTTTTTTAAAACGTTTTATTTTGAATCATTGGTTTTGGAAAGTTTTACAAAATCACCCCTAAAATTAAAACAATTAGTGGTTTTGTTGTTGGATGAGTGATTTTGAAGTTTGGATGGGTAGTTTTGGAATATGGGTTATTTAAAAAAAATATCCACTTTTTCAAATATTTTACTTTGAGCCACCTGTTTTGGAAAAGTTTTGCAAAATCACCCCAAATCCAAAACAACTAGTGGTTTTGTTGTTGGAAGAGTGATTTTGGATAATTATGATATTTTAAATATTTTTACATATTTATTTAATAATTTTAAATATTTATTTTAATTTATTAAAATATCATAATATTCCAAAACTATCTATCCAAACCCCAAAAATACTCATCCAACAACAAAACCACTAGTTGTTTTCATTTTGGAGGTGATTTTACATAGCTTTCAAATACCGGTGGTTCAAAGTAATACGTTTGAAAAAGTGAGTTTTTTTTTTTTTTTTTTTTTTTTGGAAATAATCCTTTATAATATTATGATGTTTTAATAATTTAAAATAAACATTCGAATTTATTAAATAAAAATATAAAAATAATTAAAAACTTTAAAAAAATTACAAAATTATAATTATCCAAAACCAATCCAATAGCAAAACCACTAAATATTTTGATTTGGGTGGTTTTACAATTTTTTCCAAAACACACAAATCTTAAAGTGATCCTATCAAATTTAGCCTCAGCGCTAAACTTTAGTAGGCGAGAGACCTATAAAACAATAGTGTACTATATTTAGGAAAATACGTTTACTTTTGTAATACTGACCATTAGATTTGCATTTAAGAATTTAAAATAATCTGTACTATAACAGTTTATTTTAATAGGAAAATGTGATAATCGGTAAAATCGATTAATAAAAAAAATTATTCTATATTTCATTTCTCTTTTAATTTTATCTTATTATTATTTTTTCCCTAATTCATTTTCATGTTTACTAGAATTGTAAAATCTATTTGCAATCTATTCACATATCAAACCTACCGTCTCGTCAACACCATCCTCTATAAAATCTACGAGCATCAGGTTGTTTTCAGTCATCAATAGCAACCTCTATCGTACCGTTTCAAATCTAGTTAAACCTGACTCTGGTTAATCTGGTATGATCGTCGAAATCATCACATTTATTTAAATATAGACATATTCAGTCATGCACTTGTCTTCAAACATCATATAATATAAGTAGGTATAGTCATCGCATCGCTTTCTTTTCAAAGTATACTTTTGACATGAGCTCCCATTAGAGTTGAAATATGGAAACATCATATAATATAAGTAGGTATAGTCATCGCATCGCTTTCTTTTCAAAGTATACTTTTGACATGAGCTCCCATTAGAGTTGAAATATGGATGTGAAAATTTTAATAGTGAATGCTCGCAAAACTTTTATGGCTCAACTTCATTTAGTTCGTGAAATGAATTATTCTATTGGAATCATGTTAAGAGGCCTAATTCATCCTAAAAGAGATCTCAAAGGGTGGGGATTGTCTCAATCATTTTATAAAAGTTATTAGCCCTTTAGCTAAGTAATGTAGGATTTCGCACGCCCCCCTCACGCCCAACATACGAGCGTGGAGCCAACGGGTTACTCCAGGGCGGCCCATAATAAGACCCATCCATCCACACACGTCCAGGTCAGCTCTGATACCATGTTAAGATGCCTAACTCACCCTAAAAGAGCTTTCAATGGGTGAGGATTGCCTCAATCATTTTATAAAAGCTATTAGCCCTTTACCTAAGTAATGTGGGATTTCACAAATTTGAAGACTAACAATCTCCTCAAGACCTTTGCTAAGTGATTGGGCATGAAATGCACAACATTTCTACCTTATTTTACTTACAATTCGGGGACTTTATTGAATATATACTATCTAATTGCTCTATTTTTGTATTTGTTGACAGTTTGGAGGCAATTGCGAAGTATTGAAGAATTTTGGGGGTTTAAAGCTGGATTTACTAAAGACAAGTCAACAAGACCAAGTCAATTCTATCAGAGTTGTTATTCTCAAATTTAAATTGTGATCTGAACGACTGAGATTTTGATTTAGAGATTTTTACGAGTTCGTTTTAGATTTTCTAGGGAGGATTTATTTTAGGAAGAAAACGATTGTAAAATGGCTTCTACGGAGGATTGGAATTTTGCGTTTAGAAGATGCACTATGGGCGTATCGAACCGCCTACAAGTCACCTATTGGGATGTCTCCTTATCGCATTGTCTATGGTAAGGCGTGCCATTTGCCGGTTGAATTGGAACATAAAGCATTCTGGGCCGTGAGAGAATGTAACTTGAGAACAGATGCTGCTGGTGAGCAGCGAAAGCTCCAAATCCAAGAGTTAGAAGAAATCAGGAATGATTCCTACATCAGAGCTCAGCACCAGAAGGAGATGTTGAAAAGAGAGCATGATCTTCATGTCTCTAGGAAATCGTTTGTAGTGGGTCAAAAAGTTTTACTGTACCATTCAAAACTCAAATTGTTTCCTGGGAAATTGAGGTCAAGATGAATTGGCCCTTTTATTGTTATTAACGTATTTTCTCATGGTGCAGTGGAAATAGAGAGCATGGAAACAAGCAAGATTTTCAAGGTCAATAGGCATAGACTTAAACCCTATTACGAGGGTTTCCAAGTGAACCTCTGTGAAGAAATCTTGTCATGCCCACGACAAGCTTCTAGATAATTTTATCGTGTCTAGCCAGAGACGTAAAATCAAGGCGCTGTTGGGAGGCAACCCAAAATTTTTATTATTATTTTTATTATTATTATTTTTCTTTCTACTTTATTTTTCTTATTTCATTTATTTATAATTTTATTTTATTTTAGATATTTAATAATAATGATTTGAAAAAAAATATATATATATCAGAAAACCAACGTTTTTAATTTTTAATTTAACTTATTTTTATTTTTATTTTATTTTATTTTATTTTTTATTTTTTTTATTTTTTTTATTTTTTTTATTTATTTTATTTTTAATCATTTTTTTTGTTCCTTTTTCGTTTTATTTTATTTTTATTGTACTCTATTTCTTTATTTTTTTCTTTTTATTAATAAAATAATATAAATTGCAATAATATAATTTTTAGAATTTCTAATTCTAATTGTTTTTGTGCAGGAAATAAAAACTAGAAAAGGAAAAAAAAATAGCATAAAAAAATCAAAAATAAAAAAAATCAAAAATAAAAAATAGTAACGGGTGAACAGTGACCAGTCCAAAACCCTAGCCGCCGCCGCTCTTCTCTGTTAGCCGTGCCGCCGGTGTCCGCTTCCACCTTGTCGCCATCTCGCTTCATCACCAGCGACAGCCTCCTGCAGCGGTCGTCGTCCTCCAACCTCTCTGCCGCGTCAAGTTCAACCGTCGACAGCAGTGACGACCATCTCCTCCAAGCGGCGATCTCCAGTTCCACCCGCGACTCGTCTCGGCCGCCTCATCGTCGATCTCCAGCCGTCGTCACCACAACCAGAGCCGACGGTCGAAGTCTCCAGCCCGCCTCGTCGCAGTCTCCAGCCTCGTCGCCGATCATCCCTCTCCTCCGCCGACGGTCGCAGTTTCCAGGCAGCGGTCGTCAACCTCCGACGCCAGCTCTTTCGTCGTCAGTCGCTCTTCTCCAGCATCGACATATTCTCCTGGTTCAACTTTTCCGGTTAGTCACCTCTGAATTCTGGTTCAATTTTTATTTTTTTTTCTGAATGGCAAAGACACACCAAGGCTCCGCACCTCCCTCTGCTCCGGTTTCCAAACGCCGGAAATTGGTAAAAATAGGCGATAAGCGTCCAGTCCCATCAACTGCTCAAAATTCTCAACTAGAAACCACTCCAAAAGTTGCTTCGAAAGCTGCTCAGAAACCTCATTCTCGCCCCAGAAAATTGATCATTCTACCACCAAAGGCGGCTACCCGTAGAAGCAACAGAATTCGAAACAATGCTGCTTTCGATCCTAAAGAGCCGCGTCATGTTAACATATCAGACACTGACTCAGGATCTGAAGAAGAACCAGAACTTGTCATCAACAATTCTGAGCCAGAAATTGAAGCACCAGAAATTCCTGCGGTCGTACCAAAAAGACCGTCTAAACTTCCGCTACGCCCACGGGCGAAAGTTTTGAAGCGTACAGAAAACACCCCAGTACCGGATACACAGAAATCTGATGATTCTCCATGCCCACGGCAACCAACTCCAGAAGAACAACCGAAGAAGATAGCAGTCCAGAAGCCGGTCTATCCAATTCCTAATCTGACCTTGAAGTTTCAACGCCCGAAAGATCAACAGAGATTTGGAAAAATCAAAGGTAAGAAACTCTGTCCCTTGAAATCTTTACATGTTCCAACTATGGAAAGTTTAGGGATTTTGGATTCTGTTAGGCATGCTTTTGATTGCATTGGTTGGTCCAGTTTGTTTGATTTAAGTTGCCCAGCATACTATGAATTGATTTATGAGTTTTATGCCACTTTTGAGTATGATAAAAAAGTTGCTGCTGCTGATATTTTTGCACCTGATGTGGTTAGATTTAGGCTTTTGGGTACGATATATTCTATGTCTCTGACAGATTTTAACATTGCCCTAGGATTAGTGAGTACTGATGGTATAAAGTCTAATGAGTATAAGAGTGCTTACTGTGACTATCCTCTTGAGTTTAATGTTAATGTTGCTCTTAGAACTTTGACTGAAAGAGATGATTTGATTTTTCCTAGTATGTCACGGTCTATTTATATTGTTGATGGGCATCTAAGGTACATTCATAGGTTCTTGTCTAGTTCTATTTCTGTCAGGGTTGATGATACAGGTTCTATCTCAAAAGCTGAATTGTTTTTCTTATGGTGCATGCAAACTGGAAAAAGGGTCAATTTGGGTTATTGGTTAGGCATTAAATTTCAATCTGTGTTAGCAACTAAGAGGACTAGACCTTTGATTTTGGGTTCATTCATTACCCTCATTGCTGCTAAATTGGATATATTATGTCCTTCTAAGCTTACCATTGGGCTTCATTTAGATGATTTAAATATTGACTCTTTATCTAAAATGAATTTGGTTGAGAAATCCGGGAAAGGAAGTGTGCGTTTATTGTCTGCAGATGAACTTCGGGAAAAAGAGGAAGCTGTACCTACAACTTCAGATGGGCAAATTCGAAGTTTGACAAGTGAGGTGCAGAAATTGAAGCGAAAATTTAATAAAATGATGCAAGCTCAAAAGGCTCTCTGCGCCCACTTCAACATTCAGTGGGATGTTCCAAGCGATTCAGAAGGTGAAGATGCTGCTTGAGGTGTTAATTTCCTACCTCCACAATTTTCAGGGAAGTATCTGTCTTTCTTTTGTTTTTGTTATGTTATGCTGACATATACATTGGGGCAATGTAAATGCTAAGTGTGGGGGAGGATATTATATATCTCATCTTTATTTTACTTCTCTTTATTTTAGTTTTCTCTTTAGGTTGTTTTCGTTTATTTCTTTTAGAATTCTAGTTTTTCTTTTTAGTTCTATTTTCCAAGTCTTTGGTTCTTCTTTACTGCTGCTTTTAGGATGATTTTTTTTTATGTGCATTTTTTATTGATTCACTCTTAATAATGAGTTTTTAGATTGATTTAGGAGCTGTGTAATATTTGAGACTTAAATTTTGTGTGTGCATAAGATACTAGCAGATGCTTTTAGAGCTTATGATAATTTAATTTAGAATTCACCAATGCTAGGATACTTGTGAAAATAGAAGACAATTAGTTAGTACGCAGTATAGCAAAAAAAAAAAAGCAAAAAGAAAAAAAAACAAAAAAAAAAAGAAAAAAAAAGAGAAAACAAAAAAAAAAGAGGAAAAATAAAATTAGACATTGATCATGTGACTCAATATCGTCAGTTGGGATTAGTGGATCGGCATTAATTTCCCTTAAGTTTTTGTATGTATGGAGCCACTGATGATAGGAGGGTTGTCCCCTCTATGGGCCGAATTCAGTTCGACCAAAGTCACGCATTTTTAGTTTTTCTATTCTCCTTTGCTAGCCGGAATAGGTGACACGGCACTTATTCTCCTTAAGTGGCTTATGTATGGAGAAGCTAGTGATTGGAGAGGGTTGAGTACCTTTTTGGGGCCGTTTAAACCTAGAAATAACTGGAAGTGTTGATTTGAAATGTCTCGCTGGTTGTTTAGGGTCAAATAAATAAAATAAATGAATAAAAAGAGAGACCCGACCAGTGGCTATTAGAATTGGTTTTATGTTATTATCTGTTGCTTAAACTGTGAAGAAAGCTGATTGTTTTCTTATTTGCTTGTGGTACTGGTGTAGTGGATTCTTTCGCGAATTATTATTTGTTCTCCTTACATCTGCTTTAATTCAAAGATGGAATTTAAATATGTGTGCTTAATCTGACGACAGTTCCTTTTCTTTTAATTATTCATTATTTTGAGTGATTTGAACTTTAACTGTGGGCACGGTTGAATATGGTTGATTCCTTCTGGCAGCAGTTTGGTTGAACTATTTGAGTCTTCTTTTACGTTGGTTATGGGCATACTTGAGGGCAAGTATAAGATAGTGTGGGGGAATTCGATTGGGCATGAAATGCACAACATTTCTACCTTATTTTACTTACAATTCGGGGACTTTATTGAATATATACTATCTAATTGCTCTATTTTTGTATTTGTTGACAGTTTGGAGGCAATTGCGAAGTATTGAAGAATTTTGGGGGTTTAAAGCTGGATTTACTAAAGACAAGTCAACAAGACCAAGTCAATTTTATCAGAGTTGTTATTCTCAAATTTAAATTGTGATCTGAACGACTGAGATTTTGATTTAGAGATTTTTACGAGTTCGTTTTAGATTTTCTAGGGAGGATTTATTTTAGGAAGAAAACGATTGTAAAATGGCTTCTACGGAGGATTGGAATTTTTATCGAGAGATATAGAAAAATACTCTGGGTTTTTATTCTCTCTGGAACGATTAATTATATTAAGCAAATGAAGTTCGCCGCGCCCATGAGGAGCTAAACGAACCTCATCCAGCTAAGTCAATTCTGATTACCGTGTTGTGAGAATTGTTTTATTCTGCTATATTGTTTGATATTTATGCATTCTCTATGGGCATGGTTAAATGCACATGTTGATTCTGATTAATTAATTAAGTGCGCAATTGATTGGTTAATTGGGCTTAACACATTGCATGTCAAATAGCTCGTAGTTAATTTGACCTAGGTAGTGTTGAGAGTGTATAATCATAATTCAAGAACGGTCGTACCGATTCAATTGGTTATGGTCACGGGTCTTTTCTAATTCATAATGCAATCTACGTGTTAGGTTAGTGATTGATTCAAAGGGTCGTACCCGGTCAATCTATCTAGGAAAAGATTGGTTATTAGGCACGTTGTCAATAGCTATAACTGTGACTATTAAACAATATAGATATTTTTAGCTTCGATGGTCAACACCTGATTCGAATAAATTGACTTAGCTGGATGTTTAATTATAATTGATTTTTAATCTCCGATTTAGATTTATTTTAAATATTCGCATAATCTCGAAACCCCCATTTATTTTGATTTGGTCGATACGATACATTTATTAATTTCCGTTCTCTGTGGATCGACCCTGTTTGCTACAATTATTTGTATTTGCAGGTTAATTTAATACTGACGGATTCGACACCCGTCAAGTTTTTTGAGGCGCCGTTGCCGGGGAACGGTTCTAATTAATTTTGTGTTTGTGTATGACCAGGTCTGATCGTACGGTAAAATTGCTATACGATCCTGAAATCGAGAAGACTGCACGTAGATTACGAAGAGAAGCAAGAATTCGAAAGCAGATTCTCAAAACCACACCAGATCAAGGAACGCACGTTACAGTTTCAACTTCTGGTGATTGTTGTGCCTTTACCGCGCCCATAGCCATGGCAGTAAATGGTCAACAACAACGTACACTCAGGGAGCTAGGCCGACCACAAGCCAATCAAACCCCACTCTGTATTACTTACCCTGATACAGAAGGAACATTTGAACTGAAATCGGGTTTGATCCATCTATTGCCTATCTTCCGTGGAGTCGAAAACGAGGATCCTCACAAACACTTGAAGGCATTTCATGTCACTTGCTCAACGATGAAGCCTCAAGGTGTTTCTGAAGAACAGATCAAGCTATGCGCATTCCCTTTCTCTTTGGACGATGCTGCTAAAGAATGGTTATTTTATTTACCATCCGGATCAATCACATCCTGGGATCAGATGGTAAGAGTATTTTTGGAAAAATTCTTTCCTGCCTCGCGAGCCGCGACACTCAGAAGGGAGATATGCAGTAGTAAGCAAAAGAATTCAGAGTCTCTACATGATTACTGGGAGAGATTCAAAAGGACCTGTGCAAGCTGCCCACAACATGGATTAACTGAAGAAGCACTTATCCTGTACTTTTATGATGGTCTCTTGCCCATGGAGAGACATATGATCGACGCAGCTAGTGGAGGATCCCTTGAAAATAAAACTCCACAACAAGCCAGGGATTTGATTTCTACGATGGCAGCAGCAGCCGGACACCATAAATCTTGTCCAGAACCTTTTAGAGCTGCTAATGAGATAAGTAATTTTGCCTTGTCAAATCAAATTAAGGAACTGTCAGTTTTGGTACATAAAATTGCTGCAGGTAATGTACAGCAGTCGCGCCCACAGGTAAGGAGTTGTGGAATATGTGCTTCACCTGAACATCCTACCGATGCGTGTCCGACCTTACAAGAAGATGTAACTGAAGAAGTTAATGCAGCATGATATATGGAGGTCAGAGAAAGTATGACCCTTACTCCAACACGTATAATCCGGGATTAAGGGATCATCCTAATCTCAGATACGGGTCGACGAATTATCAACAAAGACAACCACCTCCTCAGAACCAACAACCAGGTATGTCTCTGTCCGATATTGTTAAACAGTTAGCAACTAACACAAACCAATTCCAACAGGAGACGAAGGCCAGCATTCAAAACTTGGAAAAACAAATGAGTCAACTTGCTACTACAGTAGGTAGACTAGAATCTCAAGGGAAGTTGCCCTCGCAAACAGAGTTGAACCCAAAGAACGTCAGTGCAGTGACTTTACGGAGTGGTAAGGAATTGACAGATAGTCACGCCCATGGTAAAGAAACCCTAACTGATAGCTGTGCCCATAGCGAAGAGCAAAAAGAGGAAATCAACGTGGAAATCCTAACTCAAGGGAAGAACCATGCCCACAGCGAAGGGGTGCAAGTTGAAAAAGAAATCAACGTCAAAACTGATCAATCAACACCGGAGAAGCCAAAAGTAGTTGAAATCAGACCACCTTTTCCTGGCAGATTCGAGGAGTCTAAGAGAGCCAACGAAGAGAAAGAGATCTTCGATACCTTCAGTAAGGTAGAGGTAAACATCCCCTTACTCGATGCCATTAAAAAAATACCTAAATATGCTAAGTTCCTTAAAGAATTGTGTGTGAATAAGAAAAAGCATAGCGGATATGAGAAGGTCTTGATGGGGCAGAATGTTTCAGCTGTTCTACAAAAGAAACTACCCCCTAAGAGAGAAGATCCAGGTTTGTTTGCTATCCCTTGCACTATTGGTAGTATAGAAATTCAAAGAGCAATGTGTGATTTAGGAGCTTCACTTAATGTAATGCCGTATTCTCTTTATTCATGCTTGCGAATGGGTTCTTTGAAAGAAACAGGGGTAGTCATTCAATTAGCCGATAGGTCCCTAGTTTATCCTAAGGGAGTTCTAGAGGATGTCCTAGTTAAGGTGAAGGGTTTGATTTTTCTTGCAGATTTTTATGTGTTAGACATGGGTGGTAATGATATCTCTACTACTCCTTCTGATTTATTACTAGGGAGACCTTTCCTTAGTACTGCGAAAACTAAGATCAATGTTCAGGATGGTACTCTAACTATGGAATTTGACGGCGAAATTGCCAAGTTTAATGTTTTTGATGCCATGAAACATCCTAATGATTTGTCTAGTATTTGCAGTATGGATATTGTAGAACCTTTTGTTCAACAATGTTTTGAATTAAGCAGGGAAGATGAACTAGAAGTGGTGTTGTGTAACAGTTTGCAGGCAGGAGATGAAAAGAAGGATTTTTCCTTCGACAAACTTCTGGTGGAAGTTCTGTATGAGTTGGAAACGTTAAATCCACAGGTAGGTATTAATCCAATTTCGCTATGCCCACGACTAAAACTCAATTATCTTCAATTGTGCAGGCACCAATTTTGGAGCTTAAACCTTTGCCCAGTCATCTGAAATATGTCTATCTAGGCAATGAAGACACACTACCGGTGATCGTCTCCAACAAGTTGAGCATTAAGCAGGAAGACCAACTCGTTCAACTCCAGAAGGAGCACAAAAAAGCGATAGGGTGGACCATCAATGACATAAAGGGCATCAGGTCCACCTGTATGCACAAAATACTTTTGGAGGAGGATTGTAAACCAATTAGACAACCTCAGAGACGGCTAAATCCTCCAATGATGGAAGTAGTGAAGAAGGAGATTCAAAAGCTTCTGGATGCTGGTATGATCTATCCGATCTCGGATAGTAATTGGGTAAGCCCAGTTCAGGTAGTTCCCAAGAAAACAGGTATAACGGTAGTCAAAACTGATAATGGTGAGTTGGTACCCACTCGTGTCCAAAACGGGTGGCGGGTTTGTATTGATTATCGTAAATTGAATGCCTCGACTAAGAAAGATCATTTTCCCTTACCTTTTATTGATCAAATGTTAGAAAGATTAGCAGGAAAATCTCATTATTGTTGCCTTGATGGTCTTTCAGGTTTTTGGCAGATACCAGTTGCGCCAGAAGACCAGGAAAAGACGACCTTTACATGTCAGTTTGGTACATTTGCCTATCGGCGGATGCCGTTTGGGTTATGTAATGCTCCTGCAACGTTTCAACGATGTATGGTCAGCATTTTTTCTGACTATGTTGAGAGTATAATCGAGGTATTTATGGACGATTTCACTGTTTATGGAGAGTCTTTTGAATCTTGTTTAGTTAATCTTGGAAAGGTTTTGCAACGATGCGTAGACTTGAACTTAGTATTAAGTTATGAAAAATGTCATTTCATGGTAGATCATGGTTTAATACTCGGTCACATTGTTTCTGCACGTGGTATAGAGGTCGATAAAGCTAAGATTAATGTGATTAAGTCTCTGCCTTACCCCGTATGTGTACGGGAAGTTCGTTCCTTTCTTGGACATGCAGGATTTTACAGGAGATTCATCAAGGACTTCTCTAAGATTACCCAACCTCTGTGTAATTTGCTTAAGAAGGATGTCGCTTTCCATTTTGACGAGAGATGCAAAGAAGCGTTCAACGTTTTAAAAGAGAAACTTGTCACCGCGCCCATAGTGAAAAGCCCTAATTGGAACGTTCCGTTCGAAATAATATGTGATGCAAGTGACTACGCCGTGGGCGCAGTCCTTGGGCAAAGAGTGGGAAAAGAACCTCATGTGATCTACTACGCCTCGAGGACGCTCAAGGGAACCACAGTATAAGATAGTGTGGGGGAATTTGATTGGGCATGAAATGCACAACATTTCTACCTTATTTTACTTACAATTCGGGGACTTTATTGAATATATACTATCTAATTGCTCTATTTTTGTATTTGTTGACAGTTTGGAGGCAATTGCGAAGTATTGAAGAATTTTGGGGGTTTAAAGCTGGATTTACTAAAGACAAGTCAACAAGACCAAGTCAATTCTATCAGAGTTATTATTCTCAAATTTAAATTGTGATCTGAACGACTGAGATTTTGATTTAGAGATTTTTACGAGTTCAACCAAACTGCTGCTAGAAGGAATCAACCATATTCAACCGTGCCCACAGTTAAAGTTCAAATCACTCAAAATAATGAATAATTAAAAGAAAAAGAACTGTCGTCAGATTAAGCACACATATTTAAATTCCATCTTTGAATTAAAGCAGATGTAAGGAGAACAAATAATAATTCGCGAAAGAATCCACTACACCAGTACCACAAGCAAATAAGAAAACAATCAGCTTTCTTCACAGTTTAAGCAACAGATAATAACATAAAACCAATTCTAATAGCCACTGGTCGGGTCTCTCTTTTTATTCATTTATTTTATTTATTTGACCCTAAACAACCAGCGAGACATTTCAAATCAACACTTCCAGTTATTTCTAGGTTTAAACGGCCCCAAAAAGGTACTCAACCCTCTCCAATCACTAGCTTCTCCATACATAAGCCACTTAAGGAGAATAAGTGCCGTGTCACCTATTCCGGCTAGTAAAGGAGAATAGAAAAACTAAAAATCCGTGACTTTGGTCGGACTGAATTCGGCCCATAGAGGGGACAACCCTCCTATCATCAGTGGCTCCATACATACAAAAACTTAAGGGAAATTAATGCCGATCCACTAATCCCAACTGACGATATTGAGTCACATGATCAATGTCTAATTTTATTTTTCCTCTCTTTTTTTTTTCTCTTTTTTTTTTTCTTTTTTTTTTGCTTTTTTTTCTTTTTGCTTTTTTTTTTTGCTATACTGCGTACTAACTAATTGTCTTCTATTTTCACAAGTATCCTAGCATTGGTGAATTCTAAATTAAATTATCATAAGCTCTAAAAGCATCTGCTAGTATCTTATGCACACACAAAATTTAAGTCTCAAATATTACACAGCTCCTAAATCAATCTAAAAACTCATTATTAAGAGTGAATCAATCAAAAAGACACATAAAAAAAATCATCCTAAAAGCAGCAGTAAAGAAGAACCAAAGACTTGGAAAATAGAACTAAAAAGAAAAACTAGAATTCTAAAAGAAATAAACGAAAACAACCTAAAGAGAAAACTAAAATAAAGAGAAGTAAAATAAAGATGAGATATATAATATCCTCCCCCACACTTAGCATTTACATTGCCCCAATGTATATGTCAGCATAACATAACAAAAACAAAAGAAAGACAGATACTTCCCTGAAAATTGTGGAGGTAGGAAATTAACACCTCAAGCAGCATCTTCACCTTCTGAATCGCTTGGAACATCCCACTGAATGTTGAAGTGGGCGCAGAGAGCCTTTTGAGCTTGCATCATTTTATTAAATTTTCGCTTCAATTTCTGCACCTCACTTGTCAAACTTCGAATTTGCCCATCTGAAGTTGTAGGCACAGCTTCCTCTTTTTCCCGAAGTTCATCTGCAGACAATAAACGCACACTTCCTTTCCCGGATTTCTCCAAATTCATTTTAGATAAAGAGTCAATATTTAAATCATCTAAATGAAGCCCAATGGTAAGCTTAGAAGGACATATCCAATTTAGCAGCAATGAGGGTAATGAATGAACCCAAAATCAAAGGTCTAGTCCTCTTAGTTGCTAACACAGATTGAAATTTAATGCCTAACCAATAACCCAAATTGACCCTTTTTCCAGTTTGCATGCACCATAAGAAAAACAATTCAGCTTTTGAGATAGAACCTGTATCATCAACCCTGACAGAAATAGAACTAGACAAGAACCTATGAATGTACCTTAGATGCCCATCAACAATATAAATAGACCGTGACATACTAGGAAAAATCAAATCATCTCTTTCAGTCAAAGTTCTAAAAGCAACATTAACATTAAACTCAAGAGGATAGTCACAGTAAGCACTCTTATACTCATTAGACTTTATACCATCAGTACTCACTAATCCTAGGGCAATGTTAAAATCTGTCAGAGACATAGAATATATCGTACCCAAAAGCCTAAATCTAACCACATCAGGTGCAAAAATATCAGCAGCAGCAACTTTTTTATCATACTCAAAAGTGGCATAAAACTCATAAACCAATTCATAGTATGCTGGGCAACTTAAATCAAACAAACTGGACCAACCAATGCAATCAAAAGCATGCCTAACAGAATCCAAAATCCCTAAACTTTCCATAGTTGGAACATGTAAAGATTTCAAGGGACAGAGTTTCTTACCTTTGATTTTTTCAAATTTCTGTTGATCTTTCGGGCGTTGAAACTTCAAGGTCAGATTAGGAATTGGATAGACCGGCTTCTGGACTGCTATCTTCTTCGGTTGTTCTTCTGGAGTTGGTTGCCGTGGGCATGGAGAATCATCAGATTTCTGTGTATCCGGTACTGGGGTGTTTTTTGTACGCTTCAAAACTTTCGCCCGTGGGCGTAGCGGAAGTTTAGACGGTCTTTTTGGTACGACCGCAGGAATTTCTGGTGCTTCAATTTCTGGCTCAGAATTGTTGATGACAGGTTCTGGTTCTTCTTCAGATCCTGAGTCAGTGTCTGATATGTTAACATGACGCGGCTCTTTAGGATCGAAAGCAGCATTGTTTCGAATTCTGTTGCTTCTACGGGTAGCCGCCTTTGGTGGTAGAATGATCAATTTTCTGGGGCGAGAACGAGGTTTCTGAGCAGCTTTCGAAGCAACTTTTGGAGTGGTTTCTAGTTGAGAATTTTGAGCAGTTGATGGGACTGGACGCTTATCGCCTATTTTTACCAATTTCCGGCGTTTGGAAACCGGAGCAGAGGGAGGTGCGGAGCCTTGGTGTGTCTTTGCCATTCAGAAAAAAAAAAACAAAAATTGAACCAGAATTCAGAGGTGACTAACCGGAAAAGTTGAACCAGGAGAATATGTCGATGCTGGAGAAGAGCGACTGACGACGAAAGAGCTGGCGTCGGAGGTTGACGACCGCTGCCTGGAAACTGCGACCGTCGGCGGAGGAGAGGGATGATCGGCGACGAGGCTGGAGACTGCGACGAGGCGGGCTGGAGACTTCGACCGTCGGCTCTGGTTGTGGTGACGACGGCTGGAGATCGGCGACGAGGCGGCCGAGACGAGTCGCGGGTGGAACTGGAGATCGCCGCTTGGAGGAGATGGTCGTCACTGCTGTCGACGGTTGAACTTGACGCGGCAGAGAGGTTGGAGGACGACGACCGCTGCAGGAGGCTGTCGCTGGTGATGAAGCGAGATGGCGACAAGGTGGAGGCGGACACCGGCGGCACGGCTAACAGAGAAGAGCGGCGGCGGCTAGGGTTTTGGACTGGTCACTGTTCACCCGTTACTATTTTTTATTTTTGATTTTTTATTTTTGATTTTTTTATGCTATTTTTTTCTTTTCCTTTTCTAGTTTTTATTTCCTGCACAAAA
Organism: Cardiospermum halicacabum; assembly: GCA_031304145.1. Taxonomy (NCBI): domain Eukaryota; kingdom Viridiplantae; phylum Streptophyta; class Magnoliopsida; order Sapindales; family Sapindaceae; genus Cardiospermum; species Cardiospermum halicacabum. The sequence goes on along the minus strand of CM062390.1, from coordinate 30,220,293 downwards.
ACAATTAGAATTAAAAATTCTAAAAATTATATTATTGCAATTTATATTATTTTATTAATAAAAAATAATAAAGAAATAGAGTACAATAAAAATAAAATAAAACGAAAAAGGAACAAAAAAAATGATTAAAAATAAAATAAATAAAAAAAATAAAAAAAATAAAAAAATAAAAATAAAATAAAATAAAATAAAATAAAAATAAAAATAAGTTAAATTAAAAATTAAAAACGTTGGTTTTCTGATATATATATATATATTTTTTTCAAATCATTATTATTAAATATCTAAAATAAAATAAAATTATAAATAAATGAAATAAGAAAAATAAAGTAGAAAGAAAAATAATAATAATAAAAATAATAATAAAAATTTTGGGTTGCCTCCCAACAGCGCCTTGATTTTACGTCTCTGGCTAGACACGATAAAATTATCTAGAAGCTTGTCGTGGGCATGACAAAATTTCTTCACAGAGGTTCACTTGGAAACCCTCGTAATAGGGTTTAAGTCTATGCCCATTGACCTTGAAAATCTTGCTTGTTTCCATGCTCTCTATTTCCACTGCACCATGAGAAAATACGTTAATAACAATAAAAGGGCCAATCCATCTTGACCTCAATTTCCCAGGAAACAATTTGAGTTTTGAATGGTACAGTAAAACTTTTTGACCCACTACAAACGATTTCCTAGAGACATGAAGATCATGCTCTCTTTTCAACGTCTCCTTCTGGTGCTGAGCTCTGATGTAGGAATCATTCCTGATTTCTTCTAACTCTTGGATTTGGAGCTTTCGCTGCTCCAGCAGCATCTGTTCTCAAGTTACATTCTCTCACGGCCCAGAATGCTTTATGTTCCAATTCAACCGGCAAATGGCACGCCTTACCATAGACAATGCGATAAGGAGACATCCCAATAGGTGACTTGTAGGCGGTTCGATACGCCCATAGTGCATCTTCTAAACGCAAAGTCCAATCATTCCTAGAGGGATTTACCGTCTTTTCAAGGATCGACTTGATCTCCCTATTTGAAACTTCAGCTTGTCCGTTTGTCTGCGGATGGTAGGCGGTGGAGGTACGATGCGTCACACCATATTTTCTGAATAAGGCTTCGATGGTCCTATTACAAAAATGGGTTCCGCGATCACTGATGATGGCTCGGGGTGTACCATACCTGCAGAAGATTAGACCTAACAAAGTCTGCAACAACTTTTAGCATCATCAGTCCGGGTGGCTTTAGCTTCCACCCATTTTGAAACATAAATCAACAGCCATAAAATATAATGAAACCCAAATGATGGTGGAAAATGCCCCATAAAGTCAATACCCCATACATCAAAAATCTCAACTATCAAGATCGGAGTCATAGGCATTTGATCACGACGGCCTAGACTCCTGTTCTTTGACAGTTGTCACAAGTTTTACAAAAGATGTACGAATCATAAAATAAATTAGGCCGAAAGAATCCACAATCAAGTACCTTTTTGGCTGTCCTTCTAGGTCCAAAATGGCCTCCACATGATTCCGTATGGCATGATTTTAGAATTGACTCAATCTCCTCTTTAGGAACGCATCTTCTAATCATCTGATCCAGCAATGCTTCCATAGATAAGGATCATCCCATACGTAGTTCCGAGAATCTCTTTTGATTTTATCCTTCTCACCCTTGCTCAACTCAAAAGGTAATTTACCAGTAACGAGATAATTAACTATGTCTGCATACCAGGGATGAGTCGTGCCCATGGCAAATAGATACTCGTCAGGAAATTTATCGTTCAAAGGTTGAGTTGTCTCAGAAGTGATAGCGGCTCAAATGGTCTGCTACAAGATTCTCCGATCCTTTCTTGTCCTTTATCTCCAAATAAAATGTTGAAGTAGGAGAATCCATCGAATTAACCTGGGCTTCGCATCTTTCTTCGACATCAAATATCTGAGAGCTGCGTGATCAGAGAAAACAATCACTTTAGTACACAATATATGAGAACGAAATTTCTCTAAAGCAAAAACAATTGCTAAAAGCTCCTTCTCTGTTGTAGAGTAGTTGCACTGTGCACTATCCAGCGTCCTCGAGGCGTAGTAGATCACATGAGGTTCTTTTCTCACTCTTTGCCCAAGGACTGCGCCCACGGCGTAGTCACTTGCGTCACACATTATTTCGAACGGAACGTTCCAATTAGGGCTTTTCACTATGGGCGCGGTGACAAGTTTCTCTTTTAAAATGTTGAACGCTTCTTTGCATCTCTCGTCAAAATGGAAAGCGACATCCTTCTTAAGCAAATTACACAGAGGTTGGGTAATCTTAGAGAAGTCCTTGATGAATCTCCTGTAAAATCCTGCATGTCCAAGAAAGGAACGAACTTCCCGTACACATACGGGGTAAGGCAGAGACTTAATCACATTAATCTTAGCTTTATCGACCTCTATACCACGTGCAGAAACAATGTGACCGAGTATTAAACCATGATCTACCATGAAATGACATTTTTCATAACTTAATACTAAGTTCAAGTCTACGCATCGTTGCAAAACCTTTCCAAGATTAACTAAACAAGATTCAAAAGACTCTCCATAAACAGTGAAATCGTCCATAAATACCTCGATTATACTCTCAACATAGTCAGAAAAAATGCTGACCATACATCGTTGAAACGTTGCAGGAGCATTACATAACCCAAACGGCATCCGCCGATAGGCAAATGTACCAAACGGACATGTAAAGGTCGTCTTTTCCTGGTCTTCTGGCGCAACTGGTATCTGCCAAAAACCTGAAAGACCATCAAGGCAACAATAATGAGATTTTCCTGCTAATCTTTCTAAAATTTGATCAATAAAAGGTAAGGAAAAATGATCTTTCTTAGTCGAGGCATTCAATTTACGATAATCAATACAAACCCGCCACCCGTTTTGGACACGAGTGGGTACCAACTCACCATTATCAGTTTTGACTACCGTTATACCTGTTTTCTTGGGAACTACCTGAACTGGGCTTACCCAATTACTATCCGAGATCGGATAGATCATACCAGCATCCAGAAGCTTTTGAATCTCCTTCTTCACTACTTCCATCATTGGAGGATTTAGCCGTCTCTGAGGTTGTCTAATTGGTTTACAATCCTCCTCCAAAAGTATTTTGTGCATACAGGTGGACGGACTGATGCCCTTTATGTCATTGATGGTCCACCTTATCGCTTTTTTGTGCTCCTTCAGGAGTTGAACGAGTTGGTCTTCCTGCTTAATGCTCAACTTGTTGGAGACGATCACCGGTAGTGTGTCTTCATTGCCTAGATAGACATATTTCAGATGACTGGGCAAAGGTTTAAGCTCCAAAATTGGTGCCTGCACAATTGAAGATAATTGAGTTTTAGTCGTGGGCATAGCGAAAATTGGATTAATACCTACCTGTGGATTTAACGTTTCCAACTCATACAGAACTTCCACCAGAAGTTTGTCGAAGGAAAAATCCTTCTTTTCATCTCCTGCCTGCAAACTGTTACACAACACCACTTCTAGTTCATCTTCCCTGCTTAATTCAAAACATTGTTGAACAAAAGGTTCTACAATATCCATACTGCAAATACTAGACAAATCGTTAGGATGTTTCATGGCATCAAAAACATTAAACTTGGCAATTTCGCCGTCAAATTCCATAGTTAGAGTACCATCCTGAACATTGATCTTAGTTTTCGCAGTACTAAGGAAAGGTCTCCCTAGTAATAAATCAGAAGGAGTAGTAGAGATATCATTACCACCCATGTCTAACACATAAAAATCTGCAGGAAAAATCAAACCCTTCACCTTAACTAGGACATCCTCTAGAACTCCCTTAGGATAAACTAGGGACCTATCGGCTAATTGAATGACTACCCCTGTTTCTTTCAAAGAACCCATTCGCAAGCATGAATAAAGAGAATACGGCATTACATTAAGTGAAGCTCCTAAATCACACATTGCTCTTTGAATTTCTATACTACCAATAGTGCAAGGGATAGCAAACAAACCTGGATCTTCTCTCTTAGGGGGTAGTTTCTTTTGTAGAACAGCTGAAACATTCTGCCCCATCAAGACCTTCTCATATCCGCTATGCTTTTTCTTATTCACACACAATTCTTTAAGGAACTTAGCATATTTAGGTATTTGTTTAATGGCATCGAGTAAGGGGATGTTTACCTCTACCTTACTGAAGGTATCGAAGATCTCTTTCTCTTCCTTGGCTCTCTTAAACTCCTCGAATCTGCCAGGAAAAGGTGGTCTGATTTCAACTACTTTTGGCTTCTCCGGTGTTGATTGATCAGTTTTGACGTTGATTTCTTTTTCAACTTGCACCCCTTCGCTGTGGGCATGGTTCTTCCCTTGAGTTAGGGTTTCCACGTTGATTTCCTCTTTTTGCTCTTCGCTATGGGCACAGCTATCAGTTAGGGTTTCTTTACCATGGGCGTGACTATCTGTCAATTCCTTACCACTCCGCAAAGTCACTGCACTGACGTTCTTTGGGTTCAACTCTGTTTGCGAGGGCAACTTCCCTTGAGATTCTAGTCTACCTACTGTAGTAGCAAGTTGACTCATTTGTTTTTCCAAGTTTTGAATGCTGGCCTTCGTCTCCTGTTGGAATTGGTTTGTGTTAGTTGCTAACTGTTTAACAATATCGGACAGAGACATACCTGGTTGTTGGTTCTGAGGAGGTGGTTGTCTTTGTTGATAATTCGTCGACCCGTATCTGAGATTAGGATGATCCCTTAATCCCGGATTATACGTGTTGGAGTAAGGGTCATACTTTCTCTGACCTCCATAATATCCTGCTGCATTAACTTCTTCAGTTACATCTTCTTGTAAGGTCGGACACGCATCGGTAGGATGTTCAGGTGAAGCACATATTCCACAACTCCTTACCTGTGGGCGCGACTGCTGTACATTACCTGCAGCAATTTTATGTACCAAAATTGACAGTTCCTTAATTTGATTTGACAAGGCAAAATTACTTATCTCATTAGCAGCTCTAGAAGGTTCTGGACAAGATTTATGGTGTCCGGCTGCTGCTGCCATCGTAGAAATCAAATCCCTGACTTGTTGTGGAGTTTTATTTTCAAGGGATCCTCCACTAGCTGCGTCGATCATATGTCTCTCCATGGGCAAGAGACCATCATAAAAGTACAGGATAAGTGCTTCTTCAGTTAATCCATGTTGTGGGCAGCTTGCACAGGTCCTTTTGAATCTCTCCCAGTAATCATGTAGAGACTCTGAATTCTTTTGCTTACTACTGCATATCTCCCTTCTGAGTGTCGCGGCTCGCGAGGCAGGAAAGAATTTTTCCAAAAATACTCTTACCATCTGATCCCAGGATGTGATTGATCCGGATGGTAAATAAAATAACCATTCTTTAGCAGCATCGTCCAAAGAGAAAGGGAATGCGCATAGCTTGATCTGTTCTTCAGAAACACCTTGAGGCTTCATCGTTGAGCAAGTGACATGAAATGCCTTCAAGTGTTTGTGAGGATCCTCGTTTTCGACTCCACGGAAGATAGGCAATAGATGGATCAAACCCGATTTCAGTTCAAATGTTCCTTCTGTATCAGGGTAAGTAATACAGAGTGGGGTTTGATTGGCTTGTGGTCGGCCTAGCTCCCTGAGTGTACGTTGTTGTTGACCATTTACTGCCATGGCTATGGGCGCGGTAAAGGCACAACAATCACCAGAAGTTGAAACTGTAACGTGCGTTCCTTGATCTGGTGTGGTTTTGAGAATCTGCTTTCGAATTCTTGCTTCTCTTCGTAATCTACGTGCAGTCTTCTCGATTTCAGGATTGTATAGCAATTTTGCCGTACGATCAGACCTGGTCATACACAAACACAAAATTAATTAGAACCGTTCCCCGGCAACGGCGCCAAAAACTTGACGGGTGTCGAATCTGTCAGTATTAAATTAACCTGCAAATACAAATAATTGTAGCAAACAGGGTCGATCTGCATTAACTTCTTCAGTTACATCTTCTTGTATGGTCGGACACGCATCGGTAGGATGTTCAGGTGAAGCACATATTCCACAACTCCTTACCTGTGGGCGCGACTGCTGTACATTACCTGCAGCAATTTTATGTACCAAAACTGACAGTTCCTTAATTTGATTTGACAAGGCAAAATTACTTATCTCATTAGCAGCTCTAGAAGGTTCTGGACAAGATTTATGGTGTCCGGCTGCTGCTGCCATCGTAGAAATCAAATCCCTAGCTTGTTGTGGAGTTTTATTTTCAAGGGATCCTCCACTAGCTGCGGATTTGATTTCTACGATGGCAGCAGCAGCCGGACACCATAAATCTTGTCCAGAACCTTCTAGAGCTGCTAATGAGATAAGTAATTTTGCCTTGTCAAATCAAATTAAGGAACTGTCATTTTTGGTACATAAAATTGCTGCAGGTAATGTACAGCAGTCGCGCCCACAGGTAAGGAGTTGTGGAATATGTGCTTCACCTGAACATCCTACCGATGCGTGTCCGACCTTACAAGAAGATGTAACTGAAGAAGTTAATGCAGCAGGATATTATGGAGGTCAGATTAATTACGAATTATCTAACATGCAGGCAGCGGTAGCTCATACTCACGACATAAATGGGCAAAATTCCCGTAACTCACCAAAATAACAGGCTTTAGAACTTGTATAATTGAAACAAACACTCACGACATGATCTAATCGCAGCATATTTGCAAAACCATTTGCAACATACACTTGCGACAAACATCATTAGCGAAATTGAGAATTCGCAACATAACGCCTTCGCGGTATTCCACACTCGCGATAAACACCAATTGCAACATAAAGCCTTCCCAACATACATTTCACGACATTAAGTCTTCGTGACATATAATTTGAGACATAAAACTCGTTATATTAATGAGTCTTACGACCAACTTGATATTTGCCGATTGAATCTAAATTTTATCGAAATATATTATCAGGTCTCAGGGAAAAGTTGATATTTACCCATGATTTTGATTACATTTATCAAAAATTTTTATCGATTTGTATGGCAGATCTAATATTTACCCATGATTTTGATTACATTTATCAAAAATCAAATATCGATTCTATCGGTATTTCTAAATTGGTTGGCCGACTTGTTGAATGGTTTCGAAGAATTTCATCAACTCTATCGTCAAATATCAAGTGTCACGGCTGAATTATTGAGCAATTTTGATTAATTTCATCAACTCATACGCAAGACTTGATATTTATCGATAGAGTCGATGAGATTTATCGAATTTGCAACGAGTTCTACGTCATACTTGATATCTATCGGTAAAGTTGATGTTATTCATCAAAATATGTCATCGAGTCACACGGTAAAGACAATATTTACCGACAAATTCGATAATTGAAATAATCGTTATTTTCAAGCTTAACCATTAAACTCGATGAAATTTATCAACGATTATAATAATATAAAAATAATATTATTTTATATATTTTTCTTTTTTAATAAATAAAAACTATAATTATTATCTTTTAAATTATTTTCATCTAAATAAAAATAATATATATTTTAAATTTATTTAATTCATTTATATTTTTTATTATAATATATTATTTATAAAAAAAATCATATCATGAAGTAAAATCCGCTACAACAGATTATAAATAGTGGTGTATCATAGCCAATCCCCTATCTCTATACGCCAATTAGAGGTGTGTAAAAAGACCGAATCCGAAAATCCGGACCGACTCGACCTCGACCGGAAAAGAATCGGATTCGCTCCGGTCCACTAAAATAAGGGTTTCGGATTATGAGTTTTTTTAATCTATCTCTTTCAACAAAATAACAAAGGAAATTTGAAATCCGGACCAATTCGATGTTAACCCGAAAAATAATCGGATTCGATCCGGTCCATAAAAATTTAAATTTTCAGATTCGAATTTCTTCAGGTCAATCCGAGCTTGAACCCGGCACACCCCTAACGCCAATCCAGACCAAAATAGACATGACCTCTTTTTACCAAAAGCCTAGCCTAATCTACTAATGACGCAGATGTCGTTACCCGGCCTCCATCCCTACTAACAAATCATATACTCTTTCAAGTAGGGTGGGCATAAAAATGGAAACCGTACCGAACCGGCTTGTTCGGTTCAGTTCGGTTCGGTTCAGTTCGGTTTGATTTTTTTTTAGTGATTTCAGTTCGGTTCAGTTTTATTTATAGAAAATCGATTTTTTTTTTCAGGTTTTCGGTTCGGTTTAGTTTTGATAAAAAAATAGTTAAATTAATTCGATTTTTTTTTTTCGGTTTTGGACCGAAGTGAAAACCGAACCGTAGCCCTACTTTCAAGTTAGAGCCAAATAAAGAGTTTAAGGGTTTATTTAGATAGATGAAATCATGAAAAACGTATCACAATTGATCTTAAAAAATATAATTTAATAATTTTAAATAATTATAATTTTAAAAATTTACAAAATTTGTATTTAATAATTAAATAATTTTAAAAGTTTTAATTTTTAATTTATTAAACTACAACATTAATATAATTTTAATAAATATAATAATTCTTAAATTTTTGTTAAACAATAATATAGAAAATTCACAAAAATATACCTATAATATAATTATTAAAAATAAAATTACTAAAGATAAAATAATCAAAACCATATATTAATTAGTAAAATCAAGAATTAAACTTAAAAAAATTATTAAAAATATCAAACAATTTTTTTAAAATATTATTAATTATTATTCGATCAAAAAATTAAAATTCAACAAATTATTACACCGACCTCATTATTAAGTATCATTTTTAAATAAAATTAAAAATATTAAAAATATTAAAACGAAACTAAAATTTATTAAAATTACTCAACCATAATTATCTAATGCCGGTTCGCCAGCTTTTTCCAAATAAACAAGTGGAAAGAGAAACGTTTGTTTATCTTATCAAATCTCATAGTTTCTAATTCGGACTGGTGGAGCAGTAAGAACAGAGCAATAATGGATGACAAAAATGGGATAAATACAATGGATAGAATCAATTGAAATCAGTGACTGAGCCAGCTCGATGCCACGTGTTTTTGAAAAAAATAAAATTAATATATATAAAAATAAATTATTAATAAGATAAATGAGATTAATAATTATAACGCCACATAATTAATGAAGTTGACCCATATCGTTCTCAATCTGCCTCTGCCAATGGCACTCACAGTGGAAAAGTATCGATGATGGATTTTGACTATAATTGATGCGTAGTGTACCACAATTATATTACCAAATAAAAGTCTGAAAGCTCATGTTTTATATATATTATATACAATTTATTATACATAATGTTTTTTTAATTATTACTTTTACGCATCTACCGTCATAGTATATTAAAAATGCTTGCTATTATAATTTTTTTGACATCGATATATAAATACGGCTAATTATTTGAATCACCATGTTTAATATTTATCACAATTTATTAGAATAATATAATTAAAATAATTTATTATTTGAATCGTTATAATTAAAATCAATTGTAATAATTTACTATATAAATTTATAGCAGTTTACTGTATAGACTATCACAAATTATAAATAATAATAAAAAATAATTTTTAAATGTGCCTTCGCCACTTATCAAAATGCCATCCTGGGAAAATATTGGCGATGGGTTAGTGACTCTAACTAGGTGTTGCCAAATAAAAGTCCGAAAGCTCATATTGTTTATTCATTTATTATACAATCCATCACACCTCATCCTCCTAAGTCTGCCTCCCCTCCCCACTTATTGAAATGGCACCCACATTGGAAAAGTATTAATGTGCGCAGTGATGGATTTTCTGACTATAAATAGGTGGTAGTGTATCTTAGTTTAATTACCAAAATAAGTCTGAAAGCACATAATATTATTTATTCGGTTTACCAACCTATATCTAGAAGCCACATGTTAATTATTATTAATTATTTATTATCATATTTTATTAATTAATTCAACTCATTCAATGCAATTAATAAATATTTATTTTATTTAGAAATTATAATACAGTAGAAGAAATAATATAATTAATTCCAATAAAATATTTGGAGTATTTTTAACCATTTTATTTTTAATAATTTATATTTATTCTAAATATTTTGAAAATAATTAAAATTAATATTTTCAAAATTATTTTATTCTGTTGTTTATTAATTTTATTTTATGTTGTGTTTACTTTTATTTTAGTATGTTATTTATATTATATATATATATATATTAAACGGAAATATTGATTTATATTTTTACGTTGAAAAATATAATTACATATAAAAATTTATGTGAAAAAATGTTGGTTAATTTTCTCTTTCAATCATTAAATATATTTTATATTTTTTTATAAATTAAAATAAATAAAATAAGGAAGAATTTTGTAAAAAATGTGTAATAGTTATTGAAATTTATTGTATCCTCTCTCCTATTACAGTTTTTAAATAAAATAAATATTTATTAATTAGTTTGAATGAGTTAAATTAATTTTCATATAAAATAAGTAAAAATAATTAATAAAACTTAATAATTAGTACAAATTAGATAAATTGTTATTTAGGTTCCGTATGTCAATAGATAAAATTAACTACTAAAATCAAAGGATAGGGATCCAAACAAACTTAGTAAGAAACCTCTTAATTTTTAGTTGTTTAGATTCTTAATAATAAATTATTAGTTGAGTCAATCTTACTCATATCTCATGGCACTTTCTAATAGATTATAAAAAACTTAATTGCTCCCACAATCTTCAACCCTATTAATTATTAGCTAGTTAGTTATTAATTAATAAGGGTGTGTTGGTTATTTAGGCACTATTAACTAGTTAGCCTACTAATGAATCCAATCACCCTGTTAATTATTAGCTAATTAGTTACTAATTAATAATAATATGTTGATCATTTAGGCACTATCAACTAATTAGCCTGCTAATGATCCAAACACCCCGTACTAATTATTAACTAACTAATTGGTAGTAAGTTTTAACAATTAGGTGGTTAATTATTAACTCATAAGAGGGTCTTATTTATTATACAATCTATTCATACACCGTGTTTTTTTTTACACCTAGATTGTGATGGTGTATTAAAAAATCGCTACAGTTATATCATTTGTAGTAGTTCCATCATAACTAAAAGCATTTGTGGTTAAAAATCGCTATAAATGAGCGGTTTCCTATTTGAACGGTCACAATTGAAGCCAATCGTGACAGTTTACTATATCAACTACTACGAATAATATAATTAAAACGGTTCATGTGAACCATCACAAATTATATATAACAATTAAAAAATACAGCTTTTAAAAAAATTATTTTTTATTAAAAATTTCAAACTTAATTTTTTTTAAAAGAATATTCCTTTTAAGAAAAGACATTATATAATTTTATAAGTGAATAATGATTAAAATAAAAATTTATTATATTATTGATACATGCGATGAATTCATATAATTAGAAAACTACTGTTCCATATATGAGAATGGATAACCTAATATAATGGTGGTTGGTGTTGGAGGATGAATAACCTAATCTAATAGCGTGTTTGGCGTGGAAGGATAGGCGATCTATTGTGTTTGATCTGAGAAGATGTGCGATTTAACGAGAACAGATGAATATTTTTATTATAGGATAAAGCTCACATCACAGTATTTATAACTATAACGGAGCATATAACATAACATACCTGATACTTTAAATTCAGATTTAGCTAATCTAAACCATCTATACATTAAGGCGATATTTAGGGGTAAGGGACAGAGGTTTTGCCCTAAAAATGACTTGACTAAACACTTCTGTCATATCCAGTTCTGTCGGAGCAATTCCATCAGGAAGCTCCCAGTCAAAGGAATGAACAAGTTGTGCCAACACTATCCGAATCTCAGTGACTGCTAATTGCATTCCGGCACAAATTCTGCGTCCCGCTCCAAATGGAATCAGTTCAAAGTCATGTCCACGGTAATCTGTGTTACACTCAGCAAACCGATCTGGAATAAACTTTTCAGGATGATTCCAATTATTGGAATCTCTTCCCACAGTATATGTATTGAAGAGAACAGTTGATTGTTTTGGAATGTGAAAGCCATTAATCATGCAGTCTTCCATAGACGCGTGAGGAACTAATAACGGAGATATGGGATGGAATCTCATGGTTTCCTTTATAACCATCTCTAAATATTGTAATTTGTCCGAATCAGATTCGTCGACCATCCTGTCTAAGCCCACAATTGTATCAATTTCCTTTTGTAGTTTCTTCATTATCCAGGGATGTCTGACGAGTTCTGAAAGTGCCCATTCTAACGTGGCTACTACTGGGTCAATTGCAGCACCTAGCAAAATCTGGTTAAAAATAAATATATGTTAATTCCAGAAAACACCAGTTTCGTTTTTCTCTATGTGTATCACATAGGACTTACCAACATCATAGCCTTGACAGTGTCACGATCAAGTCGGTACTCTGACCCCATGAAACCCAACATCATATCAAGAAAATCTTTTGGTTTGTTTTCATCTCTGGATTCAACATGTTCGGCGATGATCTTCTCAAAGAAATCGTCAAACTCGTTAAACAAGGCCTTCATTTGCTTTATATGCCCATTAACATCAAGAAATGTCAGTTGAGGAATATAATCAGCTATGTTTGGAGTTGCCAACAATATCAAGCCTCGTTGAAGCATATCTTGAAACCCAATCTGGTCAATATCATCCTTATATTTCTTCCCGAACAGCATTTTACATACCATATCCACCTTCAGATTCTTGAGCGCAGCACTTAAATCGACAGGGACGCCAGAACAAGCAGCCTGCTTCAGACTCTCAATCAAGAGACCGAGTTCTTGTGTTCTCATAGATTTGAAAGAATTGATTTTCTGAGTGTTGAGGAGCTCAGAAGTGCACATCTTCCTCAGGTTTCGCCAATGAGGCCCATACGGGCTGAAAATCACATCCTTTTGGGCATAGAAGAGCTTGGCGATGAGCAAAGGAGGTCGGTTAGCAAAAACCTGGTCATGGTTTCTTAAGAACATCTCAGCGGCTTGTGGTGATGACACCACGATAGTTGACTTCAAGCCTAAGCGTAGACTCATATATTTTTGTGACCATTTATGGAGAGTTCTATGAGGAAATTTTCCCAACATATGAAGGCATCCGAGAATCGGAAACCCTCTGGGCCCTGGAGGTAATTTGCTTGGTTTTTCATTTCTTTTCCGGATTAATGTTTGGATGATAAAGAGAAGAAAAATCACTGCAATTGCTATACTCCACGTTTGAGACATTTTCATGAATGCTATAACTTTCAAGTAGCTACTAACTAACTAATTGGTGTAATATATATACTATGCACCTGCTTTTCAAATAATATAGAGACCCCATCAATCCATCAATCGAATTTTCCTGTTAAGTATTGCAGTTATCTCATTCAAAATAAATATTAATTTAACTATAAATATGTATAGTATAAGTGAAGTATAAAATATAATATTTTTAATAAAATAATTAAAACTAAATTAAAATAAAAGTCATTAAAATTTCATTTTATAATAATAATTATTATTATATTAATATTATAAATTAATTAAAATTAAAATATTGCATTCAATAAACATAATATAAAATAAATGTAATATTTTTTTTCTATTCGTATATTTTTTCTTTCTATAGAAGAGAAAGATACAGAGAATAAATGATAATAATAAAAAATATACAAAATAAAATTGAATGTAAAACTGAAAGAAAATGGGTACAGATAGAACTACTTGTCGTGTGCTTTGATAAAAACCAAATTTGATTCTAATCTTTCTGTTTTCTATACAATATGCAGATTTTTTTTCCTATCAAATATATGAGTCTTAAACTTCAATCCAGTAGATTTATAATATTATTAAGTTGATGAAAAAGTTAAATAAACCTTTAGTCACCCTATAACGGTATCACTTATATTTTAAGAAGCAAAACTAATCAAACAGCACACAATATTAATATTAATTTATTATTACTTTTATTGCATCCACTCTAAAATTATATCGGTAGCTATGAATACATTTAATAAGTAGTTTATATTATTATCGAAAAGAAAAAATCATATTAATATATAAAATTTTATTCATAATAGATATAAAGTAATACTACATAGAAGTTAGCCTTAGTTATGATTGCCAGAAGAATATTAATAAAATCAAATCCCAGGTAGTTTTGATTCAGCTAACCCTAAGCAGATTACTCCTCACGGTCTAACCTTACCCTGGTTAGCTAAAATGCTGAATATTCAGCGAATCAAGTGAAAGATCTTGAAGATTTAATTCTTCAACTAACAAACGTATCAGCTTAATTAGTTGACGAAAATGGGATATAAAATACTTGATATGGAACAAAGCTGGCAAAATATAACCAATAATCTGATTGGACAACTCTTGCAATCCAAGACCAAGATCTCCTCATGGATTTGGATAAGGCTCAAAACATATTTCAATGATTGTTGATGGCGGAGGTGATGCAACTTCTAAATCAATTCCAAAACGCATGAAAAAGGTGGTGATTCTATAATAATTTTTTTAATTATTTTTAAAGAGCAAATTGCATTTACCTCTCAGCAAAATACAATTATATATTATAAAAAATAAAAATAAAAATGGCAGGAGAATATACGATTTAATTAATTAAAAAGATAAAAATAAATAAAAATATTTAGATATTTTTAAAAATTTTTTTGTTACGGAGTTAATAATCTTTCAATAAAGAAAGTGCATGATTTGGTGGGTAGGAAAGTGAAGGGGTAAAGTAAGAAGAGAAGAGATTTTGTAAAACCAACAAATGAAAAAAAAAATGTAATTTTTCATTTATTTTTGATCTATTTATACTCAACAAATCTATATTTATTATGGATAAGACTATCCGGGTTCGGGTGCACCATGCAGCATTTAGATCCCGTCAATTCTCAGATGATATGTTTTGCAATTTTAACAAAAAAAAAAGAGATAAAATCAAAAAATGGCTATCAAAGTGAAATACTATTGTAGAGAATGATTGTTATAAAGAGGTCTAACTGTATATAATATTGCTTTATATAAAAAAATGTGGTTTAG
The DNA here is from genome assembly GCA_031304145.1 of Cardiospermum halicacabum. Taxonomy (NCBI): domain Eukaryota; kingdom Viridiplantae; phylum Streptophyta; class Magnoliopsida; order Sapindales; family Sapindaceae; genus Cardiospermum; species Cardiospermum halicacabum. Next base: position 30,205,243 of record CM062390.1, on the reverse strand, counting down.
GATTTGATATTACCAACAATATCTAATTGGAATTGTTAATAGATTTATATTATTATATCTTATTTGAACTATTAATAGATTTATATTATTGAATTATCGAAGAGGCGATAATTTAATAGTTAGAATCAATAGAATAAAGAAGAAAATCATTGTGTTTATCAATCTTTTGGTTTGACATACATCATAGTCATGTCAAATTATTTCTCATCTGTTATAGCACTTTATATACGATGTTAATCAGGGTATTTTTGTTTTTCCACCCGTTTTATAAAAATAATCCAAAAATCTCCCTTTTTTTAAAAATATTTCGAAACAACATCCATAATGTGAAAAGTGGTTTTAGGGAAAGGTGCTGTGGTTTTACCCTATTTCTACTTTATTATTATTAATTGTCTTAAATATTTACTTTTATAACATCATTATTAACCAAACATTAAATTATAATTTTTTAAATAAAAATAAAAATAAAAATAAAATTATCTTAATTTTAAATTAAATAATACATTTTAATTTATTATTTTTATTAAAAATTAAAAATAAATATGAATTAATTTCATTTTATTTTTTAAATTAAATAATATATGAAATAAATTCATATTTATTTTGAATTTTTAATTAAAAATAATAAAATTAAAATGTATTATTTAATAAAAAATAAAAATAAAAATAAAAATATATTTATTTTATATTTATATTAAAAATATATTTTTATTTTTATTTTTATTTTTTCATTGAATAATACATTTTAATTTTGTTATTTTTAATTAAAAATTCAAAATAAATATGAATTTATTTCATATATTATTTAATTTAAAAAATAAAATGAAACAAATTCATATTTATTTTGAATTTTTTTAGTAAATATAATAAATTAAAACGTATTATTTAATTTAAAATTAAAATAATTTTTTTATTTAAAAAAATTATAATTTAATGTTTAGTTTATGATGATGGTATAAAAGTAAATATTCAACACAAGGTAGAAATACAGTAAAACCACACCATCTTTTCCTAAAACCACTTTTCACATTAAAAAATAAAAATAAATGGTTGCCGTTTCGAATTAATTTTAAAAATGGAAAATTTCTGAATTATTTTTATAAAACGAATGGAAAAACGAGAACATCCCATTAATCATGTGTACCTATTATTCACAAGAGTGGAGCTAAGTTGGGGCTAGCTCACAAGTCAGCCCGCCCGACTAATCTTTTCATTATGTGCAATTGCTTGGACGCCTCCACAAACTAAAATGATTATATATATTATTCATGAGAACAGTTTAACTAGGTATATAAGAAGATAGAGAGACTGATGATGAGAATAGAGAAAGAAAAAAGTGCATACTGCAAGGGACATTATCAATATGTATCCAATTACCATCCTTGTCTCAGTAAATAGGAACATAATCAGACTCATTCAAGAGATTGATGAGCTTAATATCTTGAGATCTACAATTTCTTATAAACCAACAAATAAAATTTTATGGGTGAAATATTTTAAAATTAATTTTGAATGCAACTGGAGTTTTTGCCTCCTGTCCATCACTAAACAACTCAGTCCTGACAAATTTTTGACTCAACTGCTGATTATTTTTCTTTGAGTGTTCAAATGAATTAGCCAACTTGGAACGTCAATATAAAACTAAGAAAATTCAAGAGTCAAAATGAGAAGTAATGTCAGATTTGAGGGTGAAATAAAAATTTATGTCAAGTTTAAGTATCTACCATTTTTAATGAGAGAAAAAAATCTTGTTCACACGTTCTTCCATATTTGTGATTTACGCCCTTGTCCACGTTAGCACAAATCAAGTGATTTTCTTTTAGTAAGTTGAAAAGTCGAAATGAAACTTCTAAAATTTGAAGGTTCAAATAAAAAATCGTATTAGTTTGAACGGTTATGAACCTATTTCGAAAATAATGATTAAGCACTTGCAGATTTTTAGTCACACTTAAACATTAATGAGCAAAATTATATAGAATTTTTTTATTGAAAATATAAACTATATTTTTTTAATTTTAATAGTTTTTTTTTAAATGGTTTACATGTTTTAAAATTTATTCTCTTGAGCAGTGTGTAATTGGAAAATGTAAAAAAATCAAGCAAAATTAACTTACAATTAGACTATATATACATTTTAGTTTTAATTTAAAATTAATACATTAAATAAAAAAATTACATATATAATTTTAGCCGGTTTCACATGGAAAAAATAGTCTAAATATTATAGTAACATGAGTTTCAACAAAAGAAATATTATACATAACACCCAGAATAGGAGAAATATTATATTGTCATGAATTACAAATTTATATATATTATACTGTCATGAGAATATGTTATATATTAAATAAATTTTAAATTCATAATATTTTTTGGTCTCCGTAATTTATATGCCTATGATTTTAAAATTGTAAAAAAATTTAAAATAGTTTGAGTTGGAGTGATTCTGGACAGTCTCCTTTTTAATAATATATATAATATTTGTTTTATATTAAATATATATATATATATTATCATGCAAGTTAAATAATAACATATTAGCACTATTTTAAATTATAAAAAATAACTATTTTTAAAATTTATATATATATATTATATAAAAATATATTTAATGTAGTTATACGCTATTTAATTAAATTATTATTATTAATTATTAATTTAATTAAAAAATTAAATATTAAAAAATTATTCAAATAAAATCTATTTAATATTTTTTATATTTAAAATACTTATGGTTCCTTACTATTCCTCACAAAATTCGTATGGAGGCATATCAACATACTTAAACACCAATATAAAAATAAAAATAAAATTCGTAAATTTGAAAAAAATAAAATAAAAAACTATTTGTAACGGTTCAGAAGATATTCGTTAAACTCATTTATAAGGGTGGAGCCAACTTTTTCAGAAACAGAAGATAGTTCTATCATCACACTATATGCTTACATATGGTTAAAGTAATCTACAATATATGTGGGGAAAAAAAATTTATAGGCCATAAAAAATTTATTATATAATTATAGATCACTTTTGAAAAGTTTTTAAAATTAAAATTTGATTTTTACTCCATAGGTCATTCACAGACTGTGACCGTAATTCACAGACTGTGAATTGTAAAATTTTCAGGAATATTTTGGAAACTTGGCCTATGGAGTGAAAACTAAACTTTTAAAAGTCTGTTTTTGTATATTTTTCAAAACATGCCTATAATTATATTTTGAACTTTAAAAAGCCCATTTCTTAGAATTTTTACTATATATTTTTTAGAAAAATTTAAGTATTTCATATAATAAAATATTTATTGATTGAATTACGTTAATAAATGAAAATAACCCATTTTGATGAATTAATAATAATATTTTCTTTCAATTAAAAATTGGTAAATTTTTTTAAAAATCAATAAATTTTATAAAATTATACACAAACAAGAAGATTTTTTATTTTAAAAATATTTTTCACTTCAGTTTCATTCATAAATGAATTATAAAATTTTTATATGATAGTTTTATTATTGAAAGTATAAAACAAATCTTAAGTATAAAACAAATATTATAATGTCATGAGTTTCACAAATATATATTAATTATATGGACATGCTAAAAGCTTGATAGAAATATTATATTGTATTGTATTTCAGCTTATTGTCAAGAAATATCCATATTGTAAGTAAAATCCAAGTTTGTTGCTTTCCATGGCAAGGAATCCAGAAGAGTAAACGTACAATATAATAATAATATCCAAGTGTTTATGTGGGTGAACTTATGGTATAAAATATTATATTACTCGATTAATCATAAAATTAATTTTAAAAAAATAAATCAATCAATCAAAGAATAATAGCATAGGAAAGAACGAACCCGTTAAACTGAAGCTTGCTTGAATAATAAATTCCTAGTACAGAAACACTGTGCACCTTCCTTGTGCCTGGAAGGATTAACAGGAAATAAAAAATTGTGGCTCTATGTTCTCTTCTGTAAATCAACGTGTATATATAATATGCAGCTTATGCTTTCTAAAAAAGAAATGCGGGTACTAAAAAATATATATTATTGGTACAAAATACTATTTTAAACTTTAAAAAATAATAAAATTATATTATCAAATTAATATTTTAAAATTAATAATTGTTTTACTAATTCATAAATTTATTTATATTTATACAGTACAATATATGTTCCGCATTTAAATATAAAATTAGTTTTTCATTTAAAAATGGGATCTTCATTTGTCTTAGGAGAAATGTATGTGAACTTGAAATTACCCTACATATTTAAGATATATGGGATAAACCTAGTGACCAAGTGTGCTACCTCTATCTCCATTATATTTTTGGTACATCTATCTCCACGTAATATATATTTTTTCTCTCTTAATTGAGGTGGTTTACCATCACAATTCATACATATTGCAGTTATTAATTTAGGCCTGAAATATTCTTTAGAAAGGGATTCATTAGTCATTCTGCCTTTTAAGTTTTAAAAATTATTTTTTTAGAAAATAATTTTTTAAAGGAATAATCTAAAAAAAAATCACTGCAGATTTGGAATTTAAAAAAAATATATATATATATATAGTGAATTTTGAATTTTCTCCAAAAATCCACATTTGGAATTTTTGCCAAAAAGAAAACCACACCAGTTTTATTTTTCCTCATTTTACCACTGTTAGGTAAAAAAATATTAAATTTTTTAAAAATGAATTTTGGACTTTGGTAGAGTTTGAAGAGACAGGTCCAATGGTAGTGGTCCATTGATAATTGGTGGTTTGACGAAGGAGAAATGATAGAAAAATCAATTTTTGATAATTTTTAATTTTATCAAATTTTTTTCGTTCAACCACCAATCGTCGAGTGACCACTACTAAAAAAAAATACCATGTTAAAATTTTAACGTTTTGGCCTAACAATAGTAAGATAGGAATAGGAAAAGAAAAAATGAAAGTGGATGATTTTTTTTATTTAGAAAATCTCAAATCTGCTGTGATCAACTGTTTTTTAAATTACAAAAATACATTTCCTGTTGGATGAAATGAAATATTCTTTAAAAAGGAATTCATTAATCATTCTAACTTTTTTTAAATTATAAAATTATTTCTAATTACGGTGGGATGAAATAGAATATTTTAAAAATTAATATTTTAAAAAATTAAACAATAAAATTTTTTTCGCTAATATTGTAAATTTACGGTGCTTCAATGGAAATATCCTCTTTATACACTGCAATTCATAATTCATTATGCTTTGTTGTTGTAATTGGTATTTATTCCCCAAAAAATACCTATTGATCCGAACTTATCTTATGTAATTATCGAATGAAACTTGTACTAGCTATACACCATAGAATAATTACGTTGTGTTTGGTTCCAGTGATCCTGCTGGAGATAGGGGACAATACGGAAATTTAGAGACAAGACAATACAAAAATTAGGGACAGTAGAGTATTTGGTTGCAGTGGACAAAATTGAAAGTTTGTATTTGTCTCCAGGATAAAATAGTGTTTGGTTAGGTAGACAAAATAGAAAAAAGTATTAAAAAGACCAAATTACCACAAATTTAAATATATTCCCCACATTGGTGATGCAAAGTGATTTTCTTCTTGTTACACATGTAGAATTGATGAAGATGATGGGGGTATTTTTGACTTTCCAGTTTCTGTCTCTGTCTCCAAAAAATTGTACCTCAGTTTGAAGGACTACGAAAATTTTTTGTCTTGTACACCGGAGATAGAGACAAAATGAAATTGAGACGGATAGTAAAAACGTTCGAAGACAGAGACCTATGTGTTTGTACTCTGTCTCCTTGAGACATAAACCAAACACATCCTAGGGACAGTATATGTATAATAGGTTAACATACAGATAATAAATAACAATGATAATATATTTATTATTAATAAATCTCTAGTAGAAACTTTTTAAATTTAAATATAAAAAACAATTATATTATCCTTCACAATTATATTATTTAAAAAAAATTATAAAATTATGAATAAAAAATATTAATTAATTTTTTAATTTAAAATTTAGTAGATCAAAAAACACCATATGATCATTTGCATTTTTGAGCATTTTTATTAAAAAAGAAATTATATTTTTAAATTCACATCAAAATTTTTGCAAAACTAAACTTTTTGAATTTTTTTAAAAAAAAAAACAAAATAATTATCCTACCTTTCGATTTTTTTAAAATATATATATATATACATACTAGTTTCCAGTATTACATACGGAAAAATAGACAAATTGAAGTTTAGTTTCCCGATATGTAACACTGGAAAGCGAAAATTCGCTTCCCGGTAATATACACCATGAAACAAACAGACAAAAATAAATCTGTTTCTTGGTGTATAGTATCGGAAAACGCATTTTTGCTTTCTGGTATATAATATCGAAAAATTAAAAAATTTTATTTGCTTCCCGATAGTACATATATGGAAGTTATTTTTTTCATTTTTTTTAAAAAAATTACTTTTATAATTTTTAATAAAAGAAAAATTAAAATTAAAATTAAAAAAAATAAAATCTAATTTTACGAATTTTTACTCTAAAATATGATTATTTCATAAATTATTGGACTAAATAATATAAAAAATAGTGAAAATGACGTAAATATCATCCTTCGTCCTCTTCCTCAAAAGAGGAATTTGTGTTACGTGATGTGTACGACATGATGTGCAAGACAAGTATTTACGATTTGCTGAGAAGAGATATATTGTTTCACTTTTAATTTGTGGGTTCTTAAATGGCATCTTGGATGATGGAAAACACCGCTCGGATTTCTCAAGCAGTTTATCAATGTCGGCCGTCTCATGTGAGTTCCATATATACTCTTTCACTTTCTTACCGTCTTTTATGACACTTTTGATACTAACCAATGGAAAACTCCCTTTATACTTGTTCTCATATTATTAGGATGTCAATTTCAACCATTAGTTCACAGTATTTGACTCATAAATTGGTACAAGTTCCACTTTATTCCTAAATAAAAATTGAAATTAAATTTTGTGAATTTTTTATTAAATATTTGTAACTATTATATTATGTTAGGTATCCGAATTCAAATCCTCTTATTAAATATTTTATTAAAATGTAGAGTCTATTAGATTTCTAGATCTTCAAAAGTTTACTATACAATTATATGCCACTTTTGACAAGTTTGCAAAACTAAATTTTAATTTTCACTCCATAGGTCATTCACAGCTGTGAGCGTAATTCACAGACTGTGAGCGTAATTCACAGACTGTGAGCATAATTCACTACAATCAGAGGTATTTTGGGAAACTTGACCTATGGAGTGAAAACTAAATTTTAAAAAGTCTGTTTTTGTATATTTTTCAAAACAGGCTTAAAATTGTATTTTAAACTTTAAAAAGCCCATTACTTAAAATTTTCACTAAAATATAAATTACGTTATTTTATAATTATTCATGTAAATTATTTTTAAATATGTAATTTATTTAAATTAAAAAATAAAAATTATAATATTATATACTAATAATTTTAAATTAATCCCATAATATAATTTGGAATTTTTATAAAATATAAATTTTTCATATTTGAATTTTAAATAAATAAAATATTAAAAATTATTTAAAATTATAAATTTTTAAAAATTAAAAATTTTAAAATTGAATCGAGTGGATACTTTAAGAGATGGACTTTCACACTTCACCAACTTTAAAGCACGCTTAAAATTGGCAATTTCAAATCCTACCCAAAATTCATAGACTTAAAAAATTATTTAGCCTTAAACTAAAAAGAAATGTTAAGTGATTCAAATCACAAGTTAGTCAAATTTTGTAATTTTTTTATACTTACAAATATTACAGATTGATAGAAGATAAAGGTACAATCTTTGATTTCGAGGGAACTTCTAGTAATCCTCTCTTGAGACTACACTAAGAATTCACAATGTCAACTTTTATTGGAAGGTACATTTCTTTTTATATTTAATTATATAAGGGTGTCAAACTCAATACCACATCGATAATACAAGAGGATAATGGCTTGTATATAAAGTATCCAGAGAACTCCATTAGTATGAGGCCTTTTGGGTGGTGGTACCCAAGAACAAATCCGTGCGGGCTCTGCTCTGGCCCAAAGCGGACAATATCATACTAATGTGGGAGTTAAGGAGCGGCTCTGAAAGGTCCAACAAGTGATATCAGAGTATCAGAGTCTGGTTCAGAGATGGAGCCCGTGATCAGATCCGTGGTGTGTTTTGTGTCAAAATTCTTTCCGATAATATGGTGTTCAGGCAGCAAGATGGCTTGACGGATCGGTGAATTATCTCGAGAGGAGGCTGACGAGTGATCCTTGATTTTGAAGATCGGTGGACTAACTCGAGGGGAGGCGATGTGGCGCCCTTGGTTTGAAGGGGTCTTTTGGGTCTTGATACCTAAGAACAAATCCGTACGAGCTTGCCCTCAGCCAAAGCGGAGAATATCGTACTAATGTGGGAGTTAATGAAGATCCAACAGGAAGCCGATATAGGAATAGCATATTCATATATTAATGGAGATTTTTATTTTCAAGACAAAGATACCGGCCTTCTTAATCTCTTTTTTGTAAGTAAAATATTTATTTAATCTATTATTATGTTGATTTTAAATTTTTATTTTTATTTTTAAAATTGTTTCCAGATTTTTATTGCCAATGTAGAATTGGATTTTTCACTTCGAAAGGTGAACCAAACAAGGTATATGTATTAGTGAAAGTATATTTTCAAAAATTTTATTATTATTTTTATAATTTGTTTAATGGGTTGGTGGTCACCATTATTCTTCACTGCTGGTATTGCATCTATAAAATATTTTTTTCGATATTTTTTAAGGCGAAATACTATTACTCAAGCTCATAAGAATATTTCATATCACTACAATCTGGTAATTATTTTTCCTAGAATTATTATTTAAAATAATGGATAAATCGGGTAAGGTTGAAATTCTATTTGTTTTTATTTTAATTAAAACAAATTTTTATACGTATTTTAATATTAAAATGATATTGCTCTATTTCAATTATTTATTGAACATTTTTATATATTTTTAAAAAATAATAAATTGAAAATATTGTAAAAGTAACAAATAAGTTAAATATGACATAATTCCATCTCCGTTGAGTTTAACTAAAATTTCAATTCAAAATTCAAGTGTGTTGGATTTGGTGAGAGATATTCATTGTATTATAGATAATTGAATTAATGGTTAGGTAAAGATTATGTTCCACTGCAATTGTATTTTTTTTTTCTCTTCTTGGTGTAGCATTTTCAAAATGTTGGAGAGAATTAATATTTTAATTAGTTGATAAAACTAAAATAATATAAACAGATATAATATTATATAATTATTATTTATTAAAATAAGTAAAATTAATATTTAAAATTATATTAAAAAATTAAATAATATAAATAATAAAATTAATGTAATTCTCCTATCAAAAGTAATCATTTTATTTAATTTATTAAAAAGTAACTATAAAAAAATATTTTTAATAATTATTTTTTATAAATAATAATAATAATACTAATAATTTGGTTTAGCAATAAATCAATTGTGTAATTTTACAGATACTGTGAGTAAAATTTTAATGTTGGTTTTAATAATATTTATAAAATTTTAATAAAAAATTAAATAATATATTATAATTTTTTCAAATAAATATTTTATAACTCCTTCAGAAATTGAGATGGTGGCCAATGTAAACTTCTAAAATATATATTTTAAGTTATAATCTATGTTAACAGGGCAATGACTTTTAATCCCTGTTCATGGATGAAACAATGACATACTCATGCCCAGTATTTAAGGTAGCTATCTTTATCCATATATTTATTTAATAAATGTAATGCTTCTCACCTTATTTTGTCTTGTTTGACAGAGTGAAAATGAAGATTTGAAAGTTGCACAGCTGAGAAAAATGTCTCACAAAGTAATTAAATTTGTTTAAATCTTTTTTTTATCCGCAAATTATTTTAATTTCAAAATGAAATGTGAACAAATGAATGAATAAGGAGCATGAAGTTCTTGAGATTGGCTGTGGGTGGGGGTCGTTAGCAATTGAAATAGTGAAAAGAACAGGATGCAAGTACATTGGCATCACTCTCTCTGTGGAGCAATATAAATATGCTACTAACAAAGTCAACAAAGCTGGACTTCAGGACCACGTCACATTAATTCACTTTGAAGAGTTCTTTGCTTGTTGTGATTCACTACTGGCTCAAGATGGGCTTTTTGTTCTACAGGTGTATTATATATTAATTTATTATTTACAGTTTGGAAGTACATTGAAGATGTGATTTGAATGTGTGTCATGTTTTTTCAGTTTATAGGATCAGAAGTACGATGAGCATAGGCTGAGTCCAGGTTTTATGAAGGAATACATTTTCCCTGGTGGTTGCTTGCCTTCACTGCATAGGATCACAACTGCTATGACTTCTACTTCCAGACGCTGGTATAAAAGACAAGGCACTTATTATATCTTTAGACATTGTGTGGTTGGTTGTGTTTACTAGTTGTTGTTGGTGCAGTGTGGAGCATGTGGAACATATTGGGATACACTACTACCAAACTCTTAGATGCTGGAGAAAAAATCTATTGAAGAATCAAAGGTGGATTTCTATATCTTTGCTTATGTGATGTGCAATTTTATAAATAATTTGTGAAATTTATATTATGCTTTGCAGGGAAGTTGTTGCTCTGGGATTTGACGAGAAATTTATCAGAACATGGGAATATTATTTTAATTATTGTTCGCCTGGTATGAAGTCTCGGATATTAGGGGATTATCAGGTAATATATTAATTTGTTATACCGTAATTGCAATGGTAAGGAAGAAATTTAAAGCAAATTAACTGGGAACCAATAATGTAATGCAGTTGGTATTTTCACGTCCTGGAAATGTGGCCGCATTTATTGATCCATACAAAGGATTTCCTTCCCCTGATTCTGTCCCGTAGAGGAAGTTCATACTTACTTGGGATGCTTGGTTAATCTTTGAAATGACAAATTAGATATTACATCTGATTGGAATAGATTGAAAGGTTTGGATCAAATATCATGCTTTTTCTGTGATGGGAATAATATTGTTTATTTTATTAAATGTTATTGAATTTGCTATAAAATTATATTACTATCTCATTCGCCAAAAATTTTCCAATATTATTTATCATGTTAAAATTCCAATGTAATTTATTTCATAGTTTTCATTTATACTATTCTATATTCATCTAACAATTCAATATACTAAACCAATTAACGATTGCTTTTTAGGGTTAAATAGATAAAAGAATATATTAATAATTGATTTTCATAAATTTTGTGTTTTCTCCCGCTGTGATTATTAATATGGGATAGAGGTAGTAGTAATTATGAATCTTTCTCTGCTGACGGTTATGTCATTTTCATTATCTTCATCGCCATCCTCAGCTGCATCAGTGTGTGGTCCGTTGTGTTATATGATGATGGAAGATATACTGTACCGTAAAAAATTTTGACTGGTTAACCAACTCAAAAAATTATCACGGATTATTAAAAATTACATTACATCAATAATTTTCGATAATTCGTACTATATATATTTGGTGCCAGTATTGTCAAAAATATTATTTATATTCAAAATTCAATTGGTAATGCGTGCATCATACTTAGAGTTTAATAATGATTTTTCAACTTAAAACAAAAAAACATAAAGAATATATAAATAGGAAAATGAGAGATCTTACCAACACCATATGTCTTCAAATACGTTATTTACCATAATAATGTAAATTATATTAACGCAAGAATAAATCACAGTAATATTTATAGTTATGTATTTGTGAAACCTATAGGGAATCATGTTCAAAATTTTGAAATACCATATATCAGTGTAGTTGGTGACCTTTTATATCTAGCCTAGCAATGCAGTATGGAAACGTTTAAGATTATTTAAACTTCTTCAGAGTATTGATTAGCCAACTTCGTTTGGTTGGAACAATTTAAAAATAAAGATTGTTTAGACTCTCTCAAGAGTTTTAATTAGTAATGTCCGATTAAAATGAAAATAAACCCCTTTGTGATTAAAATGAAAATAAACCCCTAATTTAAAGAGGAAGAAACCCTAATTCAAATAAAAACATGGTAAAATCAAAATATTATTAATCTGAAGAAAAAAAATTTCCTCCACTGTGCCAATATGACATATTGATAATAGAAAAATTAATTACGAAACTAAAACTATAAACCTAATAATAATAATAATATATCTAATTAAAATAAAAAAAAATCTTTATAAAAATAAATAAATACTACAAATCTAACCCTCCCAATAAGGAAAAAGAAACACTAGTACAAAAGTTACACAATTTTTTTCATCAACTTGACCCAATCCAATTCTTGGACAACCTATAGAAAATTAATCCGCATCAAAATTTCTCTTGGTTGGCAGCACCAAACTTAGCACCATACTTCACACGAGATTTTTTAAAATAATACTATCAAAAAGTTCAACTCTCAATTAATCAAATATAATTTTATATGATCCAAATCAATTTAATTCAATCACCTAAATAATAATTCCTTTTCAAAATTCCACATCAACATCCCAACAATTTTCTAAATGTATATTAAACTTTCCAAATAATCAACCTTCGTCATATTTAATTTTTTATCCCCTTCCAAATTAAATTTTTTTTAAATTTTATATAACATAATTTAAACATACTAAATATCCCATTCTTTTATTATTTTTTCCCCTCTACAACAAATAATAATTTCAAACCTCAACAATTTCTTTCAGTGCAAACATTATTTTGTCATCACCATTCATTTTGTTTCATATATTTGATATATCAATTTCATTTCTCAAACAATTTCCAAACTAATTCAATAATCTCAAAATCTAACTTACTTGATAAACTAATTTTTTTTTTTAAATTTCCAACTCAATATATATATATATATACATATATATATATATATATAAAGGTCCCTAATTCATTTTTTGACAAACAATTTTTTTTTCTCTTTTCAACTTTTCAATTTTTTTATTCAAATTCGAGCAACATCATTATTATTAAAAACACCAAATTAGTATCTCTCATTTTTCCAAACAATTTAGTATAATCCAAATAGCGTTATAAAATACGTCTGGTCAAGAAAATATATATCTCTATTATAATAAAAGAAGGAAATTTAGAAAGCCAATTAACCATGTGATGACAAATGGTGCCCTAAAAATGCAACACGTCATTTTTTAAAAAATTACTTTTTAATTTTTAATTTAATTAACTAAATTGGTTATTTTGACATTTTAATAAATTTCCATCTTTTTTACTGATTCTGTAATAAATTCTAATATTCAATTTTTTCTATTAAGAAAAAATTATATTTACACTAATTGTTATACCACATCGAAAATATAACTCAGATTATTTTCTCCATCACTATATAAAGAGATTTTTGTTCAATTAGTTTTCACATTGACCTTGAAGGCATCGGTGCCATTTGTAAATTAAATAGAGTTACTTGTCACTATAGGTTTAAATATAAGTTTATATTATTTCATTTTTTGGATTCAATTTTAAAATTTTAAAGTTGACATGAATCCAAAATCTATATTATCATTATAATAATAACTATAATACAAGTTTTTTATATATATATATAATAGTATATGTTTAGTTAAACTTAAAATTTACTTACCATCTTTTTAAAAAAAATTCAACCAAACATATTTGATAATTTTTTCTTTTAAATTAAAAATATGAATGAATAAATTATTTTACAATAACAATCATAGCATCTCTAAAATCAAATCAAGTCATTTTTTAAAAATCGAATCAATTTAATACAAACAAAATAAGAAGCTTAAATAAGAAGTTTTTCTATCTCATCTCTATTCTCTATATTTATCTTTATAAATGGAGAAATCTAAACAAATAAATTAACCATGTGATGACAAATAGCATTATAAAAACACAATACGTAAACAATTTTATATTAAATTACATATTAACATATAAGTACTAATTAATTCATTATGTTATTTTATCATCTAAAATGTATTTTTTTTACTATATATTATATTTCACCTAATTTTTATCCCACATCGGAAGCGTAATTCACTAATTATTTTCGTCACTACTATATAAATGAGATTTGTACTGAATTAATTTTCATACCGATCTTTAAGATATTAGTGTCCTTTGTACAATTAAAAAGTACTTGGCGCTATAGGTAAATAAAAGTTTAATGCATTCCATATATTGGATCCGACTACTCAAAATCTATATTATAGTATCTTTATCATTATCTCTATCTCTATTATAATAAAATAAGAAAACTAACAAGCGAATTAACCACGTACGGACAAGTGGGGCTCTAAAAAAATATCAGATAGACATTTTTATATTAAATTACATATTAAGATATGATATTTATTTTGTGTTAATCAAATTTATAATACCTTCTAAGAAAATTGAGTAGTTTTAGTTTTACTTATATAAATATGAATTTAATAGAGTCAATAATCAAGCAAAAATTACTTCATGTCAATACTTGTATAGTAACACCCCATATTAATATATGATTAAAATGAATTGAATTGCTACTCATATCCCATGCGATTAAGATGTAAATGGATGCACACATATATAATTTTTTTTTAAAATTATAATATATAAATATTTTATATTTAAAAAATTAGAATGGATATAGCCTACTCATTTTTTTACCACTCAGCAGAACCACCAAGTCAATCCGACGGCAAACTCCTCCTCCACCAGCCCAGGTCCCAATGCCAATTCCACCACAATTCTAGAGGAATTAGCATTGCTATGCCTGTCATCACAAAAAGTTGACGCTAAACGTGCAACAAAAGGCACATAACGGACAAATGCATGACAAAAAATTTAAATTTAAATGTCAAACATCTATTAATCCATTCAAGATCAAGATTAGAATAAAATGGAATATGAACACAAGAGAGGAAATTTAGGTAATGTTATGCGTTTAAAGGATAAAATGCTATAACATGTCAATAATAATGTTATGTTTGATTTACGATATTATATTTAATTTAGGTAATGTATTCACTACAGGCTTCTCCACCAGTAGCCCAGGTCCAATGCCAATTCCGCCACAATTCAGAGGAATTGGCTAAAATTGGCATTGCTATGCCTATTACAATAAAAATCCAAAGACGACATGATCCAGCATATAATGGAGTATGTACACCATATAGGAAAT
The DNA here is from genome assembly GCA_031304145.1 of Cardiospermum halicacabum. Lineage (NCBI taxonomy): Eukaryota > Viridiplantae > Streptophyta > Magnoliopsida > Sapindales > Sapindaceae > Cardiospermum > Cardiospermum halicacabum. Next base: position 30,190,019 of record CM062390.1, on the reverse strand, counting down.
TGAGGTAATGCTATATTTTACAAGGTACAAGTATTGTAACATGCTAATAATAAGGTTATGTTTAATTTTGCATGGAGAGTTAGCTAGCTATATTGGACAGCCGGACAAATTGAGACCATTCTGGATAGAGACTATTACGGGACAGTTTTAACACAATATATACCATCACAATACATGTTGCGAAATAAAATAATAATAATAATAATAATAATAATAATAATAATAATAATAATAATAATAATAATAATAATAATAATAATAATAATAATTACCTTAAAACATGTCAACAACGAAAAATGTAGATATGTTTTTTTTACATGAGGAAAAAACTATATTTCCTATTTTAAAGTAAATAATACATATTTTATTTTATTTTTTCCTTTTGTTAAAGACTATCTGTAATAGTTTTGGATATATTATAAATTTATTTTCTTTCGTTGTTTACAGTAATTTAAGTAACATGAGGTAAGACTACCTTCTTCCTATTTTTTTTAATATAAATATTTATCATATTATAATTTGTTTATTTTTTAAATTATATATATCGTGTATATTCATTAATATTTGGTAATTTGTTTGTGTTATCTGTGAGCTTTCAACAATGTATTGGATATAACTTTTAGGAATAGGTTTTATTATTATAATAATTATTATTATTTTATGTTACTGCGGTTAGCCTTTTCAATTAGTCATTTTCATACATTACTCTACAAATACAAATAGTTAACTAAATGTTATAATTTTACCATTATTTAATTTTAATTATTACAGAAATACTTAAGTGAACAATAATTTTTTAATTTTTTTACACTTTAACCACCGCTCCTGCCATCGTACACATGCAATATTTGCAGCCCTGAAAAATTTAGAGAAGAGGGGATGAAATTACACCAATAACAGAAGTTACAATCATCACTGCTCCACTACTACTTCGCATTCAAGAGTCAGAAAGAGCTGAGCCTATATAGTCAGGATTGAACACTAATATTTATTGTCACCCTTCCAATCCTATTTGGATAAAGTTGGAGCACAAGTTAGAAGACCATGAATAGAAATTAGAAAACAATGAAATAAGAACAAAACTAAAATTTAGATTTTCAAATTTGTTATATCTTTTCTAAATATCTCTTTTAATATCTCTATTATAATAAAAAGAAGAAAATTAACAAAATCAATTAATTCGTAAAAATGCAACACATCATATTTTTTATAAAATAATTTTTAGTTTTTAATTTTAATTAATTAAATGATTATTTTGACATTTTAATAAATTCCAAGACTTTTTGCATAGATTCTGTAATCTCTATCTCTATCTCTTCTTTGTTATAATAAAACGAGGAAATAAACAAAGTCTATTAACCATGACAGTGACTTCGTAAAAATGCAACACGTCATATTTTTTATAAAATTACTTTTTTATTCTTTAATTTTAACTAACTCAATTGGTTATTTTGACATTTTAATAAATTTCCAGACTTTTTGCACAGAGTCTGTAATAAATTCTAATATTAATTTTATCCTATTTACAGAAATAAATATTTTCCAACTACATATTGTATTTACAGTAATTGTTATATCACATCAGAAATATAACTCACAGATTATTTTCTCCACCGCTATATAAAAATATTTTTGTTGAATAAGTTTTCACACTGACCTTGAAGGCATGAGTGCTCTTTGTAAATTAAATAGAGCTACTTGCCACTAGAGGTTTAAAATGAGTTTATATTATTTCATATTTTAGATTCAACTTTAAAATTTTAAAATTGACATGAATCCAAAATCTATATTATTATATATAATAATAATAATAAAAGTTTTTTTAATATATATATAGTATATATTTGATTAAACTTAAAATTTACTTATCATCTTCTTAAAAGAAGAAATTCAACCAAACATGTTTTATAAAAAAAAAAATTTATTAAATTAAAAATTTGAATAAATAAATTATTTTATAATTGCAATCATATCATCTCAAAAATCAAATAAATTCATTCTTAGAAAGTGAATCAATTCAATACAAACGAAATAAATAAGAATCTTCTCTATCTCTATTATAAAAAAAAAGGAGAAATCTAATAAAGCGAATTAAACATGTGAGATTCTATAATAAATTCTAATATTCAGTTGTTTCTATTTTAAAATATATAATTTTCAGCTAATTGTTATACCACATCGGAAATATAACTCCCTAATTATTTCCTCCATGTAAAGAGATTTTCATTTAGTTAGTTCTCACATCGACCTTTAAGACATTGGTGCTCTTTGTAAATTAAATAAAGCTACTTGTCACTAGAGGTTTAAATATTTTAGTTTTTGGATTAAATTTTAAAATTTTAAAATTAATATGAATTCAAAATCTTTAAATTATTTTCTAGACAAGCATTGCTTCGAGGTAGTAAACACGACATTGAAGGACTTGATGATAATAGTTGACCCCGAAAATGAGAATCTACTATTTGTGGCAAGATTATTATTTTAGAAGGAGATTTTAGGCAGATTCTGCCTGGCATACAAAAGGTAGTAGAAGTCAAGTGGTAAATGCAATGAAAAATTCTTCATTTCTCTAGAAGTACTACATGATTATGATACTGACTAATAATATGAGACTCTAATCAATATCATCGTCCATAAAGTTCTGCTCTTATAAACTTTACAGACTATATTTTAAGCGTCGGTGATGCTACTATAGGAGAAAAAAAAACTCCAAAATTGATATGCCTAAAGATATGTTAATAGAAGAATCTCCTAACCTGCTCAGTTCTATAGTTGAAGCAATATATTCTTCGTTCGATCGGTACAATAATGATTCTACATACTTGTAGGAGCATGCTATACAAGCAATATATTCATTTTCTTTTCTTAGAGCACTAAAATTACAAATACTAATATATGTATTGATTTTGATGAAGGGTATTTCACTGCAAGTCGCACCAAAAGAATTAGGAATAAGTGAGATTCATAATAAATTCACTCAATTTGCATGATTTGATCTCAATAAAATAAATGACTAAGAGTGAAAAGAGATTCATGTCTAATTAGATATGTTTAGTCTTTTTTTTTTTATCTCTTGGATTTCATTTGCTTTAATTTTTTTATATTTTATTGTCGTTTGTACATCATTGTTTCGTCCAGGAAGAGGGGGAAAAAATCATTGCTCTGTTTCACAGGATTAAAAAGGTTAAATGAAATCAAGGATTTACTAAAATCCATAATAATATTAGTATTAGTAATGTAAGGTTGTTTAACTTGTTATAAAATAAAAAGAAATGGGATAAAAGAACGCAGTTCAATATTAATTTGGATCTTGAAACGAACAATTACTAAGTGCAGCAGAACAGAGATAAAGTAAAGGAAGTGAAAACAATTCTCTCTGTATATTGATATCTATCATATATATATATATATATAATATCAAAGAATGTACGTGTCCACTGATCAATAAACATGTATACGCAGAGTGACAGGTAATTGCATGCATCATGTGGTGGAATCCACCAAGCGATCTATTTCACAATACTCCCCCTTGATTCCACCATATGGCTGCCTCGTTAAAACCTTGTCAGAAAAATCCAGTGGGATAAAAACTGGACGAAGGAAGAAGAGTACAATTGTGGAATCCAATTACAAAATTCTCCCCCTGTTTACAACATCCATAAAATTAATTTTCTAATCTGGAGAGCTTTCGCATTCCAATCTCATAAACCAGCTTTTCAAACGTTGATGTCGGTAATGATTTCGTTAGGAGATCGGCTAGATTATTGCTGGATATGATTTGTTCACATCGATTTGACCAGTATTCTGAAGCTCATGGGTGTAGAAGAATTTTGGGGAAATATGTTTAGTTCGATCTCCTTTGATGTAACCTCCCTGAACTTGGGCGATTCATGCAACATTATCTTCAAAAATTACAGTTGGCCCATTCACAATTTCGGAAATACCACATGAATTCTGGATATGTTGGATCATTGATCTCAACCAAATACACTCTCGACTGGTTTCATGTAATGCCAGTATTTCAGCATGATTCGAGGACGTGGCTACTAAAGTTTGTTTTGTAGATCTCCAAGAGATCGCAGTACCATCATACGTGAAAATATAGCCAGTTTAAGAACGTCCTTTATGCGGATCCGAAAGATATTCAGCATCGGCATAACCAGTCAAACCCAGAAATTTATCAGAATTCGTATAAAATAATCTCAAATCTTTCGTATCCTTCAGGTAACGCAAAATATGTTTGATCCCATTCCAATGGCGACGGGTTGGTGCAGAACTATATATCGCTAATAAATTTACAACAAACGAGATATCTGGTCTCGTACATTGAGCCAAATATAACAACGCACCAATCGCACTCAGATATGGTACTTCAGGACCAAGTAATTGTTCGTCATCATCCTTCGGTCGGAATGGATCCTTTTTGGGATCAAGTGTTCTTACAACCATGGGTGTACTCAACGGATGTGCATCATCCATATTGAACCTTTTTAGAACCTTTTCAATGTATGCTGATTGATAAACCAATATCCCATTTGGTTTATGTTCAATTTCCAGACCAAGACAATATTTCGTTTTTCCCAAATTTTTCATTTCAAACTCCTTTTTCAGATATTCAGCAGTTTGTTGGATCTCTTTTGGAGTCCCAATAATATTCATATCATCCACATAAACTGCTATAATTGCAAAACCAGACCCTGATCTCTTAATGAAGATACACGGACATATTGTATTATTCTGGTATCCTTCCTTAACCAAATACTCGCTCAGACGGTTATACCACATTCTCCCAGATTGTTTCAATCCATACAGAGATTTTTGTAACTTTATGGAATACAAGTTTCGAGATTTTGATCGATGAGATTCAGGTAATTTCAGTCTTTCTAGGAGCTTCATGTAAATATCATAATCAAGTGATCCATACAGATACGCAGTAACAACATCCATCAAACACATTTCCAGTTTTTCAGCAACTGTAAGACTTAACAGAAATCGAAATGTGATTGTATCCATGACTGGGGAATACGTTTTATCGTAATCAATTCCAGGTCTTTGTGAGAACCCTTGTGCAACCAAACGTGCTTTGTATCTCACAATTTCATTTCTTTCATTTTGTTTCCGAACGAATACCCATTTGTAACCAACTGGTTGAACATCTTCAGGTGTTCAAACTATGGGTCCAAAAATTTTTCGTTTATTCAACGAATTTAATTCTGCCTAGATTGCTTCTTCCCATTTTTTCCAGTTATGCCTATTTTTACATTCTTGGATATCATATGGCTCATAATCATCATATGAAATACTAACTGCCACTGAATATGAAAATAAATCATCAACAATTGTTTCATTTCGATTCCAAGTCTCTTGGATGAAGTCTATGGAAATTTCTTCATTTTTTGATTCTGGTATTCTCATATTATTTTCTCCTTCTAGGAGGCTATTTTCAGGAATCTCATCAACTTTTGGGATTTTGTCAGATGTGGTTTTAAGATCCAGATCATTTTTATTTTATTTTCGTGGAATTGTATATTTTGAACCAGGGGGTCTACCACGTTTCTGGCGGGGAATTGAAGTTTCACTTGCTATTGTCTTTTGAGATTGTCCTCCTGGGACAATTACCCTTGCTGGTATATTAGCAGCTTTAATATAAGACTTGGTTATTTTCGAAGTATCATTGAATGCATCAGGCATTCGATTAGCTATCATTTGTAAATGTAGGATCCTTCGAACTTCGAGTTCACATTGCGGGGTACGCGGATCCATATGCGCCAAAGTTGGAACCTTCCAGGTTAATTCAGATTTCTCTTCTGGAGAATTATTTCCTTTTCCAAGCAATGGAAAATTACTTTCATCAAAATGACAGTCAGCGAAACTAGCTATAAACAAATCTCCTGTCATTGGTTCCACATATTTGATAATTGATGGGGAATCAAAACCCACATAAATTCCTATACGTCTTTGCGGCCCCATTTTGGTTCTTTTAGTTGGGGTAATGGATACATATACAGCACACCCAAATGTTCTTAAATGTGAGACGTTAGGAGGATTCCCAGATACCAATTGTAATGGGGAATATTGATTATAAGCAGTTGGACGAATACGAATCAAAACTGCAGCATTCAATATAGCATGTCCCCAAACAGAAACGGGTAATATTGAGCGCATTAACAATGTTCGCGCAATTAATTGAAGGTGCTTAATTAATGATTCAGCTAATCCATTTTGGGTATGAACATGCGGAACTGGATGTTCAATATCAATCCCAGATACTTGACAGTATTCATCAAATACTTTCGATGTAAATTCCCCAGCATTATCAAGTCTTATACTCTTAATAGGGTAATATGAAAAATGAGCTCGTAATCGAGTAATTTGTGCTAGCAACTTAGCAAAAGCAACATTACGAGTAGATAACAAGCATACATGGGACCATCTTGCAGATGCGTCTATCAAAACCATAAAGTAACGAAATGGTCCACTAGGTGGATGAATGGATCCACATATATCTCCTTGAATTCTCTGTAAAAATGATGGAGATTCAAAACCTACTTTCATAACGATGGTTTCGTTATCAATTTTTCTTGGGAACATGGGATACACAGGTCCCTATCATTCAGTAGGATTTTATGATTTCTCAGTGGATGCCCTTCTGAATTCGCTATTATTCTTCGCATCATTGTGGATTCCGGATGCCCAAATCTATCATGCCAAAGCTGGAATATTCTGGGATCAGAGAACTTCTGGTTCTCAATAGCATGTGTTTCAACATGCCTGATGATTGTATAATATAATCCAGATGATGAAATGGGTAATTTTTCAACAATAAGCTCCTAGCTTGATTTTCTTGAAACAATACATAGGTATTCAATACCATTTTCATCAACTGTTTCGATATGATAATCATTCATTCATATATCTTTGAAACTAAGTAAATTTCTTCTGGATTTGCGAGAGTATAGTGCTTTTTCGATTTCCAATTTAGTGCCATTTGGTAACACAATTGAAGCTCTTCCGGAGCCTTCAATCAGATCTACTGAACCTGATACAATATTCACTTTCATTTGAATTGGAATCAGTTCCAGAAAATATTTTCTATCTCTCAAAATCGTATGGGTTGTAGCACTATCAACTAAACAGACATCCCCATGTGAAGCCATTTCTTGGTTTGAATTCATAACTTCAATAAAATAACACACAAAATCAGTCGAATGGAAATGTAATATCTTTCATTAATATTTACAAATATTTACAACCAAAATCAAAATTACATTTTACTCTATTTATATTCCAAAACAAAGAAATACATTCATTTGTAATTAACAGTCCTATCACCAATCAGGTGATCTATCTTCCCATCAAGATCTCCAAAGAAATCGGCAGCTTCCAGATTTGATATGTCGACAGGACCAGTATAACCATCGCCAAAAACATCAGCAATATTTGTTTCATTATTCTTTTCCTTTTCTTGTTTGCGTCTCAACTTCTGATAAGCTTCAACTACATGTTTAGGAGCGCGACAAGTTCTCGAGTAACAAGTGGGGGAACCACATCTATAACAAGGACCACGATTGAACTTTGGTGGTTCCTGAATTTCTTTCCCTTTGCTGGAACTAGCATTATTATTATTATTCTACTTCTGAGGAGCATTTGGATTATGATATGGATGTCCATAATCCCTATTACGACTACGTTCCTAGCCATTTCTAGATCCTCGACCACCTCGGCCATTACCACGTCCATTTCCATAATTATTCCAACGTTTAGAATTACGCCCACGACCGCGACCACGACCACGACCACGATCACGGTAACCACGACCACGACCACGACCTGAATTTTCATTATAATGTGCATTCACTTCTGGGAATGCTTAGGTGCCAACAGGCCGCCTTTCACTATTTTTCAACAACAACTGGTTGTGTTTTTCAGTAATATCCAAATGTCTAATCAAATCATCATATTTTTGAAATTTCATTTCCCGATACTGCTGTTGTAAAATTGTTTGGGAATGATGGAATGTGGTAAATGTCTTATTTAACATTTCATGGTCAGATTTTGTTTCCCCACACATTTTCAGCTTATTCACAATCAAATACATGGCTGAGTTGTATTCACTCACGCTTTTGAAATCTTGGAACCTTAAATTGACACACTCATCACGTGCTTCAGGCAACATGATTTCATTTTGGCGATTGTATATAAAAATCAATGTTTGCCACAGATCTGCAGGATCAGTGACAGTCATATACTGATTTTATAAATCATCATTCAGATGGTTTCGGATTATAATCAAAGCTTTATTATTTTGTTGCACAGTTGTTTCATTATTTTTATCCAGAGTTCCATAAAGGTTCTTGGATTTCAACCTTATCCCACAATCACTCAACCATCTCATATAATTCGCTCCAGAAACCAACAATGGCTCGAATTTGTATAGATTTATTTTCTGCAAAACAAGAACACTTTCTTTAAATTTCCAGATATCCAGAATTCAATTTCCAAAAATTCAATTATCCAGCTCGGGTGAATAATATTATCATTTCAAACTTTTCAGATTCACCATTTATTCAACTCAGGTGAATAATGGTACTTTTCCAAAAATTTCCAAAATTTCCCAGAACACACAGAAGAAAGAAAACATTATCACCAGACACTTTCTGATTTGGAAGATCCGGCAAAACGGCAACCAGAGAGCATACTCGTGCTGATAACGTGTTGTAAAATAAAAAGGAATGGGGTAGAAGAAGACAGTTCAATATTAACCGGAAATAAATTTGGATCAGAAAGTTAACCTGCTAACTTGGGAATATTGGATCTTGAAACGAACAATTACTAAGTGCTGCAGAACAGAGATAAAGTAAAGGAAGTGAAAACAATTGTCTCTGTATATCGATATCTATCATATATATATATATATATATTATATATAATCAAAGAATGTACGTATCCACTGATCAATAAACATGTATATGCAGAGTGACACTGATCAATAAACATGTATATGCAGAGTGACACGTAATTGCATGCATCAATAATAATTGCATGCATTATGTGGTGGAATCCACCAAAGCGATCTATTTCACAACATAACTCCAATAATTTAGAGTAGCTAGTGTAATAGCTCTAATTTAATACACACCATAAAAATATTAGCAAAATTTTTAGCTGGATCTTAATTCATTTATTTATTTTTTTAAAAATTAATTTATTACATTACTTAAGTTATTTAATTTAAAAAATTAAATTTTAAAATAATTTCTTAAAAATGCACCATTTTAAACTTCATTTCACATTTTATTAATAATTATTTTTTTTATTAAATTTGATTGTTTTTTAAAATCATTTTTATAATAGAATTATTTTAAATATTATGCTTAAAACTAAATATTTAATTACAAATAATAGTTGATTATTATTTTTGCTTTCAGATGGAGCCACCCCAAATACTTCATGGATATTATGTATATAAATTGTTATTCCCCTCGAGGTGGATTTGTCACCGAACCAAAACAAACAATTTTATTTATTTACATATTAAAAACGTCTTAATTTTAATAATAAAAAAATATTATTTTATTTATTTAGTTTTTAAAAAATCTCTACCTTTTATTTAATTTTTAAAAATTCATCCAGATATATTTGTTTTTAATTTAACTTTAGTGCACTTAAATTGAATATTATTTTCACACTAACAATTATAGGAAACTAAAGTAAAACATTTCAACCACCATTGTTTTCTTTTTCTTTTTTATTTTTAATATTATTTTTTAATTAAGTGAATTATTTTTATTTGTGCACGACAATTATATATTAATAGTAGGATGCTATCAATTTTACAGTTAGTAATTTATTGTATATATCTTAAAGTTTAAACATAAATAAAAATATTTATAATTTAAAATATTTTAAAAAAATAAATTCATTTTTTTAGTTTTTATAATTTTTAATTTTTAAAATTTATTTTTATTTTAAAATAAAAATATTTTTAAAATATATTTTTGTAAAACCAAATACATATTAAAAATAATTTTAAAAATCAAGATGAAAAAAATAATACACAATAATAATAAGGTGTGCTTATATATACCATTGTATTACCACTTTTTAAATACGATATTTATTTTTAATTATTATGTCACGTGTTAACAGCCTTTGTTTTTTACGGCCACATTAGCTTATGTCCCTGGTTTACCATACATACTCTTATCAATAAAACTTATTATTGAGAATAGTTAATATATTGTTAGGGGTCATGATTGCAGTGAGATATAGAGACTTTTCTATCCATCAATCTAACTAATTTTGGTTTCCTTAATAGGTAATAATTAACCAACTAATTTTTAAGAGCTACTAATACTACCTCCGTCCCACAATATTAGTCACAATTGGAAAAAACATAAGATTTAAAAAAACTTATAATTAACATGTTCTTTTACCTATTTAACTCTAAAAAGCAATCATCGCTCTATTTATTATATTGAATTATGAGATGCATGTAGAAGGGTATAAAAGGAAAAATATAAAATAAATTGCCTTGGAATTCTAACATAATAAATAATATTGGACAAAATTTTTTCCAAGTTGTGACTAATATTGTGGGACGAAGGTAGTAGTTAACTAACTAATAATTAATAGGAGGTGTTTGAATCCATTAGTAACTAATTAGCAAATAGTGCCTAAATGATCAACCTACCCATATTAATTACTAACTAGCTAATAATTAATAGGAGTTGGAGATTATGAAGACTTTTGAGTCTTTCTTTTGCAATATGTTAGGAGGTATTAAGAGGTATTCATTGGGTTGGGTCAACTAATGAAATAATTGTTAAGAGCCCACGCACTTAAAAGTTAAGAGGTCTAGAGACTTGTTTGAATCCATACCTATTAATTTTAGAGTGACGATATTAACACCCCTCATCTTCTGTAGGGGTGTTCATCCTCGGATATCGGATCCGATCCGATCCGAATTTTCGGATATCCGAAATTTCGGATCAAGGAAAACTATGATCCGTATCCGATCAGAAAAAACCGGATATCCGGTTAATCGGATATCCGATTTTTCGGATCGGATAACTGGATATCCTGTATCCGATTTTATTCTATTTAATTTTTTTTAATGTTCAATTTTAAGAGAAAAAATTAATAAAAATAAATAAATTTAGTTTACCATAAACATTACAAACTATATAAAATAGTAGTACCATATACCAAAATTATTATATGTATAAAAAATTATAAAATATATTATTTATAGAAAAAAATTAAAATAAAATTTGGTGTATTATTATTTTTCGGATATTCGGATAATCCGAAACTAAAAAAACTCGATCCGTATCCGATCCGATTATCCGATTTTAAAACCGGATATCCGATCCGAAAATCGGAAATTGTAAAAACCGGATCGGATATCCGAAAAATCGGATCGATCAGTGACTTTTCGGATCGGATCAATCGGATCTAATTTTTTGGAGACCCTAATCTTCTGTATTCACACCCCTCTAATTGTATATTTACAATATTATTTTTGAAATGTATTATGTTTACAAATTTTATATCCTACCATAATTGAAATATCAACTATAATAGGAAATGGAAAATATCTCACCATAACTTTGTCTTATGATATAAGTAGAAATTAATTAAATTTATTACTATATTTAATATATTTGTTTAAAAAATATTATATTTAATATATAAATCATAAAAATAAAATAAAATAAATTTATTCATATAAATATTTTAATATTATTGTTTCCTAACGAGTTTTATTATAATTTCTTTCATTTATTTTTTTTACCACTTAAATAAGTAAATAAAAATAATAATTATTAATTAAAAAAATAAAATATAAACACAAATTAATTATTCATTGATAAATACTAAAAAATATATTTAATTAAAGTACTAAGTATAAATTATTTTTATTTTTTACTCATAAACATATTTATTATAAATCGAATCAGTATTAAAATATTTATGTTAATGAATATAGGAGGATTTATTCTTTTAAAATAAGTTATTATTTCCAAATATATTATGAGGTTGTTTCTGTAATTTTGAAAAAATCAATAAAAGGGTGGGTGTACGTACAGATTACGTGGGTGACAATATCACCACTCTTAATTTTATCTCTTAAGGGATCCAAACAGAGTCTAATTTTATGGGCTGAAAATTTAATTCGAATATATATATATATATATATATATATATAAAAAGTTATTGTACTTATAAACTACAATAAACTATTAAAAAATAAAACTTATAGAATTTTTTCTATAAAAAACATTTCTAATTTTGGATTAAATTATTAATCATTCCTATTGGATAGGAAAATAATTTGAGATAATTAAGATTAAATGATTCAAAACTCAGCTTAAAAAGAATATATATTTAAGGAAATATTTCGTTTTTAACCATTTTAAAGTTTGAATTATGTTAATGGAGAGTCATAAAAACTTTATTTTTTAAAAATAAACTTTTTTAAAGTTCCAATTTCTTTATGATTTTTTTTTCCTCTTCGCAGATTAGTAAGATCCTTCATAGCTAATGAATAACCTCTGCCATGGGTTGTGAATAACCTCTGTAAAGTACCTCTAATTCGTGACAGGAACAAAAATATCATGAAGACTTATTTCATGAAATTGAAAGTTTGAAAATTTTATTTTAAAATATAAAACTTGTTTAAATCATAAATATAAAAATAAAGTTTAATGGGCTCATAATAGTGTATTATTTTATTTTTTTTATTTATTAACTGCTATGGCCATATATGATTATAATTATGAGCTTTATACTATACATTATTGTAGTGGTTCGGAACTACAGTTGATCCGGACTGACGGACCAGATGGTTCAGGGCTTGTTTGGAACCGATTCCAAAAGTCAAGGTATCCTGCAAAAGAATAACAAACGTCCGAGCGGACCTTGGGACACTGGTGTGGCGTCTGTCGTAGGCACTCCGACGCTCAAGTCAGTTTTTGAACTGAGAATAAATAAGAAACTAAATAAATGAGAGAAAGAATTAACTTCCTGTGTTCAATGATTCCTGTCGGAAGGATTTCCTCGGAAGGACGTTGACAAACCCTTGGGTGAGCTCTGGGCTTAATTGATTATGATTGGTGAAAGCACCTGAATCGCCTGATGCTCACCGGAGTGTAATCGAAGGAGATAGTAGCTTGAGTAACAATTTCGGCAGCGTTTCGGTAAGTAATTGAGTGTCCCCTCCTTATGAAATTCGGGCTTCTATTTATAGAGGCTTTGGGAGGCCGTTGCTTGATCCTAGCGAGATTTACGTGGAACGATCTCCGCAGAATCCGGGATCTCATCAATAGCCTGCTTACCCAGTTGATGGGCCTCGGAAGCAATAGATTGTCTCGGAATTATTGGGTCTGGGCCCTTCAGAATCAGTAGGCCTGGGCCTGGGCTTGGGCTTTAATTCCGAATCGGGCTCGGATTTTCAGCCCACTACAAATAATGAATTTTAAAAAGAAAAAAATAGGATTGTTATATACATATATAATTTTATACAAATTTATTATTTTTGTAATGAAATAATTATCGGATCATAATGCGAGAGATATTCTTACGAGCTTGAATAATACTGTTTCGCAGATGGAATGACGGCAGTGAAGAACATGGGTGACCACCAACCCCTAAAAACAATATATTAAAATTAAAACAGAAATTGGTAGTTAATTTTATATTTTTATTAACACAAGTATATACTTTTTTTATTCAACTTTGTGTTGGAAGAATTAAACTCCATATTGGCTATGTTTGTTACAAGCTTTTTTTCTTAGAGTTTAGTGTTTTGACTCAATCAAAACTCTAAAGAAAAAAAAATATATCTTTGTTTGGATCAACAACTTATAATCTAATATGAGTGTTTTTTAGAGAGTTTTTAAAACGTTTCTGGAAGCAACGTTTAGTGTTTGAGTGAGAGAGTTTCCAAAATTCTTCCCAAATTATCCTCATCAATATTAGTTTTAAATTACTTCCTAAAAAGACAATGACGAAAACAAAAAGAATTTTTTTATTAAATTCAAATTTTAAAACCAAAAATTCGAAAATGGAAAATTAAATAAATCGAAAAAAAATAAATGAAAAAATTAGCGAGAAATATTTTTTATTATTTATTTTAATTTTATTTTCAATAAATTAAATATTTATCTTTTATGAAAAAATAAAAAGAAGTTGATTTTATAAATTTATTATTTAATTTTGTTACTTACTGAGAAAAAAAGTTATAATTAAATTTTATTTTAAACATAAAATTAACTTTTTTTTTATATTATGTCCTTTTACGTCATTTGAACTTCATTAGATAAATAAAACGCTAATTTACCAAATAATATTTATTAAAAATACTAATTAAAACGCTAAACACTAACCGTTATTAAAAAAACGTTAAACGCTTTAAAAAACTCTAAACGCTTTAAAAACGCTAAACGTTATTAAAAACACTAAACACTGAAAATAGCAATCTGAAAATAATTTTTTAAAAAATAAATAAATATGGTTAAATGCCATAGAAACCTAATAAAGACAATTAAAATAATAATAGTAAGAATAATAAATTCAATTATGTACCAAAATAAGGTTAAGGAGACCCGTATCTTTATCTTCAAAAGAAAAATCCCCATTAATATATGCATCTGCAACCATGATCTGAATGGTAAAGTATTAAAAGAGGAATAGTAATTGTGAGTACAATGTAGCTTAATTATTATAGTTTAGTTATTTTTTCGTGTCTAAGAAAAGAGTATGTTATTATTAATTGCTATACACCTTCCAATAAAAGTCACGATTGTGAATTCTCGATGTGGTTTCCAGAGGAGGATTCTTCTCAGTTCCCTCAAAGTAAAAAATTGAGCCTCCATCTTCAACCAATCTGTCAAAAAGAAAAGTCTTAAATTTAGTTGTTGTGTTGAGAGACAGCATCACTTGTAAGAGTTATGAGATAGTTAACTCACATAAGACGACCGATTTTGATAAATTGCTTCAGAAATCTGGAAACAAAAAGCCGTGCACCACTTTCCATCATTGCACACGTCATTTAATTTAAATTGAGTTCAGAAGCTGAAATAATTAAATATCCAATATATCTATTTCTTAGAAGATATATACTTTGTCTCATATTGAGTATACTGTGTCTCATATATATATATATATATATATATATATATATATATATATATATATATATATTATGCATGTCATACCTAACACGTAACAAGGCATTATATGATAACGACTTACATTAAAGGTAAGGCACAACTGGATACATAATTAAGGTTATAATTTATGACATAACTTTAATATATAATTTGTAATAATTCGAGTTTTTTAGACTTTAAAATGTACTTATAAATTTATTTTAAAAAATTTATAAAAATAATTTTTTAGAAATTTAATTTTTATTTTTAATATTTCAGAATGTCTCAAAAATTGCACTATTTATCGATTTTATAAAATACGTTACTGTTGTTGAAATACGATCCCAATTTGTAACCGGTCTTTGTAATGAAATTCAAATTTAACTTTTTTTTAATAAACTTTTCAAAATAAATTATAATGATATACTTAAATTTTTTATAATTTAGAAAAATAAATTTTCTGAATATTCATATAAGAGTATTTAGATATAGGGATATAAATTATAAGAGGTATTACTATTGACCATATAAATATCATTGGAATTGAAAAAATTATAAAAGTTATATAATAATTTCAAATTAAAAAATTATATATATATATATGATTTTTTATATATTTTTATTTTTTTTATGAATAGAACTCAATACATTAATTTTGTATTTACAAATTAGTATTTTTACTATCTTAAAAATAATAATATTATAAATTTATACTGATTTAAGTTTGGAAAACTGTATAGGCAGTCTCATCACGGTTATATTAGTAAGTTCACATAAATAAAATTGATTTTATTTAATTGCAAAAATTTTAAAAAATAATTCTGATCAATTTTATTTTTTTAGTATTTTAATTCTTAAAATTATTTTTAAATAAATGAAAATATTATAAAAATTAGACCTTATCAACATCTTTTTTTAGTTTTAAAATCCTAAATTTTTTTATAAAAATATTATAAAACTAAACTTTTAAAAAAAAAATTGTAAAATATGAGCTTCCCGGCATATACTTCCAGGAAGAAGGAAAAATCAAGCATGCTTCCTGATGTGTAATACCGGGAAGCCAAAATTTGCTTTCCGGTGCTACACACCAGGAAGTAGGTTTGAATTTTGCATGTTTCCTAGTGTGTAATACTAAGAAGCACAATTGTACTTCCCAGTATTACTAGTGTTTTAAATATCGCGTTTAGGGAGTGTCTATGCGCTAGGCGGTGTTTGAATGCCTAGAAAATAAGTTAGGCAGTAGTTTTAGACGTTCAACCATCTAGACACCGCCTAGGCGGTTTAGGCAGTGCCTAGGTACTCAAGAAGGAGGCGTCTAGGGTGTTCTAGGCGGCCAATATTTAAAAAGAAAAAGAGATTATTTTGAAATTTTTATTTATAGAATGTTTAATTATTGATAAAAGGTATATTTTTCATTCATTTTATACCGACATGATATTATAATCATATAATAACTTTTTATAAATACAAATAGTATGTATAATTTTTCACCGCCTAGACGCTAGGCATCGGGTAACTGCCTAGCACTGCCTAGCGCCTTTTAATATTTTGGGTATTACAACACACCCGCAAGCAGGCAAAATTCAAGTTTGCTTCCTGGTGTGTAGCACCGGAAAACAAATTTTGACTTCACTGTATTACATACTGGGAAGCAAACTTGAATTTTGCTTGCTTCCTGGTGTGTAATACCGAAAAGCTGTCGGATATATTTTTTCCGAGTATTGAAGGGTAAAATGGTCATTTGCTCTATTTTTTAAAAAAAATTAAAAAGTTTAGTTTTGTAAAAGAATTTAATGTTGGTCTAAATATATTATTTTTTTAATAAAAAGCTCAAAAGTGCAAATGACCTATATATAAATAAATAAATATATATATTTTAAATTTGTGATTATAATTGTTTTCATTTATTTATTTATTAAATTAAGAATTACGTGATTTTTTTAATATTTAATATCACTTAATTTCACCACTCAAATATTTTAAATAAAATAATATTTTATGTTAAAAAAATAAGTACATATTTAGAAAATATAATATAAATTTTTTTGACATTGATAATAATATAATATTTGTCTCATGTGTATAGTATGGCAATATAATATTTTCTCATGAAACTTATGACAATATAATATATAAATATAATGCATTTTATATGAAACAGACTAAAATTATAATATAAAAGTTCTTCATCGTCTATTTATTCAGGATGAAACTAAATTATGGACTACTCTTCATTTTTTTAATTAAAAAAAATTAAAATTTTTAATATTGAATAAAAATTAAATTTTTACTTTTGAAAGAATTTAATTATATATTATTGATATATTTAATTATAAAAGTTAATTTTTTATTTTAGAATTTTAAAAATATGGTGGGACATTTTATAAAGTTCATGAAAATATAATTTATTTTTTATATGCTTATGATTTTTTAAAACTTTCAAAATTTATAAACTTTTAAATTTCTTACAATTATTTAAATAAAACTATATAAAACTTAAGTACAAAAAATTCTCCATCATTCCTTCGTTTAGAAAAAATTTCAAGGTAAAAAACAAATCCCTCCACATCAGTTATCTTCTAATTTTTTTTAAAATAATAAATTATTAAAAATAAAATTTTAAAAAATTATCTAACTAACTAGTATCAACCTCTCATTCTAACACTCATCATATTTTCTAGGGAAGGAAAATTAGAAAAAAAAAAAAAAAAGATTTAAGTATTGTAATTTTATTTTTTCTCAAAATATTATTCAATCTGTTGAATATATACAAATGTATATATATATATTTAAAAATATTAAGTTATCTAACTATTATCTGGTATTTTTTAGTAGAAATTAAAAAAAATTATTTAATATTTTTTAATTTATTAATAGGTGATTTGTAAAGATATAGGAAAAGTAAAAGATAGCGTGAATATTAATTTCATTAAAAATATTTTTAAAAAAAAAATCATCGTAAGTAAAATACTAGACCTCATAAACACCTAATACTTTCCCTCTACTCTGATTCAGCTTCAACCACAACTTTCTCAACGGAACTCATTCCTCTATTTATGATCCTGCATCGATCGAGTCTGCAACCCCTGCTTAGATGAGAAGCCATCATAAATACATAAGCAATTCAGCTGATCTGTCTCCTCTCTGCCGCATAGCATTAGGACTCTATGAATTTATTCGAATTTAATTTGGATCGGAATTGCAATGAACCTGAACAGCCAACCCTAAATTTCGAAGATGGACTGCCCAAACAGATCCTGCCAAATAGCTTGTCGATCTTAGATTCAACGGCTATTGTATTGGAATCCAACCATGTATTGCATTGAAATAAATTTTAGCGATCATATAAATATACATTGTAAATAAGCACTTAAACGGACAAATGTTTAGTTTTATTCCCGTATTTAAAAATTTGTCTTATTATATGACAAATAATCATTATCTTCCCTTCATTCCTTTTTAGTTTATTTATTAACGGTTAGAATTAATTTGAATATTAAAATATTTATAGTATTTTTAAGTTCCGATCCAGCGTTTCTTTTTTAATTTTATTTTTACATTGGATTGGTTCCTAGTCATTATAATCCAATTTCATAATGTTCGAACCATTACAGCAACTCCCTGAAAAGTCACTTTTGAGTATTCCTACTCTTAGTGTTCCATATATTGGTCTGTGAAATTCAAGTATAACTCGTATTTATGAGCAAAACGGCCAATGCTAAATAAACCAATAAATATTATATTAAAGAGATGAATAAGTTTTAAAACTACAAATTAACATTACAATTACGTTTCACACAGAAATACGAGAATGAAATTATTTATAATTTTGAAATAATTATAAAATATCAAATATATTTTCATTTTCGTCATAATTTCAAATTTATAAAATTTTACAACCTCTTACCATCCCATATAGATGTTTCTCTATTATTAATTTTAATTCCTTACATAATAAACGGATTTCAGATCTAGAATAGGTCTTACCCACAAGCTACATACAAAAGTAACATAACACTTTAGGTTTGGGTACAGGTATAGCACTCCTGACCTTTTATTATACTGAATTTAAACTGATTAATCACTCACAAACAACCTAACTTACTCTGTTTACATGACAGAATCAGTTGAAGGAAATCCTTTGTATGGATCCATAAATGCAGCAACATTTCCAGGACGTGAAAGTACCATCTGCATTACATTATTATATTAATTAATTTGCTTCATATTTCTTACTTACAAGGATAAATTCAATGTTACCTGATAATCCCCTAATGTTCGAGACTTGAATCCAGCAGCACAGTAATCAAAATAATATTCCCATGTTCTTATAAACTTCTCATCAAATCCCAATGCAAGAACTTCACTGGAATCAATCATTTTCAATATCAGAACATAACTTCCAAAAAAATTATAACTATAACACGACTTTGATGCTACCTCTGTCTGTCCAATAGATTTTTTCTCCAGCATCTAAGAGTTTGGTGATAGTGTATCCCAATATTTTCGACATGCTCCACACTGCACCAACAACAATTAGTAAACACAACCACGATGTCTAATGGAGATAAATATAACATGTGCCTTTTTTACCAGAGTCTAGAGGCGGAAGTCATAGCAGTTGTGATCCTATGCAGTGAAGGCAAGCATCCACCTGGAAATATATATTCCCTTACGAAACCAGAAGTGAACCTATGTTCATCGTACTTCTGATCCGGCACTGATATATACTGAAAAAACATAACATCTCGCACACACATTAAAATCTCATATTCAATTTACTTAAGGTTCATAAACAATAAAATAGTACACCTGTAGAACAAAAAGCCCATCTTCTGCCAGCAGAGTATCGCAGCAAGTAAAGAACTCTTCAAAGTATTCATCTCCAACAGCTTCTATCATTCCGCTGATACAATGCCGTCAAAAATCAGTCATGTTTCAGAAATATATAAAATTGGTTTGAATTACTTACATAGATATAATTCTGTCGTATTTCTTTTCCATTTTGGGTAATTCACGGTAGTCACAGTGGATTATTGTTATATGGTCCTGGTATGAGAAGAGTAAGATTTTGATCATACAATACAATATACAAAATATATATATTTAAAATTAATATTATGTTGTTTACCTGAAGGCCAGCTTGGTTGACTTTGTGAGTGGCATATTTGTACTGTTCAATAGAGAGAGTGATGCCTGTGCACTTGCATCCAGTTTTCTTCACAACTTCAATTGCCAAAGACCCCCATCCACAACCAATATCAAGAACTTCATGCTCCTTATTGATTCTTGCCTTCATTTGTTCACGTTTCATTTTGAAGCTAAACTCAACTTATTAAGTAATAATCATAATAGATTTAAATAAATTTAATTACCTTGTCTATTAGAAGGGACAGTTTTCTCAGCTGTGCAACTTTCAGATCTTCATCTTCACTCTGATAAACGATTTGATGCAGAATAGTGTCGGGAGAATTGTTTTCTTAAAGAATAAATAAGCAAATTAAATTACCTTAAATACAGCACATGAGTATGTCATTGTTTCGTCCAAGAAGAGGGAGAAAAGATCATTGCTCTGTAACAGGACTAACAAGGTTATATGACATCCATAATATGATTAGTATAAATATTGTAAAGTTGTTTTAAAATGCAGGTATTCAAAACTATCTTAAATACAGGTATTCTTACGTGGCTAAATTCTACGTGATGCACTCCTTACTCTAATAACATATTCTAAATGTTTACTCACAGCGAAGTACACTAAAAAGCATTAAAATATAACGGTTTTCCGTACTGGGAAGCATGACCAATTACTCTCTGATGCTTCTCAATTCATCAAGAAACTTATTTTTGCAAATTTTTTTAATAAAAAAATCTAAAAAAGAAATTAAGATTAACCTAAAATTAATAAAAATAAAAGTTTATAAAGTCTAATTTTATATATTTTTACTATTTATTTTGATATATTAGGTGTTGATTTATTAGATTACCAATAAAATCAATATACATGTAGTGTTTAAAAAAAGAAAAAATAAATGGACTATTTTTTTAACATAAAATCTATATTTATCATTTCTTCTTCTTGTCTAATTTAAGACTACAAAAATAAAAGAATTATAAAATTTTATAAGTTACTTTTTTTTTAAAAATTAATTAATAAAATATTATTACATAAAAAATAATAAAATATAATTTTTAAATATTAAAAAAAAAGCGAACTTATTTTATTTTCTAGTATACTTAGAAATGGTAAGTTTTATACCTATATATTTAATAATGAATTTGAAGAAAATAAAATGGTTATAATGTATCATTACTATAGAGGATGATTGTTATTTAAAGAACTAATTTAATGACAGCTCATTATATTTTTGAAATGAAATAATTACCAGATCATAATGGCGAGAGATATTCTTACGAGCTTGAGTTATACTATTCCGTCTTAAAATATGTTTGACAAAATATTTCGCAGATGCAATAGCAGCTGTGAAGAACATGGGTGACCACCAACCCCTAAAAATAATATATTAAAAGATTAAAAAAAATTAATAGTTAAAATTTTTATATTTTTATTAATATAAGTACATATCTTTTTTTATTTAATTTTGCGTTGGAAGTATTTAGCTCCATATTGAGGATAGCAATCTTAAAATAAATTTAAAGAAAAAAAAAAGTAAAATACTGTAGACACAGTAAAAACAATAAAAATAATAAAAATAGAATGATAAATTCAATTATCTACCAAAATAAGGTTAAGCAGGCCCATATCTTTATCTTCAAAAGAGAAGTCCCCATTGATATATGCATCTGCAATTCCCATATCTGCTTCAACCATGATCTGAATGGTAAAGGATTAAATAAGCAGTAGTAATTGTGAGTACCATATAGCTTAACTATTATATGTCTAAGAATTATTGCTGTATACCTTCCAATAAAAGTCAGGATTGTGAACTCTCAATGTGGTCTTCAGAGGAGAATTCTTCTCAGTTCCCTCAAAATCAAAAATTGCGCCTTCATCTTCAACCAATCTGTCAAAAATAAAAGACTTAAATTTAGTTGTTGTGTTGAAAGACAGCATCAGTTGTAAGAGTTATGACACAGTGAACTCACATGAGACGACCGATTTTGATAAATTGCTTCAGAAATCTGGAAACAAAAAGCCGTGCACCACTTTCCATCATTGCAGACGCCATTTAATTTAAATTGAGCTCAGAAGCTGAAATAATTAAATGTTAGCCCACATATCAGAGAATATATACCTTGTCTCGTATTGAGTATACTGTTCGTCTCATATATATATATAAAAAAGCTCAGCAAGTCAGAACTACCACGTAATGCGGGAAATTAATTATAGATAACAATGGTTTACCTTAGAGCATCTCTAGTGTAATGTGAATTTATTGGTTTGCACATCACGTGCACATTCTAAATTTTTTATTTAAAAAATTCACTCCAATGGCAATGTAAATTTACAATGTGCTAGTGACGTGACAGAAAAAGAAAATAGAGGGTGTGGAGTAGGGCTTCTATTTTCCACGTTCTAGTTGACGGTGTCAATCAGCAATTTTAATATTTTAAAATTGTAATTACCATATTTCTATTTAAATTATAAATTAAAAAGGAAATAGAAACTTAATTCTAATGATTATAATTTAAAAAAATCTGAATAAACAATAACCACTGCGGATGATTTTTAATTTCTTTTCTTCAGAAATATTATTTTTGACACGTCATTATCTACGCTCTCTATTTACCATGCCACATCTGCCTCAATCCGCAATTTTAATATTTTAAAATTGTAATTACCATATTTCTATTTAAATTATAAATTAAAAAAGGAATAGAAACTTAATTCTAATGGATTATAATTAAAAAAATCTGAATAAACAATAACCACTGCGGATGATTTTTAATTTCTTTTCTTCAGAAATATTATTTTTGACACGTCATTATCTACGCCCTCTATTTATCATGCCACATCTGCCTCAATTCACTAAACCATTGGAGATGCTTTTAGAGGTAAGATAAGAGACAATATAATTGAGATTAAATTATAGTATAATTTATGAATAACTTGAAGATATTTATATAACTGTATCTGCATATAGATGGTATGAGGTGTCATTATTGAGTAGGTAAATATAATTCGAATTCAAAAAATTAATAAAAAAATATAGATAATAATTTTAAATCAATATATATATTTATTTTCTATAAATAGAAAAAATATATATTTATTGTAAAAAAAAATTATTACTCTTTTTGAAATCGTAAATTTATATTAAGTTTAGGAGAATGGTAAAAAGAGTAAATTGCATCCACACCTATGGAGGAACGATGACTAATTACAGGCAGATACATATTTTGATTTAATTGAGACTCAACTCATTTAACCGTCGGTTGGCCGTTTAAATTTATTAGTTAGATCTATTTGATCTTTTGAAAAATCTATTTTACATCTATTTTACATATTAATTTATTACTATTATCATTTAAGTATTTTTTATATTTTTTAATTTTAATTACTTATATATTTTTAAAAAATTGAAAAAATAATAAATATTATAATAGTATTTTTTAAAAATAAAATAATATTAAAAGATTTTCAAAAAAATATTATATTATAAAGTACACATTTAAAATTGAAATAATTAGGTTAAGATAATTATTATATCGTCTGATAAAATAATAATTATTTTAATTTGATGTATTTTTTAACAAAAAATAATTTGTTCGGTTGAAATGGTTCCAGATAAGAAATTATTTTAAAATATGATATTATTTTATCAAAAAATATTGTATAATATTTATTTTCAAGTATTTTATTATAATAATGATAATAGTATACAATATACCCATTGTGTATATGAAAAAGAGTAGGATATAAAACAATATATTTATATGAAATTTTAATTTAAAAATAATATAAATATTCTTAAATATAAAAAATTAAATCATATTATTAAAAAATAAATAAATATGAATTACACTGTACTTCAAAATAATTTTTATTTTAAAAAAATTATAAAAATAATAAT
Source organism: Cardiospermum halicacabum (assembly GCA_031304145.1). Taxonomy (NCBI): domain Eukaryota; kingdom Viridiplantae; phylum Streptophyta; class Magnoliopsida; order Sapindales; family Sapindaceae; genus Cardiospermum; species Cardiospermum halicacabum. The sequence goes on along the minus strand of CM062390.1, from coordinate 30,165,829 downwards.
TAAAAAGTTCTCATATGTAAAATAGAAGTATAATAGACTTTTCAAAAAAGTCAAACAAGTCAAACTAACAGAGTTAGATGGTGAACTGAAGGCCAAAGGGGCTGAATGCAAATTAAACCAAAATATGTATCTGTCTGTAATTTGTTATGATTCAGAGAGAGTGTAAATGCAATTTAGTCTTGTAAAAAAGCTTCTTCGCGATTATATTAATAAAATGGTCCATTTCACTTTACTTTTTTATTTAAAAAGTTATAGTTTTAAACAAATCAAACTTTTTTCAAAATTTTTTTATAGAAAACGACCAAAATAACTATAATATCCCTACTTCTCGATTTTATTTGCTCCGGACATATCAGAGAGGGAAGCAAACTACATCAGAAAGCAGCCAAAATATAACTGCTTCCCGCTCTACCGAGAATCTAATTTTAGTAAAAAAATTTTAAAAAAATGTTTAAATTTGAAATTTTTTTATAAAAAATTTAGGGTTCGTCTCAAACTAAGGAAAAAAAAGTTTATAAGGCTTCATTTTGTCTATTTTCACTTAAATAAATTTAGACAAATAACACTAACTTTGTCTAATTGTAATTTTTAAAGAAAAAATTCCGATCAATTTTACTTTTTAATAATTTTAATTATCAAAATTTCCTTTTTTATTTAAAACTATTTTAAAATAAATAAATAAATATATATATTTTTTGAATTTATGATCATAATGGTTTTTTTTTTCATGATTGCAATAATATTATATAAATATTATTTATTTATTAAATTCAAAAGAAATAATGTTTATTTAGACCCCTGAAGTGGATATAGCTTTTATGTGGATCCTTAAACTTTTCGAAGTTTCAACTGGATCTTCTAACTTATCAAAAGTGTTTCAGTTAGACACTAAATTTTTCGAAATTTCAACTGAACTCTCAAAATTTTTATTTTTTTTATACAATTTAATTTCATAAAACTTTGATAAGAGTCTAATTGAAATATTATTAACGAGTTGGAGGGTCCAATTCAAATTTTCAAAAATTTAAAAATTCACATGAGAAGTAATGTCAATTTAAGGAATTTAAATATGCATTATTTCTAATTTAAAATTATCTTGTATTTACTTTATGGTTTTTAATTTCATCATTAAAATATTTAAATTAAATAATTAAATTTTAATTAAAAAAAATAAATATACATTTAAAAATATAATATAAAATTTTAAAATTCATACCGCGTGTATAATATGACAATATAATAATTTTTTTCATGAAACATGTGACATTATAATATATACACATAACATATACAATATGAAACGGACTAAAATTATAGTATAAATGGTTTAGAAGGGATGTGTACGGGTCGGGTTTACTTCAAATTCACATCAGAAAAAAATTTGAATTTAAAATATTTAATTTTTTAAATATTTTAATAATTTTTATATTTTTTAAAAATTATTTAATCATTAAACTACTAGAACTTTCCATCTATTGAATCACGTAACTATTATAAAAAAAAAAAAATTTCAATAAATTCTTCGATTTATTTTATTTTATAATTAAATATTTTCTTTTACTAATTGATTAGTATGTAATGTTAAACAAATATCATAAAAGTAAAAAAGATAACATCAAATATTAATTTAAAAAATATTTTTAAAAAAAATCATAATACGTGAAATGCTTGAACTAGGGGAGCCCGACCTCATAAACAGCTAACACCCTCTACTCTGTTTCAGCTTCAACCGCAACTTTCTCAACAGAGCTCATTCCTCTATTATGATCCTCTGCATTGATCGAGTCTGCAACCACTACTTTAATGAGAATTATAACAGCTGTATCTGACTCCTTTATGACCCATAGGATTAGGGGGGGCTACAATGCTTGGCTTCGTAAAGAGGTCCTTGGACTTCATACACCAAAATTTTTTAAATAAACTGTCAATCGAAAGATTTTCTACTAATTGAACAGCCAGCCCTAAATTTCAAAAGTTGACTGCCCAAAGAGATCCTGCCAAATAACTCCGACGATCTTAAATGCAATCTCATTCTCGGAAAACAGTCGGCCCCGATCCCACCATAATCCTCATACAATGGGTATTGCATTGCATTCGCATCCAAAGATGTATGAACTTAAACATTTTTAATCTATTATAAGTAAATAAAATATTTTGAAATAAATTGAAAACAATAAATATGCCCTTAATTTATTCCGTATTTAAAACAATCCATTAATACATGCATTCATAGCCTATATGCTGGCAATATAGAGACTGCATCTACTAGATCGGTTTTATTGAATTGTTGAGCCACAAAAGTTATAGGTGAAAAGAAAGAAATTTGAATAAAGGCATGGCATGCATTGTTATTTCTCACGTACTTTTGATACAAAAGATATACATATTACTTTCTAAAATTTATAGTAAGTTTGCCATATTAAACTTATAAATATTTTATTTTTATAAAAAAAAAATATTTTGACGATTTTCATCCGTTTTATTGTTAATTCACAGCTAGAAGTATTTTTATAATTTTTTATTTTTAAAAATAATTTTTTTTTCTTTGTAATTACTTTTTATTTTTTAAAAAATTAAAAATTAAAAATTATAAAAAAAATCCATTGGTTACTTACTTCATCCTCCACACTCACAGATGGACATTAAAGTGGATTAAAATAATTAGAAAGTAGGTTTTTAGTAAAAATGAAAAGCGTAGGTTTTTATCCTATAAAAGTAGTTGTAAGTTTGTGGCCTTAATTTTTTTTTATTTTATTATTTATATATCTTTCTATAACAAATCAATTAATTGATAATGCATTTAATATTAAAATTAAAACACAAATATCCTCAAATTCAATAAATTAAATATTAAAATTAAAACACAATTATCCTTAAATTCATAAAATTTACCCTTATCGTGAAGGTGTTTTGTGAAGAGGATTTATGGAGGTGTGAACGTCTCTTTTTGAAAATCAATGTTTGGATGACTCAAAAATAAAAATAAGATTTTGTTGCTTTAGTTTTGAATTTTTAAAATTTGTTTGGTCCATTTTTTTATGTAACTTTCTTTTTATGTATGGTTTTATTTTTTAATTTTACTAGACTAAATAAATTATGTTTAAAAATTTTTTGCTTAAGTTTTGCTTTACATTTGTGGTAGGTTCTTCTAGTAAGAAATTTGAAACTAAAAATTATTAAGAATTATTAAACAAAATATTTTGAGATTATAAATACTACATAATAATTGGTTATAAATACATATCAGTGAAATTAATAAAATTAAAGTTAAAAATATTAAAAGTTATTTCACCAAATATTTACAAATAAATATCTACCCAACAATTTTTTTTAATTTAGTAAACTTTAAAAATTAAAATTAAAATTAAAAATTATTAAAAATTATTAAACCAAACATTAAAAAATACTAGAACTATATAATAATTTATTAGAGCTTTTAATTTTGGACGGTCATGAACAGTAATTGAGAGGTTAGTTAATAGAAAAGTGGTAAATTAGTGAAAAATGAAACAAGCGTGGTTTTTTTGATGATTTTTGCAAACGTACATGGGTTTTTTGGGATTAACCCTTTCTTTTATTATATCTCTTCAAGTATCTTATTATTCATTAATGTAATAAATGAAACATGTCATGAATTTTAAATAAATAAATATATGAATATAAAAAATAATCAATTCAAATACTAAATATTAAATTTTAGTTATTATTATTTTTAAAATTTAAAATAACAATCCAAATACAAAATTTTAAAGCAAATACAATTTTCAATTATGGAAGTCAACAACTAAAATCTACCATATATAATAATTCGAGAACGGAAAATTTTAATATATAATAATCATTTTATATAATATATATATTTAAAATATTATTATTTTTAAAAAAAAAATTAATAATTATAAAAAAAAATATATATATTTATTTTATTATAATGTAATAAATATTATATTATTATTTATATGTTTTAAATGTATTAAAACTTGAAAAGATATCTTTTGTGTAGTGAAATACAACTTACTAAAAGAAGTTTAATATATGTAAAATTTATAAATACATACGGTAATAAAAATATATTTTAAAAAATATTAATTTTTAACACATTAAAATAAAATAAAATTTATCAAATTAATATAATATATTGATAATCAAATGTATGTATTATTACATTTATTTATTTATATGATAAAATGATATATATATATATTATTTAAATTATTAAATTACAAATTTTATAAATTTTATTATATAATACAAATTAATATTTAATATTTAATTAATAAATAATTTTATTAATAATAAATTTAAATATATATAATAAAATTAGATTAACAATTTAAATTATATTTTTATAAATTATATATAAAATGTAAATCTTACATTAGATATTATTTTTAATATTTAAATAAGAACGCATGACTTATTCCCTAATTTTCTATATAAAAAATTTAAAATAATTTTATAATACTTAGCTAATTGACGGTTAATTGATGATGATTATTTGATAAAAATTAAAATGCCAAATAAAATGATTTTTAAAATTTATTTTTCATTTAGAATTACGTCATTATTATTATTGTTATTAATAAAATAATTTTAAGATATTAATTATTACTATTAGGTAAATATGCATTTGTTAGTAGGATCAAATTTTTCAAACGGAACTTCTAACGTCATCAAGTTTGACATCCTGGTACCTAATTCCGTTTAACTTCAGTGATAATGTATATCAGTTTGTAATCATGTTTGAATTGGATAGTTAAATTGCAATCTACTCAATATTTTATTAATAACCAAAACGAGGAGGACAAGACTTTATCGGATAAAGGCACAAATAGATCAGAGCTCCCTTAAGTTGTACTGTTTTCCTATTTAGATATTTAAATTCCATGAATTTCCATTTGAATACTCTAATTTGTAAAAAATACTAACATTAAGTACTTGAATGTGATTTCTTAGTTGATAGGTGGAGCGTATAATATACACGTTATGGTGATTTTGTGTTTTGATGTATTATTGTATAAACAAAGAGTTAAAACGAGAGATTGGGTCTCGGAAACTTTCAATTTTATTTAATGATGGTTGAATATAATCTCATTTCTCCAAAAGCTAATTAGTCCAATAAGTAAGCAATACTTTTTTGCTGTCAATCCCATTTCTCCAAAAGCTGATTAGTCTAACAAGTAAGGAATGTATGGATGGATGTACAATTCACAAACCCTAAACCTCTAATTCGATTTATTTAAGGTTGAATGAATTATTTTGCTGACCTGGATCCAAAATATAACAATTCACGCGTCTTCAATTGCTGTTAATCCACGACAAATGTCAACTCAGCTTCAAGTACCTAGTGTTAGCATTTTTTACAAATTGAGGTATTCAGGTGGGAATCCGTATAGTTTAGATATCTATCTAGAAAAACAGTACAATTTAAAGGAGTTTTGACCTATTTTTGCCTTTGATAAATGTTATCCATCAAAATCAATAGGTTGGTTAATGGCTTACAACTAGGGGCTAATAAATAGGTTGATTAATGGCCTGCGAGCATAGGAAGTTATTGTATAAATAATGACAAGGAGGAGAATTTACTCACAATTTTGGACTTTTAAGCAACAATTATCCATTTCATTATAGGATAATACCAGTATATGTAATATATATATATATATATATATATATATAAATTTGTGTGCATGAACGACTTCAAGATAGTGAGATTATTTTAAGAAGAAATCCACGCGCTATTCTATTGAAGACGAAGGGATAGACACATATTTTCCGGAAAGGATTATTAAATTTTGAACTGATTGAGAGCTAAAAATTATCTTTCTAGTACAGTTTTGGTTTTTTATGCAGTGGCTGAATTTTTTATTTTAACCTTGGTAGGAATCAGAAATTTAATATTCTAAATTCAACTAGTGGCAACCGTTCTCTTTTCAAATCATAATAGTACTTTTAGTATCCATTCTATCGGAGCCTCAAAAACACTCCAATTATCAATATCTTTTGGACCTAATACCCTTAATAATAAGTTGGACCCAATAATATATATATATATATATATTAATTAGTAATAGTAGGGAGGTTTTTTTTTTTATATAATTTATTTTATTCGTCAAAAGTATTAAATATAAAATTAAATATGGTAATTATAATAAAATATCTTATTCGTGTATTATGGTATCTCATAAAAGTGGTTGAAAATTGATAAGTGTCGTGAAATTATTCTTAAAATATTTATATTATTCAATTTTTATTATTTAATTGATTAGTATATATATATTAAAAAAAATTCAATCCCATATATTTATTTTTAAAATAAAAAGTATTTTTTATCGATATTATCTTTCCTAACATATTTACCTATTTATATATTTTATAAGATGCCAGAAAGAAATAAAATAAAAAATTTTAAAATGTAGTCAAATTTTAATTAGGTTTTATTTTATGGAAGAAATTAATAATATATTATTAATGTTTAATATTTTTTAAAATAAATTACTAATTTTGAAAAAAAAAATGAAAGTTAAAGAAGAATTAAAACTAATTAATAATACATCATTGAATTTAATTAAACACATTGATTTTATAGATAGTATTATTGTATTGATATGTTATTAATAATACTTATTTATCGTAGAGAAGAGTTCTAATATTGACATATTATTATTTGATTTCTATGACAATGTTTTCTGAAAAATAGAATAAATATTATATATTTCATTAATGTTAATTTTTTTTAAAAAAAATCAGAATCTCTAGAATCAAATCTTTAACAAATCATATCAATTTTAATAGGAAAAATTATGAAATATGGGCTTTTTAAACTTTTACTTTAAAGTAAATAAACCTTTCAAACTTTATTTAAATTTATCAACTTTTAAATTTCGAAACTTCAAAAATGAATCAAATTGACAAATATACTTTTAAAAACATGTTTCACGGCATCATCAGTATGTGAAGTGCACTTCACAAACCTTAAATTAGCGGGTGAAGTGCGCTTCATAGACTGATGATATCGTGAAGCACATCCACCAAGGTATATTAGTCAATTTGGTTTATGTTTGAAGTTTCAAACTTTCAAAAGTTTAAAATCTTAAAATAAAATTTGAATGGTCTATTAATTTAATTTAAAATTTGAAATGGTTAAAACTGAAATCATATATTCGTATAAAATAAAAATAGACCGGACTTTAAGCAATCATAAAATCTATTTTGATAGAACTAACTTTAATCATTTTTTTAATTATTTTTATTTTATTTAATAGGTGTAGTATATAGTCCATAGAAATATCTATAGTTTTTAATTTATTATTATTTAAAATAAATGAATAAATTTTAATTTTTTAAATACCACTATTGATTATAGTAAACTACTTTGTTGATGTGATACAAAGTTAAATAATTGAATCATTGAAAGTGCTTCCATAGAATATATTAACAAGTGATTATTTAAGAGCATCTCCTCTTATTCGATGGACTCCAGTATATATGGCATTATAAATAGAGAGGGTAGATAATGAAATATAAAAATAATATTTTTGGAGAATTTTTTTTTTTTTTTTTTTAAAAAAAACTCATAGTTTTCCTAATTTATAAATAAATAGGTTTAAATTTTTTATTTTTTAAAAATAATTTTTCCTCATTTAAATGAAAATAAAATAATTATTTAAATATTAAAAATACTAATTGACACCGTCAACTACCTTTTAAGTAAAAAAAAAAAAATAAATTCTACTTTACACCCTCTACTATTTCTTTTCTCAATTCACAATGTCTTTCGAACAGATTTTTTAAATAAAAAATAATCACAATATACACAAAGATGAATCAATAGATTTACATCTTGCTAGATTGGCTCTCGGGATAAATTGCTCTAGAATGTGAATTTTATTTTTATTATCTTGTAAATGAGAAAATTAAAATTAAAAAAAATAAATTAATTTTTAGTTGAAATATCTTAAAATAAAAAATCTAAATAGAAATTTTAATATGTAATTGTGTTTATATTTTATTAAAATTTTGAACTTTTTTTTTCCTTTTGTTTGTAAATTTATTAAAATAAAAAAAAATTCTAAGAAATTAAATTAAAAAATATTCATTTTTAAGAGTCATATAAAAACAAATTTCAAAGTGAAATAATAGTAGGGGAAAAGGTAACCCAAAATTAAAGGAATCCAAGTGCTTTCATGGCTATACCTACAAGGAAATTTGGACTTATTTATATCTATAAGCATGGTATGCAGCAAGTGCTATGGCTATGTAACGAAGACTAAATATACCAATAAGCTACATCACCGTGCGAAAAAGGAAAATTTTAATTTAATGAACTTTCAGATAAAATACAAAATAGAGTTAATTTAAAAAAATTACGGTAAATTTATCAAATTTTTTAAAACTTATATTATTATTCTTCATTTTACCACGTCTTTATTAACTAACAGGTTATTATTGAGTCACGATGTGAATGAACAATAACTATCAAACTATTTCTGTACTGTTGGTATGTAAATCCATAATGATATTGATCCAACGTGCCAGCACGTTTGACTGTGCTAGTACGCATAATTAAGAGGTTGGATTGAATCCTCAGATGCAGTTTTAGTAGAGTAATTTTGGAGCAGTCTTAAGGAGAAATGGAATTTTTTTACCGAAGATGATGACATGTGGTTTAGAATTATAAAAAGTAAATAAAATAAAAAAATATATGTATTTCTGTATGTGTAGTTAGAATTGTTTCCATTTTTTGTTTTAATGGTAAAAAAAGAGAATTAAAATCATTTTATGAAATTAGAATTCGTAAAATAGTTAAAAGAACTTTTATTAATTATTCATATACTAATTATATTTTTTAGAGATTGAAAAGTAAAAGTCCATTTATTTCCATATATTTTATTTATTTATTGCAATGAAATAAAATTTTATTTTATTTTAAGTATTAAATAAATAAATTTATTAAGAATTAAAATTGGTAGATGAGCCACTTTGCTTTTTTTGGTAATATATTTTATTTTTATTATTTTTTTTCAATGATTTGAGGTTGGTGGATATAGTGTTTTGGAATATACTACTTTGTTGGTTACATGGGTTTTGGTTTGAGTTGTATCAATCCTTTTATTTCTTTTATTTATTATTTTTTTTTTTTTGTATATGTGAGAGTTTGTGAGAGTCACAGTTATAAAGTTTCTAAAGATTTAGTAGATTTACTGAGAATTTTGGCGGATTTATGTAAAATATTTAGAAATAAATTTTTTGAATATAAAAATTTTATTTCTAAGATTTTTTCAAAATGAAAATATTTTTTAAAAATTGAAATTTTATTAAAATTAAATTATTTATTACCTTATTTAATTATTTTCCAATTTAATAAATTTAATATTTAAATAATTAGATAATTAATATTTTAATTTTATTATATTATTAATTACTTACATTTTAGGTCAGACAACTGACATCTTCATGAAATCTGAAGTTTTTTAAGATCTTTTTCCCATACTGTATTCTACATTTGAGTATGGCCTTGTCCAGCCTACTGGACATCTCCATTGCTTGTGTGGGTGGAAAGAGGGCTTTTCTCTGTCCCGAAGTCTTAAATATGAGCCTAAAAGCTACCACATGTGTACAGAACTTTTCTGCCGCTGGTTTTTACCAGTCCAATTCGTCGGAATATAAATAATTTCGACTAAATATTTTCTTATGCGAATTATATTTGCCATTAACATGTGATTTAGTGACATATTTTGATAAATAATATCGATTTTATCGATAGACATTAAATTAAATATGTTGTATGACCTGTTGTGCAAATTAATAAAAATTTCATTGATTCTATCCGTAAATATCAAGTTTTAAGTATGAGTTGATGAAATTAATTGAAATTGTCCAACAAATCGGCAGTGACACTTGATGTCTGATAATAAAGTTGATAAAATTCTTCGAAACCATTTAACAAGTCGGTCGACCAAGTTAGTAAGTACCGATAGACTTGTGTCTATCATACAACTCGATAAAAGATTTCAATAAATTTGATCGGTATCACCGGTAAATATCAACTCTATCCTAGGTCCTGATAACATATTTCAATAATTTTTATCGATTCAATCGCAAATATCAAGCCGTCCATAGGACTCATTAAAATTTTATTTTAAAAATAACGACTATAACGTTACGTTTTACTTGCTATGTACCGATGAAGTCAAAGAAATTCATCGAAATCAAATAAGTGTGGGTTCGACGTCAGCTGTTTCATTAGTGGTTAGCAGTTTGAACAGCGGTCTGAACAGCGTTTTGAAAAAACAGGTATTCGGTGATAGCTTTTTAAAATAGCGGTTAGCGACGGTCTGACTAACGCTATTCAAATTAGCTTTCGCTCCAACCGCTGTTATAAAACTACTAAAATACTCTTTTATTTCACATTAATGAATACAAATCACATAATTAAATCAATCATTTTTGTAATTTTATGTCTAACCGCTACAGCTATCACCGAACGGTTTTTGTAACCGGTATTTTGACCGTTGATCCAACCGCTATTTTAAACCGCTAATAGCTACCACTATCTAAACCGCTATTTTAACCGCTAATTTAATCGTTGATGCCGAACATAGCCTAACAAGTCGGCCGTCATACGCAATATTTGACGACATTGTTGATGAAATTTTTTAAAACCGTTCAACAAATCGGCCAACTAAGTAGATAAAGACTAATAGATTCGAATATCGATTATATCAGCAAATATCAAGTTTGTCACAAAACTCTGATAAGAAATTTTGATAATTTTCATTGATATCATCGGCAAATATCAAGTCTGACCCGATAACGTATTTCGATAAATTTTATCAATACTATCGGCGAATATAAAGTTTGATAGATGAATTTATTTTTGTGAATATAGAGCACGGATCATGTTGATAAAGCGAAATTGGCTAGTAATTTCGATATAAGTTGCTCTCTTTTTAGTTATTTAGTAATATAAATTTTGATATAAATTTTAGTAAGGTGCGGCAAAATTTTCCGGCGCAGTATGATAGCGAATTTTCGTAGCGAATCTAGTTTAAATAGCTAATTGTTAAAATGCGATATAAAATACTTATTTTCTATTTTGAAACTATATTATTAAAATGCGATATGTAGTATCTATTTAAATATATAAAAATATTAAATAGCTAATTGTTATTTTAGTTAATTACCATATTTTTTAAAAAATATTATTTTCTAATTTTACTCAAATAACTAATGGTCACTTTCTCCCGAAAAATGTCATCACAACAATAAGATGGTTTCTTCCGTAATTACAAATGTTTCCTTCTATTTAATTTTGTAATATCGTTTCTTCATTTCTTTATATCAAATAGAAGAGCGAAGGGATAAAGCGTGGTTCCCGTTATAAACAGATCTTCTAGACATAAGAAATTGGATATAGTCGTAGCAACAGTAATATAACACTTCAGGTACAGGATTCCTGACCTATTATTGTATTGAAATTGGCTATTAACTCACAAGCATCCCAAGCGAATATGGCTTCTTTTACTTGGCAGAATAAACCGAAGGATATCCTTTGTATGGATCTATAAATGCACCAACATTTCCCGGACGTGAAAATACCATCTGCATCACATCAGTCAGAATTACCCTTGCAATTTTAAATTCAATGAACGTGTTATTACCTGATAATCTCCTACTGTTCGAGACTTGAAACCAGCAGCACAATAATCAAAATAATATTCCCATGTCCTTATAAACTTCTCATCGAATCCCAGAGCAACAACTTCCCTGCAAAGACCATTATTACGTTTCACAAATTATTTATAAAATTACACGAGCAAAGATATATAGATCCACCTTTGATTCTTCAATAGATTTTTTCTCCAGCATTAAGAGTTTGGTAGTACTGTATCCCAATATTTTCCACATGCTCCACACTGCACCAACAACAACTAGTAAACACGACCAACCACACAATGTCTAAAGATATAATAAGTGCCTTGTCTTTTATACCAGAGTCTGGAGGCAGAAGTCATAGCGGTTGTGATCCTATGCAGTGAAGGCAAGCAACCACCAGGGAAAATGTATTCCTTCATAAAACCTGGACTCAGCCTATGCTCATCGTACTTCTGATCCGGCACTGAAATAAACTGAAAAAACATGACACACATTCAAATCACATCGTCAATGTAGTTCCAAAGTGTCAATAATAAATTGATATATAACATACCTGTAGAACAAAAAGGCCATCTTGAGCCAGTAGTGAATCACAACAAGCAAAGAACTCTTCGAAATGTTAGGAAAAACCCCTGATTACAAGAATATATTATGCTAACCTAATGCGGAAACAGGCAGCAAATATAATACCCCAACAGTAATGGATAATAATAAACCTACAGAAAGAGTAGACACACAGATTTACGTGGTTCCCCAAATTGCGGGTACGTCCACGGAGGCGCCGATAATATTATTAAGATGGAAAAGTACACACTCACTTACCCAACACTCAATAATGAATAATCCACACTCTCAACAATCACTCAAGTGTTTCTCCTCACAAGTGTTTCGCTCTCTCACGATCCCTCACTTGTTGAACTCTTGAAACCAATACTTGAATCTACTCCTGAAGAGATGTGATTTTCTCTGCCTCAGAATCTGTCACCACTCCAAACCTGGTAACCCATCTTAAGTTTATATAGCAACAACTTAAGGTAAAACCTAATGGGCCTTAATATTACAAAGCCCATAACCATGGTCCCCACATGACCGGGAACCATCCTAACAAATCTCCCCCTTCCCGATTATGTGGGGGGATACGCCAACCCGGAAATCTCCTTGCAGACTTCAAACTTCTCTCTTGGCAGTGTCTTCGTGAGCATGTCGGACCCATTAAGATCAGTATGAACTTTTTCAAGCTCTATCTCCTTGTCATTTATGACATCCCTAATCCAATGATATCTGACATCAATGTGTTTAGATCTGAAGTGAAGCGAAGAATTTTTTGTAAGGTGGATTGCACTCTGACTATCACAAAACAACTGGTACTTGTCTTGGCTCAATCCCAGTTCAATTAAGAACTTCTTCATCCATATCAACTCCTTACATGCTTTTGTGGCTGCAATAAACTCAGCTTCAGTCGTAGACAATGCAACACATTTTTGTAACCTTGATTGCCAAGAGGCAGCTCCCCCTGAAAAATTAATCAAGTACCCCGAAGTGGATTTTCGTGAATCAATATCACCTGCCATATCTGCATCGGTGTATCCAGACAACACCGGTTTGTCACCTCCAAAACATAAGCATACTTTTGAAGTTCCCCGCAGATATCTAAATCCACTTAACTGTCTCCCAATGTTTCTTTCCAGGCTTTGAAAGAAATCTACTCACTACTCCAACTGCATGAGCAATATCTGGCCGTGTACACACCATGGCATACATTAAACTTCCAACTGCTAAGGCATAAGGTACTCATTCCATCTCTTGTTCTTCTTCTTCAGTAGAAGGGCTATGCTTGGAACTTAACATAAAGTGATTAGCAAGAGGACAACTAACCGCTTTAGCATAATTCATATTAAACCTTTGGAGTACCTTTTCAATGTACCTCTCTTGTGACATCCACAATTTCTTGGCACTCCGACACCTTATAACTCTTACCCCAAGGATTTGCTTAACCGGCCCCAAATCCTTCATGGCAAAAGATAAACTCAGCAAGTTTTTCAGACTGTTAATCCTAGAGATATTCTGACCAACAATAAGGATGTCATCCACATAGAGCAATAATATCACAAAATCATCATCAGAGAATTTTTGAAAGAATACACAATGGTCTGAATTAGTTTTCTTGTACCCGTGACTCGCAATCACCGACTCAAACTTTTTATACCATTGTCTAGGCGCCTGTTTCAAACCGTAAAGGCTTTTCTTCAACTTGCACACAAAACTTTCCTTTCCCTTAACAACAAAACCCTCTGGCTGCTCCATATAAATCTCTTCTTCTAAGTCACCATGAAGAAAAGCTGTCTTCACATCCATTTGTTCTATCTCTAGATCAAGGCTAGCTGCCAAACCAAAAACAATCCGAATAGATGACATCTTAACAACTGGGGAGAAAATTTCATCAAAATCTATACCTTTTATCTGGTTAAAACCCTTTACAACCAGCCTAGCTTTGTACCTGGGTTGTTTACTGAACTCATCATGCTTCAATTTATAAACCCATTTATTCTTCAAAGGTCTCATACCTTCAGGTAACCTCACTAGCTCATATGTATGATTTTGATATAAGGACTCCATCTCATCCTCCATTGCAATGAGCCACTTCTTTTTATGCTCATCATAGCTTCAGCATAGCACTCGGGTTCTCCCCATCAGTCAACAACACATAATCACTGGGAGAATATAGTAGGGACGTCGATCTCTAGCAGATCTCCTAGGTTGAACATCATGAAGATCATCAGGAACCGATAATTGTTCACTCGATTCGGCATCTTCATTAGGGTGTGAGGAATCTCCTGTCTCATCTACAGCCTCCCAATCTTCAACCTGCATAGGCTGTTCAATGGAAATATTAGAAGTTAAATCAACCAAACTTTCATTCCTCTTTGATTCTGAATCTTCAAACTTCTCAAAATCGTGAATGATTTGGTCTTCCATGAACACCACATCTCTACTTCTCACCAGCTTCCTTGCAGCCGGATCATAAAATCTATATCCGAACTCATCTTGACCATAACCAACAAAAATACACTGTCGGGTTTTCATATCAAGTTTGGATCTTTCATCTTTAGGAACATGCACAAAAGCCTTACACCCAAAGACTCTTTAAGTGATCATAGGTCACATTTTTACATGTCCAAACTTTCTCAGGTACATCAAACTTTAATGGAACACAAGGCGTGAGGTTTAGAACATATACCGCAGTACCCAAAGCTTCACCCCAAAATGACATTGGCAGTTGAGAATGAGATAATAAACATCTCATCCTTTCAGTTATTGTTCTATTCATCCTCTCCGCTAAACCATTCAACTGAGGGGTTTTAGGAGTTGTCTTTTGATGTATACCCTGCTGTCTACAATACTCATCAAAAGGACCTGTATATTCTCCCCCATTATCTATTCTGATGCACTTCAATTTCTTCCCCGTTTGTCTTTCAACCAGTGCTTGAAATTGCTTGAACACATCCAAAAACTTGATCTTTAGTCTTCAAGGTATAAACCCAAGTCTTCCTTGAATAATCATCTATGAAGGTCACAAAATACAAGGCACCTCCAAGTGACTTCACCTTCATAGGCCCACAGAGATCTGAATGTACAAGGTCAAGTATATTTAATTTCCTCTTAGATGAAGAGCGATGAAAACTAACCCGTTTTTGCTTTCCTGCCAAACAGTGGGAACATCCCCTCAATTTTTCTGGGTTCTTCAAATCAGAAATTTTCATCTTTGCTCAGAAAATCTAAGCCTTTATCACTGATGTGCCCGAGTCTCTTATGCCACAATTCAGTTTTATCCCCATCCTGAACTGCATTAATGACATATTTTGAAAGCTTAGCTTGCAACGTATATAGGTTAGATTGTCTCTTACCTCTGGCCACTACCATAACTCCTCTACTGAGCTTCCACTGACCATTACCAAAAAAAGTTGCAATATCCTTCATCATCAAGCTTTCCTGTAGAGATGATATTCACACGAATATCAGGGATATGTTTGACATTCTTCAAAATCAACTTGGAGCCGTTATCTATCTCCAATATCACGTCACCATATCCAATGACTTTAGCCTCATTATTATTTCCCATCTTTACACTTCCAAAATCACCAGCAATGTAAGATGTGAAGAAATCATGCTTTGATGTAGCATGTATTGAAGCCCCACTATCAATCACCCAGCTAGTCTCATGTATTGTGAAATTTATGAGGTCATCATACACAAGCAAAAAATCATCATCTACAGCAGTAACTCTGTCATCTTCCCCTTCACTTTTCTTTTCTTGACTGGCATCCTTCTTCTTATCATTTTTCAGCAATCTACAATTTTTCTTGATATGCCCTTTCTTGTGACAATGATAACACTCAACATTAGAATGTTTGTTTGACCTGCTTCTGCTCTGGTTCTTATTCCTTGGACCTCTATTCATACTTCTCCCACTTCTTTCTGTAATAAGGACTTCTGAAGTAGATGTTGAGCCTTGAGTCTTTCTTCTCATCTCCTCATTCAGAATATTACTCTTTACCATATCCATGGTTATTGTACCATTCGGGGCAGAATTTGATAAAGAAATTCTGAAGGTCTCCCATGAATCTGGAAGTGTTCCAAGTAACCATAGAGCTTGCACCTCATCGTCAAACTTAATACCTATCCCTGCCAATTGGTTTATGATACCCTGATAGGTATTCAAGTGATCTGTCAACGGAGCACTATCATCATATCGTAGATGCATCATCTGCTTCATCAGAAATAATTTATTATTTCCAGTTTTCCGAGCATATAATTCCACAAGCTTTGTCCACAAGGTTCTAGCGTGAGTCTCACCACTCACATGATTCAAAACATTATCATTAACCCACCGCCTAATAAACCCACATACTTGCCTATGTAATAAATTCCACTGAGCATCAGTCTTATCTTCAGGTTTCTCCAAGGCAAATACAGGTAGGTGAAAATCCTTCACATACAAGAGATCTTCCATCTTACCCTTCCAAACGTGATAATTAGAACCAGACAAAGTAACCATTCTACTCAAGTTTAGATTATTATCCATACTCATCTTTGCAATCTGACAACCCAAGCTCTGATACCACTTTGTTAGGAAAAACCCCTGATTGCAAGAATATATTATGCTAACCTAATGCGGAAACAGGCAGCAAATATAATACCCCAACAGTAATGGATAATAATAAACCTACAGAAAAGAGACACACAGATTTACGTGGTTCCCCAAATTGCGAGTACGTCCACGGAGGCGCCGATAATATTATTAAGATGGAAGAGTACACACTCTCTTACCCAACACTCAATAATGAATAATCCACACTCTCAACAATCACTTAAGTGTTTCTCCTCACAAGTGTTTCGCTCCCTCACAAGTGTTTCGCTCTCTCACGATCCCTCACTTGTTGAACTCTTGAAACCAATACTTGAATCTACTCCTGAAGAGATGTGATTTTCTCTGCCTCAAAATCTGTCACCACTCCAAACCTGATAACCCATCTTAAGTTTATATAACAACAACTTAAGGTAAAACCTAATGGGCCTTAATATTACAAAGTCCAAAGCCCATAACCATGGTCCCCACATGACCGGGAACCATCCTAACACGAAATACTCATGCCCAACAGCTTCTATCATTCCACTGATACAATGCCGTAAAAAATCAGTAATCGTATCTCAATTCATATAATTGGGTTGAATTACTTACATAGATATAATCCTGTCGTATTTGTGGGTTCTGGGTAATTCACGGTAGTCACAGTGAATTAATGTTATAGGGTCCTCAAGTCCAGCTTGGTTGACTTTGTCAGTGCCATATTTATATTGTTTCACAGAGAGAGTGATGCCTGTGTACTTGCATCCTGTTTTCTTCACAACTTCAATTGCTAAAGACCCCCACCCACAACCAATATCAAGAACTTCATGCTCCTTGTTAATTCTTGCCTTCATTTGTTCATTTTTAATATATTAGGGACTACAATACATCAAACTCATAAAAAAAAAAAAAAAAAAAAAATGAAATTATTCAGGTTTAAATAAATTTCCCTAAATTTTATTACCTTATCTATCAGAAGTGACAATTTTCTCATTTGTGCAACTTTTAAATCTTCATCTTCTGGGAAACAAATTGATAAAAGTAATGTTTAAAATTTTCTTTAAAAAAATAAAAATAAAATAATTAAATAAAATATTTATATATTTAGATAGCAACCTTAAATACAGCACATGAGTATGTCATTGTTTCGTCCAAAAAGAGGGAGAAGAAATCATTGCTCTGATAACACGAAATAAAAGTATGATTATATTATAATGTAATATATAATATAATATAATAAATTTATATAGTGGTAGATTTAATAAAAACATTTAATTTATACCATTCAATTTTTTAAAATTAATAGTTGGGATTTAATAAAAATTATTATTTTTTCAACTAATTTTTTTTTTAAGATTTAATCGCAATAACTAATTTACCGGAGAGGAATGAAAAAAAAAATCTTTTGGATAAAATTATTATAGAATGAAAAATATTTACCACTTCATTATATAATTAACTTTAAGAAAAAAAAAAATTGGATGGAATGGAAAGTTTTTAAGTACAAAAATCTTCCACATTTTCAAACATTTTACATAGTTTATTGGTTTCAAACTTTTCTTAAAAAAGTCCATTTCGATTTTGAAACAGTATTTTTTAATAAGAAAATTTTTTAAACCATTGCATGATATGTTTTCTTTTTTTTTTTTTTATAAAAAAAAGTTTGAAACCAATAGACTAATGTAAAAATTTCGAAAAAATGGAGGTTTTTTTTTTATTATTTTAATTAATCCTTTTCAAAATGCATATAAGAGTAAGATGTCATTTCATATAAATAGCCATTGGGTTATTTTCATAAAGACCCTCACTTTTTCAAATATTTTACTTTGAGCCACTGGCTTTGGAAAGCTTTGTAAAACCAGCCCAAAATCAAAACAACGGGTGATTTTATTGTTAGATGGGTGGTTTTGGAATTCAGATGGATAGTTTTAGAATATTATGATGTTTGATAATTTAAAATAAATATTTAAAATTATTAAATAAAAATTTAAAAATGATTAAAATATCATAATTATCAATCTAACAGCAAAACCACTAATTGTTTTAGATTTGGGGTGATTTTGCAAAACTTTCCGAAACTAGTGGCTCAAAATAAAATGTTTGAAAAAAATGGGGTTTTTTTTTAAATAACTCAATAATCATTTCATTGCATTGCTTACTTTCCAATTTGGGAGGGAAGAAAATTGTAGGTTTTGATGGAATAAGAGTGAATGGATTCCAGTAGTTTCCATCCAAAATTAAATAATCCAATGGTAAATTAAAAAAAGAAAAAAAAAACTAATTTCATCCCTTTTCACCCCTCTCATACCAGTAGGAAATTGAATGAAACATTTTAATAAAGTTTATAAAACACTTCTTCAGCAATGTTTTCAACTCTGTCTGTCAACCAAAAAAACTAGCAAAGCACATCTAGCTCAGCCCAACTTCACCCCTGTTATCCGCACAGTTCATTAGTCGACTATAGAAAGATATCTAGGAGCAGATATGATCCTCTCCCCAACACTTATAGTCGAAGTCGAAAGGATCTTCAAAAATTTGTTATATATAATAACTTTTGTCATCAACAATCTATTAAAAGGATGGCCTTCATTTTGAGTGAGAAGTGTTTTTTCAATGATTTAGGCAAGTGTCAATGGTTTATGTCCCTCATAAACTAAGTAAAAGTGGTCTGACATTTGGTTTTGTCACTATCAACAATGTACTAGATACAAAGGCCATCATTAAAAGACTAGATAAGTTCTTGCTAGAGAAAAATCAAATCTCCATCAGCATTGCCAAATCAAACCAAATATCTGATAGAGTTTGGAGGAAAACATCAATGCCCTCCCTAAAAAAGGATTAAAAGAGAGATAACCAGTCACATGCTGATATTGTCAAATTGGGCACTATTGAATCAAATGGTGTAAAACCTATGTCACAAATACATGCTAGTTCTTTTGATTACACTTCAAAAGATGAGGAAGTAAATTGGCTTGTTATAAGTTTTGTTGGCTCACTACAGTTCTCGCTTAGCTTCGTGAACATTCAAGACATCATCAGAGACTCTGAAGACTTGATTGTGTATGCAAATCAATAAGGAGTAACTTAGTTCTCGTTCCCAAATAATAATTCTTTTGAAAATTTCAAGAATAGTGATATGGAATAGCTCTCTGATTGGTTTGAATTGATAAAACCATGGGATAGTTATGTTATTGGTACAAAGAGATTCACTTGGCTCCGTTTGCAAAGGCGTCTCTGTATTGCTGGAATTCTAAATTTTTAAGGAATTATTCCTAATCTACATGGTAGTTTTGTAAAGGCTTAGAGTTCTGTAAAGGCTTAGAGTTCTGACTTCTACATCCCCTAACTTAATCTAACAACACATTTATCAAACCAAGAATCAATGGATTTTCTTACTCTGTCAGAATCTTAGAAGAACCTGGTCTTCCTTTTCCTCATGGTCAGTGGTCTAGGAACACCAAAAAAATAAATTCTCAGCTAAAAACCAAGATTCAGATGACGAATCAACCTCAACCTCATCAATGTCTCCAGAAAAACTCAATTCATCTCCTTAAGAATCAGTAGATAATGATAAAGATGCATTGAATTCCCCCAAATGTCGGAGAAATTATGCCAAGAGACGGACCCGTCAATCTGCCCAGTTGGAGAACCCGTCGAATCAATACGAGACGTGGCGCAAAACACGTCAGTCAAAAATAATAAAATCCCTAATTTTTAATCTGCCATCGTTCGCGCTATGTCTTCTTCTTCTCAAAACTTTCTCTTTAAACGGTTTCAATTCTTGTGGAATTTCTTCTACATCTTGGAAGTGAATCCAAAATTTCCTTCTAACACCTACAACCACTCTCCTCATCACAAGCCACGCTATTTATCTTTCATGTTCTCAATAGAAATTGGAAGATATAAATTTTTTTCTATTTTTGCTTTAATATGTCTTTACTTATTGATAGGGTTTGATGATTGTATGAGCTAAATTTTCAGCAGACATGTTTATTAAAATATAGATATTTATATTTATCATTTTGTGTTTGCCAGTAAAATTAGAAGTTATTATATTATTTTGTTGTCGAGACATGGAAAAAGTTTTAAAAGAAGCTAAGAATAATCTTTACGAAAGAGATGAAAGAAAAGAATCCAATTTCAAACATCAAAATAAGAGTTGTTGTCGAAGATGGAGACCGCCAGAATAAAAGATTTCGAAAAAGAATAAAAAGAGCGCAAGCGACAGTTGAATACAGAAAATTGGACCAAATACAGTTTAAAGTTAGGGATTTTTTATTCTTCACTAATATGGATTTGTGTCACGTGTCTCGTATTAATTGGATGGGTTCTCCAACTGAGCAGATGATGTGGAGAACCCGTCCCTCGGCATAATTTCTCCAAATGTAGGCTCTACTCTGATTCCCATAAAGTTGGTGTTGATTCCATAAAAATCTAAAAAAAATGTTTTAAATAATGACCTCTCAGCTTCTACAAACATGGATAATACTGACTTTAAAATCAACTGCGTAATCCGAGAAAGCCCATCTGATAAAAGACTAAACAACACACCTTCTATAAATCTATTAACTCCTTTAAGCTCATAAACTAGAACAACCATACACCTAAAGGGTCCATTCAAATGGTAAACATGTTCTAGACCTCAGTACCCCTCAAGAAAGAAAATCTTCCCAAGAGTGGAATTTAGGTCAATCTATTCACTGACAAAGCTCTGCTCATCTAAGCTGCTACCTCAAACTAAATTTCATAACCTCCCGACAATATATAGAAATCTTAGTTAATATAGGCGTCTCAGAAAAAGTGAAGTAAAGA
The DNA here is from genome assembly GCA_031304145.1 of Cardiospermum halicacabum. Taxonomy (NCBI): domain Eukaryota; kingdom Viridiplantae; phylum Streptophyta; class Magnoliopsida; order Sapindales; family Sapindaceae; genus Cardiospermum; species Cardiospermum halicacabum. The sequence goes on along the minus strand of CM062390.1, from coordinate 30,144,231 downwards.
AAGTCTTGAAACATATGAAGGTTGTTGAGGCATGTTGTTCTGATGGTACTCCTATAGAGGTTTGAAATAGCCTTAGAGAATTGAGAGTTGTCTGGATAACAAAACTCTTTATTGCTATATTGAAAGGACAAAAGATGCATAATGCATGGAGAAAAAATACTTAAGTACCAATATATAAGAATAAAGGAGACATCCAAAGTTGTACCAAAAATAGCGGAATCAAACTCAACAATAAAATTATGAGAAAGAGTGATCAAGCATAGGTTAAAGGTGACTACAAGAGTGTCAGAGAACCAATTTGATTTTACGTCAGGTGATCTTTTATAGAATTTATTTCTCCCCTAAGAAGATTAATGGAATTATACTAAGAGGTGAAGAAATGACATGTACGAGAATACATCCACTATTGTGAAAACAGCAGGTGAGGACACTAAGATTTTTTCTATTATCGTTGGATTACATTAAGGTTCATTCATGAGTTCGTATTTGTTTACTATGAGTTGACCGGTTATTACAATTGCTACTTTGACAGCTACTTTAACCGCTACTTCAAACCTCTAATCACTACAACTATCCAATCTACTACTTTAACCGCTAATTTTAACCTCTGATATTGAACATATCTTAAAATGACTCTTTCATAAGGGAGACTTTACTTAAAAATTTTCCAGTCCAATGCGAAAAGAACATGAAAAGTCTTTTTAACCGAAGGAGAAACCCCTTAACGGCCAGCACCACATGTGATTTAATTTTATTTTTCATTTTCTATTATATTTTTTCAACTATCTCATTGTTATTATTATTCTAATAAATCGGAAAAGTATTACTTTTTCAAATACCTTCACATTTCTCACCAAGTATTTATTATTATTTATATTATTTAAATTATTTTTAATTAATAGAATATTATTTACCTATAAAATAACAAAATATAATTTTTAAATATCGCGCTTGTGCTAATTTATCTAACCATAAATAATATGGTGGTAGTATTTAAATTATAAAATAATGTACTAGTTAGGTAGGTAGACTTTCTTCTTTTATTTATTTTGTGATGGGTAATTTAATATCAATAATTAGTTAAAGATAATATGGTAAATTTTATATATATATACGAGTCTAATATATTCCTGCCTCTTTTTTTTTTAACTCACTACACTTTCTGTTTACGCGCTTTTCAATACTAAATTTTAACGATAAATATATTTAATTATATGTAACTAAAAATTATAATAATTTTATATTTGAAAAATAGATATCAAAACGAATTAAATAATATTTCACTTGACTATATTTTTCTTTATACATAATTAACAACATGCGAATCTTGTTTGAGGATGAATTGTATTTACTATTGAAATGTAGCAATTAGAAGAAAAAAAACGTAAGTAGTGTAATATTTTTATTTTTTTATAAAATTTTATATTAAATTAATATTTTATTTAATATATTTCAACGATTCGAACTCGGAAACTTTCAAACTAAGTCCGAGCTTATATATAAACTTACGGACCAGAGTTCAAATTTAAATATCAAAATTTTGGTCAGTTTCGAATTCAGTATAAACCCGAACTTTTGAAAAACGAGTCGAGCTCAAACTTCAGACTCGACTCGCCTCGAATACACCCGTACACGTAATTCATATTCTAAAAATGTGGCTCTGACTTTAAAATATTAATTTATTGTCATATAGAGTGAAATAATTACCAGATCATAGTGTCGAGAAATATTTTTACGAGCTTGAGGGAGAGTATTCCGCCTTATAAAATGTCGGAAAAAATATTTCACAGATGCAATAGCCGCCGTAAGAAATAAAGGTGACCACCATCCTCTAAAATTAACAGATAAAAAAATATAAAAAATATATTAAAATTATTATTTTTTTTTTGTAATTTTTTTATAATACTAACAGTATCTATACCTTTTCTGGTTGAACTTTGTACGTGAAGGATCCAATTCCATATTTGCAATAAAAATCTTTAAAAATAAAAACAAAAAGTAAGACAATATATATGTGGAAGAATAAAGCAAATAAGCTTCTCAATTTACCAAAATGAGGGTAAGAAGACCCTTGTCTTTATCCTCAAAGGAAAAATCTCCATTAATGTATGAATCCGCCACACCCATATCTGCTTCCATCATAACCTGAACATCATATTAAATTATTTTTAATAATGAAATATAATAATAAATATGATGAGTAAAATTTATAATTGAACACATTCATATATATATATATATATATAATTTGGAAAAGAAAATGTTATTGATCTACAGTCCTTTTAACTATATTATGTATACCTTCCAATAAAAGTCAGGATTGTGAATTCTCAGTGTAGTCTCTAGAGAAGGATTCTTCTGATTTCCCTCAAAATCAAAGATTGCTCCTTCATCTTCAACTAATCTGTTGAATAAAAAGAAAAATGCATAAAGACTTGAATTCCATTATTATATTAACTGAATTAATGAATAAAAGCAACTTGTTAATATTGACAGCAATGAAGCAGAATTGTTTGAAAGACAGATCATCAAAGTAAATAGAATAAAAGAACTGACATCAGACGACCAATATTGATAAATTGCTTGAGAAATCTAGCGACAAAAAGCCGAGCACCAAATCCCATCAAGGAAGAAGCCATTTGAATCCAATTCAAGTATCTACTTCAAATATAATTATAAATCCAATGCACTACTACGGATAAGACTACCATGGTCAGTGCACGTCAATTTTATCTACTTATATAAAGGAGAATAAGCTAACCTAAACAATTTTATATAAAAAGTCTAAAACATCCTTACCTCTAATTATCTAGCTAAAGGATAATCCATACTTAACCCCATATTTCTCACTTAGCTCATTCTTCAATGTCATGTGAAATATCAAGAGTGACAGATGAAATTAATTAATTAAAAGGGTTAAATGTTAATTTAACCAACCAATTATATAATTATTAATTTAATTATTTAATTATATAACTAAATCAATTAATTAATTATTTTTTTTACCAAAAAATAGAATCATTCAAAACACCATCAATAATAATACTTAAGTTGTAAAAATAAAAATAAATAAATAATAAAAAAAGGAAAGTGATTAACTACCCTTATTTACATATCAAATTATTTAAATTAGAAATAAAATAAAGTTCTTCCATAAATAAATTGTTTGTTATTTCTAACTATTTTTTATTATATTAACAAAGATAATATAAAAATAAAATTTTAATAAATTTATTACTTAAAATAATTTTAATTACAAATTAAATAAAATTTTTAATAAATTTAAATAGTCATCCAAATTAAACCGTTTAATAAATTATAAAATTTAATTATATTTTATTTATATATTTTAAATAATATATAAAATTTTATTTTAGAACTCTTATTATATACTCCATAATTTATTTATGATATGATTTTTATCCATTAGCTTTCCATAATTCCAATTTTATCGTTGATAGTGTATTTCGTATCCATATTATATGTTAGAATCGCTACATCAATATGAAAATATGATCAGTAATTATAAATGGCAAATTGGAAATATATATATAAATAAATAAATAAATGTACTCTAGATATGTGATGTCTTTTAAGTAAATTAAGTTGTGAGTAGAAAATTGAAAACTTTATGTGATTTTTAAAATTTATTTGTTATTAAAATTATGATTTGATTATTATTGTTATAATAATAATAATAATAATAATAAAAGATATTAATTATTACTAGTATTAGATAGCTACGCACTTACTAGGAGGGATCAAAATTTTCAAACAGAACTCTTAACACCATCAAGTTTGACATTCATCTCTTCTGACTAGGTAACCTAATTCCAATTATTTAAGTGACAATGTATGTCAGTTTGTCATCATATTTGAATCTCAATATTTTATTAATAACCTTTGCGAGAAGGACAACACTTTATTTGATAATAGTTTTTTACGTTTGGAATTTTATTTTTAGGAAGATTTTTAAAAAAAATTATTGGAGATTTTACTTATTAATAAAAGTTACATATTTTTTATTTTGGTCAAATATTATTTTTAAACGGTTTCAATTTATGATTAACAGTAATCAAGATTATTTTTATATTTTTTTATTTTTTAACGATAAATTATAATTTTTTTAATTTAAAAATATTTTTTATTTTTAAAGATATTAAAATTACTAAATACTTCTATTTATTGTTCATTCATCCAAAGATGAACAGAAAATTGGATAGAATGTTCAAAAAAAAATATTTTGACTAAAAATAAAAAAGTTAGTGATTTTTTTGTCCCTACTGTCACCTCTCCATGGGTATGCTTACCCACTTCCACAGCAGCATTTGGATGCTCCATGGGTATGCTTACCCACTTCCACAACAGCATTTGGCTACTCCACCACCTCTATATCCATAGATTGAGTATAGATTCTTCCCACCATGCCTTAGGCACGCCTTTTGGTGGGGTATCTTTTCGGTCTACCACCTCCTCAGCAACCTCCGGTGGTTCAACCAAAGGTCCATATATATTATATATATATATATATATATATATATCATGAGCAATACCTAGTTGCTCAAGCAGGTGGTTCGGTTTGGGAGGTGCCCCATGGGGGCTTGGGAACCATGGAGACCATGGAGATTTTGAGTTTTGGGATTGAGTCTTGTTATCCTATGAGAGTCATATTGGGAGAGTTTGTGTGTGAGACTGTAACCAATGTAATTGGATTTGGGAGTGAGAGAGGATATTCTGGTTGTAACTGTTGCTTTATTGTTACATAGTGAATTAGTCTCTCGTCGTCCTGAGGCCGTGGTTTTTTCCGTTTTGGGTTTCCACGTAAAAACCTTGTGTCTTATTTTTTTTTATCTCTATTTCTTGCCTTGTACATGTTGTTTTACTTTGTGGTTAGAGCATCTTCAATGGTTTAGTGAATTGAGACATATGTGGTATGGTAAATAGAGGGTGTAGATAATGATGTGTCAAAAATAATATTTTCGGAGAAAAAAAAATTAGAAATAGCCCACAATGGTTATTCTCTATTCGGATTTTTCTAATTTATAATTCATTAGAATTAAGGTTCTATTTTTTTTAATTTATAATTTAAATAGAAATATGGTAATTACAATTTTAAAATATTAAAAATGCTGATTGACACCGTCAACTAGGACGTGGAAAATAGAAGTTCTACCTCACACTCTCTATATTATTTTTTCTGCCACATCACCAGCACATTGTAAATTCACATTGTCATTGGAGTGGATTTTTTAAATAAAAAATCCAGAATGTTCACGTGGACGTGAAAATCAATAGATTCACATTCGACTGGAGATGCTCTTACCAATAATCGTCTCCACTGCAATAGATCATCGATTTGTTCAGCAAGTGGTATCAAAGCTAGCCGTATTTTCCCAACAGTATAATATTGCTCATAAAAAAATAATCGATTTTCTTCTATTCCTTCTTATTATTTAATTGATGACCTATATATATCTCATCAATTAAAATGAAAATAATTTTTTTATTGATATTAAATCCAATACAACGGATTTAACGACAGATCCAAATAGGTAAGAAGAAATAAAATAAAATTTTGAAAAATAATCAAATATTAAGTAGTTTTTTATTCATTATTAAAGATTAGTAATATTTTATTTTCTTCTCCAATAAATTACTTATATTGAAAAATGAAAGGTAATGAAAAATTAAAATTAATTAATAATATAATATTGAATTTAATTAAACACATTGATTTTTGTAGATAGTATTATTATATTAATACTATTACTAATAACACATATTTATCATTTTAAAAAAATTGATATTTATATATTTAATATTTTCTAAATATATAGAATAAATATTAGTATATATTTTAATGATTTTATTTTTCTATTAGAATCCAACTTTAGATTACGAGTTTAAAATCTGTAATTTAAAGTGATATTAATTTTAAAATTTATATTCCTATAAAATAAGAATAGAGAATTTATTTTGACATAACTAACTTTGACCATAATAATTTTATAAATTACTTTATTTTACTTTATTTAATACGGGTATTAAATTTATAGTGTATATAATTTATAGAAATTTATATATATATTATTGGAGGAGAATAAATAAAAATTTATATTTTTAAATATCACAGTTGATTAATAACAAACTACTTTATTTATGCTGATAAAAAAAAAAAAAGTAAAGTTAAATAATTGCATCATCTAAAGAGGTTTAAGACCATTTGCAACAAAAATTATTGAAGAAAGAGTAATTATTTATTTCCACTATTTAGGAAAAAATTGTTTTAGAAAGTAAAATTTCATTAAAGTTAAAAGATATAAAATTTTCTATAACAATATCTTAAAATGAAAACTTAAACAGAAACTTTAGTATGGAATGTGGGTAAAAAAGAAAATTGTATATAAAACTTTCTTTTTTGTTGTGTGAGGCATCGAAAAATTTTAGCAGCATTTAAAAAATGTCATTTTGAATATATTTTCCTGTATGAAATTATTTATAAATATTTTTTCCAGTATGAGACTATTTATAGGATTATGGTTCTTGAGTGATAAATTATTCGTAAAAATCCGAATTTCATGAGAACTTAAGGTGTCCTGTTGTTTATTATTATTATTATTATTATTATTATTATTATTATTATTATTATTATTATTATTATTATCTTTCTTAAGGCTAAGAATATTTGAATTGACCGACCGAACTGATTAATTACCAACCGAATCAATTGGTAATCGGTAATTGATCAATCTTTAATTAGTTATTAAAATTTTCCAAATCGCTAATTTCGATAATTTATGAATTGGTACTTGGTAAACTACTAAAATATTTATCTTTTATCTATAGTTATAGATTAATTTATTTTATCATTAATTTAAAAATTAATAACGTCAATTACCGATCGATTAACGATGTTTTCGATTAAGTACCGATAATTGACCGATTACAAATAATGCACAATCGATTTTCGATCGAAACTTGTGAAATTGAGATTGTTAGTATTTATCGATTACCAACTGATTACTTACCATCTTTGACCATTTACCGACCGACTAAAAAATCGACTGATAATTGATCCACATATATATTCCCGATTACTGAAATTTTATCGATAGAAATTACCAATTACTTACTGTTATAGAAAAATATCCAACCTTAATTTTTTTTAATTTTAATATATTTTAATTTTAAATAATTAAAAAATAATTCAAGATATTATTAAAGTTAGGATTGCTTTGAATCACAAGGATTTCCTTTTAGGAAGGATTTCCTTTTAGGAAGGTTTTCCTATTTTGTGTTTTGGATCTATTTCTTAATTGTTTGATTCCTTGTTTTGGAAAGATTTAGTTTTTCTAATTTGGTTGATTTTATTCTTTAGTTGGAAAGAAAACAAATTAGAAAAGTATATTTGATGATCACTATGAATAGAGTTGTCTCATTAAGAAGAAAGTATCCCATCCCTTTTGGGGTTGGTGATCATCGTATTGGAATCTCATCCCTCTAGGGTGGAGATAATTGGATTGGGGTCATGCCTAGTGGGGTAATGATCATTAGATTTGAGTCATGCCTAGTGGGGGTAATTATCATTGGGGTTAGGGTCTTGCCATTAAAGAGATTTCGTATTGGGGTTGTCTCACCATTAAGGAGATTTTGATTTGGGGTTGTCTCGCCATGGTGGAGTTGTTCGCCTAAAAGAGATTTTGAGAAAGAAAGCAATTTTGTGTGGAGAGAGAGTGATATCTAAATAGCTTGTAATTCTCATTTCTCATAATAAAGTTGTTATCTTTTCGTGGATTATGCAATTTGTCAAACCACGTTAAATATTGTATTTATTTATGGTCTGATTGTTTTGGTTGAATCGAACTTGGAACTAAGACGAAAATAGGATAGAATCGAAAATTTCCTAACCATTAATTATATACTCGATTCAGAATCCTAATTTTGGAGTGTGGTTTTCATTGGGCTTTTAATATTTCGGGAAGCAGAAATAGGATTCGAAACCCTCTCGATCAGAGGCTCATATGATGGCGGAGTCAACGAGGCCCAGACCCCTTCTCTCGCTGTCGACCGAGAGCAAACCAACGTCTAGATGTAAACCCTCTTGCTCCCTGAATCCTAGTGACTTCCTCCTTCAAATTTGGGGCCTTTCGACCGAAAAATGGTCAGTCATGTGGAAGACCCACTTCTGGGCTGTACATCCTGTTCAGAACATTCAGAAATGTAGTTTCGACTGAAGGTGCTCAGGATATCTCAAGATTCCTGCAAGTTTATACAGTTCGTGATCTTTTCGGTATATATTAATGAATCTGAAAGAAAGTTTCTATTTAGCTGGTCCATTTGTTAGGATTGTGACAAGAATTCAGGTATATTCCGGTATCCATAATTGGTTTGTAATTAGGAAAAGATTCGAAGACTGTTTTGGAAGTGTCATATTTGATTAGGAATGATATTTCCTAAAGTGAGATTCTAATTAGGAAAGAGATCCTTGAGAATCCTAAATAGGAAAAGGTTTTCTTAATGGTTTAGGATTACTTTGTGAATAAGTAATCTAAACTATAAATATGATGCTTGTATCTATTATTAGATATCCTGAGAGAACAATGTAGATCTAGTTGATTAGGTTTGGGAGGTGCCCCATGGGGGCGCCTGGGAACCATGGAGACCATGGAGATCTTGAGTTCTGGGATTGAGTCTTGTTATCCTGTGAGAGCCATATGAGGAGAGCTTGTATATGAGACTGTGACCAATGTAATTGGGTTTGGGAGTGAGAGAGTGATATTCCGGTTGTATCTGTTGTTTTATTATTACATAGTGAATTAGTCTCTTGTTGTCTTGACGGTCGTGGTTTTTTTCCGTTTTGGGTTTCCACGTAAAAACCTTATGTCTTATTTTTATCTCTATTTTTTGCCTTGTGTATGTTGTTTTACTTTATTGTTACCAAAACTCGTCCCTGCTGCAATGGATCACCAATTTGTTCAACAAGTGGTATCAAAGCTAGCTGTGTTTTCCAAACACATTTTTACCCAAAGCACTATAGTATCATATTTTATTAAATTTTAATTCTTTTTTTTCATTTTATTTATATATTTATGAAAATCATAAATAGATAGTTCTGATAATTTTTTTAATAAAATTAAATTATAAAATATTTATTTTTCAACCGTCATAGAAGTAAAAATTCAAAGTGAGATAATGATAGGAAAAATTATAACACAGAATTAAAGGAATCCAAGTGCTTTTATGGCTACATCTACAGGGAAAGTCGTCCTTATTTATATCTATAGGCATAGTATGCAGTGAGTGCTGTGACTATATTTTAACGACTGAACTTATTAACAGACTTGATATATAAACACAACCGTGTGCAAAAGGAAACTCTTAGGTATTAGCAATTTAATGAACTTTTATTGTTCAAAATTGAAATTGATATCAAAGTATTTGTTTGTTTTACATATATTTGAATCTTTTTATAATATTCGTTTTTATCTATGCAGTCTCACATTACTATTACAATTTCATTTGATGTTGTATATAAAACTTAAACTTTAAATAAATTAAATGTATTTAGAATATTTTTAAATTAAATTCGATAAAAAATGGTTAAAAAAATCTATAATTACATTTTGTTTGATATATATCACTATTTTATAGTGATATAATATTTGAATGAATGAATATTCTTAAAAAAAAAAAAAAAAAAAAAAATTACTAATTTACTAATTAATATTAATAAGTTTTGGTTCTCTAATTAGTATTAAACCATGTGTAGCATTAGATTGTCTATTATTGTTTTGTGATATTAAATTTTATCAGTTAACTCGTTTTATTATATAGATTATTTGGTAAAAATTAATTATTAAAACAAATATATCAACCTATTTTATTTTATTCAAAAATTATTAATTATGATATTATTTATTTTGAGTTAGAGTCGGGACTGTACAAATTTATTATTAAATAACATCACCTAAAATGCCTCAAATTATTGGAGTTCTTTGGTTATTATATAAATAAAAATATTATTTTCTTGTATTATCAATATGATATTGTGTTTCACATTTACATCCGGACATGTGAAATGATGCAAAAAGATATATATATATATATATATATATATAATTTCTACCTTATAATATATTTTATTTCATTTTTGAAGGGTTAATATTCATATATTAATTTTTAACTAATGATTTTATAATGTATTCAACTAATTATAGTATTGAAACATGTGTAGCATTAGATTGTCTATTATTGTTGTGTGATATTAAATTTTATCAATTAACTCGTTTTATTATATAGATTATTTGGTAAAAGTTAATTATTAAAACAAATATATCAACTTATTTTATTTTATCCAAAATTATTAACTATGATATTATTTATTTTGAGTTAGAGTCGGTCTGTACAGATTTATTATTAAATACCATCACATAAAATGTCTCAAGTTATTGGAGTTCTTTGATTATTATATATATAAAAATATTATTTTCTTGTATTATCAATATGATATCGTGATGTGAAATGATGTAAAAAGATATATATATATATATATATATATATATATATATAATTTCTACTTTATAATATATTTTATTTCATTTTTGAAGTGTTAATATTTATTTATTAATTTTTAACTAATGATTTTATAATGTATTCAACTAATTACATAAGTAAACAAATAAAAATTAATTCAAATATTTTAAATTCACCGATTGTGTTTTTATAATAATTGTAATTTGGTACAATAAAATGTTAATTTTTGAAATAATGATTTACAGACAGCTACGGACTATTTATAAATCACTACTTCAAACATTTAAAATTATTAAATCGCAAATCAAAAATTTCTCCCGACTTACACTAAATATAACATTCATAGAAACTAGATTATGCATATATATTCACACAAAAAGAAATTTGTAATATGAAAAAAAAAATTATATATTTATAAATCTTACAACCAAGTATAGTTAATTAAAATTTATTTAGATTATTCTAAAAACAATACTATCAAGAGATTCGAAAATAAAATTTTATCATTGAATTAACTTTGATAGGCGACTTATGAGAAGTAGACTGAGTAAATGGATAAAAGTGGTTGGGAATACTCGGTTAGTTTTAATACCACTTGTTGAAGAAATCAATGATTCAATGCAGCAGAGATGGATATTGATAATCACGAAGTAAAATAAAGATACACCAATAGAAAATAGAGATAGAAAATAAGACACAAAATTTTATGTGGAAATCCAAAGCGAGAAAAAATTATGGCCATCAGGACGACCGAAAGACTAATTCACTATGTAATAATAGAGCAACAGTTACAACTAGAATACAACTGGCTGAAGAAATCGGTGATTCAATACAGCAGAGATGGATATTGATAACCACAAAGTAAAATAAACATACATTGATAAGAAAATAGAGATAGAAAAAATAAGACACAAAGTTTTACGTGGAAACCCAAAGCGAGAAAAAATCATGGCCGTCAGGACGATGAGAGACTAACTCACTATGTAATAATAGAACAACAGTTATAACCAGAATACAACTCTCTCACTCCCCAACCCAATTATATTGTGTTTGTGTGTCAAACTCAATACCACATCGGTAATACAAGAAGATAATGACTTGTACATAAAGCATCCAGAAAACTCCTTTATTATGAGGCCTTTTCGGTGGTGGTACCCAAGAACAAATTCGTGCAGGCTCGACCCTGGCCCCAAGCGGACAATATCATACTAATCTAGGAGTTGGGGAGCGGCTCCGGAGGGTCCACCAAATGGTATCAGAGAATGGTTCCGAGATGGAGCCCATGATTAAATCCGTGGTTTGCTTTGTGTCGAAAGTTTTCCTGAAAATATGGTGTTCAGGCAGCGGGTCTCGCTGGATAGTAATGACAGTACAAGATGATTTGATGGATCGATAGATTATCTCAAGGGGAGACCGATGACCGATGGGTCGGTGAATTATCTCGAGGGGAGGCTGACAAGTGATCCTTGGTTTGGAGGATCGGTGGACTAACTCGAGGGGAGGCGATGTGGCCCTTGGTTTGAAGGGTGGATTGTTAGGGTGTCAAACCCAATACCACATCGGTAATACAAGAAGATAATGACTTGTATATAAAGCATCCAGAGAACTCCATTAGTATGATGCCTTTTGGGTGGTGGTACCCAAGAACAAATCCGTGCGGGCTCGGTCCTGACCCAAAGCGGACAATATCATACTAATGTGGGAGTTGGAGAGCAGCTCCGGAGGGTCCAACACATTGGTCACAGTCTCACACACAAACTCTCCCCATATGGCTCTCACAAGATATCAACAGTCGATCCTAAAACTTAAAAGCTCTCATGGTCTCTATGGTTCTCAGACCTCTATCAGGCACCTTCCAAACCTTATAAGCCAAATCTATATTGTTCCATCAGGATACCTATAAATAAATACAAGCATCCCATTTGTAGCACTAGATTATTTAGTCACAAAGTAATTCTAAACCATTAAGAAAATATTTTTTCTATTTAGAGTTTTCAAGGATTTTTTTTTCTAATTTGAACCCACTTTAGAAAATATTATTCCTAATATGATGCTTTCAAAATAGTTTTTGTGTCTTATCCAAATTATTAAACCAATTTTTGATATTAGAGTATACTCGAATTCTCGTCACAGTCCTAAAATGAGTGTAAATTATGTGCCTCAAATGCTCTTTCATTAGAGTAATTTTGGCACTCAGCCTTAGGCTCTTGGACTATGGGTTTACATGATATGATTTGGGTTGCTTTTAACCTATAACATGTTTGTTTCATAGGTTGATATGATAATATTTAGTACATTAATGTTATGGATAGCTTGAAAAACTCTACTTTTTTTTCCAACTATCAGTTTGGTGAGTTGGCTTAATTTCATATTTTTATTTTCCAATATACCTTATTTTTTATTATTTTATTCATATTTTTACTATAACAATATTATTAAATTAATATTGTCTTATTATCAAATTAATATTCTTGTTATAAATATATATATATATATATATCAATTAAATAATTTATTTTAATAATGTTAGTTTATAATTTCTTTTAAAATATATTTTTCAAATAAAACGAGTAAATAGTGAAAATCATTTTTTTTACCAAATCGGTTGAATTGGACTCAATTCAATTCAATCCAAAAATTATACTGACTCATTTATATTTTTACATATATATATATTATAAATATATATATATATATATTTCATTTCCATTTTCATTTACATCTAATTATTTAAACTATTTAGAATTTTCAAATTAATATATTATAAAATAAATATATAATTTTTATTTAAATTATATTCAAAATATTATTAAAAAATTAACTTAAATTATAATATTATTAAGGTGTATTATGGTCATTTTACAGATGTATAACCGTACCATTGTAGTGGGCTGGATCTTGAGCCCGGTTCGGAATTGAGGCCCAGGTCCAGGCCTGTTGATTCCGAGAGGCCCAGGCCCAGTATTTCCGAGATAGCCCGTTCCTTCCGAGGCTAGTCAACCAAGCATGCGAACTGTCGGGGAAATCCCGGATTCTGCGGGAATCTTTCAGCGAGAATCTTGTTGGGATTGGGTAACAGTCATCAAAGCCTCTATGAATAGAAGGCTGAAACCTCACAAAAGGGGCTCTCAGTTACTTACCGAAACTCTGCCGAAATTGTTACTCAAGCTGCTATCTCCTTCGATTACACTCCGGTGAGCATTAGGCGATTCGGGTGATTTCACCAATCGTGGTCAGTTGAGCCCAGAGATCACTCAAGGGTTTGTCCACATCCTTCCGAGGAAATCCTTCCGACAGGAACCATTGGGCACAGGAAGTTAACCCTTTCTCTCATTTATTTAGTTCTTTATCTATTCTCAGTTCAAAGCTGACTTGAGCGCCGGAGTGCCTACGGCAGACACCATACCGGTGTCCCAAGGTCTGCTCAGACGTTTATTATTCTTTTGCAGGATATCTTGACTTTAGAAATCGGTCCCAAACAAGCCCTGAACCATCCGGTCCGTCAGTCCGGATCAACTGTAGTTCCGAACCACTATAGTTTGGCGCCCACCGTGGGACCGACGATAAGTTTCCTGCAAAACTAGCATCTTTTACTTTTCGTTGTTTCAAAATTTGTTACTCTTATCATGGCTAACGATGCGACTGTTGAGCAACAGCTTAGAGCAATGATGGAACGCATGCGCCAGTTGGAAGAAGAGAATGCTAGAACCAAGGCAGCAAACCAGGAGCTCACGCAGCGGATGAACAATATGTCCAATAATGGCACTACCCCAAATGCGAACGGCAACAATGCAGTCAATCTTGAAGCCAATAGGCTCCTCCTCTCAGAGATCCAGGAGATCAAAAGATGCATGGTGAAAGAAGCTGCAAACTTTCAAGCCGTCATCAGGACTATTCCTGGTATTCCGACACCATTTGAGCGCTCTGCTGCGGACACCCATATCCTCTCCCCATTCGTGGATAGGATCGCTACGGTAGAAATGCCGAAGAGGAGTATCCTCCCAACCTTCCACAAATTCCGAGGGGATTCGAATCCGGCAGAGCACGTGGCCGAGTACCGCCAGGAAATGTTCATGGTGAACCTTCCGAGCGACACTCACGAAGCCATAACTTGCAAGACATTTGGTAGTAGTTTGGGCGGTCCAGCCCTAACCTGGTTCCTTAATCTTCCGAACAACTCTATTCATTCCTTTTCTCAACTTGTGGATGATTTTGTTGTCAAGTTTTCTAGCCGCAGGCATTTCAGGTTAACCACGAATCACTTATTTTCCGTGGCCAAGAAGGATGGTGAAAGCCTCCGGGAGTATGTTTCCCGCTTCACCAGCGAATACATCAAGATCCCAGACGTCGTGGAATCAACCGCTGCAACTGTATTCCGGAAGGGTCTACCCCCATTCTCTCGTCTATACGAGCAACTCACGGAATGCGAGCCTCGGACTCTAGAGGAATCCCTTGCAATCGCGACTCGGCAAATCAAGTTGGAAAAGGATCCTGCGAGGGCCGCCATGGCTAAAAGCAGAGCGAACGGTAAGTCCGAGCAGCGCAACAATAAACCTCACTAGGGGAGGTTTGAGCCATATAAAAGGCATGACCCTCGCCCCAACTCAGGTCTGTCCAGAACTCCAGGTAGGAATAGTGAAAGCAAACCAAAGCGATCGGTGCCGGCCTATGATCTAACCATAGAGCCAAAAGCCCTAGTCGCCGTAATGAAAGACATGGGGTCCTCTGTTACTTGGCCAGAGCAAATGCGGACTCCCGCACACCAAAGAGATAAAAACAAATTTTGTCAATTCCATAATGACCACGGCCATAGAACAGAGGACCGTGTGGCATTACAGTTTGAAGTAGCTTCCCTACTGAAGAAAGGACACCTGCGTGAGTTTCTGTCCGAAAAGGGAAAGCAAACGCTTGAGAAGTCCAAGGAGAAACGTCATGAATCCAAAGCAATTGAATTGCCTGACGAAGCTCCAGAAGTCGAACGGATAATTGGAGTTATTCACGGTGGCTCAGTGGTGAGCGGAATAACCCAAAGTTCCACGAAGAGACATGCACGAGAGCTAGTCAGCATAAACGAAGCTTTCGTCCGGCCAGGTAAAACCCCTCTTACCTATGAACTGTCGTTCTCTGACCAAGACATGCAGGGACTTGCAGACCCGCACCACGTTGCACTGGTCATAACTCTGCAAATAGCCAACTGCAAGTTGAAGAGGGTCCTTGTTGACAACGGAAACTCGGCGAACATCATGTTCCTTCCGGCTCTCAAGGAAATGCATCTAGATGAGTCGCTCATCATCCGAAGCACAACGACACTCACTGGATTCAGTGGAGAATCGAAGCAGACTATAGGTGAGGTTGTTTTGCCTGTTTTTGCAGGAGGCCTTAATCTTGTGACCAGGTTTCTCCTAGTAGATACGCAATCATCTTACAATTTAATTATGGGAAGACCTTGGATCCATGAGATGAAAGCTGTCCCTTCAAGCTATCACCAGACTCTTCGATTCCCCACCAAATGGAGGATCAAAGAAATCAAAGGAGATCAGAAAGCGTCAAGGGAGTGCTACCACACCAGCTTCAAGAAAGCTCCAACAGCATAACAATTACAGAACGGAGCTCCCGCGCATGGCCGAATGGAAGTTCCGATACCAGAACCCCTAGAGGAAGTCCAAATCGATCCGGAATATTCCGACAGGAAGATCCAGATTGGCTCAGCCCTCTGTCCGGAACTTAGAGGTAAACTTCTAAACCTAATTTCGGCTAATCTCGATTGCTTTGCTTGGTCCCACGCGGATATGACAGGTATCGACATAGGCATTATCGCCCACAAATTAGGAGTCGATCCTAAGGCTAAGCCCATCAAGCAAAAAAGGAGGAAATTCGCCTTGGAAAGGAACCAAATCGTTAACGAATAAGTGCAAAACCTTCTAAAGAATGGTATGGTCTGAGAGGTGAAATATCCAGACTGGTTAGCCAACGCCGTAGTCGTTAGGAAGAAAAACGGCAACTGGCGGGTGTGTGTGGACTATTCCGACCTAAATAAATCGTGTCCGAAGGACCTGTTTCCTCTTCCTCACATTGATACAATGGTGGATGCAACTGCGGGACATGAACTCTTAAGCTTCATGGACGCCTTCTCGGGGTACAATCAAATCAAGATGGACCCAGCAGATCAAGAAAAAACGGCATTCATAACCGAAAAAGGAACTTATTGTTACAATGTGATGCCGTTCGGATTGAAGAACGCTAGAGCAACGTATCAACGTTTAATTAACCAAATGTTCTCCGAACAAATTGGAAAGACTATGGAAGTATATGTGGACGATATGCTCGTAAAATCATTAAAAGCCGAACAACATATCGAACACCTGCAATAAGCCTTCCAAATATTGAGGCAATACAACATGAAGTTGAACCCGGCGAAATGTTCATTTGGAGTTGGTTCCGGTCAATTCCTTGGATTTATGGTAACGAAAAGGGGGATAGAAGCAAATCCAAGCCAACTGGAAGGAGTTGTAAAGATTTCGATTCCAGGAAGCAAGAAAGACATCCAACGTCTGACCGGAAGAATCGCGGCCCTCAATTGATTTCTTCCAAGATCTTCCGACTACCTCAAACCCCTTTTCCAATTACTTCAGAAGCCATTCGATTGGTCGAGATCATGCGAAGAAGCCTTGCGAAAAGTTCAACTCCACCTTGCAAAGGCACCGGTTTTGGCCAAACCAAAATCTGGGGAAATGTTGTATATCTATCTGGCAGTTTTCGAAGCTGCAGTCAGCGTCGTCTTGGTCCGAGAGGAAGGAAAAACTCAACAACCAATCTACTACACTAGTAAGTCTCTTGCGAATGCAGAAACAAGGTACAGTAGTATGGAAAAACTCGCCCTAGCCCTGGTATCAGCCTCTCGGAAGTTGAGACCCTATTTCCAAGCCCATCCTATAACTATCATTTCATCCTACCCAATCAGGGCGATCTTACATAAACCTGAAGTTTCTGGGCGGATGATGAAGTGGGCTGTGGAATTAAGTCAATTCGATATCCATTACAAACCTCGTACGACAATAAAATCACAAGCATTAGCCGATTTCGTGGCGGACTTCGCAGTCCCTCCTCAGAGTGTCAACACTACGGAAGAAAAATCCGACACATGGATTCTAGAAGTTGATGGAGCCAGCAACTCACAAGGAGGCGGTGTGGGGATTGTGTTGATAAATCCGAATGGACAATTATTAGAACACTCTTTGCATTGCGACTTCCCAGTCACCAACAACGAAGTAGAGTATGAAGCGTTGATCGCCGGTTTAAAGCTAGCCCAAAGCCTGCACGTCAAGAATCTGCTGGTCAAATGCGACTCTCAACTAGTCGTAAGCCAGGTCACCGGAACCTATCAAGCGAAAGATGACAGGATGAAGACCTACCTTGAATTAGTTCAAACCATCCAACAATCATTCTTGATAATATCGTTTGAACAAATTCCAAGGGGGGGAAAACAGCCGTGCAGACGCTCTTGCCTCTTACGGTTCAGCAGTCAAGGATCCAGGCACCAGGTACGTTCTACACGGGCACATTGAAAAATCTTCCATCAAGGCAGAACCACTTGAAGTCCTTCCGGTCAGCGACCCGCAAGAAAATTGATCAAGCCAATTCTCGAGTACATTCAATCCGGTACATTGCCCCAAGATAAAACTTCAGCTCGGAAGTTACGTACATCCGCAGCCAGATTCGCAGTAATCGAAGGGGTACTATACAGAAGATCCCTCAGTGGCCCTTATCAGCTATGCCTAGATGAGAACAACGCAAAGAGAGTTTTGCAAGAACTTCACGATGGTCAAGCTGGAAACCATTCCGGGGGAAGAAGCCTAGCGTTCAGATGCTTCCGAGCCGGGTATTATTGGCCAACCATGAAGTCGGACGCAAAAGAATTAGCCAAAAGATGTGAAAGTTGCCAAAGGTATGGAAATTACATTCACGCACCGGCTGAACTTCTGCATGGAATCTCGTCCCCATGGCCTTTCTCCAAATGGGGAATGGACATAGTGGGACCACTCCCACCTGCTTATGGGAAAGGTGAAAGGTTTATCCTCCTTGTCATCGATTACTATACCAAGTGGGTAGAAGCCGACGCATTCACCAATGTCATGGATTTGGCCGTCAGGAACTTCGTGTGGAAACACATTCTCTGCCGATTTGGAGTTCCGAATGAAATAGTCACAGATAACGGCTCCCAGTTCATATCCAAGGTATTCAAAGACTTCTGCATCGCTTGGAATATCAAACTGAACTTCTCTACCCCTAGATATCTGAAAGCGAATGGTCAGACCGAGGCGACAAATAAAACTCTATGGCCATTCTCAAGAAAATATTGGGGAAGCACAAGGGTGCATGGGTTCAAGAGTTACCTGGCGCCTTATGGTCTTACAGAACAACCCCCAGGGTCCCGACAGGTCAAACTCCCTTCTCTCTAGTTTTTGGAGTCGAAGCAGTACTTCCTTCCGATGTGGGATTCGGACAATATCCGCTCCACAATCAGAACCAAGTTATGTTAGACTTCGACCTCGCCACAATCAGCGAATTACGAGAAGATTTCGAGGTGAGAATGGAAAAATACAAAAGAACCATTGAAAGGGCTTACAATAGATCTGTCCGAGCAAGAACTTTTTCCATGGGGGATTGAGTACTCAGAAAAAAACTTCACTGCAAACAAATTGGACGAGTCCTGGGAAGGTCCGTACTAGATTACAGAGGTAATAGGCAAAGGAGCATACCAACTTCAGGATGAAGCCGGCAAATCAGTCCGAAACACATGGAATGCGGCTCACTTGAAGAAATTCCAGTTCTAGACGAACATAACCCCATGATCTCCGGGGACCAGGTTCCGACCTCAAACTATAAATTCTTTATATTCGATGCTTTTCAATTTTGATTTGCCTTCAGAATCAATTACTGACTTAAGCATCGGAGGGTCCTCAATAAGTTGAGGACCATCCTAACCCTCTTGTCGCTTTGTAGTCAGAAGCCAACGTCCTCTCGGACCATTAACCCCCTACGAAAGAAAATCAGGTTTTTCTAAGAAACCCATTCAATATTTGCATCTTCAATTTCGATTTTCCTTCCGAATCGAAAATTGACTTAAGCATCGGAGGGTCCTCAATACGTTGAGGACCTCCCTCACCTTGTGTTGAAATCTCAGGTGACACATAACCAAAGGCAAAACACCCATACGTCTCGGAAAATGAATAACTAATCAAGTTAAGTCCAGAATCCGAGGCATGTACGCCCATATCAAAAAGGTTCCGAAATATGCTCTAACCCCAAAAATTCATTTTTTGCGAGGTGTCCGCACTAACGCACCGAACAAGAGCATGGAAAAATTCTCAAGGCGAAGAATCAAACAAAGAAACTGAGCTCAGAATAAAACCGTCTTGAAAATTCCGCTCGGGCACAAAATAAGACCCCACATAGCACTCTCACTTTCTGAATCAACACTTGTAAAAAGTTGATCATTTGTCATATTGTGTACACAAATCCGAAAGGACAATGAAATTGAAAGGTCCGACAGGACTATTGTTAATTAACGTCTGAAAAGATCAAAATTATTGTATCCGAAAGGACAATCCCAATTCAATTAATATATAAGCCGAGCATCGACTCGGAACAATTGTTATCCGAAATGCATTGCTTACTCTTTAATGCACAGATTCATTAATTAGTTTCCGAATATTTTTTACTCCGTTTCAATACTTAGCAATATTCATAAAAAAAAGAGGCAATTGGAACGGAAAGCAAAACTTTCATTCAATCAGAAGAAAGAAAAGTACACGCAACGGGACATAAAATAAACTAGACTGCTAAATCATCAAGGACCAAATCTGCCTCGACGTCTTGATCAACAGCAGCAGCTCCCATTGAAGGATGAACAGCAAAAATCGGCTCCGCATCAATCACCACCGATGTCTCTCCTTCGACCCCCTTCTCGGCCTTGGAGGCAACCTCGTCATCCCTCTTCTCCTCCTCTCCGCCCTCCTCTTCATCCTGCACCTCGGCGCCTGTTTCCTCATCCTTCTCCGAGTCGCTTTCCTTAGCAAAACTTGGGATTTGGGCACCGGTTACCTCGGCCAATTGAAGCCAGTAGAAGAACCTCCTCTTGGCCACAGTCTTGGACAAGGTACCAGCTAAAAATTTCTGGTATACCCTGCCCTTCGCCTCGACCTCACCCTAGCTTCAACCTACTTAGCCTTCCCAACAGCCTCGGAAAGACTGAACTCCATCTCAGACATCCGAGAGGTTAGGGATTCAACTGTTCCCTTCAACACGGAGGCCTCCTCCAGGGTCTTCTTGTTCTTCTCCCTTTCAGCTGCAAGCTCCTTCTTTTTATCCTGAGCTATCAGTCTTAAATTCCCTAGCTCGGAAATTGCAGCATCGAGCTTCATCTGGACATCCTCTCTGTCCTTCTTTGAAGAATCCCTGTCAGCACGGGCCTTTTTCACGATGGAGACATGCCTGTCCCATTCTTGGTCAAAAGCATGACCTATTTGAATCAGCTGAAAGACAAAAGGAAAATATAATTCTGAACGGAATATAAAAAAAAGAGAAGAACATATTTAAACCGAGTATGGGAATTACCTTGTGACTCGCAAAAAGAAGCTCATCAACGAGGTGATTACGCCTCTCGTAAAGGAATTTCTGGTCTTCTTCCAGAACCATTCCCCTTAAAGCTTCAAGAGCCGCCTTTGACTCCTTAAAAAACGAAGTGCCAGCAGGCACGGTCAAAGTCCGAGTCCCGGACCCATATTCTTTCTCAATGATCTAGATGTCGGGAGAGAAACCCCTACGTTTCTTGGAAGAGGGGAGATCAGCGTCATCCTCCTCCCGACGATGTGCCGAAACAATCCCCTTATCCTTGCTCGGCTTCCAAGCCGACGTTGGTGCAGCCTTTTCCTTTTCCTTGCCCTTGTCCTTCCTCGTCTCGGAAGGACCCTCGATTGTAATACCCTTCGGCTTCTGGCCCATCAAGTATTGAAGGGCTGCAGCTGCCTTGGAACCTTTCTTTTCCTTGTTCTTCCGAGGATTATGACCAACCATCTTTGGACCATGGCCTTTCTTTGTAGGGCCAGGAAGAATAGGAACTAAAAATTGAATATCTCTGATCTCCGGATCAAGCCTTAAGATCCTGTCGATAACAGCCTCACTGTTGAGTCCGCACGGACAGTTGCCCTTTCCTAGTTCTACTGCAAAAGGCAAACAAACACATGTTAGCTTCTAGAAGCAATAAACGACTGGTGTACAAATGAACATTTTTTCCGAGCCACCCTATTGCACTCATACATGGCTCGGGAGTCCACCAGAATGGGATATCTCCGTCCGCCTCCTCCCTCCAATGTCCGGAGACAAAAAAATACCTCTCCTTCCACCCTTTATCACATGAGGAAGGATTCAAGAACACCCAGGCTTGATCCGAGTGACATTGAAGGTTTACTCGGCCTGGATCGCCATTGACCTTCTAGATGGAGTAAGCAAAATACACGTCCGGAATATCGCAGTATATTCCCTTTTCTTCGGCCATCTCGTCAAATGACCGTAAAAGCCTCATGGGATTAGGATTGACTTGGCTCGGAGCTATCCTCAGCCGTTTGCAAAGCTTCCGAAGCATACCTCCGATCGAGAATTTGAGTCCCATACTTAGCAAAATAGTGTACATTGGAGTCCAACCATCTACAACCCAATCCACCCTCTCATTACCCTCAGGGGCACGGATTTCAACATCATCCGGAATGTTATAGACTTCTCTTATGGCACCGATATGTTCCGGACGGATTATTGATGGACAATCTTTTTTCTGAATCCCTTAGGGACTAACGTCCGAGGGAAACACGACTTCCCTATCGGTTACCTCGTCCACCACTTCCACCATTATTCCGACTGGTCTCAGTTGCACGGAACTCTCCATTTGAAGTTCAGAACGGAACTTCGCAATAGTCCTCGGACTTAGTTCTACACTATTGGATCCTTCCGCGGACCCTGATGTAGATGGACTGCTTTTATCTCCGAACGGATCCTCACCCATTATCCTTCGGATCTCTGACTCTGTTGACTCCCTTGACATACCTAATCGGAAAGTTCAACAGTCACGTCAGAGAATTTTTTCGGTCAATCGGAAAACTTAGTTTAGGTCCAAAAGTCACCGGAACACAGCCAAAAAGGCCGGAAAGGGTGTTATCGGCTCTCAAAAGACCAAGGATCATCCCTAAATCCTCTATCCAACCATATAAGGCCTCGAGAACATTCATCTCCTCCGACGAACACGGAGAATAAACATGCACTAAACGACCGACAATCATCAGCAAAATGAGAAAGAGACGGTGAAGTGCTTACCTTGAAAGTGTAGGAAGGAGATGAGACGAACTCTGGCAAGCGCTCGCTGACAGAGGTTGCGAGGGTTCTAGAGAGATGAAGACGAAGACGGAGAGAGTGGAAATGGGAAGTGAAGAGGCCCTGATCTATTTATAGGTGTGAGGGGTAGGTGAAAAGGGAAAAGCTTCTCGGGGAAGCTACCACACGTGTCGCTCCCCAAGTGGAGAATTTCTTCTGATGTGATGTCTTTTGACAGCTGGAAAGAACTAGTGGATCACCAACCGTTTCGTAATCATCCATCCGCTCGGAACAATCCATACAGATGTATGGGAGAATCTGTAGTGGGTTGGATCTTGAGCCCGGTTCGGAATCGAGGCCCAGGCCCAGGCCTGTTGATTCCGAGAGGCCCAGGCCCAGTATTTCCGAGACAACCCGTTTCTTCCGAGGCTAGTCAACCAAGCATGCAAACTGTCGAGGAAATCCGGATTCTGCGGGAATCGTTCCGCGAGAATCTCGTTGGGATCGGGTAACAGTCATCAAAGCCTCTATAAATAGAAGGCTGAAACCTCACAAAAGGGGCTCTCGATTACTTACCGAAACTCTGCCGAAATTGTTACTCAAGCTGCTATCTCCTTCGATTATACTCCAGTGAGCATCAGGCGATTCGAGTGACTTCACCAATCGTGGTTAGTTGAGCCCAGAGATCACTCAAGGGTTTGTCCACATCCTTCCGAGGAAATCCTTCCGACAGGAACCATTGGGCACAGGAAGTTAACCATTTCTCTCATTTATTTAGTTCTTTATATATTCTCAGTTCAAAGCTGATTTGAGCGTCGGAGTGCCTATGGCAGACACCACACCGGTGTCCCAAGGTCCGCTCGGACGTTTATTATTCTTTTGCAGGATACCTTGACTTTAGGAATCGGTCCCAAACAAGCCCTGAACCATCCGGTCAGTCAGTCCAGATCAACTATAGTTCCGAACCACTACAACCATCCAAACAAAGAAATGTATCATACTAAACATAATTTAATAAGGTAAAAAAATAATAACAGAACGATACATCATTGAACCATCATGCTAATCATCCAAATACACTTAACAAAAATCGGGATCTTTGGGGAGGTGGGTGGTTGGTGATTTGCAAAGAAAAGAGATTTAATCTTAATACAAACATAGATAAAAATGGTATTTGTGTGTTTTGTTTTTATTTTTAATTTTTAATTATAGAAAAAAACAATATTTTTTTATTAATTTTTTAATAGTTTTTATCAATTATTCAAATAATAATAATAATAGCTTTCAAAAAGTCAAAAATTAAAAATCAATTATTTTTTTTAATATTCTTTATCTAATATATGTCGAGGGGTGAAATAAAATTTTTATTTATTTGTTTAGTTTTGTAATATCATGTGGAGAATTCTAATGAAAATTAACATTGATAGATAGGGGACATCATTTTTTTTTTTTTCTGTTTGAGGTTGACGGATAGGCTACAATATTTGTTTCATGGGTTTTGGTTTGGGTTGTATTAGATCATTTTATTTAATTTTTTCTTTGTTTTGATTTTGTGTATATGGAAAGTTTTTGGGTTTCTGTGACGGTTGCATAGAGTCACAATCAGAAAGTTGCAATAATAGACTTTCTTCTCTATTTTATAGAACTTCGAAGATTTGCTGCAATGAGGATTCTTATTTATAGATTTTTTTTTTTAAAAAAAATCTCTTAAAAATTGAAATTCTACTAAAATTTATTATTTTATCTGATAATTTGTTTCAATTTTAATAGATTTAACATTCAAATGACTAGAAAATAAATATTATACTTTGATTATCCATTAATTATTTAAATTTTATGTTGGACTACTCTCTTTGAGTTTAAAATATCTTTAAAATACTTTTTCTGTACTAAATTCAACTCTTAAAAGTATAATTTTTTTAACCTATTGAAACATTTCAATTAGACCATGGACGGAGAGTCTCCGATAGTTGTAGAGCAGGGTCTTTCTTTAGTCCGAAATCTTAGATATAAGCTAAAGCTAACGAATGTTTCAAAATATCTTTGCTAATATATTTGCCCAAATATAGGTAATTTCGACCGAATATTTCAACACCTTACAGAAATTATATTTGGTTTTTACTTGGATTCCTACTTTTACGTAGGAATTCTATTAAAGGTTCAGTGTCCTTCGAATTAATATTTCGCCCGGACCACTACATTTTCATCATATTTTTTTCTTTTTAAAAACTTAATATAATTTTTTCTTTTATAAAATATAATTATATGTAGAAGTATGGTGTTAGGAATAGAGGAGACAGAATAGCACCAACCAGAGTAGAAACAGAACAACAAAGTATGGAAAGTAGAAAGAGACACAAGAGATTTAACGTGGTTCGGCAATGTGCCTACTCCACGAAGGAAGAGAATAACAATCCACTATAATGATCAAAGGGATTACAAGATATCACACAAAATAGCCACAAAAGGCTACACTCAAATCTCACAACCCAAGGCACCCAAACTAAAACCCCTAACTCTCGAATGTGTTTCCCACACTCACAATGTGAAATTCTCTTTAGAACTAGATGCTTTCTTCTTTGTGAGACGCCTCTATTTATAGTGATCACAAAACCCACTTTCCTAATAGTTTCTTTCCAATAAGGAAAAGTAAACCATAACAATTGGGAAAAACAAATCTCCTCAAATTAGGAAAACTAGCAAATAGGAAATAGATCCAAAAACCAAAATAGAAATTTCTTCCAAAAAGAATTCCTAGTGAATCAAGTAATTTAGGATTCTTATGATTCAAGGCATCCTAACAAATCTCCACCTTGACTTGAATCACCTCAACTTTTCTGAATCTTCTTTCTTTGATCACTATCAATTATATATTCACCTTGACCCATAAACAGACTTCGAATTGTCTTCCTCTTCCTTGTATCCTGTAAGGGAATCTTAACGATCACAAATTCCAATCAAGCTCAAACAATGCTTGAACTTGATTGTAGATAAGGACTTGGTCATCATATCAGCAGGATTATTTTCAATACCAATTTTCTGAACCGTAATATTACCTTCAGAAATCACATCTCGAACAAAGTGGTACTTGACGTCTATGTGCTTAGTGCGTTCATGGAACATTTGATCCTTTACTAGATGAATCGCACTCTGACTGTCACAATGGACTGCCGTCACCTTCAAATCTTCGCTGAGTTCACCAACCAATCCTCTCAACCAAATTGCTTCCTTTACAGCCTCAACCATGGCCATATACTCGGCCTCTTGTTGACAAAGCAACAGTCGCTTGTAAAGTAGCCTTCCAACTAATTGCACAACCTCCAAGAGTAAAGACATATCCAGTAATCGATCTTCTTTTGTCAAGATCACCGGCATAGTCTGAATCAACGTAACCAACAATATTCCCTTTGTCTTTACCAAACTCCAAGCAAACATGAGTAGTACCCTTCAAATATCTCAATTTCCACTTCACAGCTTGCCAATGTTATTTTCCAGGATTAGCCATGTAACGGCTAACTAAACTAACAGCATGTGCGATATCGGGACGAGTACACACCATTGCATACATGATACTACCAACAGCATTAGAGTAGGGAACTTGTGACATACATTCTATGTCCTCATCAGTTTTTGGTGACAAATCAGCAGAAAACTTAAAATGAGAAGCTAATGGAGTACTTACCGGTTTTGCGTCTTTCATCCCAAAACGCTCAGCAACTTTCTCTATGAAGCTTCTTTGAGTTAAGTAAATTTTACCGGCAGCTCTATCTCTCTTAATCTCCATTCCCAAAATTTTCTTTGCTCCTCCTAGATCTTTCATCTCCAAACTCACCATTCAACTGATTCTTCAAATTGTTGATCTCAGACTTATTCTTGGCAGCAATTAACATGTCATCGACATATAAGAGTAGATAGATATATGAATCATCAGATAACTTTTTGAAGTACACACAGCTATCAGAATAAATTCTTGAGACACTATGCACCATCATAAACGAGTGGAACTTCTTATACCATTGTCGAGGTGACTGCTTTAAGATGACTTCTTGAGTAGACAAACATGGTCTTCTTTTCCTTCAACTTCAAAACCTTCTGGTTGAGACATGTATATGGTCTCTTCAAGTTCACCATGTAAAAACGTAGTCTTCACATCTAGTTGCTCTAACTCGAGATCATGAATAGCAACTAAACCAAGCAAAACACGAATAGAGATATGTTTAACAACAGGTGAAAAAACATCGTTGAAATCAATACCTTGCACCTGACTATAGCCCTTTGCAACCAAACGTGCCTTGTATCTTGCTTTCTCGACCCCAGGTATGCCTTCCTTTTTCTTGTAGACCCATCTACATCCAACGATCTTCTTTTCAATAGGAGGCTTTACTAGTTCCTAAGTTTTATTTTTATGAAGAGACTCCACCTCTTCTTGCATAGCCACCAACCACTTACCAGAATCATCACTCGAGACGACTTCACTATATGTGACTGGGTCATCAGATCATTCGATTTCTTGTGCAGCGACACAAGCTATGGTAACATAATCATCAAATCTCGAAGGCATTCGTCTCTCTCTTAAGGGCCTTCCTCTGGCAATGATTTCAGTCTCTATCTCATTTGGCTTTTCATGATTTTCGGATGGAGACTCCACCCTAATACCTTGCATCTCTTTGTTCTTCTTCTCAGAACTCTCCACCTTAGTGTCAGAACTAACACTTTCCTTATTTGGATGAAGCATGGTATTCTCATCAAAGATGCAATTTCTGCTAATTATGGATTTTGGTGTCTTTGGATCAGTAAGCCAAACTCTGTATCCCTTCACACCATTCGGATAACCCAAAAATATGCCCTTCTTTGACCTAGGTTCTAACTTTCCATTGTTCGAATGAACATAGACAGGACATCCAAATATCCGCAATTCAGAATAATTAGCAGGTTTACCAGACCATACCTCTTCAGGAGTCTTACACTCAATTGACGCGGATGGAGAACGATTCACCAAGTAACAAGCTGTCGCTGCAGCCTCTGCCCAAAAATGTTGCGTCAATCCAGAATTACTCAGCAGACAACGAACCTTTTCCAAAAGGGTTCTATTCATGCGTTCGGCTACGCCATTCTATTGGAGTGTCCCACTAACTGTGAGATGTCTCACTATGCCCTCTTTTTTGCAGAATGAATTAAATTCCCCACTACAGAACTCCAACCCATTATCAGTTCTCAAGCGCTTAACTTTCTTTCCAGTCTGCTTTTCAACTAATGCCTTCCAATCTCTGAAGGTCTCAAAAGCTTCAGACTTATTCTTCAAGAAATAGACCCAGAATTTTCTTGAAAAATCATCAGTCAATGTCATCATGTAACTTGAACCACCTTTTGATGCAACACGTGATGGTCCCCAAAGATCAGAGTGAATATAATCCAACGTACCTTTAGTTTTGTGTATTCCAGTGCTGAAGCTGACTCGTTTGTGTTTGCCGAAGACACAATGCTCACAAAACTCCAAATTGGATATATTCCGATCACCCAAAAGACCCCTCTTACTCAGCATTGCCATGCCTTTCTGACTCATATGTCCAAGTCTCATATGCCACAACTTCGTAGTATCTGTTTCGTTTATAGAAGAAACAGAGGCGGAACCCATAACAGTAGACCCCATCAGATAATACAGCCTACCAAATTTCTTCGCCTTCATAACTACCAGCACACCTTTACTAACCTTCAGAACTCCACCTTCACTAGTGAATCTGCAACCAGTATCATCTAAAGCAGATAATGAGATAAGGTTTTTCTTAATATCAGGAACATACCGAACGTCTACCAATGTTCGAATCACGCCGTCATGCATCCTAATCTTCACAGAACCAATACCAGAAACTTTATAAGGTTGGTCGTTGCCCATTAACACAACACCTCTTTCGGATTCCTCGAAAGAAGTGAACCATTCTCTTTGCCGGCAGATATGGAATGAGCACACAGAATCAAGAATCCACCCTTGATCAGATCTAGTATTATCATCAATGACTGTGTAGACATCACAGTCTTCATCCTTATCTTGCATAACACTGGCTTCTGGAGGTTTCTCTGATTGTTGACTATTTTCTTTATTCTTTTTTTGAAGAGTCCAACAATTCTTTTTTATGTGTCCTTTCTTCTTACAATAATGGCAAACCACATACTTGGACTTTGATTTTGATCTAGAGCGATTTTTACCAGATTCTCTAGATTCGGGTCTTCCTCTAACCATTAAACCTTCAGCAGGATGATCTGCTCGGTTTTTGGACATCTGGTTATCAAATAACTCCTTCGAATAAAGTGCCGATTTGACGTCTTCCAACTTTAGAGAAGTATTACTATAGATCAACGTCTCTCTAAAGTTCTTGAAAGAAGGAGGTAGAGAATGAAGTAACATGAGGGCTTGATCTTCATCTTCATACTTGATGTCCATGTTAGATAGATCCATTACAATAGAAGAGGATTCATCAATATGAGACTTGATGGACGTACCTTCTGCCATCGACAGGGTGTATAAACGATGCTTGGCGATCAATTTTGTAGTGAGATTCTTTGTGATATATAGAGCCTCCAATCTATCCCATAATCCTTTTGCAGTATTCTGATCGATAACCTCTCTCAGAACCTCATTAGACAAACACAATTGGATCATGGATAATGCTCTCTCATCTATCCCCACCATCTTCTCTTCATCCCACGATTTGGGAAATTCTTCTTTCTTCAAAAGCGCCTTCTGCAATCCATGATGTGTCAGAATTGCTTTCATCTTGACTTTCCACATAGCGAAACTCATGTTTCGATCGAACTTCTCGATATCAAACTTTGTTGATGATGTTGATGCCATGACTAAACCCAACTTATGCTCTGATACTAGTTTGTTAGGAATAGAAGAGACAGAATAGCACCAACCAGAGTAGAAACAGAACAACAAAGTATGGAAAGTAGAAAGAGACACAAGAGATTTAACGTGGTTCGGCAATGTTTAAAGGGATTACAATCCACTATAATGATCAAAGGGATTACAAGATATCACACAAAATAGCCACAAAAGGCTACACTCAAATCTCACAACCCAAGGCACCCAAACTAAAACCCCTAACTCTCGAATGTGTTTCCCACACTCACAATGTGAAATTCTCTTTAGAACTGGATGCTTTCTTCTTTGTGAGACGCCTCTATTTATAGTGATCACAAAACCCACTTTCCTAATAGTTTCTTTCCAATAAGGAAAAGTAAACCATAACAATTGGGAAAAACAAATCTCCTCAAATTAGAAAAACTAGCAAATAGGAAATAGATCCCAAAACCAAAATAGAAATTCCTTTCAAAAAGAATTCCTAGTGAATCAAGTAATTTAGGATTCCTTATTATTCAAGGCATCCTAACATATGGATATTTTAACCGTCTACATAAATTTATTCAAATGAAGTTTATACAAAATATTAAATAGTGAAATTTTCACAATATAATTTATTCTAAAACATGTATGTAGTTCTGTCAAACTAGCTGCCCGAGGCTAAATCTCGTCCATGCCCACATGGTTACGAGCCTGAAGTAGTCCGCGTTCAAACGGTCCAAAATTGAATATACATATGTATCTTATTTCATTATATATATATATATATATAAAAGAAATTATTTTACTTTATCAATTATAAGCTAAAATTAAATACACATATGTATCTGTTGTGAAAATTTTTTGAAAGTACAATGCTATGAGAACTAAAAAGACATATACCAATCACTCCTAAAAATACATAAAACTTTCAAAGTAATAAATGAACCAAATCAAAATTCATCGTAGTTTTAAAATTTTTTTAAAAAAAAGAAATCAAAACAAAAATACATATATAATTACAAGTATAACCTTCTTTCTCCCATGTAAAGAGTATCTTCTTTTCATAAAGTAAAAAAAGAAACATGATCGTAGGTGAAAATTGCAATTGATGCTACTCTTTTTACAAAGTAAAGAGTAAAGTCTAAAGCACCTTCGTGATTTTCCATAAAAAAAATAAAATTGATGCTATTCTTTTTACAAAGTAAAGTACTCAGTAATTTTCAATGAAAATTGAAATTGATCTCGGATGAAATTCAAGAGGAAAAAATGGGATTAAGAGAAAAAAAAATTCTTTAAAAGAAATTGCCTCGAGAGCCATTTTTAGTCAATGTAGTTTTTAATATATTGTTTTGCTTTTAATTTTATAATAATAACGGAGAATTTCATTTCTTTTCTTTTATAACTTTTATTTATGCTATACAATCCAATTTTAAAACTTTCACAAAAATATTGTTTCAAATTTTAACTTTTCAAAAATAGGCTTTTAGAGTTTATTTTTGAAGATTAAAGTTTTGAATGAATAAAAATATAAATGAATTTTTTAAAAATTAGTTTTACAATTTTAAATTTTGTTGGGACTATTTTATATATATATTTTTATAATACTAAGACTGTTGGCACCTGCAAGGCAGGTGCCCCACCTATCCACTTTTTATTATTATAATTTTTTAAATGTAATTATTAAAATAACATTTTTAAAAAAATTAAATAAATATCTTAAATGACTTCCTCCTTATTATATTTTAAATAATTTATATCATATTTTATTTATTTTTTTACTTGAATTTATATTTATTATTTTTTACTTGAATTTATATTTATTATTTTTAGAAATTATCTTTTTAATCTTTAAACTAAATAATAAAATAGTACAAAATATAATTAATTATAAATAAAATTGAATTTATAATATAAATTTATTAATAAATTTATGGTAAATTATAAATATATTTTTTAAAATCGTTTTCATGTACTGGTATGGTTTTATGGAGAATTTAGTAAAGTTGTGGTGGTTTTTTGGGATACACTATAAATTAAAAATGTTTATGTTTGTAAATTATTTTAATTATATATTAAAATTATTTAAATTTTAATTTTAATTTTATTTTAATTAATTTTTATTTTAAAATATTTAGATTTGAATTATTTTCTTAACTTTTAAATACAATTTAAATATTTTGTAAGTTTTAAATTTTAAATTAATTTATTCCAAAATTTTATAAATTTTTAAATAATAAAAATATATATTTTTAAAATCTATTTATTTAATATATTTTTTTTTATCCTTAAAAAAAGTATCCTTCACCCTATGATTAACGTGTTTCTTCTTTTTCTTTGACATATTATTAAATTTCTTTTTTAGTTGATGTGTACCTCAAATTTAATTATTTTTTTGTATGTTTTATTATAATAAATTATATTATTTTATTTTATTATATTTAAATTATTAATTTTGACACTTATATTTTAATACAAATAACTAATTTCAATTCAATAGTAATATTAGCTAACTATTTAAATATTCATGAACTATTTATATAAATATTAATTAATAAAATATATTCTCCTTAAAAAAAATAAAACATATTTTGAAAGTTTTGATTTTTTCAATTTAATTAGTACATTGTCGAAAATATATTTTAAATAATAATAACATTATTATTATTACCTACTGAATTTTCTTATATGAGAGAGTAGGTTGTATTCTAAGTAACTTGTATTCTAAGTAACGAAAAAAAAAAAGTAGGCTTTCGTTTAAGTAATTATATCAAAATTTAAAATTGACGAGAAATTATACCAATTTTTATTTTGAAATAAAATTGGAAAAAGTAAATTTTGAAATAAAATTGGAAAAAGTACGCGACTTTCAAGATGTGGAGGTTAGTAACTTACATGATAGTGAATTCAATTTTTTTTTTTAATATTATTTTAATAGTGTACTTGTGAAAAAAATTTAAATGGATAAAAAGTTATTGTAAATTAAAATTGTGTGTTTGTGTAAATTGCTATTAAAGGGAAATTAAAAATATAAAAAAATCTCAGAAAAAATTCAATGTAATTCCAATCATATACATGGTAAATGGAAATGTGTATTCATATGATTGAACGGTATAATTTTTTTTTTATAAAAAAAGGTTAAAAAAAATGTAAATGAACATGCATTTCGAATGGCAAATTTGTAAATAAATATAACAAACTGCATGGTTGAATGTATTGAGTTGGACCAATTGATTGGTTGAAAAAAAAACAAAAAGTCAAACGAATGTAATAAAAGCAGATTTAGTAATAGCCAGTTTGTAATATATGTATAATCAAAGTGCAAAATAGGAAAGAAAAAATCAAACATAAGGGTATATTTAGAATGTGGATAGGCTCTTTTATATATAATAATAATAATAGTAATAATAATAATAATAATAATAATAATAATAATAATAATAATAATAATAATAATAATAATAATAATAAATAATACGATTATAAAATACCCGCACCTAGGGTATTCGAGCCGAGTTGGAGCTCATATAGACTCGGGCTCAGCTCGAGGCTTGCCAAATTTTTGGCATTCAAGTTCGGGTTCGGACTAGCGAGCTTATATACAAGTTCGGGCTAGCGATCTTATGGACGAATTCAGGCTCGGCTCAAAGTTCGGTCCGGTCTTGATTCGTTAAAATATATAAAATAAATTATTAATTTAATATATTATTTCAATATAATTTTATTTAAAAAATATAAATATATAATATAATAGGCTCGTTTAGGCTTGTCAAGCTCGACTTGTTTTAAGCTCGGATTCGAACTTGACTCGTTAAAAGTTTATTTGAATTCGAGTTCGAATAAAAATTTAGACGAGTCGAATTCGAGTTCAAATTTAGTCGAGTCGAGTTCCAACCGCTCGCAAGCTGGCTCCCTTGTTTCTAGCCCTACCTGCACTGTACTCGTGCAGTTACAGATCCAATCAACACAAACTTGAAAAGTCTGCTCTTCACAATTACAAAATATAGGCACGCAGGCAGTAGACCCGCGCGGGTGCAGGGCCCAAATTGACAGCCATATGGGAAATCCAAATATTCTATAACACCACCAAAGTATTTAAATAACAAGTATATGTATATTATAACTCTTACCAAATCAAACTAGCCATCATCGTCCAAATGTAATGAAATAAAACTAAGATAGAAATAGGTGATTCATATATTAAGGCGATAGGTAGGAATAAGCGAAAGAGGGTTTGCCCTAAAAATGGTCTGACTAAACACATCAGTCATGTCCAATTCAGCAGGCGAAATACCACCTGGAAGCTCCCAATCAAAGCAGTGCATGAGTTGCGCCAGGACAATTCGAATCTCAGTCACAGCCAATTGCATCCCGGCACAAGATCTACGTCCTGAGCCGAATGGAATCAATTGAAAGTGACGTCCACGATAATCCACCTTACTGTCAACAAACCTTTCCGGAATAAACTCTTCCGGATCTTTCCAGAAACTCGGATCTCTTCCAATAGTGTACATATTGAACACAACAGTTGATTCTTTTGGAATATGAAACCCATCAATCGTGCAATTTTCAGTAGATTCATGAGGAATCAATAACGGAGATACAGGCCTAAATCTCAGGATTTCCTTTATAACCATCTCTAGATATTCTACTTTGTCCAGGTCGGATTCGTCGACCATACGGTCTAAGCCCACCACACTTTCGATTTCTTTTTGTAGTTTCTTCATCACCCTTGGATGTCTGATTAGTTCTGTCATTGCCCACTCCATTGTAGCTGCTGTTGGGTCAATTGCAGCCGCTAGTAAATCCTGATACATAAACAAATCATTAACTATTAATCGTTAATTCAACAAAACTATGATATTAATATTAAAATTAAATGGACTTCATTTACAGTTATCATAGCCTTGACAGTGTCTCGATCAAGTTGGTAGTCGAGCATCACATCTAGAAAGTCTTTGGATCTATTTTCATCTCTTTGAAGATGCTCAGCAATGATCATCTCAAGGAATTCATCAAGAACCTTAGACAGAGTCTTCATCTGCTCTATACGTCCATTAACATCAAGAAAACGAAGTTGAGGAATGTAATCACTGATGTTCGGAGTTGCTAACAGTATCAATCCTTCTCTAAGAATCTCTTTAAAACCAATCTGATTGATCTCCTCCACATATTTCTTCCCAAACAACATTCTATACACCAAATCCATCTTCAGATTCTTGACGGCAGCACTGAAATCCACAGGAGCTCCAGAACAGGCAGCCTGTTTCATGGTCTCAATCAAGAGACCGATTTCTTCTCTTCTCATAGATTTAAAAGAATTGATTTTTTGAGCGGTGAATAGCTCCGAAGTACACAGCTTCCTCAGGTTTCGCCAATGAGAAGTTCCGTACGGACCGAAAACCAAATCCTTACGGTTATAGGCGAAGTACTTGCAGACAAGCAAAGGAGGTCTGCTGGCGAAAATCTGGTCGTGGTTTTTCAAGAACAACTCGGCGGCTTGTGGCGATGAGACCACGATAGTTGGCTTGGAGCCCAAGCGTAAGTGCATGATTGGACCGTATTTTAGGGACAGTTTATGGAGGCTCTTTTGAGGAAATTTTCCCAACATATGAAGGCATCCGATAATAGGAAACCCTCTTGGACCTGGAGGTAGTTTGTTTGTCGTTGAATTTCTTTTCCAAATTAATAAGACAAGTGAAATGGCTGCAACTGCTATACTCCACGTCCAGGACATCATCATCAACCTGTGCAACAGTTAGAATGTTAAATATGTTTTGTTTCCTGCTGAGTATACAATTATTGTACTGTGCATACATATTTATAATAATACTACATACCTTTTGTAGAAACTATCTAACATTAAATTTATAGGGTATAGTATACTGCCAAACTATATTTATTGGAATGATATAGATATAGGTGTACCGAACAAATAATTGAAAAATAAAAAAGTCAAATAATCAATAAAAACATTAATAATTTTTTTTAAAAAAAAAGGGTGAAATTTATAGCAAATTTCATATGTTTTATTAGTAGCTTGATTGATTGGATGATGTTCATTTTTTAATTTTAATTAAGTTAATATATTATTTATTTTAAATTTATAAATTTTTAAAATTAAAAAAAAAAATCACATCGACCCCTCACGGTTTTATTGTGGTTGATCATTGGGTTGAGGCCTTGCCACTAGTAAATTTGGATTGGTATTATGAGAGGGGATGGAAAGGAATAGATTAAGATTTTTTAACTTATCATTGTTTAGATTATATATTTTTGGATGGAAACTAATGGAATGGAGTGGTATACATCCCTCTCATTCTATCACAATTTCAAAATTTCTTCCCTCCCAAATTGGGAGAAAAGCAATGGAATGGAATGGTTATTTTATATTAAATGTCATTTTACCTCTTTTAAACATTTTAAAAAATTAAAAGTCAGGAATGTAATAGTAATTAGTGCACTTAAAAGCTTTCCATTCCATAAACTTTTAAAGTTTGCCAAACAATGGAATGGTAAACATTTTCCATTCCATCATAATTTTATCCAAACGATGAAATGGTATATTTTTTCCATTTCGCTCTATTCCATTCCTTTCCACTTCTTTATATTCTATTCCACCACATTCTATACCACCAATCCAAACTTACCCTAAAGAAATTTTATGTTGAGATTTGTCTCGCCACTAAACAAATTTTGATTGGGTCGTCTCCCTGTAATGAGATTTCGAATTGCTTTATCTCTCTATTAAAGAGATTTTGAACACTAAAAATCACATAGTCAAGATGATGGGATCGAAAGAGTAAGTATCAAAACGTAATCGGAAACTTAAGAGCAGTGAATAACAACTCCACAAGTAGAAAAACGATTTGAATGGGAGTTAGGTTCCTATTTTAATAGGAACATGGAAGAGATATTAAGCCATTCGACCCGATCCTCCTTAAAAAAAAAGAATCTCCGCATAATTGAAATTTTGTCAGCTACGGCTTGCTTTAGACTTTGGGCTTGAGCCTGTTTGCGTTTGGGACGTGGACCTTTTATTCCGAGCCGGGTTTGAGATTCTAGCACACTCCAGGAGATACCATTAATCTACTGTTATAATTGAAACAAACAGAGTCGTAGAAAAACGGATCAAAAGCAAGATACAGAGAAGAGTGGTTTACTGAATGAGAAATACTATTAAGATTAATTTGAAAGTTCAGTACAATATGAAACAACGGAAGCAACTATTTAAAGACTCATTCTACTGCATAATCCCTAGAATATCTCTAATAACATGAAGTGGTAGTTAAAGATAATGGTAACCACCCATTAGCTTAATAATAGCTATCCACTATCAACACTTATTTGACTTGGTAAAATAAAGCTAAATCAAATAAAACAACTGACATAAGAAATAAAGAAAAAAAAAAACCACTAAGCTGCACTAATTTTTGACACTCCCCTTTAGTGCTGACTTAGGATCAACAACTCCTAATTTCTCTCGAAAGATCTCAAACTTAGACTTCAGCAGCGCCTTAGTAAATATATCAGCAACTTGGTCATTGGTGTGAACTCCTTTCAACGCAATCTCTTCATCCAAAACTTTCTCACGGATAAAGTGATGACGAACTTCGATGTGCTTTGTTCGACCATGGAAGACTGGATTAGATGCAAGTTTCACAGCACTTTCATTATCACATTTAATCTTCACAGCATAGTCCACTTTGCACAAAATATCACCAATCAACCTTTTCAACCAAATGCACTCTTGAGCAGCAATTGTAGCAGCAACATATTCAGATTCAGTGCTTGATAAGGCAACAACAGGCTGTTTTTTTTACTACACCAAGATATCACAGCTGAACCAGTATTAAAACAATAACCTGATGTTGAGCGACGATCATTTGTATCTCCAGCCCAATCCGCATCTGTAAATCCACTAAGCAAAAACTCATTACTCTTTGTATATAAAAGACCATAATCAAGCGAACCTTTTATATACCGTAATATTCTTTTAGCTGCATCTAAATGGGGAACTCTTGGATCTTGCATAAACTGAGAAACAACACCCACAGAATATGAAATTTCGGGTCTTGTGATGGTTAAATAAATTAAACTTCCAACCAGTTGTCGAAACTTTCTAGCATCCATTAATAGCTTCCCCACATCCTTTCTTAATTTGAGATTTGCTTCCATAGGAGTGCTCATTTCTTTTGACTCCCCCATACCAAAGCGATCCAAGAGAGCCTTTGCATATGCTTTCTGAGAAACAAAGTACCCATGTTTCGACTTTTCTACTTCCAAGCCAAGAAAGCAATTAACTTCTCCCAAATTTTTCATTTCAAAGCGCACAGATAAACCATTCTTCAAACGAGAAATCTCACCTTCATCATTTCCGGTCATTATCATATCATCAACATATAACAATACTAATATATGAACCTTTGATTCTAATTTTATAAATAAACTAGAATCTGAACCAGAAACTTTAAATCCACAAAAGATGAGATATTGTGCAACTTTACCATACCAAGCACGAGGTGCTTGCTTCAAACCATAGAGTGCTTTCTTCAATCGGCAAACATGATTTGGAAATTGTGTAGATACAAACCCTTGAGGCTGCTCCATAAATACTTTTCGATCCAATTCACCATAGAGAAATGCATTCTTCACGTCGAGTTGCCACAACTTCCAACTTTTGAAAGCAGCAAGGGAAAAAATTGATCTCACTGTCACCATTTTCGCTACGGGACTAAATGTTTCTTCATAGTCTAGCCCATAACTCTGAGAAAAACCACGAGCAACTAATCGAGCTTTAAACCTCTGAATTGTTCCATCTGAATTTTTCTTCAATCGGAAAACCCATTTACAAGTGATAGGCACACACTTTGCTGGTTTTGAAACTAACTCCCAAGTTTCATTTTTGCTTAAAGCTTTCATCTCATCCTCCATTGCTCTTTCCCAGTTTGGTAAACCTTTTGCCTCTTCATAGCTAATTGGTTCTTCTCCATTTAACATTCCTGTGAAGAAACATGAGGTTATGTGCAATAATTAATTCTACCTCATAATCTCGAAGATAGTCAGGTTGCCTTATTTCCCTTGTTGATCTTCGAACAACTTGTTCATTGTTTCCAGCTCCTTCAATGTTTTGTACAGAAGTTGAATCTTCTTCCTCACCAAAAACAACTTGCATAATTACTTCTGGGAAAATTTGCTCCAAACTACTTTGGTCAGCAGCGAACTTCTGAGTAGGAAATGGAGATGATATTTCATCAAAAACCACATCTCTAGAGGTAGTAAACTTCTTTGTTTCTGGATTCATACACCTCCAACCCTTTCTGTAAGCATCATAGCCAACAAATACACACTTTTTCGCTTTCGAATCAAGTTTGGTTCTATTAGATTTTGGAACGTGAACATAACAAATAGAACCAAACACTCGAAAGTAATTCACACTAGGCTTCACATCATATAAAATCTCAAATGGTGATTTTTGTGTACCTGGCCATGGAGGTAATCTGTTTACTACATGAGAAGCGCATTGAATAGCCTCCGCCCACAACTCCAAAGGAAGGTTTTTATCATATAGCCAAGAAAGACTCATTGAAGTTAAATAACCAAGCTTTCTTTCTGAAACTCCATTTTGCTGAGGAGTGTTCGGACATGTTAACTGACGAAGAATAGCGTTATCATCACAGTATTGAAAGAAATCACTTGACATGTACTCTCCACCATTATCGCTCCGAACATATTTTATCTTCTTCCCAAATTCTTTTTCAACAGCATCTTTGAATTCCATAAACTTTGACAAGGCTTCATTCTTTTCCTTCAAAAATTTCACCCAAGTGAATCTTGAGTGATCATCCACGAACACCATTACGTAACGATGGCCACTGTAACTTGGTGTCTTGATTGGCCCCATCAAGTCTGTGTGAACCAATTCAAACAATGTGGATCTTCTAGTTGATGATGCTTTAAAAGGAAGACGATGAGATTTTCCATATTGACAACCCTGACAGATCACATCTTCATGTATGTTCTTCAAAGTTGGCATGCCATCTACCAACTTTTTAGTAGAAATTTGCTGCAACATTTGATAACCAACATGACCGAGTCGTGCATGCCAAATTGCAGCATTATCTATTTGGCTAGTTTTCTTCACATACGCTTCACCTGCTGACATAACAAACAATGATCCTTTCTTTTCACCAGTAAGGACAACATCAGCAGCAATGTTTTTCACACTATCAAGCACCTTTACATCATTTGGACCAAACAACACATATTTTCCAGAGTCAGTAATTTGAGAAACTGATACCAAGTTTTTCGTCAAACCTGGAACATGGTAAACATCATTCAATTTGATGCTTTTATCCTTCGTATCATCACGAACGACAATTACCACATCACCTTCTTTTTCTACTGGGTAAGTCGAGTTATCTGCAGTAATAATAACTCGTTCTCCATTGTGTTTATGCGTCTCCAAGAATAATGTATCATTGCCAGTAACATGATGTGAACAACCGGAGTCAATGATCCACTCCTCTTTGTTGTTAATGCCATTGACAGAAGTTGAAGCCAGTGACTTACTTCGAGTTTCAACATTGAAGCATTGCTCCCACTTCAGCTTGTCATCTTCAACCTCTGTAGTTGCAACATTAGCTTTGAAGAGTTTCACACGATAATTTTTCCTGATATGCCCCGGTTTTTTGCATCTATGACAAATGATGGACTTTCTTCTTTGTGAGCTCGCATCCGTCTCTACATTTGAATTTTTCTCTGAATTTTTGCTCCCCCCAGATGCATTCTTGTTCCCAGTTTGTGCATTCTTGTGACTAGACTTGCCTTTGGTAAAGAGAACAGCATCAGCATCTTGATTTGTTGACATCTGTTTGGCCAAGGCTTCTTGATTACTTAGAAGACTCTCTAAATCTTCCACTGATGGTTGTTTCTCCCAACCTTGAATAGAAGTAATATATGGTCCATATTCCTTCTTCAATCCACGAATGAGATATCGACGCAAACGTGCTTCACTGATTTTTTCAGTACTATCTACCTCTGAAACTTCAGCACACAAATTTTTAACTCGCAAAAAATATTCAGAGATAGACATATTACCCTGTTTTATCATTGCCAACTCATTTTCCAAAAACTGCAATCTTGCAGTATTTTTCTTGGTGAACAACTTCTCAAGTGTATCCCAAACTTCTTTTGGAGAGCTAATATCACGAACATGATCAATGTACTCCTTGCTGATTGTCGTCCTCAAAGCAAAGAGTGCCTTGCCACACTTGACCTTCCACTTCTTTCTAGCATCAGCATTTTGGGGTGTATTAGCAGGTATAATATCAATACCAGAAACTATCTCCCATAAATCCTGACCTTGAAGGAAGGCTTCCATGCACATCTTCCAATATTGGTAGTTTGTGCCCACAAGCTTCTCCATACCGAACTGTTGTGTATTTCCCCCGTTTGAGATCTCCATCACTACAAACGACAATTCCTCTTCTCACACTTCAAACCCCTCCAACAAGTTAAACTTGAGAAACAGAAGATTGAAAATATTTAATGACCCGGCTCTGATACCATGAAACAAACAGAGTCGTAGAAAAACGGATCAAAAGCAAGATACAGAGAAGAGTGGTTTACTGAATGAGAAATACTATTAAGATTAATTTGAAAGTTCAGTACAATATGAAACAACGGAAGCAACTATTTAAAGACTCATTCTACTGCATAATCCCTAGAATATCTCTAATAACATGAAGTGGTAGTTAAAGATAATGGTAACCACCCATTAGCTTAATAATAGCTATCCACTATCAACACTTATTTGACTTGGTAAAATAAAGTTAAATCAAATAAAACAACTGACATAAGAAATAAAGAAAAAAAAAACCACTAAGCTGCACTAATTTTTGACATCATCTAGGACTACTATTTTATTAGATATATTCATCATGTTCATGTTCAAACCAATTAATAAACAGATGAGATGCTGCTTGAATAATTTGGATAAGTCAAGAAAATAAATCTATAACACAGAATTTGTCATCATTTTCTATCTCATAACAGATACACATGTAACAGCAATGACATATTACAGGAACTGTACAGGTCTATTTCACCTTTTATTGAATTGAAATGGATAATAGATATTCGAAATCAATGTTCTCGGTTTACATAAGAGAATCACCGGAAGGAAAACTTTTGTGTGGATCAGTAAATGCAGCAACATTTCCAGGACGTGAAAACACCATCTGCATCATAATCACACTTGTTTAATTTCTATTTCTTCCATATAGATATAACAATTAATGTAATAACATGTTACCTGATAATCCCCTAAGGTTCTAGATTTAAACCCAGCAGCACAGTAATCAAAATAATATTCCCATGTTCTAACGAACTTCTCATCAAATCCCAAAGCAATAACTTCACTACAACAAATCATACATATTCAGAGATTAAAATACACTTTTCACAACTTTGATGTATAGATATGTTATGTTTACCTTTGTTTGTCCAGTAGATTTTTTCTCCAGTGTCTAAGAGTTTGGTGGTAATGTATCCCAATATTTTCCACATGTTCCACGCTGCACCAATATTGATTTAAGTAGTAATAATATAATCATCATTAGACCAATAAATGGAGATTAGATAAGTCTGATATACCAGAGTCTGGAAGCAGAAGTCATAGCAGTTGTGATCCTATGAAGTGAAGGCAAGCATCCACCTGGAAATATATATTCCTTTATAAAACCTGGACTCAATCTATGCTCATCATATTTCTGATCCGGCACTGATATATACTGAAAAAAAAAATGTCCATCGATTATCTTCAATTTACTTCCGATCCATAAACAATGAATTAATATATAATATACCTGTAGAACAAAAAGGCCATCTTGTGCCAGTAGTGAATCGCAACAAGCAAAGAACTCTTCAAAGTACTCATGCCCAACAGCTTCTATCATCTCACTGGTACATTAATTCCATTGGGAGTATACTTAAATTACATGTATTGTGTTAATTAATGATAATATGGACGAATTGGACAGAATTACTTACGTGGAAATGATTCTATCGTATTTTTGTGTTTTGGGTAATTGGCGGTAATCACAGTGAATTAATGTGACGTGGTCCTGAAGTCCAGCTTTGTTGACTTTGTTAGTAGCATATTTATATTGCTCCACAGAGAGAGTGATGCCTGTGTACTTGCATCCTGTTCTTTTCACTATTTCAATTGCTAACGACCCCCACCCACAGCCAATCTCTAGAACATGATGCTCTTTGCTGATTCTTGCCTTTATGGGTTTAAATTATATATTTCTTTCAGAAGCTAATACCAACTTATCTGAATTTAGTCGAGGAAATTATTATATTTAATTACCTTGTCTATTAGGAGGGAGATTTTTCTCAGTTGTGCAACTTTTAACTCTTCTGCTTCGTCCTGTTAAGCAAATTCATGCAAAATATTTTATTTATTTTTAAAATTAAAATAAATCTATGCGTGACAGTTACCTTAAATATTCCACACGAGTATGTCATTGTTTCGTCCAAGAATAGAGAGAAAAAATCATTGCTCTGTAAACCAAAATAAGAATATACTAATGATAAATAAATGTTCATGTTAATAATATTTGCTAAAAATATGAAATTGATAAATAAAAACTATTTTTGATTTCTATTTGATTATAAATATAGTAAGAGAAATTTAGGATTATTTCCTGCTTTCAATTTTTTAGATTTTGAAATATAATTTCTTCAATAAATAAATTATTATAAATTTAATATAATTTTTAATAAAATAATATATAAATTTATTAAAAATATATACATATGCGTTTTATAGTCCTGTCATGGGAAATTGAAAAATGTTATTTAAAAGTTATATTATATTTTATATATATAATTTATAAATGTTATTTAACATAAACGTTTAACACATTTTATATATATATATATATATATATTATTTTACCTGTTTTAAAATATTGTTTGGTATAGGGATAATATTTATAAATATGATATTTGATTTTGTTTTAATAATTCTAATGAATTAAATTAAATATTTTTCTTTAGAAAAAAGTATCAATATTGAAAATCTATTCCTTCTTTTAGTGACCAATTAACCACCTTTCATAAAATAATTTATTAATAATTGTTTTAAAAAAATAAAAGATTGTTTTAAAGAGTGTCATTGAGGCACTATTTAAGAGTTGATTTAAATCATCCCACCAATCAAATGTTTTTTTTTACCAAATTTAATGCAATATGTATTATTTATACAATAAAAAAATATTTCCATAAATCAAATAAAACCTAAAAATAAAATATTTGATTCTATCCATTTACCATTAATTTAATTATTAATTATTTAACAATATAAAAACTAACAAAGTGAAGACCATCTCCAATGCAAGTCTTTCATCCAAGATTTTCTCCTCATCCAAATCATTAAAGAGACTCATTAATAGAAAATATAAAATTTTCCTCTAATACAAAATCTCTCCCATTTATTCCCAAAAGTTTTTAAAAAAAAAAAATCAAATATATTTTGCTACTTTCCTTTTTTCTCTCTTTACTTAATCTTTTTCATCTTTTTTTTTTATGAACTTTCCACGCCTCTTCTCTTGT
The DNA here is from genome assembly GCA_031304145.1 of Cardiospermum halicacabum. Lineage (NCBI taxonomy): Eukaryota > Viridiplantae > Streptophyta > Magnoliopsida > Sapindales > Sapindaceae > Cardiospermum > Cardiospermum halicacabum. The sequence continues at coordinate 30,099,872 of CM062390.1, read as the reverse complement.
TAATTTTTCTAAAAATGGGACACTTATTTGAGACTAACTTCTAAAAAGCTAGTTGCTCCAATGCAAAGAGACAAAACATCAGTGACGGAAGTAGGGGGCCTACGGGTGCCATGCCCCCCAAGGTTTTTGAAAAAAAAAAGTAAAATATGTTAAATGCATGTACTAAGAAATTGGTTTGCCTTGATGGTTGTTTCTCTAATTAATTTTCATAAGGTCAAAGTTCGAATCCTTGCCTTTTATTTCTATTAATTTTTTAAACATTCTTACTATATTATAAATTTACATGCGAAAAATATTCTCTTTTATTATTTCATTAAACATTCTTACTAATATATTATAGATTTACATGCAAAAAATATTTTCTCTTTTAAATATTTTATATAATGCAAATTTTAATTTATTTTAAAAATATAATTAAAATTATATTTTAAATTAATATTTAAATTTTTGTATGTAATTAAATTTTATAAAATTTTAAAAATAGTTAATTAAAAATATTTAAATGTTTTTATGTATTTTTATTATATAATTAAATTTTATAAAATTTTAAAAATAGTCAATTAAAAATAATTTTAAAATCACTTATAATATTAAAGAATTTTATAAATTGTAAAGTTAATAATTAAATTATAATTCGCATTATAAACATAATAAATTGTATATATATATCATCTTTACCTGCAAGTTTCATATATTAATAAAATTAAATTTATACATTAAGATTTTTTTACCTCCTTTTATAAAAGTAATTAATTTTAAACTATAAATAGTATATTATTATGATAATAATAATAATTATTATTTTTAGTTAGATATTGAAAAATAATTTAAACAATAAAATTAAAGGTTTTAAATTATAAAATAAAATTATTAAAAAAACTTATATATATTTAAAAAATTTATGTTATAATATGAATATTTAGATTAATTAAAATAGTACATAATCTATATTATTTTTTCAAATATTTACTTTAAATACTACCGTACCGTACCGCGGGGCACTGTCCCGCACCCCGTAAATAATAATTTTTATGTTCGGCCCCCCTATCCAATCATCTCTAGCTCCGTCCCTGCCAAACATGAGTCTCTTGTCAAAAGAGAGACTCATTAAGAGATTCCTACTGCGGATGATCTTAAATTACATTAAATAAATTCCAAATTAAATAATTACCAAATCATAATGGGAAGAAATATTTCTACGAGCTTGTGTAAGAGTATTGCGTCTTAGAAAATGGCGGAAAAAATATTTGGCTGAGGCAATAGCAGCAGTGAAGAATAATGGGGACCACCAACCTCTAAATCACAAAATAAAAATATATAATAAATTATATGCAACTATCTATTTTCTTTAGACTAAAAAGATATTATATATATATATATATATATATATTTGATAATCAAATATTTATTAATAGAAAATGATTACATCCAGACAATGAAATTACATGTTCTTCCAATACTTGCTTTGCTAAAAAATCTGCAAATGAATGGCATGATTTTGAAACATAAATAAATTCGAATTTACCTAAATATTGTATGTGGATTAAAATGAAAATTTTCAAATAAAATTAATTAAAAAAAAATCATTCATAATTTTCTCTAAATATTTACCTTTTTCTATTTAATTTTTCATCCCACTGATCGAACTCAGTATTTGCAATGAAAATCTTACAAAAAAAGCAAAAATATATATAAATAAATAATTAAATAAATATAAAATTAATTTGAAAATTAAATAAATAAATTCCAGTTTACCATAAAAAGATTAAGAAGACCGAAATCTTTATCCTCGAAAGAAAAATCTCCATTGATATATGAATCAGCAATCCCAAGCTCAGCTTCCATCATAACCTTCATATGACAATGAATAAAGATTAGTAAAATCTATAATTAAAATAAAACCAAATTAACTAACTATATGTACATATACCTTCCAATAGAATTGAGGACTGTGAATTATCAATGTAGTATGAAGAGAAGGGTTCTTCCTAACACGCTCAAAATCAAAGATTGTGCCTCCATCTTCAACCAATCTGTCACACATTTACAGGCATATAAATAATAATTTGCATGAATAGAGTGGTTAGCAACCATATTGAAACTCACGTCAAACGGCCAGTATTTATAAATTGCTTGAGAAATCTAGTGACGAAAGTACGAGCCCAGGTTTCCATTATTGAAGAAGCCATTGCTCTGAAATTGTACGCTTTGAGTCGGGTTAGCTATACATATTTATAAGCTAATAATGCTCTGCTCTGCTTTACACGTAACTAAATTATTCTTCGAGTAAGAGAAGGACAATAATGCCCTCTTGCAATTTATACATGTATAAACAATTTCAACATTTATTTGGTCCGCCATTACTCATATTACCGACTTGCAAAATTATAAAGCTCGTTTTTCTTTAATTAATTATGCGATTTATCATTTTATTTTATTTAAAAAAAATATTCATTGCTTAGAATTATCTTTTTAAAAAATAGGAGTAAATATATATGAAATATAATGATTTTTATAAAATTTTAAAATGTATTTAAAGTCTCCAAATATGTATTTATAGTTTCTTTTTTTAAAAAAAAAAGTAAAAATTTTGGAACTATAAAAAAATTAAAGATTTTAGAATATTTAATAATAATAATAGTAATAATTTTTTTATAAAATTTATAGAATTTTTGAGTCTCATATATTTTGTGATTTTTGAAAATTTTTAAACTTAATAAATATTTATAGGCTTTTCAAGACTCTAAATATTATCAAGTAAAAATATTATCTCATCCTATTAGTTATTTCTTTGATTTATTTATTTTAATTTTAATTATGAAATATTTTTGAAATCATTTATGTATATTTGTATAAAAAATTTTATTTATTTTTATCGGGTGTTATAATTGTTTCATTTTATTGATAACGTGTGAATTCATACAACTTTTGAAAAGTATATAAAACATCACCATAGAAAAATTACTTTTATAAGATACAAGGTATGTTTGTGTAGAAAAAATGCTTACAACCTTTATACTCGTCATCGAACTAAATTTTCTATATTTCTCTAGTAGATCACATTATAGTATTAATCAAAATTTAAACAAAATTTTTCAAGTTTTAAACACAGTTCCGAAAGATACCAAGGTGAAACCTAGATCGATAATGAAAAAAAAAAAGTATAAAATTTTACCCATGCTTCAAGGCATGTAATAAAAATATTTTGTTAATTACACTAGCTATGACTATGTCATATTTATTATTGATAGTACATTATTATCATTTATTATTATTATTGTAGAATTATGTTGGAGCTATTAACGGTATCTATATTCCTATAATCTATATATATATATAAAGCGGAACTCCCAACGGACCCCACGAAAATGACGTGGCGTCGCTGAGAGTTCAGCAATGGGTTGAAAAACAACTAAAATCGCTGTTTTTTGAGTTTATACCATATTTTGCCAATCAAATCGTGACACGTAAATTCCATATATTCTATTTTGAATTCATTTATTTCTAATTTCAATTCAATTATTTTAATTGCAATGCTCTTCCTCTTTCCTCTTCCTCACGATCTCTCTTCTCTTCTATCTTTGCTCATTCCTTTCTATTTCCTCTATAATCATTTCTTTCGTCTCTCTTCTCTTCTATCTCTGCTCATTCCTTTCTATTTCCTCTATAATTATTTCTTTCGTCGATAACCAAAAATCCAGTTTCCACTCCTGATAATGGCAGCGAAAAAGTTTTTACTTTGCGGCGAAGATACTATTTTCAGAGTTATCTCACATCTGATCTTTCTGGACAATCATCAATCAAGCACAGTTGCTGCTATTGCTTCGCTACTCAAGAGATTTTGAAAGAGATTTTGTAAGGTAAGTTGTTTTTTTAGACCAATCTATAAATTTTAATACACTGCTAAGATCCATACATTAGATTTTACAGAGATTTGGTTATTTTATTTATAGATTTGTTTAAATTTAGGGTTTTTCGATTTCTATTCATAGAAAACGCCATTAAATCAAATAAGATGATGAAATATTAATAAAATACTCTATTTGTTGATTAAGATTTCATTGGAATTTATAATGGAGTTTGCTGGAAATTTGATTCTAATGAAGGATCTGAAAAAGATGGACAGTAATTAAGAGAGCGTTTGTATGATAGAAAAAAGAAACAGATGTGCAAGAAGACGAAGGAGATGTGGTGGTGTCCTCTTCTTCCTTGTGGATTCTGGACATTTGAGAGACACAATGCTCAGATGCGATGGAATGGTCAAATTAGCTGGGTTCCGGGTGGAAGGGCAGGTATGACGATCTCCTTGAGAATAAAACATTTTGATTAAGATTTCATTGGAATTTATAATGGAGTTTGCTGGAAATTTGATTCTGATGAAGGATCTGAAAAAGATGGGCAGTAATTAAGAGAGCGTTTGTATGATAGAAAAAAGAAACAGATGTGCAAGAAGATGAAGGAGATGTGGTGGTGTCCTCTTCTTCCTTGTGGATTCTAGACATTTGAGAGACACAATGCTCAGATGCGATGGAATAGTCAAATTAGCTGGGTTCCGGGTGGAAGGGCAGGTATGACGATCTCCTTGAGAATAAAACATTTTGATTAAGATTTCATTGGAATTTATAATGGAGTTTGCTGGAAATTTGATTCTGATGAAGGATCTGAAAAAGATGTGCAGTAATTAAGAGAGCGTTTGTATGATAGAAAAAAGAAACAGAGGTGCAAGAAGACGAAGGAGATGTGGTGGTGTCCTCTTCTTCCTTGTGGATTCTGGACATTTAAGAGACACAATGCTCAGATGCGATGGAATGGTCAAATTAGCTGGGTTCCGGTAGAAGGGCAGGTATGACGATCTCCTTGAGAATAAAACATTTTAATTGTTGCTATGTTATATTTCGGCTATCTGATTCTATTTTTCATGTGATGATCAGTGCTTTTGATTGATAATTTTATTGTTTTGTGCTGGGGAAATATTTTGGTAGTTGTCTTGGATGAGCCTATTGAGTTGATTTTGTACCTTGGTGGACTTATAGACTCTATTGAATGTGAATATCTTTCTTCTCATAATTACTAAGATAAACTTTTAGCATTTTGAGGAGTAAGTTTATTTGATGTGCAAAAATGTTATTCCATATTTATTGTTTTCTTTTTTATTTGATTATATTCATAATTTCTGGTGCTTCTCTTAAGGTGCTGGTGAATCCGGGAAGTCTACCATTTACAAGCAAGTAAGGCACTCTTATTAGTAGTCTCTTGGTTGTAGGCACTCTTATTAGTAGACTCTTCTGGCTGTTGTAGGTTCATTAGCTGTTTCAGTACTCTGCTTTCTAAATGTATGTTTTCACTCTCACTCACCATTATTATTACTCAGTTTAGCAATCTTGAATAATCATATAACACACTCATTTAGTGAATAACTCGATGATGTGGTCTTTTCATGTTCAATTGTCAAATTTTTTTGCAGATTTTTGTGATTATTATTCTTCAACTGCACTAACATTTGAGGTCGACAAGTTTGATTCTAATGTCTTTCAGTTGGAGATGATAGTGTAAATATATATCTCAAGCCACCTTTATACATAATATTTTTCAAATTTGATTTTATTTTTTCGCAAGCAATGCACTAATCTATTTGGATAGATTAGTGTCATTACTACATGAGTAAAGATTAATGTCATGCCAACCTGACTAAGATTTAGAACAATTTGTTCTTTTGTGATAAAACGTGGATTGTGCACATTGCTAAAGTATTATTTGGTTTGTTAGACACAAATTCAAGCTTAGACTTCCTCTTTAATACTCTTTGTAATGGATGAAATTGAGGACCATCTCTACTATAGCTGCATTGTTTCCTGTGTGGATACCTGATGGTTGGAGCTTAATAATAAATCACATTTTATAACTCTTAATTCTTCCATCGCTTCTTCCATGATAATTGATGTTTATATGTTTGTATTACTGTCAATTTATTCAATGTTTTGTTTAGCAATGACGTATTATTGGACAATAGCATATGCATATCAAAGCATATTTAGGAATGATGTGTTTCATGTAGAATTAAGCTTCCATCTGGTGCGAAGCAGATTATTCCTAGCAGTAACAGAGCTATGATTGGGCAGGTTGCCGATGGAGGTAGGATTGAGAAACCGATGCTTAAGGCTAGAAATGCATACCATAAGTTCAGAGTGAATAGGAAATGCTGGCTAAGGTGCATGGTGTGACTATGAATCAAGTTGAGCATCCTCACGAAGGAGGTAACCATCGGTATATTGGTGATGCGAGTACAGTTAGGCGTGATGCTCCTCCTGGCCAGAAGGTTGGTCTTATTGCTACAAAGAGGACTGGTCAATCGGCTAAGAGGCCAAGCTGCTATTGCTGCTAAGATTGATAAGGTTCAGTTTTGTTAATTTATTATTTTGCATCAAAACAATTTATATATTAAATTTATTTCATGCTTTTATCATTACTATTAGAGTTAATTGATATTTTTTTGGTTTTTTTTGGAGTTAAGATATAGTATATCTAACCTATAGATAATGTGTTGGATCATTTTAGTGTTATAGATTTTTTTTTAATAAGGAGACCTTCAGGTGATGGAAATGGTTGTATGAATAAATTTAGCTGAATTAGATTAGAAAGTGATAATTATGACTTTATAAGGCATATAACATTCACGTTAATTGTCAATTTGGTTAGGTATATAATAAAGATTGTGATTTTTGTTTGTTTATATTTGAAATTATAGATTGATTATTGGTTCTGTGTCACTGTTGTTCTTGATTCTATTCTCAATGGTGAACTTGAAGATGTCAAGCTCTTGAACGGTCTTCTCCTCTAGAAAACAACCAAACTAGGTATGTGTAAATCTCAATTGTCGATATTTAGTTACAATTGTTAAAATCTGAAGATTGATTGAAAAATTATTAATGTACTGTAGATGAATCACACCAATTCATATCAATATTGCCAATGGAGGATTCATATCACTATATTTGTATCAAGATCTGGAGTTGAAGAGTATAAACGTGAGTGGACACAAATACAGTTTAGTGTGTGCAGGAATTTGATGGTGTATCCGGAGAACCAAACAAGGCTTACCAGAAGAGTTGATCTTTCACATCAACTACCTCAAAGTAGATCAGCCCACTTTCACTCTCAATTTCTCAAAAGGTTCAAGTCAAGTGATTGCATAATACTACCAACTCATCTGCTTAGGAAGGCTATCGCAGCGTCATGAAAAATTATCATGCGAACATGATTGTTATCAAACAAGGATTAGAAGAAACAGGAAGGTTCAATATTATCTCAAAGGAAAATGGATTACCATTGGTCGCATTCTCTGAAGGACAGTAAAATCCAAGACGAATTCGAAGTAACAAAGACTGTCATTTCGGATAGATCGTTCTTGCTTACACCATGCCTTCCCATGTGTTGTGATGAGGGAAGATTTTTCCAGGACGCTTGCAGCGCGTTTGGTGCTTGATATCACTATGGTGCTTCGTGAGCTTGCTGCATTGCCTTTTAAGTACGGGGTTGTTCATCAAAATGGGAAAGTTGAGTGTATAGTTGTGAAGAAGACGAAATGACTATTTATTGGAAGAAGTTTGTGTCTACTAGGAATATTAACCAGAATGATTATGGAATGGAGAGACGTGAGAGACTGTGAGAGACTTTAAGTTTTTAAGTGTTTTTTGAAATTATTATAAAATCATTGAATGGAATAAACTCTAAAACTACTTCTATGGATGAAATTTTATGGATGAAATTTATTGGCTTAAACTCTGGCAGCAGCTCAACTTATTTACCCTTCATTTCTCATTGCTTTAAAAAGGTAAAAATAAATAAATAAATCTAATGCTATCATCTTTTACAACTGATTGTGAAGCAAATTATCTTATTCTTACTTAATAGAAGTAACATACTCAAAGCCAGGTGAATAAAGTAGCACAAAATTGATTCTTACAAATTAATTAATTACAATAACTCAAAAAACAGCGGATACAATAACACGGGATGATTAAAAAAAATTAATATGCCAAAATTACTAAAAGCCAAATTTTTATAAATCATTCATAAGAATAACATGACTCTAAAGACAAGAATCAGAAATCTTAGACAACTTATAAACAACTAGAATTTGGTTAATCATGACTAAAACTATAACAGTAGTCAAATGTCTGTAGCAGGTCAAGTGTAAGCATGAGAATATTGATGTAGAAGGTAAATGGAAAGATACAAAGAACACAATATTACCTTTTAAATACGCCTCCAAGACCTCAGAAGCACATTTTGTATCTCTACAAAACAATCTAGAAGCCTTTAGCAAATTATAATAATTATTATGATAATAAATTATAATAATCAGTTTATAAGGAAAAAAAACTAAATAAATAAATAAATTTTCTTTGACAAATTATTTAAATAAAAATTTTGTACCATTAGGATAAAAATATCATAGTTCTATTTAATTTGATAGGATAACATCAAATCAATTCCTTTCATAATAAGATGGTAAAATAATTTATTTGAATAAATATTTTTGGAATATGAATTTAATTTTTTAGTTGAAATAACATATTTTTATTATGGGAATAACTAATGTAAAAAATTAGATTTATTAGTAAAACTATTTGAATAATTTTTTTTTTTTTTAGTGAAGTAAATGTAGATAGTATAAGTTAGACTTTAAAGCAGCTCATAGACTTAAAGCATGTATAATTACCTCTTAAATGTGATAGTATGTAAACCCACCCAATTTTCTAAGGATAAAAACTTAAATAACAAAAATAGATATAATAAAAATATATAATTAGTTTTTTAAATTAAAATTAATAAAAATCAATATTTAATATAATTTTAGAAAATAAATAAATAATTGATAAAATATGTTTGAAATTTTTCGTTTTATTGAAACTTTTTTAAAATCTATTTAAAAAGAAAAAATTATACTTAAAACATAATACATGATATATCCCATCTTAACTATAAATACTTTTACTTCCATCGAGCAGGCTATTTTAATTAAATAATTAGGCTACATTAAGTTCATAACAATTTTAATAAAATATATTTATTACATATTAGTATATGATATAAAAAGATATAAACATCTGCGCAACGCGCGGTTCTCCTTACTAGTGTCATATGTGATACAAACAGTTACTGTAATCATCATGGATTGATTTACAAAATATTTTAGCAGCATGTATTTTTTATTAAAATTTATCTATGTATTAAGTGGATAGAAATATTTTGCAGGTGATTCAAAAGTGCTGAATGATATCTTATCCAGGAGAAACTGACTTTTAAGTGTCATCAAGTATAATTTTATTTACTTTATTTTAAGCACGCACGTACTCATTCAAATATACCTCGATGAAATTTCGTTCATTCTTTAAAACTATTTGAAAGTTTCACAAAATTAATTAATTGATATTTGAAAATCAAAAAAGTTATTTTAAATTTAAAAAAGCCATTTAAAGTCTATAAAAATTATTTATATAAAAGCTTATAAATTTTATTAAAAGTCGTAATTAAATATCAATCTTGTAGCTTCGAATAAAGCAAGTAATTAGAGAGTAAAAATTGGAAAGATTAAATGCAGGTTTGCTTAAACTTAAAACTAACATATCTTATCTTTAAAATAGGAAGCCCAATAAAACATGCTACAGAAGAATTTGTATAATTAAATAAAAAAAATTTTATTAAACTAAAAATATGAGTAAATAAATGAGGAAAGATGTATTATAAAAGAAACTTCTACTTCTCTATTTTCTTTCCCATAAGCTTTTTCCCAAAAAAAAAATAAAATAAATAAAATAAAAGTAAATAATAATAATAATTTATCTATTTGGTCCTTAAATTATTTTTATAATTTTAATTATACGATATCCAACTCATTTATTTTCAAAAATCGAACCAATTTATTCGAAATAATAATAATTATTATTGTTATTTCAACAAAAAAAATTTATCCATTCTATATTAGATTTTTTTTCTTTTTTAAGTCAGAAGTAGTTTTTTCTAAAAAATGGAACCTTACAAAAATCAAGATATGTTATAATAATTATATTATTTTAATTCATTCTTAAAAATGGTGCTACTAAACAAAAACTTTTTCCATTTAATCGTTAAATTATTTTTATAATCTCAATTACATTACTTAAAAAAATTGAACCAATTAATTTTAAAAAATTAAATCAATTCGGCAAAATCAAAATACATCTAATAATTTTCATGTAATATTATTTTGAAAACATAATTTAAACTAGAAAAATAACCAATCATATTCGAAGATATATCATTAATAAAAAATATCATTAATGGTAATTTAATTAAAATTTAGAGCTGATTTAAATTATTTACCAAATATTTTATTTAAGAAAGCTAATTAAAATAATTTCAAAAATCATATAGGCTAAGGCCACCAGAACTTTATTAAAGTATACCAGAACTTTATTTTAACTTTAGTTAAATAAAAAAAAAAAAAAAAAAATCCAATCCAATAGATTTTAAATGTATTTTTAGTTTTCCACTTAACTCCTCACTTAATTTCAAGACATTTTATTCTGATTAATTAAATAGCATTAAATATTGAATGGATAAAAACAAACTAGCACGTATGTTTAGATTGAGGTTTTTATCATGGTTATGATATGGTTGTATTATATAATTTTATTTATTTCTATTTTCGGGAGTGGTAAGGTAATATATGGTTCAAATTCATTATTCAAAAGAACTATTTTGAGTTAAAATTTTAAACCACCAAATCGGTTATAAAACACTATTTAAATACTAATTGAAATGTTAATACCGGTAGGTAGAATTATTGCAAAATCTAATTTAGAATTTAAACACTAATTAAAATATTATACGGTATTTCAAATGTTTCTACATATGTATTTTTTTTAAAAAAAATAATAATAATAAATTCAAATTTAATTATTATTTTCATTACATATTGAAATATTAAAAATGATTACCAAATATGCCATTTTTATAAAAATTAATTTAAAATCTAATCTATTTAAAAAAATTCAATCACAATGAATCAGAGTTTAAAGAATTTGGAAGTGGGTAGAGAAAATTAAGTTATTAACTTATGAACTAAAGTCAATTGTAAACTTGATTTATAATTAATTTCATTTAATAGACAATAATAAAGGAGAGAAGAAAGTGGTGATGGTGACAAAGAACCACCCTATTTATAGGCATGACGGAAAATACAGCGACACCAATGTGCAATGAATTACAAAGAACGGAAAATACAGTCTGTTTATAGGCATTTACTGAAGGTACACTTGCACTAATGTGCAATGAATTACTATAAAGACGGGTTGGGAGTTGTCGCTAGATTAAATGGTTGATCAATATTGTAATGCTCACACCAATGACATCTGGACCTAATGGGCTAGAGTATGCATATACTATTTAATAAAATAAAATTTATTATTCAATAAAAGAGAAAATAAGTTTCCACCGGTTGAGTTTGATTGGCATAATGATATTTAAATGTGAGTTTGATTGGCATAATGATATTTAAATGTCTCAAAACTTGTTAACATTTTTTAATTGAATTTTTCGATAATATATTGTTTTAATTTAGTATTTATATATAATTTTAATTATTTTAATCCATTTGAAATATAACAAATGTGCGAATAGTGTTTATATTTCTAATATCATGATTTGGCAGTGCTTAAAAATATAATTTTATATTTTAACTTTTGTATTTGTAAAGTTTTTCATATTAACCCTTAAAACTCTATAAAATTTCATTTAAATATTTATAGTTGTTTTTTTATGTTTCATTCTAACTTTTTATATTATTTTTTTAATAAAAAATATCTTATCTTATCAAAAAATAATAAATCTTACATAAACCAATAATTCATGGACAATATCAACATATATATTATAATACCCAGCAAATATCAATATATAAAAAATATTAAATATTAAAAAAGATATATTAGAATTATTGAACATATCTAAATTAATGTAATATTAAATATATATATATATATATTATAATTAGTGAAACAGTGTCATAACTATATTGCAGATTTATAAATAAAAAATAAAAAAATAAAAAAAAATAAATCATTATTTTGCCCTCCCAACAATACAGCGGTGACGAAATAGCAGTTTCACCTATGCATGTATAATAATCTCTTTACTTGAGAAATACATAAGTATCAGTGAGAGAGTGAAAATAAAAAGACGATGAGAATTGCTCACGGTTTTTAAAAAGTGTAAATATCTATTCAACCCCTGTATTTGGAAAACTTTTCATTTTAACCCTCAAATTATATGGAATTTTTATTTTAGCCCTTGATCTTACCTTTTTTTTATGTCATTTTAACCCCTCAAATCCGTCTGAAAAGTTTCTTTTGCCACCTCATCTACCATTTAAGCAAACGGACTAAAATGACTAGATTTTGTAAAGTACGAGGACTAAATTGAAACCACGTATTATTGAAGGACTAAATTGAATAGTGTTGCCCGATTCAGGGACTTTGGAGGTCATTATGCCATTTTTATTATTATTTTTTTTATTCTCTATCACCAATTCAAAAATGTCACATAGATGAATTAATAAGGAGAAAGATAAATGCATAAATCTCAACTATTTGAATGAAAATTTAACGGTTAAGATTTACTTTCTCATCACTCATATAAAAATGACATTCTCATTATTACTATTATTATATACAATATATATTAATATTATTATAAATAAAATATTATAATAATTACTAATATAATAAATATATAATTTTAAATTATTTAAATTAAACCAAACTACACATAATTAAAATCAAACTAAAATTCAATATTTCAAATTAATTTGATTTTGCTTTAGTCTAAAGTAAAATTATCGATATCAGTAATTATCATATTAAATGTGTTTTAAAAAACGAGCCATTATCGTTTTGAATAAAATTTATATTCTAAATTAGCTTTTGAAAGAAAAAATATTTAGATAGGTCGCATTTAGTATTTGAATAAAATTTTAAAACAGCGTAAAATTAATTAGAGATAGTTTTCAACTCAAATACTAATAATAATTTATTTTTTAATTTTTTAATTTATAATTAATATCATATTACTTTTATATTAATAATTTATTTTTAAATTAATTTTACACTTAACAATTAATTTAAAAACTAAAATTAATAACAAATATTCAGTACAATTTAATATAATAGTTAATCTAATAACTAATTTAAAATTTAATTTAGACAGTTAACTCACTATTATAAGTCTTTAAAACACTAATTGAAAATTTGACGTAAATACATTCTAATAGTATAATTTACTTTTAAAAATAAAATATTTTAATTATAAATAAATTTTATTTATTATATCTAAACTAAAATTTTATAAATTTATATATAAAAAATTTTATCAATTTTTTTAACTATATATGTTGATTCTTTTATTAAAAATATTAATTTATAGTATAGAATAAATTTTAAAAATAAAATTTATAATTATAAAAATTGATGATGAATTGTTTAAAAATAAAGAAATAGAATATTATACACGTGAAGGAAAAAAAAAAAGTAGGGAGAATTAAGAGTAAGTGGTGTGGTGGGGTGGGGTTATGTGGATCCGTTATCCACCTTAGGACCTCATAATTGGGTGAGGCTGAAAACTCTCATTAGCCCATAAAGAGTTGGATTTTAGGCCCATATTAGGCTTGGCAAAAGTAAGGGTTTGGGTCTACTCTTACCCACACTCTTATTAGACCCTCAAAAAATTTTGAGGATCTAAATCCTACCCTTACCTTTTCTAAAAAGATATTTCTAAAAAGATATGGGTAAGGGTATACCCTTATCCTCAAAATGAAAGGTAGACCCTTATTCTTAGTAGGACTCTTAATCATTTGATAGTCTTGTAATCATCTATGGGGAAATTTATTTTATTTCAAAATTTGAAAATTCATTAAATATATTTATTTATTTATTTTTATTATTTAGATATTTTATTTCTCAGTAGTTTATCTATGTTTTCAAATTTGTATATTTAGTTTAAACATAATATATTTACATATTAGTAAAAGCAACATAAAAAAATAAACATTTATTTAAAATACTATTAATATCTCATGAAATAGAATCAAATCGATCAAAGTTTCATTTAAGGATATCAAAATAATTTGATTTAAATTTTAATTTTGGTTCGAGTTAAACATATTAACATTAAACTATTTTCAATTTGATTTTATTTAAGCTATAAAATAGATGAAATCAATTAAATGAAATTTAAAATATACTATTATAATTACTTACAATCAAAATAATTAGAAAAAAAATTATCATAGTTTAATGGATAAAAGTTATTTAAAAATTGAAATTATTCTTAAAAAATAATATACTTATTATCAAATTAAATAATAACATAAAAAAATTAGAGATAATTTTTTTAAAACAACTATAATAAGCATTAATTTTGTATTTTTAAAAAAAGTGCATTAATTGTTCGAGAATTTAAAAAGTGATACTTTAAATGTAATTTTTTTTTAGTATATTAATTACATTTTTACTCACATCTTAACTTCACAATGAACAATTAAAAATTGGGTAATTGCCAAAAACCTCCCAAGTTTTGAAACGTTTGATTTTTCGCCACCGGTTTTCAAACGTTGTACAAAACCGCCCCCATTTACAAAATCAAAGTTATTTTCTGTTATGATTGGATGTTTTCTGTTAGTAGGGGCGGTTTGACACAAATGTTTAAAAAATGGTGGCAAAAAATCAAACGTTTCAAATTTTGGAGGATTTTTTTATATTTATAATTACTCTTTATCAATTCTCTAAATGATATTGATACGTTTATCACATTTCAATTGGAGGACATGTTATGATTTATAAATATAAATGTGATATTATTTAGGGGGTTTTCAAAATATAAAATTTTAAATTATTTTTAAAAAAAATATTTAACTAGTTAGATTTCAATTGTTCCACATTTTACTTCATATTTTATCAAAAGTAGTTTAATTCAAAAATACATTTTTACATTTAAATATTTAAATTAATTTAATTTATTAACCTGTTTATTTTTTTAAATTTGATCTTTTTAATATATAGGGTTATTTCCAAAAACACCCCATTTTTTCAAACGTTTCACTTTGAGCATCCGGTTTTGAAAGTTTTGGAAAACCACCCCCAAAATCAAAACCACTAGTGGTTTTTGGTAATTTTGTGAGTGGTTTTGGTGTTGTATGAGTAATTTTGATCTTAGAAAATTTCCGAATCTCTAAATTAAACATATAGAATTTCAAAACCACTCATACAACACCAAAACCACTCACAAAATTACCAAAAACCACTAGTGGTTTTGATTTTGGGGGTGGTTTTCCAAAACTTTCAAAACCGGGTGCTCAAAGTGAAACGTTTGAAAAAATGAAGTGTTTTTGAAAATAACCCTTAATATATATATATAGGGTTATTTCCAAAAACACCCCATTTTTTCAAACGTTTCACTTTGAGCACCCGGTTTTGAAAGTTTTGGAAAACCACCCCCAAAATCAAAACCACTAGTGGTTTTGGTATCTTTGTGAGCGGTTTTGGTGTTGTATGAGTGGTTTTGAAATTTTATATATTTTAATTTGGAGATTCGGAAATTTGCTAAAATCAAAATTACTCATACAATACCAAAACCGCTCACAAAAAATACCAAAACCACTAGTGGTTTTGATTTTGGGGGTTATTTTTCAAAACTTTTCAAAACCGGGTGCTCAAAGTAAAACGTTTGAAAAAATGGGGTGTTTCTGGAAATAACCCTATATATATATTTTCTTATTATTTTTTATTTATATTTTATTCCTTCATTTTATATTATAATTTACGAAATTAAAATTATTAGAATGAAAATTCATGACAATATCAAATACTTTTAAAATAAATGAATAATTATTCTGTATTTTAATTATAATATATATAAAAATTAATATTGAAAATGATAAAACTAAAATGGTATACAAAATATATTACCAATTAGAAAGATGTAAATATATAATTTATAATTAATATTCAATTATTATTAAAACATGTAAATATCTATGTTATTAAAGAATAATGGACTAAAAAAGGGTTATTTCCAAAAACACCCCATTTTTTTAAACGTTTCACTTTGAGCACCCGGTTTTGAAAAGTTTTGGAAAACCACCCCCAAAATCAAAACCGCTAGTGGTTTTGGTATTTTTGTGAGCGGTTTTGGTGTTGTATAAGTAATTTTGATTTTAGAGAATTTCCGAATCTCCAAATTAAAACATATAGAATTTTAAAACCACTAATATAACACCAAAACCGCTCAAAAAAATACCAAAACCACTAGTGGTTTTGATTTTAGGGGTGATTTTCCAAAATTTTTCAAAACCGGGTGCTCAAAGTGAAACGTTTGAAAAAATGGGGTGTTTTTGGAAATAACCCCTAAAAAAATCTACCATTAAATTAAACTTAATAAAAGAAAAAAAAACGATTTTAATCATGCATTATATATCTCCATCAAATATGAAAAAATATTGCAAATTCTTCCAAGTAAGTTGGGTAATCACACATTATATATCTTCTTATTTTTCAAATATTATTCTGCTCACATGCAATTATAGTTTATGCTCACTTGCTATTTTGATATTTATATTTTATTCCATTAGTTTTATATTATAATTTTATTCTTTATAAATAAAAATATTAACAAGAAAAAAAATATATATATATATATATATATATATATATATCATTTAGAGAATTGATAAAGGGTATTTATAAAAGAAAAAAAAATTCTCCAAAATATGAAACGTTTGATTTTTCGCCACCGTTTTTCAAACGTTTGTGTCAAACCGCCCCTAATAACAGAAAACATCCAATCATAACAGAAAACAGCTTTGGTTTTGTAAATGGGGGCGGTTTGGTACAACGTTTGAAAACCGGTGGCGGAAATTCAAACGTTTCAAAACTTGGGAGGGTTTTGGCAACTGTCCATTAAAAAAATTGCCTATATACTCTTTTCTTTTTTCTTTTAAAAATTAATAAAATGTATTCATGTATTTTAAATTATATTTATCATTTTAATAGATAAAAAGTTATTTCAAAATAACATTATTTTTAAAATAAAACAATAATACACTTATTATCAAATTAAAAGAATAATATTGTAAAGAAAAAACATAAGAATTTTTTATAAATAGTATTTTTATTTTAAAAAATAACATGCATTAATTGTTTTTTCTTATTTTTTATTGCATTAATTATTTATTTGGTATTGAAAATGCAATATTTTACAATAAAAAATTCATTTAAAATGCATTTATTAATTATATTTTTACTCACTTTTTAAATTTCCAATGAGTAATAAATACATTTTGTCTGTATTCATATATATATATATATTAGCAAGATTAATAAAATAATATATAAAAAAAATTATTAATTCAAGAGAGAATCATAAATTAATATATTAAACTAATTTTATTAAATTTGATGAAAAAAAAAAGATAAATGGAAAATACTATATATTTATAATAAATTTATGATTTGTTAAAAAACAAAAACGATAGCATAATCTAAATAAAAAGGACTTTTTGTGGTAAATTTACAAATAAAATCTAAATAAATAATAGATAAAACAAACAAATGAGACCTTAATGTAGTTTGAATAAGAAATATTTAAAAGTAAGGGTCTAAATTGGGTAAAATGTAGACCCTAAGTTATACCCTTACCCTACCCTCAAATACATGGGTTTTTTCTAAACTCGGTTGTATGGATGTTTTTAATTAAATGGGTAGAGTCTTACCCTACCCTTTTTGAATTGGGTAAGGGTAGGGTCTCAAAAACCCTATACACTTTGTCAACCTTACCCATATTTTGTACAACCGAAATAAAACCTTGACTTTGGATAAGGTTGGTTGTCTATTATGGTTTTACGGTCCAAAACTCTCGATCAATATATCTTGTGGCCAAATGTCTTAGATTATCCATGTTTATATTTGAGCCGAAATGTTGCGGCCGCAGAAATAGAAACTTGACCTATTATAGTTATCATGTAACTAACTTCAACAGTCTCATCAGGTGATTATCCCACTTGTTAAGATAAGTGGGGTCTAGTCTAGATTATCTCGATTTTCTGGAAGCGGATTCTATTAAGAGTCCTGACAGAATTAGGAAAGTTGGAGAATGTAGATCTTCCATAAAAAGAGTATGGGTTATTTCCAAAAACACCCCATTTTTTCAAACGTTTCACTTTGAACACCCGGTTTTGAAAGTTTTGGAAAACCACCCCCAAAATCAAAACCACTAGTGGTTTTTGGTAATTTTGTGAGTGGTTTTGGTGTTGTATGAGTAATTTTGATCTTAGAAAATTTCCGAATCTCTAAATTAAACATATAGAATTTCAAAACCACTCATACAACACCAAAACCACTCACAAAAATACCAAAAACCACTAGTGGTTTTGATTTTGGGGGTGGTTTTCCAAAACTTTCAAAACCGGGTGTTCAAAGTGAAACGTTTGAAAAAATGGGGTGTTTTTTAAAATAACCCAAAAGAGTATTACTTGATAGAGAAGGATCTTGTTCGAGAACTACACACAATAAAACAACCAATGCAAAAACTAAAAAAAAAAATCTAACCACCTAAAAAGAAAGGTCCAAAAAAGAGAAAGAACCTTAATTCAGAAGAGATTTATGGTCCTACCGGAGAATTACCCAACAATTTGGCGCCCACCATGGGGCATCTCCCTCTTTAGTCGCACAACCACTCAACACGACATCGATCGATCAGCAATCACAGACAAGAATCAACTCAAAATGCAAAATGCAAATCACAATCGACTCGTCGACTAAACCACACCCACAATGACCACCACGAAATAACCAGATAATGAAAATCCTTCAACAGTCGAAAGTAATCAAACGCTGGGTGATCAGACTCATCAATCTTCCCGGCCCAACTTGCTAACGCAATTAATGGTACGGCTGACAATACTTGAGAATGAAAACAAAGCGCTAAGAGTAACCGTTGATGATCCGAAGACAACACTGATCCCAACAGTCCCTACAACCGGACTGTCAATAAAAATGACCAGAACTGATGCGGATCAAAGTGCAATCCGTGGCGTGGTACACTCTTAAGCACCAAACTTATTCGCAGGCTAGTACTAAGCTAAAGACACTAAGATAGCTGCTTACCTAAACGTCATGCCCCAACAAAAAACTGGTTTTACCCACTTCACGATTAAACAAGTACCACAGGAAAAAAATGTTAGGGCAGACATCCTAGCCAATATCAGAGCTACAATAGAAGTAAACAGTAACCGTTGTATACCAATAACCATACTAAAGTAGCCTGCTCTACAAGAAGCTCAGATTATGAAAAGTGTGAATTCAATCGATCGGAGAGATTGAAGGCTCCCTATTAGGCGCTACCTTCAAACCTACGAGCTGACTATAGATGAACGTGAAGCTCGTAAAATCAAAATGAGAGTAGAACGCTTCACACTCGTCGGTTTAGTGCACGACCTGGACCGTGTACTACATTGAAGATCCTACGACAGACTCTTTCTTAGCCCGTTATAGTTGTCCTGTAACTGACTTCAACGATCTAAGGTGATTATCCCACTTGTTAAGATAAGTTGGGTCTAGTCTAGATAATCTCCAGATTATCTAGATGCACCAGCTGAATTATATTTAGATTCCTAATAGAACTAAGAAAGGGATAACTTCTTTAAGAAAAGTATAACTTGTTGGAGAGGGGTCTTCTTCGAGAACTACATATAAGAAAACAACCAACGAAAAAACTACAAAAACTCTAATCACCCTAAAAAAATGGACCTAAAACATAGGAAATGCCCTAATTCAAAAGGGGATTGATGGTCCTACCAAAGAATTATCCCAATATGGTTTATAAGGAAGTGAGTCCCACTTATCAAGCACATGTGGGCTTTTGAATTGGGTTGGGATATAAATTGGGTTCAACTCAATTCTCAAGTCCAAGCCCGAACCCCTTCAAATTTGCTCATTCTCAAATCGTAAATCTTATATTTCAAAATATATTTTTTTAAATAAATGCTCTTTCCACCTATTGTAGTCTATTTTTCAAAATAAAATCGGATTCCACTTTAAGTATTTAATTTTGACTACCATTGGATCCGTCTCTTGAAGCTCACCAAGTCCAAAGTTCATTTATAAAATTTTAACATTTTTCGTCGTCTCACAGTGGTAATTATAAAAAATTAAAAAAAAAACAAAAAAAACACACTGGTGTGATATTTTAGAAAAAAAAACTCCAAATTTACTTTGATTTTTTTGAATTATCCCAAAAAATATTACTTTGAGTGAAAAGTACAAATTTTACATTTCCTGAACTATCAAAATATCATGCTATAGGTTGACGGCACCATAAAAAGTTTTTCTATACATTAAAATTTATTTTGGGCACCGGTAAATAGTGCATCATATCAAATCAAATCGCACCTTAATTTCCAATTTTTATCACTAATATGTATTTTCTTAATTTTAAAATATATTTAATTTAAATATAATAATATAAAAGTTACCATTATTATTTTAAAAATTAAAAAAAAAAAACAAAATAAGAGATTAAAAATCGTAAATAAATAAATAAATAAATAAAAATTGAAAACAACATGTTAAGAACATTTTATTAATATATATATATATACACTCGCGCATACCTAATAAACTATGTGATTTCAATATATACTTTCGACAATTCAAATTATTAAATCAGATAATACTACTTAAACGTAATAATATTTACACGACAATCAAATAGTTTATATCTAATTATTTATGTGATTGCGTCTTCTTTTTCATATGAATGTTTCTCCAAGAATATCATTTTTCATACAAATGTTTCTTCAAAATTATTATTCATCACCAGGATATACTTAATATGTTGAATTGCAAATCACTAAAAATGTAATCAATCAATGGAGTTGATGTATAAATTAAACTTATATATAATATATAAAATTACTAATAACATAGAGTTTAAATATAAATTGAATTAAACATTCACAAAGTAATATATTAATTATAAAAGGAATGATAAATACAAATTGAATTATAACATTCGTAAATAATAATAAAATTGAAAAATGGGTGGAATAATCACTATGGGATATTTACAGTATTTGTTTATTTTTTTTATATAATTTGTATATTTATTATTTATAAATAATATTTATAATAATAATAAAATAATTATTACATTATAAAAATCAAATAGAGTTAATATTATTTAGTTAAATTTTTAAAAATTATTAAATAAAAAAATGAACAATATTATTAATTTTTTTATTTAGATTATTATAAGATGAGACGATCCTTACCCTCATAAAAGATTCAAATAAGATGGTCTAACACCTGTTTATCTATCAGAGAATCGTAAAATAATCTTTACTAAAAAGATATGTGACACTCAAATCATCTGAAAATGACATATATGTATATACTTATACAGCAATGACACTTTAACCTTCAATCGAAACCAAACACACCATCCTGAGTGAACAGACAGAACAATGGTATTGATAAATAAGTACAAAACTCCATGTTTAGACGACAGATACAGAATCAGTTGAAGGAAATCCTTTGTATGGATCAATAAATGCAGCAACATTTCCAGGACGTGAAAACACCATCTGCATCTCATCACATTCATAACCCCAATCAGTTACTTATCACATTATTATAAATTCAATATATAATACAATACAAAATCAATATCTTTACCTGATAATCCCCTAATGTTCGAGATTTGAATCCAGCAGCACAGTAATCAAAATAATATTCCCATGTCCTTAGAAACTTCTCATCAAATCCCAATGCAAGAACTTCACTGAAATCAATCATTTTCAATATCAGAACATAACTTCCAAAAATTATTACCATAACAGAACTCTGATACTACCTCTGTCTGTCCAGTAGATTTTTTCTCCAACATCTGAGAGTTTGGTGGTAATGTATCCCAATATTTTCCACATGTTCCACACTGCACCAATATTAATTTAAGTAGTAATAATATAATCATCATTAGACCAATAAATGGAGATTAGATAAGTCTGATATACCAGAGTCTGGAGGCAGAAGTCATAGCAGTTGTGATCCTATGAAGTGAAGGCAAACATCCACCTGGAAATATATATTCCTTTATAAAACCTGGACTTAATCTATGCTCATCATATTTCTGATCCGGCACTGATATATACTGGAAAATAAAAAATACCAAACACATTAACCACTACATCATCATCAATATGCTTACAAGAAATTAATGAATTTATTTACTTGTAGAACAAAAAGTCCATCTTGAGCCAGCAGTGAATCACAGCAAGCAAAGAACTCCTCATAGTACTCATGACCAACAGATTCTATCATCCCACTGGTACAAATTGTGTTAATATTTCATTTCATATACTAATAAATTGTATAGAAATATACTTACGCAGAAACAATTCTGTCGTATTTTTTGGTTTTGGGTAATTGACGGTAATCACAGTGAATTAACGTTATATGGTCCTGATAACAGAGTAGAAACAATAATTATTGATTTCTTTGTGACATTAATGAATGTAAGTTATGTTGTTACCTGAAGGCCAGCTTGGTTGATTTTGTTAGTGGCATAGTTAAATTGTTGAACAGAGAGAGTGATGGCTGTGTATTTGCAACCAGTTTTTTTGACAGCTTCAATTGCTAAAGATCCCCATCCACAACCAATGTCTAGGACTTCATGTTCCTTACTGATTCTTGCCTGTTCAATTTCATTTGTTTGATTAAATTAGTTTGTCCGATAATTTATAAAATTTTGATTATCAGGGTTTACCTTCTCTATGATAAGGGAGATTTTTCTAAGCTGGGCAACTTTCAGATCTTCGTTTTCGCTCTGTCAAACGTGATCATGTGAGTAGATTTTTTTATTTGTATTATTTGAGAAAAAAAAATGATAAAGAGGGGATATTTACCTTAAAGACTGCACATGAATATGTCATTGTTTCGTCCAAGAAAAGAGAGAAAAACTCATTGCTCTGTTTATAATGACAGTGGTTGGTCAAATTATTTATATCTCTCTTTAAATTTATTATTTTGGCCATACGCCAGATAAAACCTCTCTCACAAATATAATAAGATTTTTTTTTTTATGAACTTAATAATTTATTTTAATATATATATATATATGTTTCCATTAAAAATATAAATTTATTTTTATTAAAAGTTGGTTAGATAATGAAAGTTAAAGTTATAAAGTTAAAATAAAAGAAAAGTATTTTTAAAATATAAAAAATTAGTAGTAATTTAAGAAAAATGTTATTATTAAAAATAAAATTAAATAATTTTTTTGAAAAAAGAAAAAATTGGCACGATATATTCTAAAATTTATTATAATATATTTTAATTACCACATCATAATGCTGAGAGATATTTTTACGAGCTTGTGTAAGAGTATTTCTTCTAAGGAAATGTCTGAAGAAATATTTTGCTGATGCAACTGCAGCCGTAAAGAATAATGGTGACCACCAGCCTCTGAAATTAAAAAATTATAAAATCTAAGATTATTGATAGATATTTTAGTTAAAAATTTTAAAACGCCATTAATTATAAAAAATACCTTTTATTATTCAATTTTCCATCCGAAAGATTCAGCTCAGTATTCGCAATAAAAATCTTAATATAAAATTTAAATAAAAAAAGTTATATAATTATAATAAACAAAATCAATTTGCAAAATAAATTAATTAAGAATTTTAATTTACCGAAAACAGATTTAAAAGACCACAATTTCTATCCTTGAAGGTAAAATCTCCATCAATATATAAATCAGCAACTCCTAAATCTGCTTCAACCATAACCTACAAACATATAACATCACACTTTAACATAAAATATAATATTAAAAAAATACTTCTAAATTTTTTTCACGTTTCCCACATCATAATTTCGAACTTTTTATTTGTTCTTTTTAAATAATATTTTAAAATTACTTTTTATTTTAAAATTATAAATTAATTTTTATTTTAAAATTCAATAATTTTGGGGCTCTTAACATATAAAAATGATAATACTATTATTTTATTATTAAATAATTAGATTGAGATGTATTCACATATAACAAAATTAAATTATTTATTTATTATTATAAAAATTTCAAAATTAATAAATCATTTTTAAATTATATTTATTTATTCAAAATAATTTGACATATATATATTTTTTTCCATGAAAGAATAAGAACGCGTATTATATTAAAAAGTTTATAAATTATTAAAAAATAAATAAATTATTTGACAATTGAAAGGGAAAAGTACTAAATGAATTATATGGAAAATGAGGAAAAGATAATTTTTCCATACCTTCCAATAGAAATTAGGATTGTGAATTCTCAATGTAGTCTCTAGTGAAGGATTCCTGCAATTGCCCTCGAAATCAAAGATGGTGCCTCCATCTTCAATCAATCTGCGACAACAAATGATCGCATAACAACACGGTAGACCACAGAAAGCAACAAAAACAATGGAAAGTAACTCACATCAAACGACCAGTCTTTATAAATTGCTTAAGGAACTTGGTAACGAAAAGCCGAGCCCCGTTTTCCATCAAAGAAGAAGCCATTTTTATTTATCTTCAGATGAACCTGAACCTGAACCTCATATAAGTAGTTGCTTCTCGCCACTATTTCTTTCTATTGCTATTTTGTGCTTACCAACTAGATTCCATTTTGGTTCACCAATGCCACGAAGATTGTTGAATTTGTTATTTTTTAAAAGAAATTAATATTTTAATACACAAGGGCAATTAACTATGAGTCACAGTGTTATCGAGGGATTGGCTATCATACCACACTATTTCTTTCTTTTACCGGTTGCAGCTATAGCACGCGGCCCAAACGATTAAATGGCCTCGTTTTAAAAAATAATTAGTTACATGACCCTCTTATGTATAAAACATTACACTAGAGAGGGTCATCAACCAAAATTTATTTTATAAGAGATTTTTTAACTAATTATCTCGCACAACATAAACATAAAGTATTAAAAAAATTTTAAATGTATTTATTTCTTTTATAAAAATAAATATCAAAATTAATAAATATAATTTTATTTACTTTTAAAAAATTGTAAAAAAAAATATTATTTTAATATTATTATAATTATCAAAAATAATAATTATTTGAATTATTGAGTTTATGGGTAAAAACAACTTTAAAGTGGGATCTGATCATATATTTCGATAAATTTTATTAATTTTATCAGTACATATCAAGTTGGTTGTAAGATATGTTATTTTTTTTAATTTAGAATTAACGGGTATAATGCTTCAATTGATATGTGTCGATGAAGTTGATGAAATTTGTTGAAATCAAATATCAAGTCCGCCGTCATACTCAATATTTATGGACATAATCAATGAAATTTTTCAAAACCATTCAATAAGTCGGTCGACTAAGTCGATAAAAATCAATAGACTCGAATATCAATTATATTAGCAAATATCAAGTTTGTCGTAGACTTCGATAAGAGATTTCGTTAAATATCATCGATATTATTGATAAATATCAAATCAGGTCTTAATCTCGATAACTTATTTTGATACATTTTATCGATATTATTAGAATATATAAAATGTAACCTTGATCTCAATAACTTAATTCGATAAATTTTAGTGATATTACCGACATATATCAAGTTTGGTAGTTGATTTTTTTTTTATGAATATTAAATACTAATAATGTTGATTTTGGGAAAATGACTATCAAATATGGCAGTTTAAGTTGCAATTTTTTTTTATGTATTCAGTAATATAAAAAATTTATTTATACGTTCGAACTTATAAAAATATACATATATCTATGTAAATTAAACCTAAGTAAAAGATGGACACAATCGTTTCTGTTGCGAGGAATGTGAATGCATTGTATGGTGCAAAAGCCCAATGTCACGAATTTTATGTGGCAAATGTTGTATGTCACGAATTTTATATTTCGACATGTTTGATGTGGAATGGATGTCGCGAGGGGTGTGAAGACAATGGTGTAAAAGGCCAATATCACGAATTTTATCTGGCGAAGACTGGATGTCTGCGAAAGATGTATGTCGCAAGTAGTGTAAAGATAATGTATTGTGAAAAAGTCAAATATTGCGAGTTTTATGCGGTGAAGGTCATATGTCGCAAATTTTACGTCGTGAAATGTTTTACATGGACTGTTTGTCGCGAATGTATGTCGTGGAAGGATATTTGTTATTTTCGCGAGCTTCCATGACGAATCTGGTATAGTCGCGAGTCTTTATCCCATTGCTAATCTTCGTCCCAAATCTGGTATCTAATATAGCAGTTTCAACGAGAGCTCAAGTTAGAAATAAATTTTGAAAAAACAGTATTAACTGAAAAAACTCCGACCTAGGAGGGGGTGACAACTAGAAATTAAGTTTGATATGTGAATCAATTACGAGTAAATATAAAAATCAATTAAAAAACAATAATATTAATGAAAGATAAAAAAAAAAATCAGAAATACAAAAAATTTATTACTCAATTTTATCGGTACCATAATTTTTTTATTAAAATTCATGATTATAGTGCAGATTATTTCAACCCCTAAGTTGGACATCTGATGGTCCATATTACAAAGTCGTGTATCATACCAAATTCGTGGCTATCGATAAGAATTTAATATATTTATCGATTCAATTTAATATTTTAATACACAAGAACGTTTAGTGATTACCAATAATGCAATGTGTATGATGAGGGTGATCTATTATAACTTAATACATATGGACAATAAACAGTGAAGCACAACAATGTCCTGTATGTCATCCGCCGCCGTTTTAGAATTATCATAATTGTAATTATTGTAATGGTAGATGCGGTTGGCCATTTCAAAATAATCAAATTTTATAAAACTGGATATAGTCTTATTTTTATGTTATTTTTTATTTTTCATTTGTCTACATGTTTATCTTTATCTTTATCGATTGAAGCTAAACTAACAAGTAGGATGATAGTGGAGAAAACTATTGATATGAAAATCGTTTAGCCTCGTCACATCTTGAAAGATCCTTTGGGGTATCGATAGGAGACTGGCCTTTTTCATAAAGCCTAAAATAATGGAGCAACGGGGTGGGTGGGTGCGTAGGTGGCCCGTAATAAAATAATATTATATTTAAATTATTCTTTTCTCAATTATTATTTCTATTTTTAATTTAAATTATTTTGACTTTTTTTAATTTTTATTTTTTAATTAGAGTTAAAAACAAAAACGCTTAACCAAACCAATTTGGGTCAAATATATATAAATCTTTAATAATAAATTTTAATAAAATAAAAGAAAGTCGTTAATATAAATTAATCTGAATTTTACATTTTTATTAAGTTTTTATTGCTCCAAAACGACTTCACATGTAAATTCCTATCAATTATCTCATTTCAAATAGTTTTATATATTTTTCAATTCTTCTTGACCAATAATTTTTTACATTTACACACTGCAATTTGAGGAATTTTCTTAAAACATTCCAAACCACCTAAATTTTCATCATGTAGACTTTTTGTCTAATATGCTTATTCCTAATTTTATCTAAACTTATATGTCTACACATCTATCTTAACATTCTTATCTCCGCCACGTTCATTTTATGGAGATGTCCAGTAGGTGCCCAACATTCGCTCGCATATAGAAACAATTATCCTATAAAACTTACATTTTACTTTAAGTGACATAAAGAACCCCTTATGCCACATTCCATTTCATCCATCCAAGTTGGATTTTGTGCACCACATCATCATCCAATCTCCCGTCCTTTTGGAATACAGAACCGAGATACTTAATTTATTTGGTGATAGGCACAGAAACCCCATCCAACTTCACATCTTGGTCTTACTTACTTAGACTAAACTGACAATGAATATATTCCATTTTGCTTTTACTTAACTTTAAACCCTTATCTTCAAGAGTTTTTCTCCACATTTTTAACTTATAATTACCTCTCGCATTAGTTTCATCAATAAGAACAATGTCATCTAAAAATAATATACACCAAGGTACATCATCTAGTAGGTATCAATTCATCCATAACCAGAATAAAAAAATACGGACTCATAGCCGAACCTTAATGCAATCCAACGGTAATAGAAGAAGCCCTAGTCTCCCCACCCGTTGTTTTCACAGAAGTTGATGCACCCTCATACATGTCCTTGATGATGTTAATATACTTGACATGGACTCATTTTCTCTCCAAAACCAACCATAATACTTCTTTTGGTACTCGGCCATATACCTTATCCAAGTCAATAAACACCATGTGGAGATCTTTTTTCTTCTCTTAGTACAATTCCATTAATCTTCTTAAGAGAGAAATGGCCTTCCATTATAGATTTTCCTGGCATAAATCCAAATTGGTTCTCTGACGCTTTTGTATTCATCCTCAGCCTATGCTCTATCACTCATTCCCATAATTTTATTGTTTGACTCGTGAGTTTGATTCTCCTGTAGTTCATATAACTTTGGATGTCTTCTTTAAAGATGTTCTGCGTAAGTTCTCTTAATTTTCACCATTTTATCATTGGTTCAACCACTTTCTTTTTCCTCTCCTATTTATTTTTGGTTGTCATATCCAACACTACAATCTGGTGTTGGGTTGTCAATGCTTCACTCGAGATGACATTGCAATCCTTACGCTTACTCATATTCCTTCTATGAGTAAGTATGAAATCTATCTGACTTTGTGTATGTCCACTATTGAAAAGTGATTAAGTGAGATTCCCTCTTTTCAAAATAATTATTTGTCAACACTAGGTCATAAGTGGTCGCAAAATTCGGGATATTTTTTCCCTCCTCATTCCTGGTTCTAAACCCATAACTCCCATGAACTCCACCATAGTTGTCACTACATTTACCGACATGACCATTAATAGGTCTCCTTCAATGAAAATTTCTAGGTCATCTCGTATTCCTTGCATAAATTCATCCATCTCCTCCCAAAATATATCCTTAGTTGCCCCATTTAGACCTACATGAGGGCATAATCACTTATAACATTAATTGTATCATCCTCACTACAAATCGAATCAAGATAATTCTATCCTCCTTTCTCTTCACTTCCACCACCTTATTTTTAAGCTAAGACTCAACAATAATGCTCACACCATTCCTGTTGTTATCCAAATCATAATATCATACTACCTCTGATTAAGCATAAAATTGACATTATTTCTGTACAATTTTGTTTATTATTTTTGGACCTTATTGAAGATTTGCTATTAATTTATCTGTTTTTGTAAGTTTGGACAGATTGGAGACAATTATACAAATATGAAGGTTTTTGAGGATTAATGACAACAGTTGCTAAAGTAGAGTCAAAGTCAACAAGATTTCATCTGAAGACTTATTTAGAAATAAACTGATAGGATTTTTTAGGATTTTTATGTTTGAATTTAGAGTTTTTAAATAAGGATTCTGAGGAGATTTGGAAGGATTTTCAGTTTTGTAACAGAGTATATATTTACTCTGAATGATCAAAATTATTCAGTTTTAGTTCTCGATAAAAACACTCTGTTTCTTCATTATTTATAAGATCAATTTTATTGAGACGATGATGTTCGCTGTGCCCATAGGTGCTAAACTAAGACGATGATGTTCGTTGCGCCCATAGGTGCTAAACTAGTCTCATCCAGCTAAGTCAATTATACGTGTTGTGAGAATTGTATTTTAATTTATATGCTTATTTAATATTTGTATATTCTCTATGGGCATGGTTAAATGCACATGTTATTCTAATTAGTTAATTAAGTGCGCAATTGATTGGTTAATTAGGATAAACACATTGCACGTCAAATAGCTCGTAGTTAATTTGACCTAAGTAATATTGAGAGTGTATAATCATAATTCAAGAACTGTCGTACTGATTCGATTGGTTATGGTCACGGGTCTTTTCTAGTTCTTAGTGCGGTCTACTTTAGATTAGTGATTGATTCGAAAGGTCGTACCCGGTCAGTTTAATAACTAAGGAAAAGATTGGTTATTAGGCACGATGTCAATAGCTATAACTGTGACTATTAAACTGCATGTACATACTTAGTTTCGATGATCAACACTACGTTGAATAAGTTGACTTAGCTGGATGTTTAAATATCATTGATTGTTTTATTCTATTAATTTCATTTTTAGTTTAATTATTCCTATATTCTACACCCCTAATTTTATTTGATTTGGTCTTAAAATTTACAATTATTGATTTCCGTTTTCTGTGAGATCGACCATGTTTACTGCAAGTTAATTTGTATTACAGGTTAAATTTATATTAATGGAGGTAATAACTTATATCGTGAATCATCCCTTTTTATTAAGAGTTAATAAAAAAAAAGATAGGTTATTAAATAAAATATATAATAATTTCGTTATTTTCTATTTTATCATTATTAGGTAAAAATTGTTAAATTTTTAATTGAATTTTTTACTTTTTAGTTGGCATTAAAAAAAAAAAAAAAGTATAATAGTGATGGTTTTTTAGTAATGGATTATTGGATAAAGAAGGCTGAAAAAAAAATCATTAACATTTAATAACTTTTTAGTAGTTTTTCTCTATCCAACCACCGTACTCCCCTCTAAAATTTTGAGGGTACGATTTTATAGTTTAAATAGAATTAATCAAAATAATCATAATCACGTTCAGAATTATGGGTTAGCAAAATCCATTTTTCATTATGGAAAAAAAAAATGGGTTAGGATACAATGTGTCAGCAAAATCCATTTTTCATTATCCAATACTCGTTCAGAACTTACTAATTCTCCAAAGATCTTAAACATCACAATAAGTTCATATTCACATTCAGTGTGTAAATCTTATACAACATCATCACAACACATATACAAGAAATCAAACTGACAAAGTTCATATATTTAGACGATACGTTGGAACAACAGAGAGGGGATTTGCTCTAAAAATCACTTGAGCAAACTCCTCTGTCATGTCCAATTCACCTGGAGACATACCCTCCGGGAGCTCCAAATCAAAGCAATGCACAAGCTGTGCTAAAACCATCCGAATCTCAGTCAAGCCCAGCTGCATCCCAGCACAAACCCTACGTCCTGATCCAAAAGGAATCAACTCAAAATCACGTCCACGGTAATCAATACTACTCTCTGCAAATCTCTCAGGATAAAACTCTTCAGCTTTGTCCCAAACATCAGGATCTCTCCCAATTGCGTACACGTTGAAAACAACAATCGAATCTTTAGGAATATGAAACTCATTAATCTTGCAATCTTCTATAGAGGCATGAGGAGCTAATAAAGGAGCAATTGGCCGAAGTCTCAGGATTTCCTTTATTACCATCTCTAAGTATCCCAAGTTCTCCAAGTCGGATTCTTCAACAAACCTGTCTAAACCCACCACAGTTTCCAACTCGTTTTGTAGTTTCTTCATCGTCCTCGGATGTCTGATGAGTTCTGACAGCGCCCATTCTATTGTCGACGCTACAGGGTCCATAGCAGCAGCTAACATGTCCTGATACATAATTAAACAATGAGAATCTATAATATTA
This sequence comes from Cardiospermum halicacabum, assembly GCA_031304145.1. Lineage (NCBI taxonomy): Eukaryota > Viridiplantae > Streptophyta > Magnoliopsida > Sapindales > Sapindaceae > Cardiospermum > Cardiospermum halicacabum. Next base: position 30,068,301 of record CM062390.1, on the reverse strand, counting down.
AAAATTTTAGATTAATTTTAAAGCTTACAAGCATTATAGCTTTGACAGTGTCTCGGTCAAGCTTGTACTCTGTTTGTTCTGGCCCCATGAAACCCAACATCACATCTAGAAAGTCTTTGGTTCTGTTTTCATCTCTTGATTGAACATGTTCAGATATAATCTTCTCAAAGAATTCATCAAGCACCTTGGAAATACCCTTCATCTGTTTTATGTGTCCATGAATGTCCAGAAACGTCAGTTGAGGAATATAATCACCGATGTTATGTGTAGCCACCAATATCAACACTTGTTGAAGTAAAGCTTTGAATCCAATCTGATCAATCTCATCCACATATTTTTTCCCGAACAGCATTCTACATATCATGTCCACCGTCACGGTCTTAATCGCAGCGCTTAAGTCAACGGCAGCAGAACAAGAAGCTTTATTTTTGACACTGTCAATAAGGAGACCAACTTCTTCTTTTCTCAAAGATCTAAAAGAAGTGATCTTTTGATTGGTAAAGAGCTCTGAAGTGCACATCTTTCGCAAATTTCGCCAGTGAGATCCATATGGACCGAAAATCAAATTCCTTTGTCCGTAAGAGAGATGCTTGGAGACCAGCAAAGGAGGCCTGCTGGCGAAAACCTGGTCATGGTTTTTCAGGAAAATCTCAGCAGCTTGTGGCGATGAGATCACTATTGCTGGCTTCAAGCCTAAGCGTAAGTGCATGATCGGACCATATTTTTGGGCTAATTTATGGAAACTTTTGTGAGGATATTTTCCCAACATGTGAAGGCATCCGAATATTGGCAACCCTTTTGGTCCTGGAGGTAGTTTCTTCGAATTTGCATTTCTGTTCCAGATCAGTTTTTGCAGGAAAAACAGAAAAGCAAAAAGTACAGCTATGGTATTCCACGTCATAGATATCATGAGGAAAGTAGCTTAATCTAATGATTGACAGTCCGGGAGGGGAAGAGGAGATGATATAGCTAAAACCAAAGACAGAGTGGGAAGAGTTAGGTTCACTAGCAAACAAGTTACACGTAGAGACATTTGTCTGAATATTCTTTTTCTTTTCTGCGACCGCTCTACAATTATTAGTATTTTGTAAGATGAGATAAGGCCGCCCCACGAAATTCTTCTTGTTGAACAATAATTGGAGCCACCATTAATTTAAAATTCATAGAATTTGCTAACTTTTAGTGGTATTGTTATAATGAGTTGGTCGTGATAGAGCAAATTGAGTTTCTAGAACCTCTTCAGTTAGAATTGCGAGTTGTTCTAGAAAGGGAAAACAAACAAAACCAGTTGAAATTCTTATTGAACTCTATCCTGAAATTCGTGCCATCAGTTCAATTTCCATATTATTAAATTTAATTAAAATAATTATAAAAATTAAATTTGTAATTTTAAAATTTAAATGAATATTTTAAAATATTTATGATTGCTTTTTATTAAAAAAATTCATATTTCTACTGAAAATTTTGTTATAAAACTAATCATTTATAATTAAATAATTTTAAAAAAATTAATATTAATTAAAAATTTAATAATATATTAATAAATTTAGTTTAATTTTTAAAAAAATATATTTTATAAAATTGATTCAGTCTAATTAAAAGAGCTTATATAAATTTTTCTAAAATATTTTAAAAAAATGATTTTTTTAAATCTTTTAAAATAAGTGAATTTAAAATTTAAAATAATAAATATTATTTAATAAAAAATTATTAATTAATTAAATTATATTACTCCCTCCGTCCCTAATTAATTATTACACTAACTAAAAATGGGTGTCCTTAATTAATTGTTACACTTCTATTTGTAATAAATTTTTATAATAGAAAAGACAATATTATTCTTACACTTTTTCAACCACTCAACCACATTCACCAATATAATATACCATTTATTCCATTTCTATAACTTTTTAAATTCTCACACTATTACACAACTTTTTAGGTAGGTCCCTTTCATATTATGTTCAATTGTAATTTATATATTATTGAGGGTAAATTTACCAACTCATAATTTATCACACTGCCTCACACATTTCCAACGGTAACAATTAATTAGGAACGGAGGGAATATATATATACACATATTATATATTTGAATAAAGCTGTATAAATTTTTTAATTTCTTCATCAAATAATAAAATATACGGTGGTTCAAACGGATCAATTTTGCCGAGCTAAGAATACTTGGCTGGATGTTAACCAAATCAACGCGAGACAAACAAAATTAACTCTTCAAACATAAATAATTCCATCTGTACTTAATTAAGTGATAATATATTATGGTTTTTTTTAAATAAATGTACATGTAAAAAAGTAATGTAACTGTTAGAAAAACACGCAGAGAGGAAAAACAGGGAGGAGAAGGATGAGGACCGTATTTTGAACGTAAAATTCGGAACAAAAGAAACGTCAACATCCAATCACTTTTTCAAATGATCAGGCTGTCAAAATTAACCAACTCTCTCTGCACCTCTCTTTTAAACAAACGCAATATTTGTTGGCATATGCTTTCCCGCCAGAATACAACATTATTATTAATTGGGAGGAAAAGGAGGAGGAGGAGTAAGGAGTAGTAGGCGGAGGAGGAGGAGGTTTTCTTTCCTTTTGTCCTATTATTTCAAAATGGGCCAACCACCCCGCCGGGAGTCATTCACCGGCGTTCTCTCCGGCCCCGCCACCGCCGATACTGACCTCACCTGGCCTTTTCCTAAGCTCGATGCCATCGACTCCGATGACATCCGTGAGACTGCTTACGAGGTCTTCTTCACCGCCTGTCGTTCTTCCCCTGGCTTCGGCGGTCGCAATGCTATCACTTTCTATTCGGCTCACGAGCCACAGTCTTCTTCCACCACCACCACCACGTCTTCGTCGTCTTCCGGCGGCGATGGATCTCCTGGGTCTCCTGTTTCGCCTAGCGGGAGGGTCAATGGGGTTGTTCAGATGACGCCTAGCAGTCGTGTTAAAAGAGCTTTGGGTCTTAAGATGTTGAGGAGATCGCCTTCTAGAAGAATGTCTACCAGCGGACTGGGCCCCACTTCCGCTCCTAGTTCACCTGGCGCCCCTTCTGCCCCTCATCATTCTCATTCGCATTCTCATTCTCACTCTCATTCTCTTTCACTTTCTCATAGCAGTCTCAGTCCCGGCAGAGGTTATAGTTTCAATACTATGCCTGCGCAAAGGCCTCGTAGACCCCTCACTTCTGCTGAGATCATGAGACAGCAAATGCGGGTCACCGAGCAGAGCGATAATAGGCTCAGGAAAACTCTCATGAGGACTCTCGTCGGTCAGGTAATTAATAAATATAATATAATAATCCCGATTTTTGATTAAAATTATTATAATGATGTTGTGTTTTGCAGATGGGCAGACGAGCAGAGACCATAATTCTACCGTTGGAGCTTCTTCGCCATCTAAAACCGTCTGAATTCTACGACAATCACGAGTACCACGCTTGGCAAAAGCGTCAGCTTAAAGTTCTCGAAGCGGGTCTAATGCTCCACCCGTCAATCCCCTTAGACAACAAATCCAACACGTTCGCCATGCGTTTACGTGAAATCGTGCGATCCACCGAAACTAAACCGATAGACACCGGAAAGAATTCCGAAACCATGAGGTCGCTCATCAACTGCGTGGTTTCCTTAGCTTGGAGAAGCGCCAGCGGTTCTGCTACCGACGTTTGTCATTGGGCTGATGGCTTCCCTCTCAATCTCCATCTCTACATTGCTCTTCTCCAGGCTATATTCGACATCAGGGACGAGACTCTGGTGCTTGACGAGGTCGATGAGCTTCTCGAGCTTATGAAGAAGACTTGGTCTACATTGGGGATCAGTAGGCCAATTCACAATGTATGTTTCACCTGGGTTTTGTTTCAACAGTATGTTAACACTTCACTGACCGAGCCTGACTTGCTCTGTGCCGCGCATACTATGTTGGCCGAGTTGGCTAATGATGCGAAGAAGCCTGACAGGGAGGCTACTTATGTGAAGTTGTTGTCTTCCGTGTTGAATGCCATGCAAAGTTGGGCAGAGAGGAGGTTGAGAAACTATCATGAATATTTTCATAGAGGATCAGTTGGACAGATTGAGAATCTTTTACCTCTGGCTTTGTTGGCCTCCAAGATTCTTGGTGAAGATGTTACCATCACTGAATTTTCAGGGTTAGAGAAAGGAGACACAAAGGTGGTGGTGGATTCAACTGGGGATCGTGTCGATCACTACATTCGCTCCTCAGTGAAAAATGCGTTTGCAAAGGTAAAAAGATCAGAGTCTTGAATATTATGTATAGTTGGATTTGGTTTATATTCTAACTTATGGTGTGATGATGGTAGGTTATTGAGAGTGGGTGTATAAGGAGTCATGATGTTGATGGGAAAGAATTGGGGGCAACAGAAGCTCTTCTCCAACTGGCTAAAGAAACAGAGGACTTGGCATTGAGAGAAAGGGAAAGTTTTAGTCCTATCTTGAAGAGATGGCATCCGACTTCAGCTGGTGTTGCGGCTGTGACACTGCACCAGTGCTATGGGGCTGTTTTGAAGCAGTATCTAGCTGGGACGACGACTCTCTCCGGTGAGATTGTTGGCGTATTGCAGAGAGCTGCGAAGCTTGAAAAGGTTTTGGTTCAAATGGTGGTTGAAGACTCTGTTGACTGCGAAGATGGAGGGAAAGGTATTGTTAGGGAAATGATCCCATATGAAGTTGATTCAATCATCTTACAGCTTTTGAGGCATTGGATTGACCAGAGAGTACAAAGAGGAAAAGACTGTTATCATAGAGCTAAAGAATCAGAAGTAGGTTTCATAGTTATGGGACAATTTTTTTGTTTTTAAGATGTTGACATTGATTGGTTTTGTATTGCAGACATGGAATCCTAAGTCCAAATCAGAACCATACGCGCAATCAGCTGTTGAACTGATGAAAACTGCAAAGGAAACTGTGGATGATTTCTTTGAAATTCCCATTGGAATCAATGATGAATTGGTTAGAGATCTTGCTGATGGTTTGCAACAACTCTTTAGAGATTACACTGCCTTTGTTGGATCATGTGGTGAGACTCCAGTTCCTTCAAATTTGTTTCAGTAAGCAATATTTCATCAAATACAATTCCCACATGTCATTTTTTATTTTTCAGGAACAAGACAAAGCTATCTGCCTACACTTCCTCCACTGACCAGATGCAATAGAGATTCCAAGTTCTTAAAACTCTGGAAGAAGGCCACCCCTTGCAGTGTAAGTTCAGAGGAAATACAACATAGTGGATTAGCAGAAGGTCACCATCCTAGACCCTCCACAAGCCGTGGAACGCAACGCCTTTACATTCGCCTCAACACTCTGCATTATTTCCTCACTCACATCCATGCACTCGATAAGACTCTGTCCCTGTCTCCAAGAGTTGTTCCTTCAGCACGCAACCGTTTCTCTAACCACAGATCCCACGGAACTTCCTCTTCCTACTTCGAGCATGCCATCAGTGCCATTCAATCTGCATGCCATCATGTCTCAGAAGTTGCTGCATATCGCCTCATCTTCCTGGATTCAAACTCTGTCTTCTATGAAACCCTCTACTCCTGTGATGTTGCAAATGCAAGAGTGAGACCTGCATTGAGGACTCTAAAGCAGAATCTTACTCTAATGTGTGCTATTCTTACAGACCGAGCTCAGGCCTTAGCCATAAAGGAAGTAATGAAGGCAGCTTTCGAAGCCTATCTTATGGTGTTGCTTGCAGGAGGAATCAGTCGGGTCTTTTACAGGTCTGATCACGAGATGATTGAGGAGGACTTTGACAGCTTGAAGAGGGTATTTTGCACATGTGGAGAAGGTTTGATAGCTGAAGATGTAGTGAACCGAGAAGCTGAGACGGTCGAAGGAGTTGTAGCGTTGATGGGAAACCAAACCGAGCAACTAATAGAAGATTTCAGCATCCTTTCATGTGAAACAAGTGGTATTGGAGTTGTAGGGTCAGGCCAAAAGCTTCCCATGCCACCAACAACAGGAAGGTGGAATAGGTCAGATCCAAATACTATACTGAGAGTATTGTGCCACAGAAACGACAGAACAGCAAATCTATTCTTGAAGAAATCATTTCAATTGGCAAAGAGGAAATGAAGACAGGTATCGTTAGCACTTTTTGTTGTATATTTGCAGCAAATGGACTAAAAATATATTATTGATACTATAGTTTCTGGCTTCCGGTATATACTAAAACCAAAAAAACCTCAACTGAGTTGGAAAGAGGGAAAGAGAGAGCATTATAGTATACTTTGGTGTTGATTCTTTGTAGCACTTAGGCAATTGTTGAATTTTTTGGGTGGGATGATAGGGATATACATTTTGTATTATAAGATGATGGTTTGCTATGCATCAGTTTAATGTAATCTCTAGAGTATTTGTTTGGTATGTGTTTGGACCATTATCTCTCTCGAACTTGTCTTTCTGTGTGCTAATTTATATTCGTGTGTATATATATAGATGATATAGATATAACCCCCTCTCAAACCCTTCTGCAATTCTGATATTTATTGAGCAGACACAACTTGGTTTTTCATTAAGTTATTTGAAAGTTACAAATCTCTAGAGAGTCACCTTCACATCTACATGAAAAAAACAGTAACTTGTAACCTGCATACAATCTTAAACTATAATGCATCCTGTTTCAACCAGGCAAGTCATTAAACTTTCTTGACTTGCTGGGATTTTGATTTTTCCACCAAAGTAAATCGATCTGTCATCATGCTTTCCAAACATAAAACATTTTCCTTGTAAATCCACCAACTATAGCTTGTCATACAATGGACCTCTATGTTTTGGTAATGGAAGCTTCATGTTCATTTTCACTCAATTTCATCTCCCTTAATTCCTCTGTAAGCACATGCATCGAATCGGAAACTTCTGCCTTGTACACATAGTACCTTATCACAAACAAGAAGAAGAGGAAATTCAAGCAGTTCAATATGGCGAAAAACGCGTAGTAGTAGTCCAAGTGAGAAGCATTTAGATTGTTGAGAATCCATCCCTGACCATGTTCTTTGGTAATGCGAGCAACCGTCGAAAGAAGGAAGCTACTGATAAAATTCCCAACACCTAAAGTGACAGCTGAATAAGCAGTTCCAAGACTCTTCATACTTTCAGGCGCTTGATCATAAAAGAACTCAATCTTTGAAACCTCCATGAACGCATCAGCTGTCCCCATAAGAATAAATTGGGGAAGTAAAAGGAATATGGTCACAGGAATTTGTCCTCCACTCTCGACAACACCATATTTTCTTGCCATACTGAGCCTGTATCTCTCAGTTAAAGAAGCAACAATCATGATAAGGATATGAAGCAGTAGACCAATTCCCATTCTCTGTAGGAGAGTGATTCCTCTTGGATTTTTAGTCCACTTTCGCATAATCTTAACGAAGAACTGATCATACAAAACAACGCAAACTAGCAACGAAATTGTCACAAACCCAGCCAAACTAGCAGGAGGAATCTTGAAGTGTCCGACATGTCTATCAAGAGTAGTCCCTTGTTTCACAAAAAGTGTGTTTATCTGCGCAACCATGGTACTAGGAACAAATGTAGCAACCAAGATAGGGATCATCCTCAACATCTGTTTAGTTTCCTCCACTTGAGTAACTGAACACAACATCCAAGGATCAGTTGAGCCTGTCTTCACTGCTGCCTTGTTTAGAAACCTGAAAAACACACCGAAACAAAACATCAAGTTAAATAAAACCTGTAAACCAAACCAAAGACAACTCCAATTATCACATACCTCAATCCTGGAGTTGAATCAATCCTGAATTTCCCTTTCTTCGCATACACTTCCAAGTCGAGTTCATAAAGTGCTTTATTATCACTAGGAAGAGCCACTTTGCATTTCCTAATTGCAGAAACTATGACCTTCAACATCCTAGTAAAAGGACTCCCAGCAGGCACTCTGTGTCTATAGAACGGTGTACCAGCAACAAAAATCCCAATGGATACCAACAGTCCCAGTGTAGGCAACGCATAGCCCAAAGTCCAGCCCACATTGTCTTGAATGTAAACAAGCACAGTGTTGGCAAACAGAGTACCGAAAAATATACTGAACATCCACCAATTGAAGAAAGATAGCTTCTGAATCTTCTCTTTAGGCTCAAAATCATCAAATTGGTCCGCCCCAATTGTGGATATATTAGGCTTGGTTCCACCAGTTCCTACAGCAAGTATATAGAGTGCACCAAAAAACACAGCCAATTGTGTCGTTGAAGCCTTTTGACAATTCTCAATGTGAGGGTCTGTGCATGGTGGTGGCTTCAATGCTGGTACTGATACTGCCAGTGTCAGCAAAGACATCCCCTGACATTAAAATAAATAAATTATTAGTAAGTCAAACATAGAAGCTTGACTATTGATATAATAACTTTACAATTCAACAGTTCAAATGTTTGATTTTTAAGACAAAGACAGAATAACCCAATTGATGTCGAGACTTGGACTTATATACTACAGAGAACAAAGACAGGTTGACAAACATGGTTCACATGCTTATGTTCCTGACATGAATAAGAATCAGACAACAGAGACTTCCACTAATTCGTCTTAAACCTTATCTAATGAATTACGATCACGACATCTTCCATAAATCATACGATCTTATCCCAATAATACACATGTATATGTTTAGTTACCGAGAAGTAAATAATGGAAGCGATGATGAAGGTCCAATAGCGACCGAGATGAGCATCGGCGACATAAGCGCCCAAGACAGGGGTGACCCAGATGGTGCCGACCCAGTTGGTCACGTTGTTTGAAGATTTCACAGTCCCTTGGTGGAGCTTTTTCGTCAAATACAGTACTAGATTTGATGATATTCCATAGTATGCCATACGTTCGAACACCTCGTAAACTGGAAAGACATACACATATTCTTATATCAGATCTAATTCCACTTCTTTTCTTATAATATATTAAAAACTTGTAAAGTATTTATGATTGTTGTATACATAGTACAAAGGAACAGCTTTTCAATATAGAGAATCTGTGATTTTTTTTAATTTTTTAATTATTTCTAGTTTCCAAATTTTGCCTTTTTAGTTCTTCACTGTTATCAGATAAAGCTCTTTCAATAAAAAAAAAAAAAAAAAAAAAAAAAAAAAATCAAATTCTAATTAGAATTTTACTATTTCACAGTAGTTCAAATCTGCCAAATTTTATACGCTCAGTTCATTTATCGAATATTTCCATTAAATCAATTTAGACAGCTATTTTATTTCTGTATAGATAAATGACTAATAAAAGGAAGAGAAACAGTGTGTTTGACTCCAGGTTCTGCCACTTGCGAACACTTAAGTTAGAAACCGCTACTGGCTATTGACTCGAGAGATATCTCTTTTCATTAAGATTTTACTAAACAAAACAAACAAACAAATAACTGGGTCCCTACTTCTTTGAACTTTTCGCTTAATGCCTTCACTCTTGATCTTAAAAACATAAAAAGTAGTTTCAACATAATCATTAAACATGCAAACCTTCAAAACACATATTTTTTTAAATACCCAGAAATGAAGAACAATATACAGAGAAAAGAAGAGAGACGAAAATATACCAACAACGAAGGAGCAAGCCCTCCATCCACCTCTCTTGGATCTACGAACAGGGTTGCCTTTGAGGTCAACAGTACCATCTTGAGTGTAATCTTCAATAGCATCTTCAACACCCATCTTTGTTTTCTTTTTGAAAGAAAATGAAAAGTTTAAGAGTGTTGTTTTATATTTACTACAAATGAGTTTGGCAAGCCTCAGGGTTTCTTATATAGAAGAAGAGCTTCAGGACAGATTGGGCTGTGAGAAGAAGAGTTATTACTTACAAATTTTTTTCATGGGACCCTCACTCTGTTTATGTGTATATATGTTTTAAAATAAAATGGATTTTTAATTATTAGTTGTTGTCGTATCAAACATATACGTCCAAGGGTATTGGAAGTCTTTTTATTTATTTTATTATTTTTGTTATATGCTTTTTAGCCCTTGAAAATTATTTTGGAAGATAGGATATATGCAGTGCATGCACATCCACCCAACATTTTTTTTTTCCTTCAATCACTTGTTCTACTATAAAATGATATACTTACTATGGTTAAAAGTAAAGAATTATTAGCTTTGTTAAATAATTAAAAATTTAAAAAAAACAATTAATTTATAAAAATGTATACAGCTTCCGAGATTAGAGACAACTTTCTCAAATAGGGAAAATAATTAATTTCAAACAAGTTGTTAACTTGAATTCCAGGGCTTAAAAAAATAACAAAAATATTTTTTCACGTTATCGAGTACAACAAATAATATGACAAAATTGCTCAACATGGCGTTGACTTAAAATGTATTTCTGATTCCAAGTCTGAAGTTGTGTTCCCGTTAGTATTTTGATTAAAAATAATAATAATAATAATAATCAATAATAATATTTTAAAATAATATTTATAGATTTAAGTATCAATTTGTCAAATTTTATTTAAAATATTTTATACATAATTTTCTTAATAATTTATTTTTTTAATATTATAAAATTATTTTTATATTTAATATTATAAATATAAATTTAATATAAATAAATAATTAATATAGTTCTATCTAAACTATTTTTCTAATATTATTTTAAATATTGACCACTATCCAAATAATTATTTCGTCAGTTGACGCGGAAAATAACCTAACTACTCTTGTTTTATTTACCCATTCAGAGTAAGGTTTGCATACACTCATAGAAATTATATGAAAACAACTGATATGTGATAGGAGACTCTATCCATTCGTACCTTCCGACATTAACACAAAATATGATAATAATTGAATGACTAATAAAATATCTATAGTTGATTTGTTTGAAAAACATAATATAATATAAAAAGATTGCGTGATAGTCCATGGATTCGTCATCAATAGGGCAGGATTCTTCATGAGAAGATATATAAATTAGAATGTCATGTTGATCATAATTTTCAAAGCACATTGTCTTTTTCTAAGTTAACAAGTCAGGGAATGGACCCATCTATGTTTTTAATTCAACAATAGGGTTATTTAAAATTATTTACTCACTGTAAAGGCTGTACGTATAGCTGGATTTTTGCACCTCTATTTGGTTTGAAATCTACTACATAATTTGTTCAGATATTAACCTAATTGTTTTGCTCAATTTGATATATTCAATATTCAAACCTAACCAACTGAAGTGATAAGATAACTAGGTTTAGCTACCTATGATTAACAATTAGGAACAATGTGACACCAATCCAAACATTTAATGATATAATAGTTATTTATTGGATTAAATATCAAACTGCCTCGACAAAATTTATCACCTGTATTAATACATATCTTCCTTAACTTTTTATATTTTTATTTCAGTTCATACTATACCATTTATTTTGATGAAGTTGAAGCATGAAGTGATATTTAGACCTTTTTTTCTTTTTTTATATAGATTGATTTTTTATTTTTATCTTCTAAAAGTTATTTCATAGGGTGTTTTAGGTAAACCTCTCACATTCTAAAAACTCTTTCGTTTAAAATAAAAAATATTAATTTTCTGTAAATAGGTTTTACTTCTCTTCTTTTACGATTAAAAATTAAAGTAGAAGCAATTCCACACAGACCCTTAATATACATATAAGACGTCTGAAATTGCTACATCACTTTAAAAAAAAAAAATCCGTTTACAAATAAATTACATAGTATATGAAGCGATCTGAAATAAAAACTGGAGTATATGAGCTAAACAAACAAGTCTTCAGTAAAATAAATTTTTTTTACTAAATATAGGAGCTAATTTGTATTTAACCTTTTTAATTATTTAATATTAAATGTAATTTTGAGGATAACAAATATTTTATTTTTATTATAAATAATATTTTTAAAATTTTAAATTAGTTTAATACTTTACATGAAATTAAATATATTATTTAATTAGTACAAATTAAAATTTAAAACCCTAAAATTATTTATAGTCTACTAGGAACAAACTTTTTAAAAATAAACGTTTATAAGATGTAATGTAATTATCAATTTTATAATAAAATTATAAATATAACCATATTTTATTGTAAAATATCTTAGGAAAATATTGCACATAATCACGAAGCAATTTTATAGTATATTTTTTATTATTTGAGTAGGAATAATTGGTAGTCAATTATTGTATAGTTAGGCCTATTGTTTAAGTGGTTGGTCACACTTGGATGACTCCGGTAGGATATTGTTCTTCGATAATTGGAGGTTCAAACATAATTTTTAATTGTCAAACAAACATAAAGTTAAGTTGATTATTAGTGTAAAGAAAGAATCTAATTAAAGAGATCTTTTGAATCCTAGATGGTAGTTAGTATATTCTATATACCACTTTATTCAGTGTGCCTACTTTCAACTGGTTAAAAGTTAAACAACAACAAAAACAATAGCAACTTTTTTATAATTAAAAAAGTCGAAGAGAGGCGACATATGGACTTTTGTTTCCTACCTAAAATATAGTTATATACATATACAATCATACAAATATCACAATAGACAAATATCATCTTTTAAATAATACGTAATAAAATATGGTGTGCCTTTTGGAGTGGAAGTTTTCTATGGTTAATAAACTTGATCCTGATTTAATTGAATTAGAAAAAATTTCCAAAATATTAGTAGAATAATGATTTAAGTTAAAAAGAAAAATGTTTAATCCTACATGTAAAAGATTACTAATATAGTAGGTTTAGGTTTTACTAGAAAATATCTTTGAAAATTACATGAACCAACAAATGTGGTGGTATCAGGAGATGAGGTATCAAATCCATTTCAGACCCCCCACAACTTGTGGAAAAAGAGCTTTTGGAGCCCACCATACAGATGCCCTAATGGTGGGTGGATTAATTTATGCATAACAGCCAGCAATTACACGTGTAATTATTTCCCTGGTCGATACCTAAAAAATATTATGGAATATTTACTGTTTGTCTATATATACTTACCGACTTAATTGACAAATTCTAATTGAACTTCTACATTAGAGAAAAAGAATTTATTTTAAAAAAAAAAAAAAAAAAAAAATCCGAAAATTGAAATAATTCAGAACGTTAAAACGTGGAAACATATGATATAAGGTAGGAAGACTTTCCACTTCCAATTCTCCAACACACAAAAGTTAATGTTAGGAATCCATGAATCGAAATCATAACATAAACATTTCAAAATGATCCACTTTGGATGGTGTACTTTCCTCAAATGAATAAAGAGGAGAATATCGGCACGTTATTCAAAATTCCAATTGAAATTTTGATGTGAAATAATGAGGTGTGGAGGGTATTTTGGGTATTATGAGAATTGGGAAATGCATGCAGAGCCGTCCGATTTGACGTGGGGGCAAGTGAAGTTTATGCCAAGCAATATGGAATCTGTGAAGGTTAGGTTTGATGAGGAAGATTCAGTTACATGGAGTTGGACTGAATCACTGAATTAGAATCTTTTGGAGGTCCTTTTCAGTTTCCACTCTCCACTTCTTGTTTTGACTTCCAAATAGCGACAACTGCTTGCTTGTTTGCTTTCACTTCTAGATGCTACCAAGTGAGTGTTATGTAAAAACCCTGAGCTTGTAACAAGTCCAAACATGCAGCATTGAGATCATCCCATCAAATCATATATTGTATTAACTAAATTGAAGAGTATTGCCATGTAAACTTGGATAAGGTAAGAATCTAGTTTTGTTTTATAATACCCAAGTAAGTAACCCCTCACTAGATAATTCAAAAGAATCAATGTAACCTAATCTCCTTCCACTTTCAGTGAGTGCAATGAACCATTCATGCTATATAGCCTATGTATTTATATATTAATTAATTGAAAAGAGAAAACAAGCAACCAAAATCAACTTCTACTCCTCATATTTGATCAATTATAAGTGGAAAAATAGTATTTTGTAAAAATAAATAGTATTTTAAAATAATATTTAGTAATTTTAATAACTAATTTAAAGTTTTCGTTTTTAATTTTTCAAATCACTATTGAAATTTATATTTGGAAATACAAAAATATTTTTATATTTCTACTAATAAAATATAAACTAAATAATTATATTTTTTTATAATTTTATATTTAATAGTTATTTGAACGGATAGTCAATAAAATCTATTTTAATAACTATCCTAACCACTATTTTAATTCACTAATAAAATTCAAATAGAATTTTTTTTTATAACCAGGACTATCAAAACATCACCTTCCGTACTAAAAAGTTTAAAAAAAATAATAAATTCCGCAAACCAACCAACAAACAAACATCGTCCTAAGACTTAAATCCATAAATGAAATACTGAAGTAATAGTGTAATAACCTCTATAGCAGGAGTTAGGTGACTCATTAATTCTGCAATATATGCCAGCCTAATTAATCCTATTTATTTCTCCGAGTATATTCACAATATATCGAACTAATTAAACCTACATCATAATCAATCAAATCCGAAAAACGTCACACATTTTATTTATGTTGTAATAAAATGGTCCATTCATGGACCATATTAAAATGTCAAGGACCACTGTATATATGTATATTCAGCAAAGTTTTCCAGAAAATGATATCTCTGTTGAGTCATTACAACAGTTGGGTTTGGTTGCATTGCAATTGAACCAAATAACGTCGCCGCCCATTTTGGTATATGAGATATGAATTAATTTTTCTTATGTCAAGCTCTAAATAGTCAACTTTACATATTCATTCACTCTATAGTCAACTTTGTTTGTTCAAGTTGGACCATTTTCAATATAAAGTAAATTTTGAAACTGCTAAATAAACATGTTTCCATGAATAAAATTAAATAAAATAGAGAAGGGATATATGCCATTCACTTACTGATGAAAATGATGTTTTATTGTGACCCATTGGATTAAAATGGAATAATAGTACCAACCAATGCGAAAGGTAAATAAAGGAAGATATGAAGAATCATGGAAAATTGTGTGCAATAGAGTTGTTTGTCAATTAGTTCTAAAGTCTTCCTTCCATGGGGTCTAGTAGAGATAGAGAGGGGACACACACTTAGAATCTTTTTGTTCAATAATTGACAAAAACTGTTGGACCCTAATTTACAACTTTCTTTGATTTGAATTTTCTAAGTCTACTTTCTTTGTTGTCCATCTTCTGAGGTTCAGACCCAAGATAAGCAATTTGATTGAATTTTATGACATAAAGTGGGAGTTATATATATGTACATGTAATGTTATTCATGTCTATGCACACATATTGTATTTATTTGTATACATGGTATTCATATATGGGCTTAGCCTAACAAAGGTGGTATAAATTTCAATTTTCATGAGATCATGAAAAGGACTATATAATGAGAAATTAACCAACCAAAGATAACAACGAAAACTATATAGTTCTAGAGAATATTTGAAACTTTGGATATAGTGATAGGTAGTGTTTTCATTCTATGTATTCTTCTAATTTTATATATTCGCTTATCCAATACAATGACATTCACTAACCTAAGAAACACGAAAACGCTGAAAATATGTGGTCACACCTTATAAGGACTACCACAACTTTTCTTTTTTGAAGCATGTGCATATGAAGTCTCTTTTTTCATATTGTATAGAATAATATGATGAGAACAACACAAAAAGGTAATCTAACCATAACCTGTTCCATTTTGTTGTTGTCTTGCCACTAGTTGTGGAACTTATCCATGAACATGAGATTTTTGGAACATATGTGTTTGTTGGGTTGTCAGAGTTAATTGTATACTATTCTTATCAGTGGTTGGCTTGTCTGAATTGAATCGAGTCTTTACAATTTGTCATATTGCTGCTTGTCTCATGAAATATTACATTGCATGGCATGGGTTAAGTTTAGAGATAAGGTACAAGCCCATCCCATATCCCATATCCCATATCCCATCATCATGAATCACGTGTAACTTTTGGTACTCTATTTGGGTTTTGATTTGAGCCCAATATTATATATATATATTTTATTAGGCCCAAGATACATTGAGCCCAAATACATCCACCTGTCCTTGCAAGAAACGACACGCCAGCCACGTGAATTTTTTTTTTCCATAAAAAAACACCTATACTATATAAGGAAAAATCCAGGTTGGTCAATTTTGTAGCAAAGCAAGTGTACATGAGCAGTTGTGGAGATGCGAGCTTGTGCGTACCGGTGAGAGCATAACAAGGAATTCGGTGATGTCGCATGTAAGTATCAGTAATTAGTTATGTTCATATTCCATTTATTGCTTGAAACTAATGCTTAAAAAAATTGCAAAAGAAAAAGCAGTTATTGATATGATGAGTTCTTGTGCTGAAGTGTCAATTTTTTCTGTAGTTAAATGCGTCGCTGCACAGATATCAGTGCCTAATTATTGTTTTAATACTAGTGAATTCTCTCAATTAGGAAGGAAACTCAATAGCTTTAGACTTAATTAATTTCATTTATGTTTTGGAAATTAACCCATTGAGCTTAAAACAAGATAATTTTGTATGCTCTTGATTTTGTTTGCACCTTAGCAAATCCTGAGTCTCTAGTGTATATTAAGTATGTTTCTAGAATGAACTTTGCATGCTATTACATGAAGAGTTCTGTCAAGCATATGGATAGCAGTGTTAGAAATCTGCCGTGTGTTGCTAAGTTTGAAATAAATCACCATCTCCATCCAGTAGCTTTGAAATCAACTCCTGAACATCATCATTTCCCCGGTCATTGCTAAAAGTTATTACTTAATGATTTCAAAGATGTTGATTAAAGCATCAACTACAGTCTCACTGAATTTTATTGGCTAAAGTTTGTATGGTATATCATTTTGTTCTGTCAACTACTGACTTAATAGCCATCTGTTAAAGGTATGGATGAATTTCCAACACTTGCCTAGAAGTGATTGCCTTAGAGTGAGGAGGTTAATTTTTTACAATATGCATTTTGTAAAGAGTGATATTTTTGACACTCTGGCTGTGTGTGTCTTACAACTTTGTTGATATCATTTTTCTGTGAACTATAACTGAGGTCTCATTGTCCTTGTTTTCAGAAATGTTTACCTGTTTTCCATTATGGGTATAAAAATTGCTTCTTTTTCAAACAACAACAGATGTACTATATCAGCAATGTCAGCAACATACAAAATGCCAGACAGTGAAGTTAATAAGTGCTGATGCTTCTGCAGGTTTGATAAACTTGTTATCTCTTGTTCTATGCACAAGTTTCACTGAGTTACATGCACTTATCAGCTTATCTGGACATCTTGTAGCTGGATGGAAGTGTGGAGTTTGAAGTTTTTGTCTTCCCAGAGGAAAAAAAACAAAGTGTCATCAGTAATAAGTAGACAGGTACCTATTATGAGTTAATTGTGCTTTCTGGTGTAAGATACTAGTACTTTTTTATTCTTTTACATGTATTGTTGAATTTACTATAATTGGAAGACTACTTCAGTGATGTTATTTGCATATGAACTTCATTTCTAATAATAGAATACACATTGACCTTGTTTCTTTCCAACATTAGATTGTTTGTTCAAAAAAAGCATTTACTCATGCTTTTAAGGTTCCAGTTTCCTGGTGCATACAATGATGTCACACAATAACAGATGATAATTAAGCAGCAAAATGCAATTCAATTACTTAAACTAGATAAAGTACAGTCATGTATAGTAAGCCTACAACCTTTACAAGTATTTAGGCATGTGACTTCTCTTCCTCAAACAATCTCATAAATCTATCAAAATTGGATGCTAATCTATGACAATGAACCAAAATCTGGTTGTTTCGGCAACAATTGTCTAAAGAATCATATATCTCTCACTCTAACTCTGCAAACATTACAGGAAAGAATTCCATGGTGGTGGCTCAAGCAATGACAGAAGGCCGCTGCATTACTGGAGTTGAGGAAGCTTTTGCTACTGTAAGCAAGTGATCATCTTCCAATGTGTCTCCAACATAATCAAAATCTTCCTCTGATGAAAAAGTAAACGTTGAATACTCAGAACTGCATTGCGAATCATCATAACCCCATGATTCTTCTGAAAAACCAAGAGGATCGTCAAAAGGAGCATCTTCCTCGTCTTCTATTTCAAACTCTAATCCATCGAATCCTTGCACAAACGGATGATCCAATAACGTCTCAGCCGTCAATCTCATTTCAGGCTTCCTGACCAAACAACCATGTAAGAAATCCCTAGCCTCTGTCGAAACACCATTAGGAATTTCAGGCAACAGATTCTCATCCCTAATCATGTTCAAGACTTCTTTGCTGGTGAGTTTCCGGTTCTGTTTGGAAGTCCAGGGTTTGTTACCAGTAAGCATCTCAAGAACAAGGCAACCAAGAGACCAAACATCAGAAGGCGGTTGCTGAACATAATCAACCACGGTCTCAGGCGCCATATACATCGCAGTACCTCTCAAACAAGACGACCAATCCAATCTCTGTCTCTTGCTCTGTCTCTCCCTCCTCGCCAACCCAAAATCACCAATCTTCGCCAAGTACCCACAATCCCCTCTCCCAGGGAAAAGAAGAACATTATCAGGTTTCAAATCGCAGTGAACATACCCACAATCGTGAACCTCATCAAGCCCTTGGAGAATACAATTGGTGTGTCGACGCACTTCAAGTTCCGACAGGCCAACACCGTCTGATTTCTTGATGGAATCACCAAGGGTTCCGCCAGACGCGTATTCCAACAGAACATTGTAAACCATATCCCCATTGGTGCCGAAAGTAGTCTCTTCGCCGAAACAATTGACGACGTGAGGACAACAACGGAGATTGCAGAGAACCTCCTTCTCTTTCTGGAGAGAATCGGAGGCGTCGAAGTGAGCAGACTTGACAGCCATTGTGGAGGGGAAGCAGCGAGGGGCCTTCTTACCGGAATTGGAATGTGGTTTGGAAGTGGCCAAGAAAACAGAACCGAAAGCTCCTTTGCCGAGAATTGGACCTCTCAACCAGGAAACGCCGTCGGTGTCCATGAATTATGTTGAAAGCATGTGATGATTTGATGTTGTGCTTAACCTAAATTTTGAAATGAAGGTAAGTTGAATAGAAGTCTTGACTATAAAGCAACGGTAGTTTCCTCTATTGGGAGTGGTTGACTTTAGCTAGGAGAATGAGTCGACTGGATACAGCTAGGAATAATGAGAAGGGTTTTTAATGTGTCAGGACCCAAACTTGTATGTTATGTTAACCGCATCAAATCTATTGTCAAGTTCTGACACTATAATTACTAAGAGGTCGAATTTCTTAATCTAGTATCCCGAAAAATTGAAGATCGACTTCGTCTAAAATGTCTAGAGTGATTTATTCACGTAATTAAAAATTATAGTTGTTTCAATAAAATTATTTTTATATCAATTAAAATAAATAGGATAATTTTTTTTAAAAAAATGTGAAAATATTTAATCGAAAATTTTTAAAAATTTTCATTTAATTTTATCTTAAATAATCAAATCTTGACCCCAGATTGTAAAATCGAATTATTTTTATAGAAAATTTCGATGTGTAATTTATTTTAATTTAAATTTGAATCAAAATTTAAACAAGTTGAATTTAATGAAAAAAATTAATATTTAATTATTTTATTAGATAACAAATTATAAAATAATATAAAAAAATCATATAAATATATTTTATTCATAGATAATATATTTTTAAAATATATAATATAATATATTACATATTTTTATTCTTTTTATATTATTGGATAATTCTCAAACTTTATTTGGTATATTAAATGCAATTTTCTCTATATTATTTTATTTTTGATAAAATAATTATTATAATTTTAAATAATTATAAAAATATAATAAAATTTATGCATGTTTATATTTTAAAAGTAAAATTTTAATTTTTGAATTTTATAAATTTTACACTTTCAAATATTAGTAGTTTAAAATTTAAAATTTTCGATCAAATCAGTTAATTGAATTAAATAAATTATTTTTAAAATTAATCTAAAAATGTAATGTTAATTAAGAATGTTCTTTACCGAACAGGCTCTCAATATCATGCTCAAATTGTTAACAGGCCAACATATGGGATACGATACGACAAAATGAATCTCGAGCAGAATAGGGGTACAATTGGGTTGGTAAAAATACAAAAGCCCAAAGCAAAGCAGCCTAATTTTCTAGCAAGATTAAACAACACAACAGAACAGAACAAAACTCTAAACTAGTTTGATCCAGACTGAAGGAAGTCACCTTATCTACAATCTAACTGGCTAGGAAATCTAGCCACATCAGCTTTTGTCCACTCAAAAACACTCTCATCTGATCACCAAAGAAGCCACCGCTGCACCCATCATGACCACCGCCGCCGCATCCATCGCCTCTTCTTTCCCTTCTTCCGCCCACAGACTAAACCACAATTCCTACCTTCGCTCCAAGCATTACCCACACGACAATCTACCTCTCCTCAAAATTTCTCCTCCGCGCACGGCGGCCGTCTCATCCTCGCGGCTCTACACCATTGTACAGAAGTGGCCTTCCCTTAAGATATCCGCTGCTGTTGCTCAAGAAGAGACTTCTGCTACAGCAATTGAACAAGAAGAAGTAGTAGAGCAAGTAAATGAAATTGAAGGTGAAAATGGAACAGAGGAAACAGAGGAGGCTCCTGTCAACACCAAGCTTTACTTTGGGAACTTGCCTTATAATGTTGATAGTGCTCAGCTTGCTGGGATCATTCAGGATCATGCCAGTCCTGAGCTTATCGAGGTTCTTTGTCTTTAAATTCTCTCTAATTACTTCTACTTATTCTTCGATTCTGTTTTGGTCAGCTTTTAATGTATCTAAACTGTTTGAATTTCTATTTCTGGAGCTTATAATGCTATGTGGTTGATTGCGTTTTTCTAACGTTGATAGATATGGTTAACAGATGTTATATAGGTTTATTAGAATAAAGGATACTTCTTCAAGTTAATTAAAAACTGGCAATTTAATGATGTAATGTAAGTAAGTATTGTGTTTCAATAAAGATCTGGGTTTGCTTTTACTGATGCATGATTCAGTTACAATGTGTAGAACTATTGAATGTATAAAGCCTATTGCATCAAATTGAATGTGAAAAAAGATTTACTTCATGATATACTTACTCAGAATCCATTGCTAGAGATACTTGTCCAGCACTGGATGATGCATATGTTGATTACACAGGCCTAATTTTGGTTTTCTGGTTTCCGAACTCTGTAGTGTTTATTTAAACTCAATACACCATGGTGCAGGTTCTTTATGACAGAGAAACTGGAAGAAGTAGAGGTTTTGCTTTCGTGACAATGAGTACGGTTGAAGATTGTAATGCAGTCATCGAAAACCTTGATGGAAAAGTGAGCTCTCTCAAAAAATGCTGACATTTTTATTATGCATTTGTACTAATTTCATACCCATTTATCGAGCTTAACAGAATCTTATTATTTCAGGAATATCTGGGCAGGATTTTAAGAGTGAACTTCTCAGACAAACCTAGACCGAAAGTGCCTCTATATGCTGAAACCGATTACAAACTTTTTGTTGGAAACTTATCCTGGTCTGTTACTGCAGAGAGCTTAACTGAAGCTTTCCAACCATATGGAAAAGTAGTTGGAGCAAGGGTTCTATATGATGGAGAGACGGGAAGGTCTCGCGGCTATGGTTTTGTATGCTATTCGACTCAATCCGAGATGGATGCTGCAATGGAAGCTCTTAATGGATTGGTAGCAGACCCTCCCCTATCTTAAATGTAGAATTTCTCACACACTTATTGCTGCTAACTACTCATTCTTTGTTCTATGCCTCAGGAGCTAGAAGGACGAGCAATTCGTGTAAGCTTGGCTGAAGGAAAGAAGTCCTAATTCTTCAATCAGAAGCTAAAATCTTCAAATCTGGATTAGAGTAGAAAATGGCCTTGAAGGCAGACACAGGAATAATAAACACATTATCAGCTCATGAGAAAATGCAGTCACTACATATATCTGAAATAGCCTCACATTGTTTGTTGTGTGTAATTGCTGATGATTGGAATTTTGCATTCTTGGTTGTCATATCTCAATGTGAATGAGGAGTCTTCATTGTAAAGAAGTGAGAATTTTCTCAATCTAATGCCATCTTTAGCTTACATTGCCAACACAGTCAACAATTCTAAGAGAACATAGATATTGAGCTTTAAGGTTAAGTTGACAAAAACAAGACATGTTAAGGTTTGGCTAGGTTGAGATATAGCATCATAACTGGTTCTCTAAAAGACAGTAATGGTAGATAGTATGTCAACAAAAAGAAGATTATAGACATCATATGTTTCACATGTTTGCTGGACAACACCACCAACAACAACATTCCCCTACGTCTCAATTTGTTTAGTTATTACTAGGTTTCTTATTATGTTCTATATGCAATACTTACACACTTTTCAATGAGCATCTAATCTATTCTATAATAAAATAAAATAAAAATAAATTAATGTCATATTTGAAAACCATTAAAAGAAAACTTGAGATGCTTTTCAGCCATGTAAAAGTAGTAGTATGATTACATTCTTTATATACAAATGTACAAATACATTATAGGATTAGATACTCAATTGGCTTTCCCAACTTCCGAATTTAATCTAAGGTTAGAGAATGAAGTAGTCATCTTACTTAAGCCAGGGAATTTTACAATTTTAAATAAAAGGTTTTTTTTTTTAATTATTTGAAAAAAAATATTATCCATGACTTTTTTATTAATTCTTTAGAACTTAATAATTAACAGATAAATGTTACTGAGAGCATGTACAATGCAGATATAATTGGTTGGGATAATTGTTTGACAGTCCAAAACTAATTTTTATTTAAATAATTTTAATTTAATTAATAAAAATAATTTAAAATTAAAATACTATAAAATAATATATAAAATTTAATTTTAAAATTTAAAAAATACAAAAAATATATCACATTTGAAGCGCGTGAGTTAAACAGTAAAAATATTGTAATATACGGATTAAGGCCTTGGTCCTGACATATTCTCTCCTTCATTTAATGCAACTCATTTTTCTTTTTTTAATATTTTTTCTTGCCAAATCAGCGCCACCTAACCAAATATTTTTAACAATTATACTGCATTGTATATGGCCTAACAATTAACTAGCTAATAAATTAATAAAAGACGATTGTATCCATGAATAGCTAATTAGTTAACAGTGATTAAATGATACATCTACCCTTATTAATTATTAATTAATAATTAATAGAATTAGAGATTGTAGAGTTGGCTCAACTAATAAGTTCATTGTTAAATGCTACTCAATTAAAAATTAAGAGATCTTTAAGGAAGTATGTTTGAATTCCTATCTCTTAAATTTAGAAATTAATTTTATCTTGTAAGGAGCTCAAACGGACATAGTCTAATCAATATAATTATATACTATTAATTATAAGTAAATAAAACATATATTTTATTTTTAAAAATTTCATTAATAAATTGTAATAATAGAAATTACGAAATAAAATAATTTTTTGGAAATTTATACGATGCACCTAAAATATGTACCTTATATATCACATAATTTAGTAAAATTTATATTTCTATTCTCAAATAAGTATCCACCAAAAGTGATTTAATGTTGTATAGTTAATTAAGGGTAATAACGAAAATATAGTAATAAAATAAACAAAAATTGAAAATATGTATAATTTTAATTTGAAGAAATTATATAAAATAATTCAAATAAAGTTCAAATTTTCAAAGCTAATCTTAAAAAATATATATTTATATTTTCAATCCATTTAAATTTTAATTTTCAAAAATACTCTTTCATAATTTCACATATCTTCTCCACAAACTTCATTCAAACCTTCACTAATAATAATAAAAAATAAATAAATAAATAAATAAATAAAACATTTACCTATAGAAAATATTTTTTCAAATAGTTAAAAGCTAATTTAAAAAAACATTTACCTTCACTGAATCTCATTTAAAGATATAAGTTAAAAGCTTCAATTAATTTTCTTAGATAAGTACTTATTATCATCCATTAAATTATATAAATGGTTGAATTTTGATGTCGTAACCAAACTAATCATTTATAAAATAAAAATACACCATACATTTTTAAATGATGTATTTAATAAGTTCAACTGGTTTAGTTATTAACTTCTTAATTACAACTAAGATCCTTAATTAATATATAATTTACTTCTTAATTACAACTAAAATCCTTAATTAATATATAATTTTCTTAATTGACTCACAAGATAATTTATCTCCAATACATTCGTAGTTAATTTATAAACTCTTTCTAACTTAATATTCTCTCTCGTCAAATAAATGATATTACACATTTATTTATTTATTTATTATTAGTAATTATTATTAAAATTAGAATGTAAAAGTAAATGAGGTAATGCATTTACGAGAGTTAATAGAATCATCTTCATTATTTTTTTTTAAATAAGATTAAAAAGGTTTAAGTGTGCGTTCGGCGTTAGCTGTTTTATTAGTGTTTACCGGTTTAAGAAACGTTTGACAAAAAAATAAGTGTTCGACAATAGCGTTTAGTGATTCACATAGCGGTTTTATGAACGCTATTTAACGTAGTTTTCTTCCTCAACTGTTATATTTAAAATATCAAAATATCTTTTTATTTTTCATTAATAAATAAAGTCAAATAATTATATCAATCATTTTTTGTAATTTTATATTTTATAGCTAAAGCATCACCGAACGGTTATTTTGACCGTTATTCTAACCCTTTATTTCAAACCGCTAATCAATATAGCTATTTAAACCACTATTTTAACCGTTAATTCTAACTGCTGACGCCAAATATAGCCTAAAACTTTATTTATATTCTACCAAAGAGATTTACTAGTGTAAAATGTAATATTTATCAAGTAATAACCATGTTAGTTGGTAGCCATTAATTACAATATTACTAATTTACATTAACAATTTGACCACTTATAAAAAAGTTTAGTAATTAACTCATTAATAATAGAGATAATAATCATCCAATAACTTTTTTAATTTCACCCTTCCACTATACAAGATTTTGATTTAGCATCTCAATTATCCAATATGGAGTTAATTTAGCATTTTTTTATTAAGGTGGGGCGATTAAATATATATATATATATATATATATATTATCACATCCATTTATAGGGGAATCACCCTAAAAATTCATATAAAAATATATGTTATAATATAAATTCAATTAAAAAAATTAAACGAAATAGTTTTAGAAATTAAAAAATATTATTTTCGATGAAATTCCTCCTTTAAAAAACATAATCAACCGTAGATCGTCTAAAAAAACAAAATACAAAACAAATAAAACAAGACACGAAGACAAAACATTAAAATAAAAGGAAAGCGAACAGAATCAGTGGCGAGGATCTTCCCACCATTCTATCTCTCTAGGTCTGTTCTCTCTCTCTAAAACCCATATCCCTCTAAAACCCATATATGTTGACAAACACATATCTCTTTGCTCTCTCACAAGGATATTTTGTTGGTTTTTTTTTTACAGATCTTGGATCTAGGGTTTTGTTAGGGTTTTACATTGGTTCCAAACATGGCTTCTCCATTCCCTACTGCTGCTCAGGTCTCTCCTCCTCACCCCTGATTACTCAACTCTACTTCACTATTTTATTTATTTTTCACGTTTAATATAAACCAATTGAATTGGCTGGATATTTTTAGGTAGGGACGTATTTTGTGGGGGAGTATTATCAAGTGTTGCAGCAAAAACCCAATTTTGTTCATCAATTTTATAGTGATTCTAGTACTATGCTCCGTGTCGATGGCAATAACAGAGAGGCGGCCACTGCTATGCTGGTATTTCACTCTTTATTTATGTATACATGTATTTGTTTTGTTTGCATGCGGCGAATAGTGAAATTATGCAATTGTTTGATTTTTCTGGGATATTAATAAGATCATTAGTTCACTTATTAGTTTGTTTGCACTTGACATTAGACTGGACAGACATCTAATATATTGGTTTTTGTAGTAGCTTATTTATGAAAACATTTTTTTTTTAATTATGATTTTTTTATATATGACCAGTTTCGATTTAATACTTAATGTCGCTTAATTTAATACATTTGGCATTAATTATACAAGCATAAATGCTCATGCCTTCTAACATTTGAAATGAAATTTTATTTTTTAGAATCATTTTAGCTTGGTATCTATGCATGACCAATTTGTGCCGCAATATAGCAGTGAAAGTATATTATTTACTAGATATAGTCAGGATTATGTAATTATTAGTCACTAGGCATTTAATTTCAATTGGAGAGTTTAAAAAGTATTTTGGCATTCTTCTGCGGCATCGACCAGATATATTAATTGTCACATTTGTCGCAATAGAATTGTCAATGTGTCAATTCCCGAGCTCATGTGTTGGGAGAAAGTGCAAGAATGTGTTGTTTTTAGACATATCATCTAGTTGTATTATGATATTATCAGTAGGATATTGTGTGCCATATATGATTTCATTTAACACGGGTTTTTCTGATGAGGGTAGTGACCAAAAATTTTAACATAGGTGCATGTAAATCTGTTTGAAATCACATGTAGCTGGTTATAGGCATGTTTGATTTAAAATTGGTTCCTTTCTCTGGTGAAGTTTTAAGTTATCTTTATATGTTTCTACAATTAATTGATTGTTAATCTTGAATTGATTTTTTTTCCGCAGCAAATCCATGCACTTATTATGTCACTCAATTATACTGGAATAGAAATCAAAACATTACATTCTTTGGAATCTTGGAATGGAGGTGTCCTTGTGATGGTGTCTGGTTCTTTGCAATTAAAAGATTTCACTAGGAGAAGGAAATTTGTTGAAACCTTTTTCCTAGCTCCTCAAGAGAAAGGATATTTTGTTCTTAATAATATTTTCCATTTTATCGAAGAAGAATTGATTCACCAGCATCCTGCAGTCTTGTTAGCCCAGACCAATCTTGAAGCAAAGCTTAGTGCTTCTATGACAATTCCAGAACCAGGTATCAATCCCAAGCTTTTGCTCTTCCTTAGTTTAAATCCTGTGACAGTATGCCTAGTTATGTACTCTAATTCTAAGTTTGACTGCTTGTTACTGGTCATTCCAATTCTAGCTTTATTTACTGTGCATCTTAGTTATCAATATGGGAAAAAAAAATTAAAAAAATCATGGATTAAGTTTTTGGGAAGTTGTTTGTCTTTTGGGGGTGCATAGATTGACTCGTAAAATTTTTGTAGAATGATTAATTATAGTTGGATTTTTCATTTGTGGTATTAGGTTAAACATTCACGAATTAATTTTTCGGAATCTCATTAATTGACTTATTCCTTTTTTTTCCTAATAAGTCCGGTTGTTATTTAATTAATTATTAAAAATACTAGGAGAATAATCATCTTGCAGTACATTCTGAGATGAAATTTTATTTTTGCAGTATCCAATTATTTGACGAGTAATGAAATCCAAACAAGAGAGTATGTTACCCATGTTGATGTTAAAGAGAATGGTCCCGTGGACAGTTATAATTTCTCAGAACAACAATTACAGCAAGTTCCTGTCTCCGAAAAGATTTTAGAGGAAACACCTGCCGAAGATTTCAATGATTCAAGTCAAAATACTTTTACTTATGTGCAAGATCATTTTCCTGCTTCCCTTGAAGATTCTCTTGAAGAACCCCAAAAGCACACTTATGCTTCCATTGTAATTACTGGACACGTTCATTTATTTATTTTTAATATGTTCAGTTGAAATTTTTCTCTAATTCTTTTTCTTTCTGCATGATTTGTTATTGGAAGCTACGCGTGGCTAAAGGACAATCAGCTCCTCCTCAAAATGCTTCTTCAGATTGGAATAATCTTTCTCAGACAACAACTCAACAAACACCAATTTTGCTTAATACTTATGAAAATTCAGGAGCTGATCAGCAGGAAGAGGAGCCTTCGGGGGTTGAAGATGAAGGTCATCTTTTAATTTCTACTTTTCAAAATGATGTGTGTTTGGTGAAAGCTCACAAATATAAAATACTCTAATTATTTTTGTCTCGATACAAAGCATATGTCAGTTCCTATTTTGCAGTTATGTTTATAGTTCAATGTGTCTTTGTTAACCCTATTTTCGTACTTGTTGACCTTTGTTTCCATTCAAATGCTTTTCAGAAGAAATAAAGTCTGTCTACGTAAGGAACTTGCCTTCAAATGTGTCTGAATTTGAAATTGCAGAGGAATTTAGAAAATTTGGTGAACTCAGTTCAGAGGGAGTTGTTATCCGGAGTCGCAAGGTATTCTTTCTTTTCTTTTCTTTTTTTAATTGAATGTCCCCCTCACTAACCTTAATATGGCTAAAATGTTATGTTTATATGAAGGATGTTGGCGTTTGCTATGCGTTTGTGGAATTCGAAGATATGACTGGTGTTCACAATGCGGTCAATGTATGGCTACTTTCTATGGTCTCTTTTGCTTTATTTTTCCTTTTTTTTTCATGTGAAAATGACGTCCATGTACCCAAATTAACAACCTTAGGATTG
This sequence comes from Cardiospermum halicacabum, assembly GCA_031304145.1. NCBI lineage: Eukaryota > Viridiplantae > Streptophyta > Magnoliopsida > Sapindales > Sapindaceae > Cardiospermum > Cardiospermum halicacabum. The sequence goes on along the minus strand of CM062390.1, from coordinate 30,039,835 downwards.
TAGTTCCTTCACATTCAAAATAAATGTGCATTCTTAGTATTTTCTGAGTATAAAAAAGAATGGTTAGTTAGATTCTGAATACTTGAGAATCATTGGCTCCTGACAATTTCACAGATTTTCTGATTCCTCTATTACCAACGCTGATTTTGTTGTTTTATTTTATGATGTTGTTTACTTTCATCTTAAAATTTGTTCCGGTTCCTTCCTATTCAAATATATGCCTCTGTACATATAGTTTATAATTGTGCACTCATTTTTAAGGTACCTTGGTGGATTTCATGAATGATTTCTACGAAAATAATACTTATTATCTTGCGGTGTGTGGAAGCCTGTTCAATTTTATATTTTCTAATTGTACTACTCTACTCTTTATGTTTTTGTGTATGTAGGCGGGTTCTGCAGTTGTTGCAGGGCGACAAGTATACATTGAAGAACGTAGACCGAAGGGCCTTATTCCATCTCGAGGAGGAAGTATGTATTCATTATCTGTGTCAATAGTTGGTGTGCTATTTTAAGTCTTTTGAATATGCTAGATGAGTTGAGTAGAAGCATATCTTACCTGATAATATTATCATAGTTACATAGCATGCTTTGTGGCACATTTTATATACTTAACCAAATTCAACTTGAAAATGTTGTTTTAATGGAATTGTGATGTCTCAATGAAATGGGTATTTTTGTAGGTGTACCTCTTTTTCATCTTAATGTAATTGTATCATGTTCTGTGTTCCACATTTTCACATCAGATGAACAAAACATCTGGTCCGCAGAAAGAAGGATGGAATTTTGTTTGTTGAGTAATATTATTACTACTTCCAATGTTGGTAATCCAACAATCATATATTCATAGTTTTTCTTTTGAATAGGACGTGGTAGGGGTCGTGGTGGTTACCATGTAGATGCTCCCAGGGGACGTTTTGGGTCCCGAAGTTATGGTAGAGGAGGCACTTATGATGGAGGTGACCGAGACTACAACAGACTGAGGGGAAATGGTTTCTACAGACCCAGTCCTCGCCAAGAAAGGGGATTCTCTAGTCATCATATACCATCTAGAAATGGACAAAATTTGTCAGAGTAGTTAAATGTTAGATATGATTTAACAAAGGAGCAGGGCATATGAGGTAAAAGTTTTGAGTCCAACCATAAATTCAATACATTCACTTTGTTGGTCGGAACAATATATTCATGAAATGAGAAATTATTCATAAAATGAGAAATTGGTTTTTTCTTATGTGATTGCATCATTATTTTTAGGGTTTCCTTTTATTATTCAGCAATGGAGATAAATAGAAATTGGATTCAATTGTCATTTGATTTGAATTCATACCACAATTTCCATTGTGTTTCATAGCTTGTAATTGAAAATTATCTAAAGAGATAGTTTCAAATAAAAAGTATAATAAAAGTTTTATTACTAACTAGATTATTCAGAACAACATTAGTATCTGTAATGTTTATATTCTAGGTGGTACATTCAGTTATCTCAGAAACATTAGCAGATGTCATCTGAAAGTAGTTAGAAGTGATTAAAACAAAGAGATTAGCAAATTTCTGTTGTATACTAAGATGTGTCTACGGTTCCATGGAAAACAGGTTCCTGAGGCTGATATTTGATAGACCCCCCCATCTTCTTTCTAGTCGTCGATTTCTGTTTCCCAAAGAAAACTAGCATATGCACCTAGAACATAACTTGAGACACATTAACATAGCACATGTTAGCACAAGCCATAATATAACACTCATAAAATTCTAGGATAACAGGTAAGGACAGGAATGCGGGGAAAAGAATACATACCTATCTGTTGGACTAGCTTCAATTGCTTGCTCAAAGTAACATAAGGCTTTATCATGGTCATGGTGAAGATCCCACACTAGTTTAGCATACAATGATAGGATTTCACCATCTGTAGGATCAACTTGTATGGCGCGAGAATAATACTCTTCTGCACCGTGAAGATCTCCTTTAAACTGTCAAGTAAAATAAGATTATAATTTCTCTAAAGCTGAGGACTAGTTGTTTTTGTAGTAGTTTACTAGTAAGACTCATCTTACCTGACTTAAGAAATGAGCAAAAACTTTTAGAACAGAAGGGTTTTCAGGATTTTCATAAACCATCCACTTGAGATAGTATTTAGGGTCACCAGTCCTCCTGGCATCAGCTGCATTATAACTGACTCTGTCAATCTTCTGCTCTGCTGGAATGTTAGATGTTCGACTAACTGATTCAATGTCTTCATCACGAACAGGCTTTTCAATGTTATTATTAGGTTGCTTCTTGTTTTCCATATCCTCATTAACCTTTTTGTATTCAGATTGATCCAAGTTATTCACAAAAAAGAGAGGAAAAGATTGTAATAAGTTATTTCAATTTTTAATGGGTACCTTTACAGTTTCTTCTTCTAATATTTCATCTTCCTTATGGTCCTCTATTTCCCATAGAAAACTAGCATAAGCAGCAAGAACATCACTGAAACAGTAAACAAAATGGATAAAGTTTCAGCATCAATAAACACATAGCTCCACAAGTCTAATCATTGAATGGTGAATCCAATTTGTTGAAACATCATACACAGTCAAATTACCTATCTTGTGGAGCAGCATGAGCAGCAAGTTCAAAATAATGCAATACTCTATCGCGATCATGATACAGCTCCCAAATCAATTTAGCATATAGCATCAGAGCAACACTATCTCCAGGATCTGCTAAAATTGCGCGATGATAGTAGTCTTCAGCTCCATTAAGATCTCCCTTGGACTATTAAAATTAAACCAAATCATGTAAAAACACACACAAAACAAAACATATTGAATCTGAATCTAAATCAGAATAAACTGATCTAACCTGTAAAAAAATAGCATAATATCTAAGTAGCAGAGGATGACAAGGGTACTCATCAAGCATTCTTTTATAATACTCTTCATCAACATTACCATTCTCATCAGGATTTGCCCTACTAAAATCAATCACTTCACCACCAGCATCATTACATATTCCAAGTCCAGTGGCAAGGTACATAGGAGGACTACGCGGTTCAGTAGTTTCTTCATTTTCTTCTTCTACCCCTCCTTCCTCTTCAATTAAACCCATTTTCGTCTTTTCGAAACTGAAGTGGTTGATCTTAATTTTCTCCAAAGCTTCTCCGATCTTGTCCTCATCTTCAAGCGTGTTGTATATGGAAAAAGAAGGTGCACTTGTCAATGTTGTTTCCATTTCTTCGACAGAGTCTTCACGGGAATCCATATGAGACTGCGAGGTTGTGATGAGAAGACGAAGATAAGTTGGATCTCTTGTATTTATTTATATGGGTGTTTGTTAACTTGAGATCTCGTTTAAGGGTTGAATAGATATTGGGATCGGAGGAGAAGAGAAGATGAGTTATATGCGGATGTGATGAGATGCACGTGACGTGATCAGAGGTGCATTGCATTGCATTGCATTGATCTCCGTGACTCGGTGCCTTCTCCTTATCTTAATCAGTAAACATGCCTCGTAAATTCCAAATTACATACTTGAGGATTCATAGGGACTCCTCCAATTCCTAATAGTTGTCGCAGCTCTGTGTTACTAGAGATTCAGTATCTATTGACAGGAAAATGAAGGTGTCAATTTCTCTTTCCATTTGTAGAGTGAGCGATGCGGATTTTTGCTCAGCACAAGTGATGTTTTGTTTCTAATAAGGTGTATTACAAAAATGAACATAATAAGTTATCAAAAGTGATAAATATCGCAAGCAAATTAATTAATACCGTATTTATTTTTCAATTATATCCTCAACATAATTAAAAGTAAAAAGTAGATTTTTATTTTGATTGAAACTCTTTATTTCGTTTTCTCATCTCAACTGATTATTTTCTTTTCATGATTTAAACTCGTTCAATTTTTTTTATCGTCTCAGCTCAAATAATTTTTTTTCATTATCTCAACCCGTTTATTTTTTTTTCAATTACATAATCATAGAAGACATGGATGGAAGTAACTACACATTCGTATCATTATGTTTTATTCGAAGGGATTGTTAAATACCGCAGCAAATTTATTAATACCTATCTGTCAACTCTGTGGACATGCCAATGTTTCTCAAAACCCTAGAGGACAACTCTATGGACATGTCAATGTTTCTCAAAACCCTAAAGGAGGAGAGGGAAAATAAGGTGAGTAGACTCTTTTAAAAGGAAAAACTGTTTTTGTTTTTGGAATTCTTGAAGAATATTGGAGATAAGTTGTGGAGAAGAAATCAAATAAAAGGGTAAAAGTGGAATAATAGATGCGGTATTAATAAGTTTGCTGCGGTATTTAACAATCCCCTAAGTTATTAATAGTCATTTATTGATTCTGTTCTGTTAATTTATATCTTACGATTTCTGTAAATGGGCCATAACGCAATCTGGGGCCCAATGGATTATCTATTTAGTTTTTACAGGAATGAGGGTTTTTTTATTATTATTTAAATTAGTAAAATCGAGATAAATATTTTCGTCTTACTCCTCCCATTTTTGGGATTTTGTTTTTCTCTCCACCTTTTAGAGGTGTATCATTCTAATTTGGAATTATATATATATATAAATATGAGTATCATTTAGTTTCAAGAATAATAATTAGTACTCTAATTTTTATTGAAAGTAGCCTAACTACCTTACTTGCTCACTTATGTCACTTAAATGATAGAATAGATTAAAATGAAAGTCTCCATCATTAACTCTCCAATTAATATAATTCATTTCTGATATCATGTTCATTAAAGAATATGAATTGAAATTAGCATTTCCTACTCTTTCAAGCTAGTCTATATCATTAAATCATGTAAATATTGATCAAGCATTCACAAGCATTGACACTTAATTCATATTGGATGAAACTCACATCATTCATTAATCACAAGAACAGCATTAGCCAAAAAAGTTAGGGTTCAAAGTGATGGACCTTCCGGAGCCGCTCCTTAATTCCCACATTAGTATGGTATTGTCCGCTTTGAGCCAGGGTCGAGCCCGCACGGATTTGTTCTTGGGTACCACCACCCAAAAGGTCTCATACTAATGGAGTTCTCTGGATGCTTTATATACAAGTCATTATCTTCTTGTATTACCGAATGTGGTATTGGGTTTGACACCCTAACAATCCTCCCTTTCAAACCAAGGGCCACATCGCCTCCCCTCGAGTTAGTCCACCGATCCTCCAAACCAAGGATCACACGTCAGCCTCCCCTCAAGATAATTCACCTGACCCATCGGTCTCTCTTGAGATAATCTACCGATCTGTCAAACCGGCTTGTACCGCCATTACTACCCAACGGGATCCGCTGCCTGAACACCATATTTTCAGGAAGACTTTCGACACAAGGCACACCACGGATCTGATCACGGGCTCCATCGCTGAACCAGGCTCTGATACCACTTGTTAGACCCTCCGGAGTCGCTCCTTAACTCCCACATTAGTATGATATTGTCCGCTTTGAGTCAGGGTCGAGCCCGCACGGATTTGTTCTTGGGTACCACCACCCAAAAGGCCTCATACTAATGGAGTTCTCTGGATGTTTTATATATAAGTCATTATCTTCTTGTATTACCGATGTGGTATTGGGTTTGACACCCTAACACAAAAAAAAGAACCTCATATGCTATTTAGCTACTTATAGATCTATCAACACAAATTATAAACAAAACCGACATAAGATAGATTAAGAACAACTAAACCGACTTAACGAAATGATATCCTTACTACCTGAACAGGAAACTGCTGAAAAGTTGCTCACTTTCTCCCTTAAAGTAGCTTGAGTGATGAAGTTTCCTTCTCCAAAAGCTTCAAAATAGCTTCAAAACTTTTTCAATTTCAAGTGAGTCCTAAGTCTATTTAGGATCCCCCTTCTAAACCCACTAATTTTGTTTTTATACTCTAACACTTTTTCTTTCTAAAATGCCCTCTAAAGTTGCCAAAATTACTGAAATTCAATTTTTAGGCGCCCTGGTAAAGGTGGTAAAGGTTATTAGGACGTCAATCAGCGCACGACATCTATTCAGTGTCTTGGACGACCTGGTCGATAGCCTGTTCAACGGTCTGATCATGAGGATTGGAACGCGGACCAGGACGGGCTGAAGGGTTTTGGTGCCAATTTCGGCTCCCTAATCAAGGCTCCAAGGGTCTGGTGATTTGAACTAAGGTGCGTTAGACGTTTCAATACCATTTTTGGTGCGCTGGTCGAGTCTCCAGCAATATGATCATTCGAACCAGGTCTCATTGAGCGCTCCAATACCATTTTAGGTGTCCTAGTCAGGATGACCAAACCAGAATTCGAACAACCTCTATGATCTTCTGAAAATTTATTCACTGGTTCCAATCAGCATCATTTTAATCTCTTTTAAGCTTACTTGCTTGAATGCCGGATCCTCTCGCAAATTTTTCGCTGTTCCACCTTTATAATCATGGATCATGAAATAATTATTAAATGAATCATTTTCGCTCCTAATTAAAAAATAAATAAATAAAAACTAAGCTTAAACAGTCATGTAACCATATCATATTTTATATAAAAAGAAAGTTATTTAATTATGATATTAAATTATATAAGATGGTGTACCATCTCTCTATAAGTAACGGCTCTCTTATTACGTAATTAATTATCATTTTATATAATTTAAACTCTTAATTTATTTATCCATTATGAGTGATTATTGGTAGCTAGAGGTGCATAGTTGAAATATGGATGTATCTAATTGACGGCTAATTTGAGTGGAAACAAATGGTTTTACATTATATTTTATTTTAATATAATAAAATTGTAAAGAAAAAAAAGAGGCTACTTTTAATCTCATTATCTCATATGTGAAACTGCTATTTAAGATTTTACATATTATTTTAAAAAATTATACTAAAATATATGTACACATTACTCAAATCACCTGCACCAAACCCGACCTCATTTTAATTGTTGGCACCAAATAAATACATAAAATGATGATTATCAATAAACAACGAAATTATTCGCTGATTAAAAAAATTAGATTTTTTCATATTTTATTTACCTGTTTCCATAACATCTACCTAATAATGGCCCTCAAAACAAGTTCCAGATCCAACAGTATTGATCTTTCCCAAATACTACATGCAGCAAACAATTCAAAACTAACAAATAATTTATGTTTATTTTCTAAATATATATAATAATATCCTATATTTAACTCTTGAGATGGATAAAAACAAAGATGTTTCATTTATGCTTAGGAAAAAAATAACCAATCTTATAAAAACCTGGACATCATATCTGATTCAACCAATCTTTTCCTTCAAAAACCAATGAATGGATGAGTCACAGGTGCCAAAGAAACCGTGGTCAAAGTTAGTAAGTTACAATCCGCACAGGTTTCGGTGTGTTGGGACAAAAAAACAACCTCAACCACCAAATCTCTTATTCTTCTCTGTCTCTCTCCTCCTTCTCTCCTTAACTCTCCCTCTCTTTTCATGCCTTTAGACACCTCTCGTCGTCCTTGTTCTGGACGGCGGGTGGCGCTTTCTTTCAAGCCACAGCCGACCATTTTCGACCTTCTGAGATCAATCCATTAAACAACAACAAGAACAATAATCTACAATGTCGTCCACCATCTTAGCTCCCTTTCAGCTCCTGGAACTCAACGTCATATCCGCCCAGGATTTATCACCTGTGTCGCGATCCATGAAAGCATACGCTGTGGCCTGGGTACATCCCAATCGTAAGCTATCGACACGTGTGGACGCTAATGGAAGGAACAATCCTACGTGGAATGACAAGTTTGTTTTCCGAGTCGATGATGAGTTTTTAGCTAACGACACGTCGGCTGTCATGATCGAGATATACGCGCTTCATTGGTTTCGTGACATCCACGTGGGAACCGTACGTGTTTTGGTTGGGAACTTGATACCTCCACCTCCGACAAGATCTCATCAGCAGCAGCATCATGTTCAATTAGGGATGAGATTCGTTGCTTTACAAGTTCGTCGTCCTTCGGGGAGACCACAAGGGATATTGAACATCGGCGTCGCTTTGCTCGATAGCTCCATGCGTAGCATGCCTTTATGTACACAGCTTAGTTCCGCGCTTGGTTATCGGCATTTGATGGGAGAAGAGGATGTTTTTCATACTAGTAACAACCAAAGCAATGTAAGCAACAATCAACAGCTTAGCTTGCTTCTCAAGCCAGAGCTTCGTCGTACCAAGAGTGATTCAAGCTCTCTTGTCGGAGCAGAGAATGTTGTCAGGAAACCCACCGCGGAAACCAATCCTAGTAATCCCAATTATAAAAAACCTAAAAAAGCTCGATCCATGTTAGGCGGGTCGGAGCCCGACCCACCCGAGAATGAGAACAAGATTATGGCTAGATTCGGTTCGACGGCTAGTTCGATATTCAGTGGATCGGATTTTATCAGAAAAGCTAACCGCGAAGGAGCGTATGAATTTCACAGGAGTGGGAAATATGGTGGTGTAGTGCCTCGGTCGGAGGAGACGAATGAGCGGCAGAAGAATGGTAAAATCGGGAAACAATTGTCGAGCATAAACGGGTCGGATTATTCAGATCCGCCTAGAAAGACGGATACGCATAGTAGAAGCCCGAATACAAAATCGGGAAGCCCAAGTATCACGAAAAGCCCAAATAGGAAGAAACAAAACGGTGTGGATCAACGCACTTCACCGTCTAGTGGATATAGCGGATATGGCGGCCAAGTGAAATTCAAGAAGTACAGGGAGCCGATCATGACGGAGTCGGAGCTAGGTCCGTCGCCGTCGGAGGTAGCAGCGGTGAAGGCGAAGGAGTTGATGATGAGACGAACATATGACGACGAGAGTTCAGTGATGATCGCGAGTTGGGATGTGGACAGCAGCGTGGAAGGACTTCAATCGAAGCTGGAGCGATGGAGAGCCGAGCTTCCGCCGGTATACGATTCGTCAAGCACGAGGTCCAGCACTATAAGTGGAATGACAGGAGGTGGCGGTGGAGCTACCGGAGGCAGACACACGAGAAGACACACCGACGGCGGTGGAGGACCCGGTTTGTTTTCTTGTTTTAGTAACATTTGCGGGTGTGAATGCTCCATCGTGTGCGGAGGAGGTGGACCACCGGCACCGAGTCCGTCAAGAAAAAACAGACGAAAAGGAATGCAAAGTCAGCGCTTGAGGAGTCCTTCCATAAGTTCAAGCTTTCTTTGATCAATACTACGTCGTTTCCTCCCCATTTTAGAAAGAATTTCATTTTCCGTTAGGCTGTTTCTTCTCTTCTTTTTTTTCCTTTTAATTTTCTTTTTTATTTTAAATATACCAACACTACAAATGAGTATACTGTGGAGACTGGAGGAGGAAGAAGAGGATGTAGAATTCAATTCGTTATAATTCTTGGAAAATTGAAATAATGTGTGGTTCAGATTGGAATACAATGTGTATAAATTTGAATATTTGTTGGCCTATCCCTCAGATTGTAAGGCTTTTCATGCCTATTATGCCTCAAATATATGATGACGAGGAGATGAAATTTCACCTATTTAATTAATTATTAGCTGTCCATGAATTGTATTGGGCTCACAAAAGATTATCCATTTTGCCAAGGCCCAACCAAACCAGAACAGACAAAACACCAACTCATTCATTCGAAAGTGAAGTCCCGTCTTTATAAGACAAAACCAGTAGAAGAACCTATAAGTACAGGAATATGACTAGTTGGCTTATCTTCAAAATTTTGCTTTAATTTTAATGGATTCCGTCAGTGAACCTAATGTAGTAGCATCAAAGGAATCATATCATGCAAAATGAGATGATTGATTTGAAGGGTCTTCAATTCATGGCTTGGCACCATGAAAGATGCTTCTAGTATTTGAACTGGAATCAAAATCCTTTTGATTGGTTTTTAAGATTCATCGTCAATATCAACCACAACAAAAACTAACTATTTTCGAAACACATCATTGTAGTAAAGTCTGGATAAAGAATAATTTGTAATAAGACTGGAAATTAGCACTCACAAATATCCTCATCTTATCGAAACGTGACAAGTTGTGTGATAGACAAATCAAAATTAACCAGAAATGTATTCATTTAAGAAAACAGTTTAATTTATATCCTTCGTTGTAGTGGGCGAGTCATTATCAATCTCAATCAATATCTTAAAAGAGTTGCTTATGCACGTAGTCAACAATGTGGTTATGGATCGAGAAACTAAAAAAACAAAGTGATGGAGATGAACCAATAGGAGGATTATCAGTGAATCAATCTATTCCGGAAGTAATTATTAAACTGAAAGTTTAAAGGTGGCTTTATATAATATAATATTATGTTTGTTTTGGAATCTTATCATCCAAGCCAAGTGCTCTGGAGAGTTTTTATTCATATATATATCCTTAGCAGTTTCTTCTCTTTTGTCATGGAGCACAGCATCTCCTCCTTGTCTTATGTCCATTTCTTAACTCTGTAGATCTTCTTAATTATATGTAGTTTTTTCTAATAAAAACGTTATTTATTGTTAATTTTTTAAATATACGAGTGATTATATTTTAAGTTTTTCACTCCACACCAAAAACCTAAATATTATAAATTATATGAAAAATAAATAAAAAATATAAAAAAACATAATAAATTAAATTAATTTTTTCTGTACATGTTTAAACTATAAATTATTTTTTAAATAATTTTAAATTTTAAATGAAGTTATATAATCATAAATTAATATTTTCATAATATATATTCAAAATAAAATAAATTTTTTGTAACCATCGCGAATGTGAAAAATGACAGGTAATAAATTAAATAATGACAATGACCAATATAAAAATATATATTTGATTTTTTTTTTAATAATATATCTATATAGTTAGTATTATAAGTATTTTATAATAATAAAAAAATAAACATTAAATATAAAATACATATAAATCAGTTTTTTTAATATAATTTTTACTTTTTAATTTTATTTATTTATTTATAACAATTTTTATTTAAATTATAATATGTAAATTAAATTGTAATTTTGATTATCCATTTAAATTCAATTAGAGAGAATTTTGATAACAAAAACGTTTGCGAACATTTGAGAAAATAGAAGGCAGAAATCAGAAAAATAAAGACTGTGTGGGAGGTATGTAAAATAAACTTGGTTTTTTTTTTAAAAAAAAAAAAATTATATTTTATTCTTATTATTACTGAGTAACTCTTAAATTGAAGTGCAGATGGCCTATGCCTATGATAAAATACTCCAAATAAAGTAGGAGGGGCATAAAGGTACAAGAAAATAGTGAAGTACAGTAGGGAGGGAGGAGGCTTAATATTAGATTGGTGGGTCCATGTCTTGAATACTCTTCCGTACTCACCTCCTCTCTTTCACTGTAACTCCCTTTCTCACGCGCTTTTACTATTTTGCCATCTTTTAATGAAACTACATTGTGCTTCCTTTATTTTATTTTTTATTTTAAATGGTTATATTTATTGTAGATTTTTTACAATTATAATTATTTTTAACTTTACCATCAAATGAATAAAAAAATAAAGATAAATAAAAAAATAAATAAATAAATTTATTTTTTTATCAACGAATATATATCGTCCAATAGTACATCATATTCTTATATTATGTGAGTATAACAGACCGTCTTTGGCAGACGTTCTGGTTATCCCGCTTATTGTTAAATGACCTTAAGTTATTTTTCAAGTGGTAATAACATATCATATGGAAAAAACCTGGATAAACATATATGGTGGAGGTGAAAATATTTTTATATCTACAGAAACAATGGTCAAGTTATATAAAAGTTTCCAATTGCTTTTTTAGTATAGAGAAAACTCAACACCATAAAATATTTTTCTCACCATTTACAAATTCGAAAGCGATGGGATAAATGCCACATTTACCGTTTTAATGCCACATTTACCGTCTTACGGAAGTGCAGTGATAATTATTCTTTATACTCACATTTCGTATGTGTTGTGATGACAAGATGAACATGTGTTAGGAATCCACATATCAATCCACCGATAAAGATTTTGTCTAAGTACGTATGATAAGTCTGGTATGTATAAAAGTAAGCTCTTAACTGTTTGAAGTACATAGAGGATTTTATAATACAAAATTCCATCATCATAGGCAAATCTTAGAGTATATTGCCTAGTCTCGCCTAACACAAAATGAAAAAGAGCATTCCACCTCGAAGCAAATTTTACTGTATGAATAATTTAGTTATGAACTTATTTAGAACATATTTCCTTATAGCAATTTTTATGTTTTCCTTTTTTTTTAAAAAAAAAAAAATTGGACTAAAAATTTAAGGTTTTTAATTAAAAGCTCAATTATTTAATTTATCTAAATAATTATTAATAATAATTTTGTATTTTGTGGATAAATTTTTAATTTAAATTTTATAATTTGTAATTATTAAATTTTAAAAAATAGAATATTACTTTTAAATTATTAAATAATATTAAAATTTTAGAAATATAATTTAAATATATCTTTAATAAATCGTTCATCTATATTTATTGATATGAACAAAATTGAAATGATTTACGTTGATTTTTTTAGAAAGCAAAGCAGACAAGCTGGAAGGTGGCGCGTGAAAAGAAGTGGCGATAGAAAGAGAACGGAGTTGATAGCCCGGTAAGCCGCGTACTTTGTCGGCTGATGTGTCACTTAATACATGTGGTTTTGTCGGATTGTCTACCCATATCCACGCCCTTTTACCTTTCTAACCCTTGTATTATTACTAGTATTTTCTTGAGGTGTAATTGTAAAAATGTCCCTTTGCTTCTTTTTGAATGAAGCTATTATAGGTATGCTTTTATTTTTATTTTTATATTCTTATCTATGATAAAAATATATTATATACTATATAATAAAAATAAATATATCCAAATTTATAATATTCAAATTCATTAAACCCAATTCTATATTTTAACATAAATCATAAAAAAAATATAAACAAATTTTAATATACAAATTTGTACTGTACTGTAATATATATATATATATATTTGAAAATTTTAATAGACTTATTAAAAGTTTAAAATACAATTATAGGCTTGTTTAGAAAAACGAATAAAAATAAATTTTTAAAAGTTTGGTTTTCACTCCGAATTTTCCAAAATATTCACGAATTTTATCATTCACAGAATTAGGAAATTACGCTCACAGTTTATGAATTATGGTCACAATTTGTGAATGACCTAGAAAATAAAAATAAAAATTAAAATTTGCAAAATTTTAAAATAGCTTTATAATTGTATATTAAATTTTATATGATTTAAAAATAAAATTCTATAATAATAATAATAATTTTATAAACTTAATAATAAAAATAAAATTTTAATAATATATAATTTTTTGATAATATAAAAAAATTCTTATTTTTTAAAATTTTAAATTAGTTGTATTTTTTATATTTTAATTATTATTTCAGTCATGTTAATAATTTAATAAATTGAGTTAAACTTTCACTTTGATGTAACTTTCATTGAGTGTATTATTATTATTATTATTATTATTATTATTATTATTATTATTATTATTATTAAATTTTAAGTTGGTGCATGAATTTAATCCCGTGGCGTAGACAGAATCAATCACATATAGCTGATGCTAAAAAATAATGTGATGATATCTATATTATATATATATATATATATATATATATAATCACTTTAATTTTTAAATTATAAAAAAATTCGTTTGATCTCTATTTATAATCGTTTTTTTTTTAACCTTTATGAATCATAGGAAGTTTTATCCAAAATCTTTATTTTCAATCAAATTTTCCACTTCGACCTTTAAACTATATTGTGTTTCAATCCTTATATGTCATATGATATATATGCTGTAATTATAAAATATGTAATTTTAAATGTCGGAACTAAGTCCGACAGCAATCACGATGATTGTACGAACTATTTTGTTTACGGGATAAAAGCAACCATTAGAATGAATAAATTACAAAAAAAATAAAAACACCTATTTTCTTATTTATAAAACTCTCTGCTTCTATTTCCGAGAGAGTTTCTGAGTATTTTTGTATTTCACTTTTTCACATTTCTCTCAAATCACGTACGTTGATTTGCTGTTTGGTCTAATAAAGCGTAAGTTGAGGTCAACTCAACTTCCCACATCCTTATTTATTCCACCACCTTAAGTTAAAAAATAATGAATGATTTAAAGTTGGTCACCCAACAATCAATTTTATACGGGATTAACAATTTATAAACAATTATCTAACATATATTATAATTTCCATTAAATACAATGGATATATTAAAAAAAAATATCGCACATTAACATATATATATATAATTCATTAAGTACTTTCTCACTAACACATTTAGGGGTGATCATTTGGGTAATTTGGATAAATCTAGACAGAAACTTAACTGAATTATAAAATTTGAGTTTTTTTTTCTTTAACCAAATTATCCGAATTTTATTTTTATCCAATTAACCGATTTAACTGAATTGTATAACGGTTTTCGAATTAATCGAATTACCCAATTTTTAAAAATTTTGGCCGAATTTAACCAAAGTTTATAATGGATAATGGTTAGATAGTAAGAAACAACGATTGGAGGTTGAGAGATAATAAATAAGAAAAAAGAAAAGAAGACATTAGGTTTAGGGATTTTTTATGAGATGTGAAAATAAAAGAAAAAATTAGAAATATAAAATGATAATATTTTATATTTCGGGTAATTAGGTCAATTCGGCCAAAATTCATTTTACCTTAAATTATCTTAATTATCCAAAATTTTAATAACTCTTAACCGAATTACCCAATTAATATTTTTTGACCGAACCGAATTACCCAAATACCCAAATTAACCGTATTATCCGATTATCCGAATAATTTTCTCGCCCCTAAATACATTACAATAAAAGTATCAACAATGACTTTTAGCAAGATAATACCATAATCACAATCATATTACTGAATATTATATATATATATATATATATATAGTAGTGGTATAAATAAAAATGGACTAAAGGTTCAAAATTTGGGAGGTATTTCTCAAAGTGTATGGTTTTAAATTGAACCGTTTCGTAGAAGGATCCGAGACTTTCGATCATTAAAATTTTGGCCAAAAAGCTTTAAGATTAAATCCAAATCAACCTTACTTGATATCAAGAGGTTGTATACCTAAAATGATGTCTTAGGGCCGAAATGAGGTATTACCACCGAAATAAAGACCTAAAGCTGAAATGATGTCTTAGGATCGAAATGAAGGCCTACGGTCGAAATGAAGGCCTGCGGCTGAAATGAAGACTTACTTACGGTCAAAATGAAGGCTTACGATCAAAGTAAAGACATGACCGAAATAAAAGGCGTGGATTTAAAATGAAGGCTTATGACCGAAATGATGCATTATGGATCAAATAATGTATTATGACCAAAATAAATGTGAAGGGTCGAAAGGAAGATATACGAAACCAAAAGGAATCATATTCCAACTTTAAACTGTCTAAAATAAAATCCAAGTCATTAATAATTAAATATTAATAAAATATAATTTTTTTATTATTAAAATATAAAATATATTAAAATGGAAAAGATAATTATAAAAGGAAATAAACCGTTATAATTCTATTGAAATTCCAATTACTATGAGATATTTTTTTCCTGAAAAAACCCTATAAATAGAGGTCATTACAGACACGTAGAGACACTTTATAGAAACGTTATTGAAATTCTTTCAAATCTCTGATTAACCACATAATATGCAATATTAGTGATATATTTCACTGTTAATTAAGGATTTATTTGTAAGATTTGATGCTTAATTGCTTCATTCTGCTATTTTTACAGATTATGGATCATTGGACAGATTTCAGGATTTTGAGGGACCTAGAAGAGGATTTTTCAAGTCAAGTCAATAATTCAGATTGTTCGTTGAAGACTAAGTTAAGAATATACCATGACGTTTTAGTCTTTTGAATTTAGAATTCATTTGTTTAGATTTTTAATGAGATTTCGTGGGTGTATATTTCAAAATCCCATATTTTATTTTAGTATTTTGAACTGCTCGAGTTGTATATTGCTTTGGAGAAGAACTGTATGATGTAACTTTTGATTTTAGAAGAATTTTAATTTTGAGAAAAATGGGATTCATCTCTGTTCTCTCTTCTTGCTTTGTACGTAGATTTATGAAGGTCATGATGTTGGCTATACCCACACTCAACTAAACTTAGATAATCCAGTAGAGTCTGAAAGTTTAATTACATGTTGTGATATGTGTTTTTAATTGTTTATTTTTATCAGCATCTATGGCTTTTCTGAGTTCATTGATTTTTGGTGGAATTTATTAATCTATCTGTTATTTAAGTTTGGCCAATTAATTAATTGAACAGGTTAATATCATACTAGTCAAGTTAATTAATACGTAATAGTTTGATTAAATTGACATTTGTGGCAATCAATACCATTGTGTTGAGAAATTTCACATTCATTCTTTTACAAACGTTATTAATGATTTGTTGGTATGAGTTGGATCGTTCTAGGCCTTAAAGCAGTCTAATGTTAAATCTATCAGACGCTTGTCGGGATTACTGTTGGGCTAAGGATTGGTTAGAAGATGCTTGTCCGACCAATTTAAGATTTATGGAAGGATTAGGAAGTTTGACGCTTCGTCGATTAGTATAAGTTGAATCAAAATAATTTATCTATAATTCAATGATCAACACTGTAATTTAATAATAGACTTTATTGGATTGTGTTTCTCTACTTGATTACACTCTTTGTTTATTCTTATTTTAAGCAATTAGATTATCTTAAATCAACTTCCAAAATCCCCCATTTGTTCCATTAACCTGGTTAAATTTTGAGATAAAATTAACTATATGCTCTCTCTGTAGACTTGACTCTACTACCAAATAATACGAGTTCCAGAATTATATTTATTTTTGCCGGATTCGATGCCTATCAATCTTAAATCTTCAAAGTCTCCAAACAAAGAAATTTTTTCTTCTTGAATTTTCTGAGTATAATTTTTGACTTCCACCATATATATATGTATATAATATAAATTTAAGAAAATACATAAGCTTGAATAGGAGCATAATAATAATAAATTATTTATTATTTCTTCAAAAATACAGATTATATGGGTTTCATTTGGATTTTTATATTTATAATGTTTTATATTATTTCGAATAAGTAAATAAATTTGTAAGAAAAAAAAAAAACGTATTGTATAAAGGAAAAACCTATTATCAAAGTTTACGATGCCAAATGCTATAGACATTAATTAAGTGTCGAATGAGAAATCATGTAGTAATAGTAAAGATGGGGTCCAGATAGTCATAGATAATGATGCTGGTTAATTAGACTACTAATTAAATTAAGTTGTTTAATCTTTTAAGGGCAGACCCACCGTCCACTAAAACTGCATCTGTATATAGTCTCAACTTTCTAAAACAAGGTTTTGTGCGGATTGTCGTCAAAATAGACTACAAACTCACCTTCATTTCGATTTTTCGACATTACATTACTAATAAATATACTCCACCTTTACACTTTACTTTAGACCTCTCTCTGTTAACCTTTTTATTTTATTAAAGTTTTTCTTATTCTTTAATTGACTTTTCTATGTTTATTTCATACTTTGTGCTTAAGCTTTTTAGTACTTTATTTCCTTTAGCTACTTCCTTCAAATACATAAAAAAGTATAGATTTTTCATTTTATATTTGTGCCTATTTTTTCTTAATGAAAATATTTACATAAGCAATTGCTATAATGCAAGGTAGGGAAACTTTTTCTTTTATAATAATTCATATTTCGAAATATTTATACAAAATTATAAATAAAAAATTTCATAAAAATTACAATATTAAAAATTAAAAGGGGGCATTTTAGTTTTACATTTTTATTCCATTAAAATATTTAAGTAATATATTTTTATTTTATTTTTAATCAAAAGTATTTTATTTCATATTTTTTTTTAAAATTAAAAATAAATTCCAATCATAAACAATATGAATTTTTAATGAAATTTTCACCACTAGAAAATTTATTTTCCAAAAATACAACGTATTAAAATAATATTGAAAAATCAAATCAACTAAATTGTATAAAAAATTGAAATAAATTAATTTTAAATATTGAAAAAATAATAATAGCCTAAATTACTAGCCTTAAAATTAAAATAACAAAATATTTTTTTATTCGAAATATTTAATATTAATTTATTTAAAAAAACACATAACTAGTATATGGAATATAAATAAATAAATATATATATATATATTTATATTTATATTTGTATTTATAGAGCAGCAGTAAAAAAAAAAAAAAAAAATCGTATAAATGAGACAGCCATAATAAAACCTTGAAGAATGTTTGTTAGTCAAATAAACAATAATGGAGAACATAAAGGAGTTTGTTGTAATTTATCGAAAATATGACAACAGGGTTGACAAATCAAAAACAAATCCAACTACAGAGGAGTTGGAGAGCGAGCCTGTTGTTGTTGTTGGTCGAATCAGACAGACCAGTTTTGTTAAAATCAACAAACAAACATGTCATCAATACCTACATACACATGCATCATAGATATATACATACATATACATATCTCCGTTTGTTTACGAAAGAAAAAGAAAAGAAAAGAGATTCTAAAGAGACATGATGATGGTGAAGAAAAACAAATGCGAGTGGGGAGGGAGAGAGTGCTTCGCGCACTAGCAGACACGTGGGACCCATCTTCATCACTCACTCCACACCTCCTCCTTTATACTCTGCAAAACGACTTATTCACTCACTTCCACTCTCTCTCTGCTCTGTTTTGTGTTTCTCTTTACTTTGTCTGCTTGCTGTCTCTCTGTCATGCAAGGTGCTCTCTCTCTGCTTAACGAGTCGCCTGGCTCCAAACTTCCTGCTTCTGCTGATGATGATATTCCGACTGAAGATGACTTGGAGCTCGGTCTCGGTCTCAGTCTCGGCGGAGGTAAATCAAAGGCCACTGGTTGGGGTGAGTGTGGTAGAATCTTGACTGCTAAAGACTTCCCTTCTGTTGTCAATAGCAACAATAACAGAAACACTTCACTTCCAAATGCCTCTTCTAAGTCCATCTCTGTTTCTGGAAACAAGAGAGCTGCTGACTCTGTTCCTCATGACTCTGGTTCTCCTCCTGCTGCTAGGTAATTAATTAATGAATAAAAGTATTCATTTTTCATGTGCTGTGCTATTATTGATTAATGGTATTGATGAAAATAACAGTCAGGTAGTGGGTTGGCCGCCAGTTGGGGCTTATAGGTTGAGTAGTCTGGTTAATAACCAGACAAAGTCTCCGAGGTCTGGTGATGATGAAAAAGTTGGAAGTGAAAAGGACAACACTAAGTCCAACACCAAGGATGCTTCCAAGAAGAAGATTTGTAATAATGGAAATGTTTTCAGTAATGAAAAAACTCATCTTGGGTTTGTTAAGGTGAATATGGATGGACTTCCTATTGGAAGGAAAGTGGATTTGAATGCTCATGCTTCTTATGACACTTTAGCTCAGGCTTTGGAAGACATGTTCTTCAACAACTCCAAGTCAATCAATCTCATTGGTACTTTTCTATTGATTTTGAAATGTATTTTGTGTTACACCACTTGATTATGATTCTGATGATCATGGATGTGAAAACCAGGCTCAGGTGGAGAGAAGGATAAGGGGTCGAATTCGTCCAAGCTTTTGGACGGTTCGTCTGAATTTGTTCTGACATATGAAGACAAGGAAGGTGATTGGATGCTTGTTGGAGATGTTCCATGGAGGTATATATATACAACAGGATCAATCAAAATACATGTTTAGTTGGTTTGATCAGCTTGTATTGAATATTAATACTAATATTAGTTCTGTTTCTCGGTCTGATTAGGATGTTTCTCAGCTCGGTGAGGAGGCTTCGAATAATGAGGACTTCTGAGGCCAATGGGCTTGGTAAATTTGATATTTTTATTGATTTGATTTGTTCATTATATTTTCCCTATGATCGAGTCTGTTAACTGTTGTTAATGAATTGATTGCAGCTCCAAGATTCCAAGAACGAGCAGAGAGACCGAGAGCCAAGCCTATATAGTGTCAACTTATGGAAAACCAATGTTCAAAAATCAACAGTTTGAATACAAGAAGGTGAAAAGATAGTAGAGAAGTTGGTGAATTGAAAGCATATTTTGAGTAAAAGCTTGGTTGATCTGTTTTTTTTGGTCCACTGCATTTTAGTGTTTATGTTCTTATTAGGCCAATATTCATTTAGTTCTTCTGTCTCTTATATAGCACTACAAAATACAGGCCTGCTTACTTGATGATGACTGAAATCTGTCTTCTTATCCATACATGTATATATATGGGGAGTATTTGATATTATATCTAGTGTGCTGAGTTGAGTTTGCTTCAATCTACTCTGAAGTCAGTTTTCGCAATATGTCATAGAAGAATGCTTTTGTATGGTTTTTAATCTGTAGTTTTGTGTTTCTGGGTTATGTTTTTCTAAATGTTATACTTGGACCTGAGCTTGGAAGTTGTATGAAGCTTGGCAGTGTTTTATTAACTGAATATTGTCTGCTAAATAGTAGTAGTACTTACATGTTATCTTTTTATCAAAAGAAATGGTCACTTTAAATCGTTGGAAAATTTGAAACAAGTACTCAAGTTGTTGTATAGGTCAACAAAGCCTTGCAACAACTACTTAAGTTGCATAATATCCAAAAGCTGAAGTCAACTGATCTAACAGCACCAATCTGTTTAACTAAATTAGAGATTTGAATCCTTTTCCAGCAAAAGATCAAAATCAAGTAATTAAACTGCATAACAGATTCATAAACTGTCAACTGATAACTCCAGCTCTTCTGGTTAATAGCAGCAGTAACATATCTGTCAGTTATCAATGGCAATAAACAGAGAGACATAAGAGTTTAATGACTTGATACAATGATTACAATCTGTTTTACAAGATTTTGCTGAGAAAAACGGGACAGACTTGGTTCTTAAGATAATGCAATCATATTGATCTTGACTGCAGTGACTAGCCATTGATGGAATGATATATAGTGGTGACCCATCAACATAATTGCTTTCTTTTAATCGATTATAAGCCAACTGTATGTTACCACCGCACAAACCCTGCACTGCACCTACTCGATCAACAACAATTTTACATGTTAGTCATTGCCTTTGCTGGTTAAAAAGAACACTCATTCATTGCTTCCTTCATGATACTATTGAACTTTTCTATAATTCTTCTCTTTTCTTTACTTGCTGGTTCCCATATCTTACTAAAACTAAAGCACAAATGACAAATCTTATACTTCTTATCATGTTTCACCTCCAAAAGCCCCCTTGTCATGTCTCTTTCATTCTCTCTCACTTGGAACCATAAAAGTTAAAATCAGACAGCTAAAATATACCAAAATTCTCTCTTTGGCATAAAGTTTCCTAGTTTATAATAGATAGTTACACTCAAAACAAATGTAATAAAGAACACAACTTGGTATTGATGTTAATAACTACGTGTCCCTAGTAGTGCAGCTTCAGGCCTACCCTTCTAACCCCACAAAAATTTTCCAGGAAAAAAAATAAGATTTGTTCACTTATAGCTTTCTTTTTATATATAGGTATCAGTTCTGCTTTCCTAATATAAATATATGTATATATAATTCCCAGTTATTGAAAGATGCTTATTTATCATATTCAAAAACCAGTTTTTAGATTAATAGATACAATGATCCCACTAGAAACCATTGTTTTAAAAGATTTATTAACATTAAACATGAGGTCTCATGCAAAAACTAATGATGAAGTAGGAGCAAAGATAGCTGGAAAGTTGTGTTTGAGTGTGTTGATGTGATTGAAATAGGGTCCACTGACATCCTAGGTAAGAAGGGGCCTTGATGGGTGGAAGAGAAGATACTCAGAATTATACACACTCGAGAGGTGAGACATTGTTAATGAGTACAAAAGTCTATAAGATCATTATTTTCTGTCCTACAGTGCATTCATATATTAGGTGCTCCATCAACTCAACAAAGTGTGTAGTAGTGGGACACCTTCAAATCCAGTGTATTACTTCTCAATATCAATGAGCCTCAGAGTCAATGATGAGCACAGACATGCCATTTTCATTGTGTTTGTACATTTTAGTTCATTGAGAGTGCCAACTAGCAGCCAGAATGATTTCACTTGTTAAAAACTTAAGCTTCCATCTGGTGCAGTTGCAGACAGGAATAGAGTCCTGTCAATGTCTAAATCCAGGCATTTTGACACTACCTGGATTTTTATTTTGATTGTCTGCTTAGCCTGCCCAAATGCTATGATAGAAAATCGTATCAGAGTTAGTGCATCAGATCTTGCTTTATTGATAACACATTGTTGGAATCACAGTCATACCTACCAAATCTTGTCAATTGCAGATTTGCGCTAAATGGACAACAAATGTCACCCTCTAAATGGACATTTCATATTAGCAAGCTTCAAGGATTTCAGTGAACAATTGCATAAGGTCAAAGATTTATATTCGAAGACACTTGCTTGAGAGGAGAAAGATGACCACCAGCAAACAGAGTTTGTATGATGTTATGATTTGGAACAGCAAGATAGTACGTGCATAAATAGAACCTTTATTCATACTGGCTTCGATAAACTGGCACACTAACTCGTTTGACAGGAGAACATTATTTTAGATCAAGATACAATCCCGAAGCACATAGATAGATATTACATTTAAATTACATTGTGATAATATCTTCCATAGTGCTGCCTATCCTAAGAATTCTCTAGGATCAGTGACATAGCCAGTCAAAGCAGACGCAGCTGCAGTATATGGTGAAGCTAGATAAATCTGGCCTTCTTTGTGCCCCATCCGACCAGGGAAGTTCCGGTTTGTTGTTGAGACACAGACCTGCAATGCCAAAAAGTAGAAAATATTAATCAGAACTATAAAACTAGATGCTATATTAATCAACAGAGCAAAATGGGAATCATAAGATCTTGTACGATGTCAACTTCAACAATGATTAAAATGTTAATGTAGAGACTCAACAAAGAGTTGACCACGGTAACCACAGAGGACAAATGTAACTTCAGCAGATCAGAATTTGCATGTACTCTACTCGATTACATTCATTAGGGGAACTCATTAAATTGAAGGCACGAAACAACCTTGTGTAAGCACTCAAACAGGATGGGCAAAAAGAACTTACAGGCCAGCCAATCCCTAAGCATAGAACAATTTACTATAATTGTTCCTTATGCTGTTTCACAGATTCAGTGACCTTGAATACCATTAATCATTAATCAGTCATCTATCTATGTAATATTTATTTAGCAAACAATTAGTTCTTACATATATTGAGAACTTGGCAAAATATGCAATTAAAAACAACTTCTCGTGATGCAATATATTATAGAATATTAACTTAGAGGCATGGTGCTGAAGGCTTAAACAGTATAATCTTAATATTTTTCTAGCATAAGAAAAAAAACTTGCCATAGGTTCATTCATGCGAGCATAAGTGTCTTTGGGGCCACCCAAACAAGCACCACAACTAGGACTAGCAGGTGTGTCGCAACCAGCTTCTTCAAATATCTGAGACATTGTTTTGCCACCAGATCCTGGTACTGGGAGAGTGTACACATCCATCCATACCTGTTAAATTAACAAAATGACAATGAACATACCATCAGTATCTGTATCTCGGCATGACATTGTCCAAATTAGAATATGCACAAAATATGGTAGCATCACAAACCTTCTGGGTAGCAGGGACAAGGAAAGTGGGAACTTTAACCTTTTTGCCCTGAAGACAAATAAACTTGTTAATAGTGGATCATGAAGCTCCCTTAAGGAAACTTGTTTGACGTATCTATCATTAAGAACAGGCAGTCACTCTTAAACACGTATAAGACACAGCATGGCTGATGCACATCGCTCTCCAACAACCAAACATGCAAGTTAATGTTAATTATTAAGAGAAATAAACATGCTATGAACCAAACTGCCTGTGACACCTCTCTCATTTAGCAGTACAACATGTTATCCTATCATAGAGCTCACATTTATAGAGATCTTAATAAAGATCTAGATCACCAACAAGCTAAAAGATATGAGATAAGTAAGATCGTGGCAACTGCTGAATCTGCAGAGTATCAATTGAACATCCAATAAGATGAGAAAACAAAAACTTGATTCTTACTGAAGCCAGCAAAACTTTAGCAGCAGCCATAAAATCCTCAGTTTTCCCGCCCGTACAAGATCCAATATATACTCTGTCAATCTTCACATCTTTACATTCTCTTGCTAAAGCTCGATTATCAGGTGAATGAGGCTGTAAATATTCATATGCATAAATATTAGTAATGCAAACTGTTAATAAAAATTCAAAGTGTAATCAGACATAGATTTACCTTTGCCACTAGAGGTTCTAGTTTTGTGATATCAAATCTGTACTCTGAAAGAAAACTGGAACCAATACAGAAAAGTTGAAAACATACATCATTAAGCAAAGTGAATTGTCATTTAAAAAAGCCAACAGCAATGGAGAAAGCATAGAAAGAATTTATCATCCTAAAACGATGAGAAAATTAAAGAACATTAAATTCAAAAATGAAAACTAATTTTCATGTTTCATACAGGTTAGCAAATGACCACCTAGTCACAAAATTTTATGTTATATACTGAACAAATACACTAGCATCACTACAGAAAATGAAAATCAATTATGTTCTTCTGTTTCAAAGATTTCATCTTCACCAGGAAAATATATACAAATGAATTCTGTTAAAAGCTCTTTGCCTTCTTCTAGATCATGTTACCTCTTGATAGAGATGAAAATTGAAACTTCAGAAAATCATGATAGGAAAGATTAGGCAATCAAAGGCTTATTAGCTGTCATAGAAACTATGTTCAACACATTCAAATAATAATATTAGCCAAAAATTCATCAATTAAAAGCGAAAAAATATATTCAGTGACCAACCAAACTTCAATGCTATTCAGTGGCAATTCACTGGGCCAGGAACTTTAAAGATCATAAGGCTAAGGGGTCCTCCAATCAATCTGTACAAGTACTGTTGCCTCACCATCCGAAGATGGAAAAAATAAAAAGGAAACAACTTTGATATTGAAAAGAAGAACTTAAAATAAAGCAAATGTCACAGGAATCAATTAAATGGCTATAATGGGTCTATATTTCTTAACCACTCCTCATAGTGCGATAATATAACTCAAACAAGAAGAAAACAACTACCTTGCTTTCTCATCGCTGTAAACTGGTTCATAAGGCAAAGATGTCTTGTCCTGTAAAAAGAAAAACACTCTCAAGAAGAAGTAAAAGAAAAATGCTATCCGAGATAGAAATACAAGGCAATAATGTAGAGATCACACCAAATAAAACCCTTAAGCTTACCTCAATATACTTGAAAGTTGTACTATCAGCAGGGACCACACCATTTTTTCCCCCAGCTTCCACAACCATGTTGCATAAAGTCATGCGCTCTTCCATCTGCTTGACAAAAATAAGACATAAGAACAGAAGACTACAATGAAAGCCAAAAAAAGGCAATTTACAACAGCTGACAAAAAAAAAAGTATAGTCTTGAGAAATGCATGGGGTGAACTTACCGTTAAACTTTCAACCGTTGAACCAACAAACTCCATAGCTTTATAGGTTGCACCAGCCACTGATATTTCCCCGATTATCTGCAAAAATAACCTCACTTTCAATTACAGAAGGGAAGTCCATCTAACTAAATTCCAATGACAATAGTGAAATACAAGTTATCCATAATGAATTTCTCAGAGTGATTATCTCTACCAAAATGAAAGAAAAGCTTGAAGACTCAGAGAGACTTACTTGTAAAATCAAATCTTTTGCAAGTAAATAATCAGGCATTTCACCATCCATAACAAATCTCAGAGTTGGTGGCACCTGCAATTTCAAACACAAAATGAATAAAGCAACCTTACATGCATATTATATTAGCTAGCAGACTACCATCAGCCCATCAGGCAGCAAGGATTGTGGAAACAGTAGATTATTACACAGTTACCTCAACAATAAGTTTCAGAATTTTGTCCGCACACCATTTAACCAACACATCATTATCAATTTGATAAGTAGTAGATTCTTATTTGAGAACCATGATACCACTTTCACAATAGAATAAGTGAGAAAAGTTAAATGACGAGATAAAACGACAAACCTTCAGCAAAGACTTCCCTGTGCCCAATACAAAACCTGCATCAGTATTCCCAATGCCGGTAGCAAACTGGCCAAATGCTCCAGCAGTACATGTGTGAGAATCTGTCCCTAACAAGACCTGAAATCAGCCGTGAAGGTTTTTCAGCATTGTATAAAGGAGGGCACTTAGAAGAAATTAAATGTTTTGAAGTATAATTGCACCTCTCCAGGCCTGCAATGACCTTCTTGAGCAAGAGCGACATGACATACACCTTTGTAATCAGGGTTCACCTGCACATTTCACAAAATAGTTTTCATTCTTTGTCAATTTGAAGGAAATTAGATATTGAAATCTTGATGAAAAAGTAAATTGTTTGCAAAATGGCTGGGAAGTTAAAAACAAAATAGAGATACCTTAAAATTACTAAGATCTTTGATATCATAGAAGTACTTGATATTTTGCTCGGTACAGAAATCTCTTAAAATATCAACATTACGATTTGCGCGTTCATCATTTGTGAATATGTAATGATCCGGAATGATGACAAGCTTTTCGCGGTCCCAAACCTTCAAGAATGAAATAGTTAAACGATACAGTATGACAAAAAGTAAACACATATACATTAGTTATGGGGGAAGCAGAACAGTACAGAAGTTATCAAATATTGAAAAAAAGATAATTCGAACTCTCGAATAAAGGGCGAGCATCACAGCAAAGAACAAAGAACTTGATCAATAAATAAAAAAATATCATTCTGCAGCTATAAATAAGTCGACTTGAATACTGAGACTCAACTTATCATATTGTTCTCTGGTGACAATTCCAAATAATGCAGAAACATTACCGCATTAAGGGAAAGATGAGCACGGAACATACAAGATAAGGTTAACACATCAACATACAAGATCAGGTACACCAGTTCAATATTGCTAGTCAAACTACAAATTCATAATTCACAATTCTGAATGCCCATATGAAACTATGAAACAACTCGGTACTTGCATACAGAGACCACATAACAATAAGCTCTAATAGACAAGGAGGTGTGTTTTTACCCCGGCATTGGATAAGACAAATATAATCCATATTGCAAAAGCGCGCACAAAAAAAAAAAAAAAAACATCTCACATCCCACCACGATGGGAATTCATTTAAGCAAACAAATCATACAACCATCGCAATGAATCACAACAAAAAGAGGTTACTTACGCACCATTCAAACTGAAAATTAAAGTAAACAATTGATACAGATAGAGGTAATGAGAACATAAATACCTTAGCATTTTCACCGAATTCTTTCTTGAAAATACCAATAGAACCAGGGCCACAAACATCGTGAGTCATCAAGATATCAACATTAACCCACACATTGTCTCCTGGATTCAAGTGGGTTTTCTCTGATGCCCTAGCCAATATCTTCTCCGTCAGCGTCATGGCAGTTTTCACCTGTCAAAAATGCATGACCCCAGTTAAAAATCAACCAAAAAAAATAGAAACGAAAGCAAACCAATAAACCCAAAACTAATAGAACAGTTAAGAGAATAGAAAGAAACTGAACAGAGCCAGTGGTGGCAGGTCTGCGTTCGGATTGCTGTGGAGCCATGACCGACTTGATTGTCATCGATTTCTTGCATTTGCGAATCGATAGCTGCGAAGTCGAAGAGAAACCCAAACGGCCTAAATCCTTCTGTTGAATTAAATGCAAAGTGAGAAAAAAAGAGATGGAGAACCGTCGACGGAAGATAGATACTCGAAAGTGAAGAAAGAACCTGACTGGCGACGAACGAAGAAGTAGGAGTTGCAGAAATTGCAGAAGAGGCCATTTTGCTGTATAGCCGGGGATTGCTTTTTCCTTATTTCCGTTGTGAATAAGGACCAGTGTTGAGGCCTGCCCTGCTGTTTTGAGAAGTCTAAAGTCGGCTGGAAATAGGAGCAAGAAATGTGTTAATAGCTATCTTAATCACACATTGGTTTGTGTTTGGAACAGGAGCATCTGTCTGCCACGCTTCCTTCTCTTGTTGGATTTTTTTGACGATTTTGTTTTTTTCCCTTTTAAAGTAAAAACAATAATAATAATTGAGTATTTTTGATTGGACACTTATTTTTTTAAAATTAATTAAAAATACCAATTTTTATCCAATTTTTTTAAAAAAAATTTAAATTTTCATTTATGAATGTACCCACTTTTGAGAAAAAAAAAATCCAAAATTTCTTTAATTATTTAAAAACAATGAGCTTAAATTTAAAAAATCAATAAAAATTCGACAAGCTCCATGGCGGTAACTTTTCCAAAAGAGATTATTCCTATCCAAATTACTACAGAAGTTACCTGGCTTTTTATCCTCTCCCGTTAATGCGATGATCCGATGACTTGCTTGCGAAGCTATGGGCTGATAACCCGAGAACTAGCCCATGGACCAGTTTCAGTTAATTTCTGTCTTATATTGGGCCGATTTGGCCCATTGACAACAGTAACAAATGGGCCAACGATCACAGACGAAATAACACCATCACAAGACGAGGGGACACGTCACACTCACTCCTGAACATTCCTTGTCCGTTCACTTTCTCCTCTAGGTGGAAAATGTTGAAAAAAGAAAATTTAAATAAAAAATTCCTAAATTATATCCTGTTCTTTTTCTGGCGGGAACCGGACAGAGGTACAGCGACAGAGTAGACTTCCCGAAACCCTAATACATCCGTTTTCCGCTTCATTTTTCGTCACCGGAGAAGCTTTTTGTTGCTAACATCGCCAGCATGTACTGGCTAGCAACACGAAACGCTGTCGTTTCCATTCCGAAGTTGCGGTCCCTCTCTTTGCTGCTGCGTTCTCCTGTTCACAGTTACACTTTATTTAGTTCCTCTCCACTGCGGCTGTAAGCTGTGTTTCTGGTTTCTTCTAATTAAAAAGATACAGTACATTCAATTTTTCGAGTTGTATCGGTCACGTTGCTTAGGTCGTTTCTTGTTACAGGAGCAGACAGTATGGGAAGCTTTACTTCATAGAAGACAGGAAGAGTATTAGAGGAATCGTAAAAGCTTCGAAGAAACCTAAAGTTTCAAATGGTAATGTGATGAGTGAAAAAGAGCTCTCGCACATTC
Organism: Cardiospermum halicacabum; assembly: GCA_031304145.1. Classification (NCBI taxonomy): domain Eukaryota; kingdom Viridiplantae; phylum Streptophyta; class Magnoliopsida; order Sapindales; family Sapindaceae; genus Cardiospermum; species Cardiospermum halicacabum. The sequence continues at coordinate 30,010,594 of CM062390.1, read as the reverse complement.
TTTGGTGGCAGGAGGTGCGCAAATGTAGAGTATTTTTGTTTCTGTGTAGCTATTTTTGCCGATGAAAGTCTTCTTGTGCCGTTTCAAGTCTAATAGTTTCATTTATTTTGATGATTGAATACAATGAAATGATCACTAGTAATATATGATCAATGTACAACAGCTGTCGGTATTTAAGGTTTTCTTTTTTCTTTATTTTTTTTAAAGATTGTTTTATGTTGCATTTTGGTATAACATAAATTTCCCTTTGTTGTTCTTATTAATTTGACGTACTGCTATTTTTTTTTTTCTGTTACCTACCTCTTTGTGCCTGTAGTTTCTCTTAATTGCACGGCTGCAAATGAAGCATAGTGTCATGTTACTTCTCTCTTTTGTTAATGTAGAGGTTGGAAATGTGCCGGAAGCCTTCTACTCTCCATCTGGTTAACAGGCTCAAATATTCTAATTTGCTTGGCTTGGATGTTAACTTGAAAAATGGAAGGTGAAGTTTTATGATTTTGAAATGTTCTATTTGACATGCTTAAATCACATGGTTATGAGTAAGGAAGTAGATGAAAAGAGTGAAATATTTTGTAGAAAATGCTTGCCGTTTAAGAAGCACTACCACACAAATTAGTTAGAGCAGAAGTTGAAGTTGTCAAAAAAGTAATATGCTGGGATATAATTTTACTTTTCTTTTTAACTCTTCCATTCTTTGGAGCCTCAGTTTCATCAGATGATCTATTTTGGCCTCTTTATTTCTCCTCTGCTGTCCTGCTAAATTATGTGTGCATGGTTGATTTCTGAAGGTAGACGTTGTCTAAGAATCCTGTTCCATTAGAAGGCTGCTAAGCAAGTCCATAGTTTCTTCCTTGAATAGGTTAATATATCATGTAATCATAATACGTCCCCATGTTGATTTTAGATCATTAAATGCAAATACGGGTTCATGGTGATGAAAAATCTAATTGCTTTAAGAGTAGTCTTCTCATGTTTGCTATATCCATAATAAATTGATACTTGATGAATGATTATTGCAGTCTAAAAGAAGGAACACTCAATTGGGAGATGTTGCAGTTCAAGTCAAGGTTTCCTCGCGAAGTTTTGCTTTGCAGAGTACATTTTTTTCTTACTGTTTTTGCTTAGTTTGCTGGTCTACATTTGTTACAGAGGACAATATTTTTATTGACTTGTCTACCAATTACAACTCATTCTCTTCACCTGTCTTCTTGAATCTGTTTATTCTCCCCTGTTTCCAGCTTTTTTGATTCAGAAATATCAGGCTTGGTCGAGAATATTTAGTTCTGATAATTGGTGCTATAATGTTTTGTCATTCAGGTGGGGGACTTTTATGAAGCCATTGGAATTGATGCCTGTATTCTAGTTGAATATGCTGGTTTGAATCCATTTGGTGGATTGCGTCCTGAGAGTATTCCGAAAGCTGGCTGCCCCGTCGTGGTACTGGGCTTATCTTTGCAAGCACCTTTTTTTTCTGAAACATCCCGCATATTATTTGATTTATTAGCTTCAGCTGCATTCTTCACTCACTGAAAATTTAGCACCTTTTGTCTTTCTTTACGATTTGTGTGCATTTTATCATTTTCTTATCTTTTATCTGTTATTATTATTATTATTATTATTATTATTATTTTAAGCTTGTATTTCATGGTCATTTGGAGAGGACTCATTAATTTGCAATGTTGGTTTGAATGAATTATAAGACATATAAGACTTGTAGTTGCTTTGCATTATCATTTTGAATTTGGTGTGAAATTTCATATTTACTGGTTTCAGCTGAATATAGAAAAGTCTCCTTGCAAGCTGTATCCAGTGACTTTAAAAAGATCTCCTACTAACTAAGCAATAAAAGTCACTGCACACTTCAACATTATGTATACTTCGGATAGTTAAGTATGGTTTACTTATTTTCTTTATCCAAATTTCTTTGGCAGAATCTCCGACAAACATTGGATGACTTGACAAGTAATGGATATTCTGTGGTAAGTACATTGATTATGATGTGATTCTTCTGCAAGTCTTTGAAGGTTTAATTACCTTTATATCCCACCTTAGCACCTTTCTCTGTCGATCTAAGCTCATTTATGAATCTCTTATTTTTCATTTTTGACTATTGTTATGGGAAATATGGTGTAAAGTTCTCAGAGAATCTTCCTGCATGATCCAACAACGTGTCTTTCTAATAACTGGGTTTTAAGTCATATTTTTTAAGTGTAATGTCCTTCACATGTGATGAAAATGAGGCATCCATTACATATGGAGTTATATGTACATTTCCCCCTTGTTCTGACCTCTACAACACTGTTCATGGGGTGCCCTTTTACTTATTTTTCTCTATGTACATCCTAAGTTATTTCTTTAGGTGTCTTTACTTCCGCTTGCCACATTTTTCCTGGTTTGTCTGCTGTGACTATTTTATTGTCGATTCTATCTGGCAAGCTTACATTATGAATGTTGTAGTGCATAGTTGAGGAAGTTCAGGGTCCAACACAAGCTCGTTCACGTAAAAGTCGTTTCATATCTGGGTAATCACATGACACTGACTAGTTTATGGTTTTTTTTTTTCATACTAATATTGCAAGAGAAGTTTGTTTGTGTTTCACCCATAAAATATTTTTATGTTCTTAAGATAAGATACAGGTTTCTTCCATTCCAATTTTAGACAATTTACTTGTACCAGCTTATTACACTGGTTTCAGAGTTCTACATATGCGCAGATTTGCGAGGTCGAATTTTCTAGAAGACAACAAGATGCCACATCTGTGTTTTTGTTTGATTTTGCTGTCCCTGTTGCTTGGTTGTAAATAAAGTAGTTTATCAACCAATACCTTTTTTCCCTCAAGAAAAAGGAATAAGTTTCTATTGCAGGTTTAGGATACACTTACGTCTTGAGATCTGAAGTATTTTAAATATAGAGGGTAGCTACTTGGGAATAGTTGATCATAGGGGGTAGGAGTTAAATCTGTAGATCCCTCTTTACAATAGAAAGAAAAAAAGATCTAGGCAGATGGGCTCTCCTCGGTAGATATAGCTAGAAATGATTTCCAAGATTTAGACCTTGAGCAAGATTTTTTTAATCATAGAAGAAAGTGTAAGTAGATAATACATATAGCCCACTCAATTGGTTTTCAGATCATGGCTTGTAGTTGTTTTTGTTTCCTCCAACTAGACCAAAACACATTTTTCTATTCAAAGTATATCTTATATTGATTGTTGGCGTATATATCTTGACTTGACCTATCGTTTAAACATTCAGGCATGCACATCCCGGGAGTCCTTATGTCTTTGGACTTGTTGGAATTGATCATGATCTAGACTTTCCGGAGCCAATGCCTGTTGTTGGTATGTAGTATATACATTTGAAAGATAAATATCAGATCGCATTGTTTTCAAAGTTGATCTATTTAAGTTTTGTTCCATATGGTCTTAATTTTTTCCCTCAGATTGCTCGAAGCATGCAATCACTGTTGCTAATGTCTAGTAGTTGACTAGCAGGATAGATACAACTGTCTCTTTATAGACGATTGAACAGGAGGATGTCTAAGTTTAACTTGCATATTTTTCTTAGGCTAGTGTTCAATGTTATAAATAATATATATGAAAAGATTTCATGTTTTTTCAGGCTAGTGTTGAATTTTACATATATATAAAGATTGCTTGAATTCTTCTAATGGCAATACACTATACACGCAAAATCTTCCAATTACTAATTGAAAAGCTAAGTTTAAAGGCTTTCCAAATGCACTCTTAGATGGGAGGAAGGCATCAATATGCCTTTCTGATATATATGGGTTTCTAGCATAATTTTTAAAAAATTGGGCCCAATTATTACAGCAGACAAAGGAAAATTGACTTTCACTCAGCGAGAATTGAACTCAGAACCCATAAGACTCCAAATCCCTTCACATGCTGCCAACTGAGCTAATACACAACTTGCAGGTTCCTAGCATTATGTTCAAAGGGGTTCCCATATATATATATATATATATATATATATATATATCAGTTTATATGGTATACTGTGCTGGATCTTCCATTTTAGATTTTTTTTTTCTTTTTATTATTATCATTATTAACTGATAGCAATAGATTTGGTTTGAGCGAGATGTAGTCTGTCTTCTATACAGAAACCCGATGCTCCTCCGAAGTTATGTGGTTTGTCCTTGTGCCCTTTTTTTTTTTTTCCTTCGGTTATAGAGTAGAATTTGTACTTATGAAGTTTCTTTTGGATATTTAAGGGGGAATACTTTAGATGTTTACATATCATTATATAATATTTTCCTCTCTTCAACATGTGCACTTAAATTTGCAAGTAATTCTTTTCATCATATGAGCTACTCTGATATTTCTGCTTTGATAGTCTCTTAAAATTTGTTATGAAACTTTCAGGAATATCTCGATCTGCTAGGGGATATTGCATGACTTTAGTTTTAGAGACTATGAAGACATATGCATTAGAAGATGGACTAACTGAAGATGCTGTGGTTACTAAGCTTCGTACTTGTCGATACCATCACCTATTTCTGCATACATCTCTGTGCCGTAATACCTCAGGTTTGGATATATTCTACTTCATCTAGAGTATTGGTACTTGCAAATGCATTTTGCTTTGTTTTATTTTGGTGATTTAACTAAGTTGATGCAGCTTTTAATTTAATTTTTAATATTTCTGTAATGTCCTTTTCAATCATTTCTTAGTTTCTTTCCGTTTCCTGCCTCTCCCTCACCTTACCTCACATCATGTCCTCTCATGTGCACAAATTTAAAGGTTCTCTTTTGAATATCATGTATTTCTGGTAGTTCTCTGAAATTAAATGACATTAATTAGAACCTTTAGAGGAGATGCATTGACTCCTTAGCTATGGACATAATCAACATGGCTTGTTCCTTAAAACTCAAGTTCTTGTATGATAGACCAACCATGCTTAAGGTTTATTCTGTAAGAAAGAAAGGGAGGACAAATGAGTTAATTAGGCCTGCTGGTTGTTAGACCCTGTGGCCACAGGTTAGTGAAGGAATGAGAGAGTATTGGTTGCTAGTTTTTCTCTTAGTTGCTGGGTGAGGCCAACATCATGTATGTTAACGTGGTGAGGTTTTGTAAGGTTTTAGGGATTATTTTTGGTGAGTAACTGAGCCTAAGGCTGGAGATATTGCGGGGGTCTCCAATACATCTCAGTTTTACTTTTAATTTATCTTGTTGAATTCCAAGTCAGTATGTCAGTAGTTAATTGCTACTGATTTTGGTCTTTCCATCTCCAAAACTTGCCACACAATCCTATCAAGAGGTTTCCTGGTTTGACATTGACTCCTCTTATGAGACCTCGAGAAGTTGGGATGTTATTTATTTGAAAGTTTAGGGATGTTAACGATCTACCCTTTGCTAAAATTAGGTAGTCTCAGTGTGATTTTTTTCTTCTGCATAGTAGAAATTTATATCTAGTACTAGATGAAGGAAAACGTTCATTTTTCAGTGCATTGCAAAACTTTCCTATTTGTATCGCCATTTGATCACATGCAGTTTTTTGTCATTTGTTTCATTGATAAATAGTTTCGGTTTGTTTTACATGCCAAATTGTAGTTCTTACTTCTTTGAGGTTTCCTTGCAGGTACATGTCGTTGGGGAGAATATGGTGAGGGAGGCCTATTGTGGGGAGAATGTAGTTCCAGGCATTTTGAATGGTTAGAAGGCGATCCTGTCACTGAGCTTTTGTTTAAGGTTAATATGTATTGAGTTCATTAATATCTCATGTGTTTGCTTGTACCCGTAAAATTTATGTTTTAAAAAAAAAAAACATGTTTGATTTATATATATATATATATATATATATATATTGATATTTTGCAGGTGAAGGAACTTTATGGTCTGGAAAATGAAGTTACTTTTAGAAATGTTACCGTGTCTTATGAAATGAGGCCCCGCCCTTTATACCTCAGCACAGCCACACAAATTGGTTAGATGAAGTTTGATCTAGACATTGGAGCGTAAATATACATTCACTAATTACTTCTTATCAAGTAATATTGTGTACCTGCTGCAACTTACAGGTGCAATACAAACTGAGGGAATTCCTTGTTTGCTAAAAGTTTTGCTTCCATCAAATTGTGCTGGATTACCTGTAATGTGAGTAACAAATTTTGTTGATAGTAATGATGATAATGATAATTATATTATTATTATTATTAACTTGAGAAATTCTTATTGATTTGCTTTTTGGTTTGAGTTTGTGGTTTTGTGATTTTCTCTTGCCTCTTGAATGTCCTTAATGTAAGTTCGATAATTCTACTTACAAAATGACTCCCTTGCTTTATAAGAGATAGTTGACTATGAAATTATGAGAATACACATTGGTTTCTTATCATTTTAAGTCTACCAATTTTGCCTTGTATTGTATTGTCAAGGCGCTGAGGCCATTCCTAGAAGTATGTTCGATAAAATTTGACAATCAAATGGGATTGCATGAATATTCACCACTTCTCTACTAAATGTTGTTTTGGAGCCATAAAAGCCTATGAAGTTGAGCTGGAAACCTAATTTGGCATGTCTTAGGATCCCTACGCAGTCTGATACTTTCGGTGTATTTCCAATAAGTGTGATAGTTGTGCACAAAGATTACGCTTTGGCTTTTGATAAACTAGTTAGAGGAATCTAATTTTGGTTGGTCATGTGATTGTTGACTTGATTTTAATCATTTCTTGACCTCGATGAAGTGTAAGAAAATTAAAACAAGATGTCACATATCTAAGAGACAATCAAGTCAAAGATCGAGTGAATGATTTTAGGCACAAATCATTCCTTAATTCTAGCCGTTTCTTTTATTTCTATTTCTAAATATTATTTCCTTTATTGCAATATTGAGTTTGTATGAAACTCTATTTAAAGAGTGTCATTCTATGAAATAAAATAAGAAGAAAATTATTCAAACAATTGGTTAGTAGCTCCCATAGAGTTCTAGGTCATAGAGGTCTAGGTCGGATTCTCCCTTAGAGGTCCACTATCTGTTAACATAGGTCGAAGAAGAGCGAGAATACCGCAAGGTCCTCGCCCTACACCTCGGTCCATATCTAAAGTACGTGACAACTTGGTATCAGAGCTCAACACGATGGTCGACAGTGGTGATGTTAGAAGCCTAATCCAAGAAATCGTTGCTGCATCCGTCGCTGCGTCGGAGGAAAGAATTCTTCGCCATATGGAGAATCTTCTCTCGACTTCTCGATTGCATCGTGAATCAGAAGGGTCTACAGGGTCAGAAGGTGGACCGAGAGAAAAAGAAGGTTAATGTGACATAGGCGCAAGTATGGTTCCGCGGTATACGAAGTTAGATTTCCCAACCTTTGATGGTTCAAAAGATCCGCTCGTATGGCTGGAACGCTGCGAACAGTTTTTTGTTAATCAAAAAACTGCAGAGGCTGATAAAGTAGGGCTGGCGGGGTTTCACATGTTGGATGAGGCGCAGTGGTGGTATTCCAAACTAAAGCAAGACGAGCTGAATCTCACATGGATTACTTTCTCAGAATTTTGCACTCTCTGGTTTGGTCCTCCTGCACGTAATAACCCATTGGGTGATTTAATGGGAATTAAACAAACAGATTCTGTTGAGGAGTATCAACGGGAGTTTCAAAGGCTTTTAGCTAGAGCGAAAACAGTCCAAATCGATCAACAAGTTGATATCTTCACCGGTGGTCTCAACAAAACACTTCGCTTATTGGTCGAAATGCAACAACCTGCGACTTTGGCCCATGCCATGAGTCTTGCTCGAGCCTTTGAATGTATACCTTGGCCATCGGACACAACACAGGACCCATACATCACAGGCGACAACAATTCAACTAATGTGAGTTCTAATTCAAATTTAAGTAAAGGCACAGCGGTCTCTAACTCCAAAGTTTTTCTGATGATGAAGAAATTAACTAGGGCAGAGATGGCAGAAAGGCGCTTAAAAGGATTATGTTATAATTGTGATGAGGTTTTTGCTCCTGGGCATCAATGTAAACATTTATTCTGGATTGAAATAGTGGAGGACAGCGAAGAAATTGAACATGGATGATACAAGCATTTCTTGATTTCCAACTTGAGGACAAGTTGGATGTCTAGGAGGGGAGTAATGTCACATATCTAAGAGTCAATCAAGTCAAAGATCGAGTGAATGATTTTAGGCACAAATCATTCCTTAATTCTAGCAGTTTCTTTTATTTCTATTTCTAAATATTATTTCTTTTATTGCAATATTGAGCTTGTATGAAACTCTATTTAAAGAGTGTCATTCTATGAAATAAAATAAGAAGAAAATTATTCAAACAATTGGTTAGTAGCTCCCATAGAGTTCTAGGTCAGATTCTCCCATAGAGGTCTAGGTCGGATTCTCCCTTAGAGGTCTAGGTCGGATTCTCCCTTAGAGGTCCACTATCTGTTAACACAGGTCGAAGAAGAGCAAGAATACCGCAAGGTCCTCGCCCTACACCTCGATCCATATCTAAAGTACGTGACACAAGAGCTCTATAAAAATATGATAAGTTTCAAATATTATGATTTGTGTTTCTGAAATTGTATTTCTCAGGTATCTTAGAGATCTGCTCCTGAATCCTCCTACATAGCTCTGTAAAAATATTATAAGTTTCAAATATTATGTTTTGTGTTTCTGAAATTCTATTTCTCAGGTATCTTAGAGATCTGCTCCTCAATCCTCCTGCATATGAGATTGCCTCCACAATTCAGGGTAAGTGGTGATATTCATATACATTGGTGCAGCATTAAGAAAAAAATTATGAAAAAAAGGTATTTCTTTCTTGTTATGCTTTTGTGCCCCTATGAATTCTAATTATATTTCTGTACTAAAAGGTAGTGCTGTGCAGCAATTTGCAGACTTATGAGTAATGTGACATGCTCGATTCCTGAGTTTACATGTGTTTCACCGGCTAAGGTTATCTCCGCTCCTCTGTTATATGTTCTATAAACCTTTTTCTATATAAATTTCATTTCTTATGTATGTTTCCTGCGAACTTGGGTTAGAAATTATTATCATCAATGCATTGTCTAGACAATCTCTCAACAGCATATGTTTTATCTAAGATTTTGTGATATTATACTGGAAACATCCATATTTGTAACTGGATGTAGGATAATTATTCATGTTCATATCCAATGGAAATATTATTTATATGAATTTCTGATACTCATAGTTAAATGCTTCATAATCTGTTTTTGTAAATAGATAGTTTCCATCTTGGAATTATCTTGATTAATAGTCTTTTATTTATGCTTCTGTATCTTTTGCCACAGCTTGTCAAGCTACTTGAGCTGAGGGAGGCCAATCACATTGAATTCTGTCGGATTAAGAATGTACTCGATGAAATCTTGTACATGTATGACAATTCTGAGCTTATTGAAATCTTGAAATTATTGATGGATCCTGCATGGGTGGCAACAGGGTTTAAGATTGATTTTGAGACATTAGTAAGTGTTAATTTTTTTTGCAATTGTATACATATTCTGTTGTAATTATATTGAAGCGTATCTAGGTCCAGCATCCTTTTCTTAGGAGAAGAAACAAGTTAATTAGATTTAATCACTGATCACGATACTTAGCTTTTTGGACTATAACCAATAAGTTACATGATATTATTTTAAATTCTGGTAAATATCTGGTGTATGCAGATCCTTACTCATCTCTCTCTTATTTTTTCCCTTCCATTACGAATTTTTCAGTAGACATCTGGTTTATTCAGATTCTCACTAATCTCTCTCTTCTTTTTTATTCCAAGATCAATGAATGCAAACATGCTTCAATTAGAATTGGTGAAATGATCTTTCTAGAAGGTGACAGCGATAAAAAAGTACACCGTAATAATAAGATTATTCCAAGTGATTTTTTTGAGGATATGGAGTCTACATGGAGAGGCCGTGTGAAGAGAATTCACGTTGAGGAAGAAATAGCAGCAGTAGAAAAGGCTGCTGAGGCTTTATCATCAGCTGTAAGTTTATATAATTATATTTTCATTTTATGATTAGATATTTATGCTTATTCATAGTGAAATATTTGTGTGAAGATCTTCCATTTTTCCAAACGTAATAACTTTACTCTTCTTTTTTTTTTTTTTCCTTTTCTTTTTTTTTTCCCTTTCTTTTTTGGTAACTTTTTTTTCTGCATGAAAAGCAGGTAAATGCAAGCATTAGCCCGAATTTTTAATGTGAAAGATAGGTGAATGCTAGAGGAGGAGTTATAATTTTATGTCCTCTTAAGTGCTAGATTATTAGAAGTTCACAATTTTTATTTTGTTTATTTATTATTAAAAATCAGATAGAGAAAAAGAAAAGGGAAAGTGTAAAATATGCTGTTTGTGAATTGTAGTTCTATTGAAAATAAGGATAATTCTTATTTTGTTTGTGTATTACAAGTGTGGGCTAGATGATTTCTGTTCCATAATATCGAGATGATTACGACATGATAGGATACAATGTTATGATTGTCATTATTTAAGTGTTGCTGACATGTCAACTCTGATACTACATATTTGTGAATACATGTATAAATTTACCAGTCATTAAATTTGTAGCTTAGAGATTTGTCCCCTCAAAATTCTGTGTCCTCTTATATTTTGGCAGGTCACTGAAGATTTTCTTCCAATATTATCTAGGATAAAAGCTACCGCAGCACCGCTTGGTGGTCCAAAGGGAGAAATACTGTATGCTCGAGAACATCAATCTGTGTGGTTTAAAGGAAAGCGGTTTAGACCAACAGTATGGGGTGGTACCCCTGGGGAAGAACAAATTAAACAGCTTAAACCTGCTATAGATTCAAAAGGCAGAAAGGTTGGGGAAGAATGGTTTAGCACATCTAAGGTTGAAGATGCTTTAGTGAGGTGATATTTTGTGGTCAATTCTTGCTGTTATTTGTTCTACATGTTAAATTTGTCGTTTTCTTTGTTCATTCTGTAAGCTTGACTGTCCACATGCTTGATTTTTATTGCAGGTATCATGAGGCAGGTGCTAGAGCAAAAGCAAAGGTCTTGGAATTGTTGAGAGGATTATCTACTGAGTTGCAAGCCAAAATTAATATCCTTGTTTATGGTTCCATGCTGCTAGTTATTGCGAAGGCATTATTTGCTCATGTGAGGTTGGATACCTATCTTCATGAGTGGACTTTTTTTAGTTTGTAGTTGCATATGGGCTTGGAATCTGTTAATTTATTGAATGGTCTGTTCACTAGATTTTAACTAGAGATTGCTTTCCACATCATGCCAATATAACAAGAATGTTTTTAAAATGGATTAAGTGATTTGTTAAGCACATATATATATCAAGTAACATAAGTTTTGCATTAAGAGAAGTTGATGATTGGTGAGTTCGGTACCAGTTCGCTCAGTCTGGTAGCTATGACTTTAATTTAAGACATTTATAAGAGTATTGGCTGGTCTGATTCTTTATTTACATCTCTGGTTTTCTTACCTGAGTGAAACTCTCTCCTAATTGTCTATTGATTTCTCTTACATTCATCTGTAGAATAAATAACTCTTTAAGTAGTTTGTAACAATCTCATGCTTCAAAATATTTTAAGGCTTTTTATATTCTCCGACTGATTTGGGTGGGCTTGGCTTAATAATATTTATTGGATGCATCCTTATGGTTTGGCTGCAAGTGGGATCTGCTGTCTTTATTCTTTTATCTGATATAACCTTGTTTGCCTGAATCCTGAAATCTGTAATGACCTGATTGTAGTTTAATATGCATCTTTTGTGTGGTGGCACAAGCACCTAGAACAGTATCTAATTACTACATTTTTTTATTTTATTATTATTATTTTTTTCTAATTTGATTGCTTTCAAATTTTCAGTGAGGGAAGAAGAAGAAAATGGGTATTTCCTGCTCTTGAAGGTTTCAGTAGTTCCAAGGTATTATTCTCAAGTCATATTAATGTGTTGATTTTAGCCGGGCACAATTATAATCATGTTCACTTTACTTAATGCTGACATTGAAATTTTGTGGGTTTTTATCATCTCTATTTCGATATTTGGATGTATACTACTTGGATACATATTCTAAGTGCTTCATCTTTTGGTCTTTTAACACTAGTTCCTGTTTTGAATGTATTTTTTTTTTAATTAAAAATTTTAATTAATTAATTATTTATTAATATTTTTGCTATCTAACATTTTTCACTTGTACCTTCTGAAATTAACTGTCATTATCACCTACCTTTTGAATTTAGAGGTTGTCTTTTGGTGTTTACAATGCAGGATACAGAAGCAGCAGATAAAACTAATTCCTTGAAAATAGTTGGCCTATCACCATACTGGTTTGACATTGTCCAAGGCAGTGCTGTACATAATACAGTTGACATGAAATCGTTATTTATGTTGACTGGGCCAAATGGCGGTGGTAAATCTAGTCTGCTTCGGTCAGTCTGTGCTGCTGCATTACTTGGAATATGTGGATTAATGGTGCCTGCTGAATCAGCCGTAATTCCTCATTTTGATGCTATTATGCTGCACATGAAATCATATGATAGTCCTGCTGATGCAAAAAGTTCATTTCAGGTATGCATATGCTAAATGTAGTATTCAAGCATTTCTAAACTTAATTCATGACAGATCATGTTGTAAAATGTTTGTTCAAAACGTTAAGTAGTGATTATTGATAGTGGTGATAATGATAAATGATGCTGCCTTGTGGACACCATTAATGCAAAGACATTTGACTTTAGGAATATAACTAAGTATTAAGGCCTTTGATATGTGGCTAATTCCTTGAAATTACATATTGACAGAAGCATCTTGATGTATTGTTGATTACATGGGAATCAGTAAGAATTATAACTGTGTACTTCACAACTTGTCTTTGTTGTACTATTACCTTTGTGTCCTCGACTAGTGTCTAACTGCCTCTTACCCACATCAACCTTTTTTTTGGTAAAAGTGTTTGAATGAATGTGGACGGTTGATCTACATTTTTTCTTATGTTTTTAGAAATACTCTGGGCCCTGTTGCATGTTACAAGCGTGGAAGTTAATGATATTCTTTTTCCAAAAAGAAAAAAGGTCATTGTTATGTCAAATGCCACCAATGTTGCACATTAACCACTTTCTTTTTCCTTATGTTGCTCAGGTAGAAATGTCTGAGATTCGATCCATCATAACTGCAACCACATCTAGAAGCCTTATTCTTGTAGATGAAATCTGTCGCGGAACAGAAACAGCAAAGGGTACTTGTATTGCTGGAAGTATTGTCGAGACTCTTGATAAAATTGGCTGTTTGGGAATTGTATCTACTCACCTGCATGGAATTTTTGACTTGCCTCTGAATATAAAGAACACAGTGTATAAAGCAATGGGAACAGAATATGTGGACGGACAGACAAGACCAACTTGGAAGCTAATAGATGGGATCTGTAGGGAAAGCCTTGCATTTGAAACAGCCAAAAAGGAAGGAGTTCCTGAAACAATAATTCAAAGAGCTGAAGACCTTTATTTGTCAGTTTATGCTAAAAAGAATTATGTGGAAAGAAGTGATGCAAATGATGGACAACTTTGTCAAGATATTTTGGTTAATGGTTCTGATGATGCCAATCTCCAGCAGATTAACTCTCGGATTGAAACTTTTCATCATAAGACTGAGTCTAGGCTGACAATTGAAGTTGTACGGAAGCAAGTTGAAACTGCCATCTCTGAAATATATCAGAGGAAACTAGTTCAGCTCAATAGGTTGAAAAACATGCCTGAAAATTCAGCGGTAAGGTGCTTTGCCATTGCTGCTAGAGAGCAGCCACCACCATCAATTATAGGTGCTTCATGTGTCTATGTCATGCTGAGGCCTGATAATAGGTTATACGTGGGACAGGTTCGATTTCACGACTTGTTTCATTTCTTATTAAATGTCATGATATAAATGAATATATGGAAATGGAAGTCCATTCAAGTATCTCACAGGCAAATGCCTGTAGGACCTTAACAAATAATGAGTCCTAGCACTTGAACTACATTTTACTGTTTCCTTTAAAACTCCAAATCTATCTGTGTATCATTCTATTGTTTTAATGTTGCCAGACTGACGATCTGGATGGCCGCATACGCAAGCATCGGGCAAAAGAAGGGATGCAGACTGCTTCTTTCCTGTATTATACAGTTCCTGGGAAGAGCATAGCGTGTCAACTGGAAACTCTTCTTATCAACCAGTTATCTGGTCAAGGTTTACCCCTGGCTAACATAGCTGATGGCAAGCATCGGAATTTTGGTACATCAAATCAGGTCGGCGAAACTGTGACTGTCCATTGATTTATCATCAGCCTTGATCCAACGCAACCCAAAAAAAAAAAAAGGAAAAGAAAAAAAAAAAAGTGGGTAATATTCTCTACTGTATACATAAAACATATATGTAGCAGTGGTTGCAGCAATTTTGTTTTTCGATATCAGCTGCTCCACTGGCAGTATCTGCTGCAATGCAAATTAATTAGGCTCAATAACATTTATTAAAAATGTAGCTTATGGTGTTTTTAATTGATTTTTCCGCATTCTCTATTCACTGCTTCCTTCCAAAACTGGTGAGAAAAAACATGAAAAAGAAAAGGTATATATATATATTTACAATTTCACAGATTTATGCCTTGTAGCAATGTTCGGAAATTTTCATTTGTATTGATATGAAACTTCCAGTTGATGGATTGACAAACACAGCAATAGAAGAGCAATCAGAAATTGAAGGATGTCTTCTTTGCTATCATTCCATGGCTGGTTATTCAAGTGAAAAAATTGTAGGTAATGTAGTCCTGAATCCTGAAGTGTCAAAAAACATAAAACTCAAATATCTCTACTCTAGAAATGAATCTCATCACGTTGCCGGTGGATCACACAGTAGAGTCACGCCAAAAGCCAAAAATTTCTTCGGTGTTTGGTATTGAGAAGATAGCCTGCATTTTGACCTTTTCTCAGAACTCCAACACAAGTGCATTTGCTGTGTTCTATCAAATACTCTGCAGTATCCATTGTCTTTGCTGCCTTCGTTGGCATTGCTTGTTTCCTGCAAACAACAAAATTTCATGTTCAATGTGACATATAACTTGCAAAGCAAGAAAGAGGTTGTCTGAAAAATCAAACTTGGAACTTACCCTCCTAATAAAACATTGGACAGTGTTTTTCTCTGTCCTATAATAAGAAGATCAACTCTAAGTACTTCTGTCTGGGAAAGAATAGCAGCAGCCTTGTTATTGCTTTCCATGATCTGAACCCTGGTGGTACTTACAGGAACCTTAGGTTGAGCTATCTCACATATCCGCTTCATTTCTTCAAGAAAATTGACATTATCAGTCTGGGGAGATCCGTCAGGCGCGAATGGGGGAGAGGAGAAGAGGGCGGTTGCGACTGCTGGGGTGGCGGCGGAGAAGAGGGCAGTGGCGGCAGAGGCAGAGGCAGAAGTTGGTTTTTTAAGAAAGGCAGTTATTGAGGGAATCTTCCGTGTGGTTGCATTTGCGTTTTCAATATGTACTAGTATTAGCTGGTCTTTCTCAACGACAACGTGAGAAAGAGCATATTGTAACGCCCCGGCGGACTCTCTGGTGGGATCAACCACCACCATTACCTTCCTTGGCGCACCACTGGGCGAACCTTCCATCTTCTATGGCTGTTTCCACCACAACTGTCCCCAACTCCGTTGTTGGCTGAGGTCCAAATTATGGTGTGCATGAAATAATAATATGCTCATTTTCTTGTGTTTAACACCGGTCTGCATTCGTTTTGTGATTCACAAACACAGAGATGAAAGCTTTTCTAATTTTGGAGAGGTCGTTGAGAGCTAAATTTGGTTATTTGGAGACTCGGTCAATCCAAATTTTAAATTGATGTTCTAATTATAGCCTTTTTTACCGGCTGATTTTTTAAGAGCCATGCTAATTATTTTTTAAGTCATGCTAATTATTGAATTGGCCAAAAATAGTAAAATCCTATATTTATATAATATCAAATGAATATAATCACTTCTTGTAGAACCAAATATATATTTTTTTATTTAATGAAAAGAAGAGTATAACAAGAACATCTGAATCCATTAGAAATCTGGTTTATCACCTGTCTTTGTTTTCAGATTCTGCTATAACTACTTCAGGATCAGCAGCAGCAGAATGTGCCTTATGTACACAACATGCTCTACCTTCTTTAGACCAAACCTTAGAATCACATTTTTGTTGAATTTCAATAGCGATAGATCATCATTTGGTCGTGGCATTGCAGTCTGACTGGAAATGAAAATGCTCAACTGGAAACAAATAAGATGGGAAATTTCGAAAGCTGCAATCAAATATGGTTTATAACGAGCAAAAAGTAACAAGTGCACAATTCTGCTCTGGTATATTTTCACTGACCATTTCCCAAGGATAATTATAAGCAACTGAGGCCTCTGAGTCTGCAGATGGTCTCATGGAGTACGTTTGTGCTAGCTAAATCTACAAGAACACAGTTTAACAACCTCTGAAGAGGTAGCTTCAATCAACATTATACAATCAAAAACTCTGCTGCCTGTCTTCAGAGAACCATCGAGCAATACTCTCCAGCCAGGTTGAAGGATGCAGCAACTAACTCAGTTAACAGATATCATCTATTTGAAAGTAATCCATGTTATGATAAAGCACATGTATAACCGGACTTGAGCATAGTCAGGAGGCACCCACCCGCCATAACTTTTCAGCTTTGGGAATTTAATTTCTCTAATAGGATCTTGTTCAGAAGCCCGGGATTTGCTTTGCCCTTTGACATTTTCATGACCTGCTCATAAATAAAAAACAGAATTGTCTCATTTTTTCATAAATAGTCTATCTGGAGTAATCTTCTTAAAAGGCACATATAAATAACCGTGAGTAGTGAGTGCTGTCTACAGATCATCCAATCCTCCCACATTACAGGAGGTGATTTCCAAAGTGGCAGTATTTCACTTTAACTACTACTAACTTTTTTCAAGAACTTCTTTGCTTGGCAAATTACGCACATAAATTGAATTTGAGGTTTGATATCTTCATTGAAAAGTATCGCTTGATTATGAGACAGCACACTTATACCAGCGGCTATTAGCTAAGTTGACTCAGAAAGCAAAACCATACCTGACCAGCGAAAAAACCCTGTAATTTTGTTTTGCCTCCACGATATTGCTCTAGCTGCTTTGGATTCTCTAAGATCACTTTATCTACCATTTTCTCAATCTCAGAAGGATCTACTATCTGCAATTGACTAAATATGTGAGAATGCCAGTTGCAGTGCAAATAGCCAGTCATGTAACAACAGAGAAATTTTTGTTGGATAACTATCTCCCTAGTAGTGTCAAAACTGGCAAAATGCAGCTTCAAATCAGTCAGCCTAATTCTTATATTGAATTACTGTTGAAACTCTGGCTGATTTCTATTATTTTATTTTTAAATCAAAACAAGCTCAACACTTGAAAGCAAAGTGATTCCATTCAATAAAACTTTTGGATTGTCATGTTAATAAAAGGTTCTGCAAACAAGACTTGCCTGGACCAGATCCTTCTCTGTAATAATTCCCTTAACAGTTCCACCTTTGGCTAATAGCTCAAACAGTATCTGCAAATATCATGAGAAGTCAGAAAATTGGAGAACAATACCATATTTTCGAAGAGAAAACAGATCGTGTCCAGAAATCGCGAATCCTGAACCAATGAGACAATAAACCTAGAGTGAAAATAATCTTGGCTTATTGACATTAATAGTGATATCACAGCAAGGGAGTTCTGAGGAGGTTGTGAAAGTGGTTCAAATACGAAAAACAATGAAGGATGTAAACAAACTACTACCTCCTTCCCAATCTTTCCACTAATAGTTTCACTTTTGATGGATGCTATGAGTTCAGCCAACTCTTTTGGAGTAAGTTTAATCTCACTTATAGACAACTTCTCATTTTTCAGATAGGCAGCAATATCACCCATTATCCAATTGGTGGCCAGCTTCACCTCCGCACCCATGGCAATAGTTGCATCAAAAAAACTTGCAACCTAAGACATGAATGAAACAAAATTTCAGAGCATTTAAGGTCATTCCAATATGATATATGATATATGCATCAAGAAGTTTGTTCCTCATAAACAAGGATAATATTGATAAGGCATTAGAAGATTAAATGTTCATTGATATGAGTTTTGGTGAGGTTGTGTTAATAAGATATAGCAATATGGAAACCAAACAATAATGGCACAAACAAGTTGTGGCAAAAGGTAGAGGACTCAAAAGTCAAAGTAAAAGCTTCTAAAAGACACTGTGATCCCTTAAGGTTTGGAAGGTTGAATAGCCAAGCAACTAAATTTTTTTCTGCATAAGGAATTCGGTATATTATATACTGGGATTTCCACTAGTACATCTATGATAGAAATGAAGGAATCAAAATTGCAAAAGAGAAGCCTTCACATGAAAACAACAGACAAATTAGTAGATACAAATTGTAAATCATCAATTCAGCATTCTTTTACTAGCGCAACACAAATGAAATTTTGGTTTTGTTTTTGTTTTTGTTTTTGTTTTTTCTTTTTCTTTTATATATATATATATATATGTATATATATATATGTATTTTTTATTTTTATAAAATTTGGAAGTAATAAGGTTTTGGAGCTATTGGGTAATTAAACACACGCATGAAAAAAAGATAAGCCCTTACATTAACATCATTTGTAAGGAATAGAACATCCTGCAAGCTTAAGCCCATTTTCTCATATCTCCGACGCTTTGTTTCTGGAAGTTCTGGCAGAGAGCTGCGAATACTATCAACGTATTCTTCAGTCAGAATAACTTCTGGGAGGTCAGGTTCGGGGAAGTATCGATAATCAGCAAGTCCTTCCTTTTTCCTCATTGTAACTGTTTTCTGAAAAGTATAAGATATTATGTTGGACTATGTGATAGAAGAAAGAGTTGAAGTAAATAAATATATTCTGCATTTACCACTGATTCAGAATCTTGTATAGCTAACCTGACTGCCTTCTTCCCAGAGGCGAGTTTCTTGAACGATTTTATCAACTTGGCCTTGATTATGAAGTAGTGCTTGTCGTTCTATCTCAAAATCAATAGCCCTATTAATTGATGAAAATGAGTTTAGATTCTTTATCTCAACCTGCCAGTATAAAAATGGATGAAAATGTCAGCAGTCGAAAAGGTAATCAAACCTTCCTGAAACAATAACACAGAAGAAAAAAACATAGAAATTCCATTATGTGCAGGATAACCGAATTTTAATATATATATATATATATATATATATATATATCAGTTTTAATCACAGAAAACATAAATCAGTTATTCAGAATTCCCACTGAAACTCAAAGCAAGGTTGGATAATATGTTTATCTTCTAATCATCTACTGTACAAATGATAAGATATCAGGAATATTTGTCTGTAGAGCGCATTTGTAAAAGAGACAGGACAGCTCCACTTTAAAGATCAATTTGCTTGTGGCTTTCTTCTTCAGAGTTACCAAAGGCATAAAGTACACATAACAACTATACAGGTTGCAACATCCCCAAATATTTCTATAAAAAAAAATTATTCAGAGTCAATTTATAAAAAAATTTCATCCAGGGAATTTCCTGATAAGTTAGCACAATGACGTAGACTTTCTTGTATAAGTATATAATCTTCAAACAACTTTCACTGATTTAATTTAAATATTGAACCTGCTGCAACCACTAAAATCCAAAATTTCCTTTGCATTCAAGATAGTAGAAAGTAAAATAAGTTCACCTTTGTCCCAAATTCTAATTGGCCAATGGGTCGAACTGAGACATTTACATCACAGCGAAGTGAACCTTCTTGCATGTTTCCATTGCTCACTCCCAAATATCGAACCATCCTCTGCAATTCCCCTGCATATTCTGCAGCCTCAATTCCATTTCTCATATCAGGTTCAGAAACAATCTCAAGTAAGGGCACTCCAGCTCTATTCAAATCAACCTGCTCTGAAAAGTTTCACATTAGAGAGAGAAAATGTGATATACACCATAATTTTCTATTAAAGAACCTAAGATCAATTACACTTTAAAGTCCCACCTAATATAGATCATGTCATTATAGCTAATACTAATCATTGAGATAAAGTTAGTTATTGCACATGGACCAAGGACAAGGAAACCAATTTTATCAGCAAAAGAAATGTAAATGTTTGTTAAATAGACGTAGAAAGAAAGTGAATAAGTTAATAACAAGTAAAAGAGATAGTAATTTCCTGGGAACGAGCTCCATCTCCTGAATGAAGAAGTTTCCCCGCATCCTCTTCCATGTGAACCCTAGTAATGCCGAACTTCCTATGTCCACCACCAAATTCAACTGGAAGATCCAAGTCTAAATGACCACCAGTTGCAATTGGGATGTCAAACTGTGATATCTGATAACCCTTAGGAAGGTCTGGGTAAAAATATTGTTTCCTATCGAACTTTGAGTTTAAAGATAGCTTGCAATTTAAAGCAATCCCTAGTTTCACAGCAAACTCAATCACTTTTGAGTTCAAAACTGGCAAGGCACCAGGCAAGCCCATGCAAACAGGACAGACACTAGTGTTTGGTTGAGAACCATAATTATAAGGACAGCTGCAGAAAGCCTTGGTGAGTGTGGAAAGCTGAACATGGGTTTCTATACCAATAATTGCTTCATAGTCTTGCATTATTTTATTTAGTGTTTTGGTCTTGGCCTGATAGGTTTCTGGTGAAACTTTGATTTGGGAGGGAGGTGGCTTCTTTTCTTGAGTGGCTGTTTGGGTTTGAGAATTTTTCATAGTGCAATAAGCGATGCCATTTCTTCTCCTAAGTAACAATGAATGGTAGAGCACAAAAGGATGGGTTTGTATAGATCTAAACAGTGTGCATGCCATGTTTCCGAGTTCAGATCAAGAAGTACAGCGTTGCCTCTGCAAAGCATCATAAAGGTAATCAGAAAACCAACCAAAAAATTATATATATAGTACTTGCAAATGAAACTACAGACTAAAACAAATATATTGAACGAGGTGTTTATTATTCTTAAAAATTAAATCTTGATTAATCTAAAATCTCCTAAATAAATGTAGTGTAAAAGCATCAAACATAATTTTAAAAACTTGTATTATCTAACTAAAAAGAGCCCATTCTAAAGCTACTTTATCCTAAGTATTATTACCAGAGAGATCCTCAAGCTGGAAATACCTTCATTGGCTGACTTCATCACCAAATTATCACAACCATACAAAAGAAACATGTTTTATTCATTTCCTACTAATACTTCAAACCTCAAACTGTTAGCAAATTAATAGGACAAGCCCATTACAAATTCGAAAATTAAATTCCCAAATCCAAACAACAAAGGAAAAAACTATAAGATCAAAACCTCAAACCTTGAACCAACAGACTCAGCCAGAGATCACCAACTCTTACCAAGGTACACCTTGATGACATTGTAAACTAACAGAAATAAGTATACAAATCATGAGCCTAGGAAAAAGAAGGTTAATAGTTAGATTGAAAAGATAAGGAACGCCAGTACAACTCTCATTCAGGTAGTTAATGGTGTAATCCTAAGAACAATTAGTTAAATAACACCAGGAAGATCATTCAGGACATTCATCAAACACTTAGTGACTCACAGAAAGTACTTGAAGGAATGAAGTATTCAAGTGCTGGTTTACATCAACTTGACAAGCTAGAAAGAGTGAATTTTGACAGAAATTCAGTTGTTCTTTGGTAACAGAATTCCATCTTACGGTGTAAAATTGGCCTCCACTCACTCTACTTGCTGAAAACTGAAATATTTCAATTCGCATGAAAAATGAAATTCAAATATAAGACATAGAAACAATTCTTGTTAGTTTCGAAGTGAATGACTTGGACGGCAGCCTAAACAACGGATAATGGAATTGAAACTTAAAGAAAAATAGAGAAGAGCTAATAAGCAGCATTATAGTAAAACGGAAAAAGTATAGTGTAGATAGGAACGAAATTGAAGTGGAACAGTCTGTTAAGCAGTGTTCATGAAACGAGTAGAATGGAGAATCTATTATACCTCTGCGCTGTTTCAGCGGCAAACGGAGATGGAGGAGCCTTAACAACAGCCTTCCAGCGCTCATCCAAATACTATAATATTACCAACACAAAGTTTATTATAAAAGTAGAGGTTTTATACATCAATCAAGTGGGCGTGCCGGAGTGGTTATCGGGCATGACTAGAAATCATGTGGGCTTTGCGCGCAGGTTCGAATCCTGCCGCTCACGATTTTTTCTTTTCTTTGATTTATCAGAGAGAATGCAGCATGCTTTTTTTAGTTAAGAACATGAAATTCAGCTTACATATAAGCATATAATTCTTGCTAAATATAGCTGTTTTTGGTAATGATGCAGAGAGACTAGTGTCTACTTACAAGCATGGTTTCTCATGAATTGCAGCCAATTAGATGTAATGGAATAACTTTCATAGTTCCATTTCAGATTTCACTCTGGTTACACATTTTTGCAAACTTCATCATTGAAAAGATCAATGTCTTAGATATGAATTTAGAGTTTGTATGATTCCAAATCAGGCTCATTCACCAAATAACTAGAAGCTTGGGCTTTCTTCCCATTCTCCCACCAATCTTCTCCTTGAGTTGACAACAACTTGGGAGATGGAACCATCATTGGTCTTTTGGAATCGGGTTTCGCCTACTCTTTAGTCGCTTCAATTCATACATCTTAGTAATAGTGTTGAATGTGTTAGTAATGCACATTATAGTAATCAGCATGTAGATTTGTATAACATACAGTAATGGTCAACAATTCATTGCAGCATGGAAGACATGCATCTGAAGAGCCTATATTTTCTGAAGAACAATTGCTGATCCATTTGATTTCGGAGGTGGCCTTATCAATCCAAACAAGGCAGAGGAACCTCACTGGAATAGTAAAAAATTCAGTGTGGGACCTACCTGATACTTACTAAAGTCTTTCCAGCAATGGAATAACGTTGAAGTTCATTGATTGGTTTGGTCTTGTGGGACCTACCTGAGACTTGCTAAGTCTGATCGATCTTTTTTTGTGAAGAAGAGGTACCCAACCCAGCCGAGCCAAACCAAAGCAACAATGGAGATACAGCAATCATGGAGACCTAGATTATCCTTCAAGAATGCTACAATACTGATCACCGTATTGAACGTTATCACTGCTCTCGTATTGCTTCAAGGCTTTCTCTCTTCTTCTTCCTCCTCTCGCAACACCTTATCCGCCGACCAACGCCTCATGTCAGGTTTTCTTTTTTAATTTCTCTCCTATCTGGAATTTACTTGTTTTAGCAAGTTTTTGGTTTGAAGAATTGGAATATCATTTGGGTTTTAACGATTTTATTGCTCGTTCTCAATGTTGCTATGAAAGTGATGATCTACTCCCCGTTTAGGTTGGTTTGTGTTTAGTTGGATGGAACTGAATGGATATTTGTGTAATTTGGTAACTTATTCAATTTGATAACCCTAACTTTACCGTGAGGATTTTGGAATATGGAATATATTGCATTTCTATCACTGATTATAGACCTTGGACTTTCAATTGATATAGAGAATATGGAGTAATCTCACTCGTTTTGGAGTGACAGATATTTGCTCAGGGTCTGTTCGGCTTCAAGAATTGGTCATTGGCAAAAAAAAATTAATTAATTATTTTTTGTAGATTGATGCTCTATGAACCCTATAGATTCAACTTGCATTATCTGCTTGACAGATTACTTTCTCTTTTTGCTGGCTGTGTTTAACTCCATTGCTGTGAAGCAACTTTTATGACTCAAATCTTTATGTATGATAATTTCTTTGGCATCGATGGTGGGGAAAGTCTTCAGGGGTGCAGTGTTGGATTTGGGACTAAAGCTTAGTTTTTGTTCTTGTGACCCTCTTAGATTTTGACTAGTTTTTGTAGGTAGAGATGTTGGTTAAAAGGGTTCATTTGGGTAAGCTTAGAGTGCTTTAAGTTGTTGGAAAGTCGAATTATTTTCGTAATTGTTTAATCTTCTTAATTGCAATCATCAATGTCACTCATCTCCAGTAGTTTGTTGTCTCTCTGATACAATAATCTTCTATTTTCTCATCTGTGTTTATAATTTAATTTTTCAATTCTGACTGTTGCTTATATTCAAACATGACTTCTGTGGAAAATCAGTCAGTGATCTCCTTCTATTTGAATACTGGTTTTTACATCAGCTCAATGATCATCTCTACCATTCCTTATAATATTAATCAACTTGACCATATTGTGTATAAATATGGATGCAGTTCAGCTGAAGCAAATAAAGGAATCTGAAGAATTGCGCCTTGCTATGCAGCCACTGGAGCTTATTAAAAGGGTATGCTTTTTATCATCTCACTGCAGTTAAATCATGTTCAAGTACTGCTGAGACAGTGAGCTGAAAGTAGTACTGAAAACCATTGTGGCAATACAAAACCAGATAAATATGTCAATTTTCATAGAAGCTGAGTTTTTCTCATAACCGTGATCTCAGGTGAAGGAAATTCAGCGAGAAACATATGCGGAACCAGAAACGGTTCAACAGAAAGATACAAAGCAGACTGCAGCTGCTGATCTTTCTAAAAGGTTAAAGGATTTACATTCTATCAATGATGCTGCCAGCTTTAAAGGTGCAGTTCGAATCACTTTGTTATATCCTCTATCTACTAAGAATGAAAGATACTGAGACTATTTGGTATTTAATATTTTATTACAATTTGCAGCTCTAGAAGAATGGAGGAAACGAAAGATGGAGCGGGCGCGGGCAAGGCAGCGCGAACTGGAGAAGAATGGAACCACTACTAGTCAAAAATGAGATATCTGATTTTTCCAGAACAGAGTCAGATTGCTGCATCAAACACGGTAACAATACAATATAACAGAAATAATGCTTTCACGTTCACCTTGTATGTATATGTAACAATTTGACAAAGTTACAAGAAATCTATATATATATATAAAAGCTGAACCCTTCACCGGCCTCACCAATTTGACGTGGCCGCAGAGAGTTCAGCTTTTGAGTTCCAAAAAACACCCATCAAAATAGCTTACTATTTGTCTGCTGGATTATATTTTGCAAATTTGAATCTTACATGTGGCACTTTTTTCTCACGGCCAAGTATTATTGTATTAGTAAGTTACCTAAACTTCGATGCTGTAGTGAGCGAGGCAATTTCATTCTATAGCTTTTCAACTTTCAGAAGTAGGATTCAAAAAAGTAAAGGCTAGAATTTATTGAAAACGATCTTAAGAAATTATCAGCACTTCTATGGGGCAAGAAATAGAGGTCCGTGAGGATTGGATCTATCTATGATGGTCAGTACCTTGCGGGTGGTGGTGTAGACGGGATTGTTGGTGTATGGCTGGTGGAGTCATTGAGATCTGATGACCTTTCAGTTAATATTGATCCTTTAACGTGTATACAATCAGGGACGGAGTCAAGGGGGGGTTGGCAGGCCAGCTCTTTGATAATTGGGTATATATTTAATAGTGCACTAATATTATCATATGTTATAAGTGGCTTGGTGGTTGAGGTTGTTTGGAACCTAAAAGAGATTTTGAGTTCGAATCTCTCAAAATATTATATACCACTAGTGATAGAAACAATTATTAAGAAATATTCATATAATGAATATTATATACCACTAGTGATAGAAACAATTATTAAGAAATATTCATATAATGGTACATATATTTTGAGTGGAAGTTCTACACGGTTTTTAAAATAAAGAGAAAGGGACAAGCGAAGGGATTGAAGAAATATCATACTTTTATTATCATGATTAAAAGAAAATCTTTAAAAATAAAATAATAACAAAATTAATTTCATCTTTTTGCAGCATTTAAAATTAATTAAATTAAACAACATTTTCAAAATATAATTTTAATTAAAATTAAAGTAAAATCAAATATAATATAAATTTAATAATTAATTATTTATATTTTTATTTTTAAATTAAGTAGTATAATAATATTTTTTATACATAATGTATTTTATTAAATATTTATATATAAAAAATAAAAATATTTTTTATTTTAAAAAATAATTTATATAATGTTAAATAAATCAATTGATTTAATTAAATAAAAATAATATATGATAAAATTACCAACCCTGCACCCGCCAAGTAACAGCGGAACTCATCTCATAATCCCTAGTCGTCGTCATTTCAAAGCTGCGAACAGCATAACTCACATATACTCCTTGAATCTCTAAGCCCTCACGTAACGTTTGTTTCTTACTCCGTCTATCTACGTGCTCGCTGGCTCTGTGTGTGCTGAGACAAACCACTTCGCGTTTGCAGAGAAATGCACTTCGTTCATCCACGTTGAATAACAGGTTCTTTTAGCTTATGTGTTGATACTTTCAAATGATTGATTGTTTGATCTGTTTGTTTTTGAGTTCGAGTAGCGAACTTTAAATTGTTGAATTAATGTAAATTTTAGGCGAACTTTATTTAATTGCTTGTTCATATGATGTAATTTTTTTCCCCTCTTTACGCTCTTTTGTGAAGTTGAAAAATGTGTTTTTGTGATGAGAATCTGTTACTTTATACCAAACTGAATTGCTTATAGTTTTGTTCCTGAATTTAATTGTGAGTGTTTCTTTTCTTTATGTTATATGCAGTTTCTACTATCCGTTTTGTGATATGTCAGCAGAAGGTGGAAAAAGCTATGCTAGGAGGGACCGACTTTTGGAAATTGAAGCCAAGGTGAAGAATTGGTGGGATGAAAATGATATATTTAGAGCTGATGCTAATGAGAAGCCTCCAGAAAAGGGTGAGAAGTTTTTTGGGAATTTCCCATTTCCATACATGAATGGCTACTTGCATCTGGGACATGCTTTTTCTGTGTCAAAGCTTGAGTTTGCTGCTGCTTATCATAGATTAAAAGGTGCCAATGTGCTTTTGCCATTTGGCTTTCACTGCACTGGTATGCCGATAAAGGCCTCTGCTGATAAGCTTGCCAGGGAAATCAAGCTGTTTGGGGAACCACCTGTCTTCCCTAAGCAAGTCGTAGAGGAAGAAGTTGAGCAACCAGCTCAGGAGGATGTAAATGGAGGTGCTCCTCCAGAAAAGTTTAAGGGTAAGAAGTCTAAAGCTGCTGCAAAAACTGGTGTTCAGATGTACCAGTGGGAAATCATGAGAAGTTTTGGACTCTCTGACAGTGAGATTTCTGAGTTTCAGAATCCAGAAAAGTGGCTCAAATATTTTCCTCCATTGGCCAAGGAAGACTTGAAAGCTTTTGGTTTGGGATGCGACTGGAGGCGCTCATTTGTCACAACAGAGATAAATCCATTTTTTGATTCCTTTGTGAAGTGGCAGATGAGGAAATTAAAATCCATGGGAAAAATCATTAAAGATGTCAGATACACCATATTCTCACCCTTGGATGACCAGCCATGTGCTGATCATGATAGGGCATCTGGTGAAGGAGTTCAGCCCCAAGATTACACTCTTATCAAGATGGAGGTGCTGACACCGTTTCCTCCAAAATTTGCACCTCTAGAAGGTAGAAAAGTGTACCTTGCTGCTGCTACATTACGACCTGAGACCATGTATGGACAGACAAACGCGTGGGTATTGCCAGAAGGGAAATATGGAGCGTATGAGATCAATGAAAGTGATGTCTTTATTATCACTGAGAGAGCTGCCCTAAACCTTGCCTATCAGAATTTATCCAAGACGCCAAAGAAGCCTAATTGCTTGGCTGAGTTGACTGGTTATGATTTGATCGGTCTTCCTTTAAAGTCTCCTCTTTCATTTAATAAGATCATATATGCCCTTCCTATGTTAACTATTCTGACTGATAAAGGTACTGGAATAGTAACCAGTGTTCCTAGTGATGCGCCTGACGATTTTATGGCATTACATGATCTGAAAGCTAAACCAGCTTTCAGGGCTAAGTTCGGAGTGAAAGATGAGTGGGTACTACCCTTTGAGATTATTCCCATAATTAATATTCCTGAATTTGGTGATAGACCTGCTGAAAAAGTCTGCACAGATTTGAAAATTAAAAGCCAAAATGAGAAAGATAAGCTTGTTGAAGCTAAGAGGTTGACATATTTGAAAGGATTCACGGAGGGAACAATGCTTGTTGGAGAATATTCAGGGAGGAAAGTACAGGAAGCTAAGCCATTAATTAGGAACAAGCTCATAGAAACAGGTGAGGCAGTCATGTATAGTGAGCCCGAGAAGAAGGTGATGTCAAGGTCAGGTGATGAATGTGTTGTTGCTCTTACAGACCAATGGTACATCACATATGGGGAAGCGGAATGGAAACAGTTGGCCGAGGAGTGCCTGTCTAACATGAACATGTACTCTGATGAGACACGCCATGGTTTTGAGCACACTTTGAGCTGGTTAAATCAGTGGGCTTGCTCACGATCCTTCGGGCTTGGGACTCGCATTCCCTGGGATCCGGATTTCTTGGTTGAGTCATTATCTGACTCGACCATATACATGGCTTACTACACTGTAGCTCACTTTTTACATGAGGGAGACATGTATGGAATTAATGGTGCTATAGAACCTGGGCAAATGACTGATGATGTGTGGGATTTTATCTTCTATGGAGGGCCGTATCCTGAATCATCCAACCTCCCATCTTCTACTCTTAACAAGATGAAACAGGAATTTGAATATTGGTATCCGTTTGATCTTCGGGTATCTGGTAAAGACCTCATCCAAAATCATTTAACATTCTGCATATATAATCACACTGCCATCATGGCCAAGCGACACTGGCCTCGAGGCTTCAGATGTAATGGGCATATTATGCTCAATTCTGAGAAGATGTCCAAGTCTACAGGAAACTTTAGGACTTTAAAACAGGCCATAGAAGAATTCTCTGCTGATGCCACACGATATTCTCTAGCTGATGCCGGGGATGGTGTTGATGATGCAAATTTTGTTTTTGATACTGCAAATACTGGAATACTGAGGCTTACTAAGGAGATTGCCTGGATGGAAGAGGTTTTGGCTGCAGAATCATCTTTGAGAACTGGTCCACCATCCACCTATGCAGATCGGGTATTTGAGAATGAAATAAATATTGCGGTCCACCTAACTGAGCAGCATTATGACAATTACATGTTTAGAGAGGCCTTGAAGTCAGGGTTTTATGATCTCCAGGCTGCCAGGGATGAATATAGGTTCTCTTGTGGTTCAGGAGGTATGAATCATGATTTGGTTTGGCGCTTTATGGATGTTCAGACTCGACTCATCACTCCAATCTGCCCTCACTATGGTGAGTATGTATGGAGAGAGCTTTTGAAGAAGGATGGTTTTGCCGTGAAAGCAGGTTGGCCTATGGCTGATACTCCTGATCTAACCCTCAAGAGTGCTAATAAATATTTGCAAGATTCAATTGTTTTGATGAGAAAACTGCTCCAGAAGCAAATACTTGGTTCGAAGAAAGGCAACAAGAAGGGAGTTCCAGTTACCACATTAACTGAAGACAAGTTAAAAGGCTTGGTGTATGTCAATCAGGAATTTGATGGCTGGAAAGCCGATTGTCTGAAAATATTACAAAGCAAATTCAACAACAAGACCAGAACTTTTGCTCCCGATGCAGAAATAACAGAGGCACTACAGAAGAGCCCTGTTGGCCAGGCTTCAAATTTCAAACAGACTCAAAAACTTTGTATGCCTTTCATGAGGTTTAAAAAGGATGAGGCTATTGCAATTGGTCCTCAAGCCTTAGATTTGAGGCTGCCATTTGGAGAGATTGATGTCCTTAAGGAGAACTTGGACTTGATCAAGAGACAACTTGGTCTTGAAGAGGTGGAAATATTATCAACTGCTGATCAAGAAGCGCTGGTCAAAGCTGGTTCTCTTGCTTCACTGCTAAAACAGAACCCTCCTTCTCCTGGGAACCCAACTGCAATATTTGTAGCTAAATGAGGTATGAAAGAGCTTTAAATGAATTCTTTGTTTTATATGGAATCTTATATTTGTAGGTAGTCTTTATGTCCAATATGTATTGGTATTTGTTTTCAGTTTTTTGTTTATCTTCTTTTTGGGTTTGTTGATGGTATGCCTTTAGCTTAAGATATAATGTTCATGAATTGCAATGAGTAGCAAGTTAGTATATTCATCGGGATGTCAGTTATACTGCTGATGTAAATTGTTCTACTAGGAACGAGCAACAACAATGATATTACCATTACCTGCAATAATATGTAAATTTACTGGTATGCTTTGAGGGGTTCTTTGTTGGAGACCTAATGCTTATTGGCTTCAAATATTATTGTTTGCTGATCTGTGTGGAGATTAGTTTTGTATCCTTGTTAATATCTGCCTCGATTTGTATCGTATCAGTGAGGGTATGATGCTTGAGATCTTTGTGCCTGATTGTACCTTATTTTTATTCTATTGGCTGAATAGGTAGTTGGATGTTGCTGTGAAGTTAGATGTAACAGTGGCATTCATGATCAGATATTGAAGGGATAATCCAGACATAGCTAGAACTGAAGAAGCACTGCTGCATATTACGACAGAATGGAACTTACTGCCAAGAAGGTGGATTGCACTAATAGAATGCTCTGCCTTAGCTTTCAATTTTATGTTCTTGGGATTGTCCTTCTGATTACAATGGAAACAGAACTTAAATCTTTCAAGAGGTCTGAACAGTGAGATGATTTTATACCTGAACTGAGCTATATGCACCGACAGGTGCATGGAAATTGAAAATGATTATGGAAAATAAGTAACTGAAGTGATTTTTGAAAGTCAAGGATGTAACACCAGTCATGTTTACCTGGAATTCAAAAACTTTAATGTTCCAGAATGTTTTCGCCCCCCATTTAAGCAATCATGTCATGTCATATCACATCACGTAGTCCCTAACAATCAACCAGAGACTTTTCATTATCATCCAGTCTATCAACCCGTTTCCAACATCAGTTAATTCCATCCATCTATTTTTTATTAGCCCTTCATTCCAAGCAAAATCATGCAGATCAGACCAGCAGGAAGGAAAACAACAGCATGAACATTTAAGGCACTGAAACGATTGGATCAGCATTGCATTCATCTGTATATACATATGCATCAATACAATTTCTTACAGAATCATATCCAAGTAACATCAAATATGTACAGCTACTACTACTGCTACAAAAAGAAGTGAGCTCAGAACAGCCATTCAAAAACTCACCTACACTACACTT
Organism: Cardiospermum halicacabum; assembly: GCA_031304145.1. Taxonomy (NCBI): domain Eukaryota; kingdom Viridiplantae; phylum Streptophyta; class Magnoliopsida; order Sapindales; family Sapindaceae; genus Cardiospermum; species Cardiospermum halicacabum. The sequence continues at coordinate 29,979,464 of CM062390.1, read as the reverse complement.
CACTTTGTGGCATAACAAAATCAGGGAACTCATCCTCAGAGAAAGGAGATTAGGATAGGACAGGACATCAAAAGGTCAGCCACAGGCACAGGATATAACTTCACCAACCACCATAAGCAATCCTTCTTCCATTTACTTGCCAAGAGCTATATCTGTATAAGTAACCCTCGACAGTTAGCAAATGAACTAATTATCAAAAACTGGGTTAACATCAATTCAGCAGCTACAACTTCATTTTTCAAGAAACGTGTTTCCGATTTAATTGGGTGGGAGCAACCAGATTGTTGTTTGTCAAACAGAATTGCATGAAACTTTCTTTATGGGCAAAATGATGACCAAAATTCCAACGACCTTCTATCTGCATTAATGATGATTACAGAATGTCAGAACATGTAACAAAGATCTCAGATAATCTACATGGCAAGCTATTATAATGAGTTCACTTTGAAATAAGAAACAATCATCACTATATGATAAAAAGTTTTGTATCTGCATTTATTCTTCTGATAAGTCATTGTAATATATATATATATATATATATATATATATAAAAGCTTAAGACCATCTTATTCATAAATTTGATAAAATTTAATGAAACCCAATCATAGAACAAAAATATTAACTACAATAAGTAAATTTAAAGTAAAGTTGCACTGAAAGCAGCGAAAATAAAGAAGAAAAACAAAGTTAGAAATGAAATTATTACCTACATACAAAGATAAGAGGATAGCCGAAATTAGAAATGGACAGATTTTATTGAGTAATAAATTTTCAATCTCACAGCTAAGATAGTTACTAAAATTCGTTCCTCCATATCGGTTTCACATACTCAGAATTTGCAAACTCACTTTCACACTTCATCATACAAAATTAAGCATAAACATGACATTTTTTTCATATTTAAAACCAGGATAACATTATATCATTATCACATAATCTATACATTGGAAAATATTCTACATTCTCAGATTACCAACAAATCTACAGCATATTTGTATTCTAGTATAGCAAGCATCAGAAGTCAAACAATTAAAAGCACAAGCTTTCTACATACAATTATCAAATAAATAAACAAAAATCATCAATAGAAAACTAAATCAGGACAACTTAGCCTAACATATAAGGAAAATTCAATATACATTCCTTAGGGATGACATGATACAGTTCAAGGCATAAATTTATATTCTTGGCATCTAACTCGAATCCTTCAACAACCCTCACTCTCATACAGAAAGAAAAGGAAAAAATAAAAAAATAATAATAATAATAATCATAAAAATAGATACACAAAATTGCCCATAAATTCAAATCTCAGTCATCTAAGCAAATATAAAGCTCAAATGCAGCAAACATAAGCAACAAAATGGTTTACATGTGTCTGAGTGCTTTACCAACAGATAATCGCATGGATATAAAGAAAGGAGGGGAATGGAAAATCCAAACAAAAATACAATGCAAAAGCCCTTTATGTAACCACTCAAGTATGAACAAATTGTAAGGAAAGGGAATCAGGATTCCGAAAAAATAATATTATACAAAGTGCTTATGCATGTATGAACAAATATGAATTCCAAGGAAAAGGAAAAAAAAAAATACAACAATACAAAAGAAAGAATATAACATAAAAAAAAAAAAAAAAAATAAAAAGACAAAAGAATAAAAAAAAAGGAGAGATATAATCAAAATACCCAACAAAATTATTGTACAAAGTACTTTAGGGACACATACAAGTATGAACAAATAGAAAGGAGAGATATAATCAAGATACCCAACAAAATTATTGTACAAAGCGCTTTAGGGATACATACAAGTATGAACAAATAAAAAGGAAAGAGAATCCAGAATTCTGAACAAATAAAAAGGAAAGAGAATCCAGAATTCTGAACAAACAAACAGCACAAAAGCGCTTTATGCATACAAAGAAGTATAGACAAATATAAAAAGTATAGACAAATAGAAATAAGCGAGGGAATAAATTCCGGACAAATTACAATGCAAAAACCTTTATCTACACATTCAAGTATGAACAAATAGAAAGAAGAGGTGTCATTGTGATTCCAAACAAAAATATTGTACAAGAGCATTTTATGTACACATGCAAGAAAAGGAGAGAATCCAGAATTCCGGACAAACGAACTGCTGAAGAGCATTCTATGTACATAGAAATATAGACAAATAGAAAAAATAAAGAGAACGACGATTCGGAAAGAAAAAATGCAAAAGCCTTTTATTCAAGTATGGACAAATAGAAAGGAGACAATCGAGAGCATTCTATGTACACAGAAATATAGACATAGAAAAAAGAAAGAGAATGATGATTCGGAAAGAAAAAATACAAAAGCCTTTTATTCAAGTATGTATGGACGAATAGTATGGACGAATAGAAAGGAGAGAAAATCAGGATTCCAAACAAAAATCCCATATAAGAGCACTTAGTAAACATATTAAAAACAGAGAATCGGATTTCTGAAAAAAAATTAATAATAATGCACCCTTTATGTACACTATATATAGAGAGAGAGACAGATAGAAATAAATAATTTCTGGAATTTCCAATCAAAAATATTATGCAAGAGCGATATATAGGTAAGAGAGAACCAAGATTAAAAAAAAAAAAAATGTGCGACTTTAGATACACATGCAAGTATGGACAAATAGAAAGGTGGGAGAATTGGAATTTCGGATCGACATTGGGCGAAGGTGTATTATGTATACATGCAAACAAATAGAAATGATAATAAGAATTCCAAAAAAAAAAACTATTGAGTGTTATGTACACATGCTAAGTATAGTCGAATAGAAAAAATAATTATATACAGGTAAGTATGGCCGAATTGAAGAGAATCTAGATTCGGATTAAAAGAATACATGACGCGCCAGAGTTCTTCATTTTCATCAATATAAGACAACCAGAATTCCAAAAAAATAAATACAATACAATACAATCAAGATTTGGAAAAAAAAATACTATAAAAGAATTTTATACACACATCCGAATATATCCAAATATGGACAAATGGAACGGAAAAGAATTGGAATTTCATTAAAAATAATAAATTTAAAATTTAAAATTAAATACTTTGCAAGAAAGCTCACTTTGTGTATACCAGTGAAGTATTGACAAATTGAAAAAATAATACGGAACATAAATAAAAACTTTGAAATAGTTAAATTTGATTACAGTATTGTTAAATTCCATATATGATGCACAAGAATACTTTATGTTCGCATCTAAATATGGACAATAGAATGGAGTGACAACCAAAATTCCAAACAAAAAATATTATACAATCAAGAATTTGAACAAAAAATACTATAAAATCAAGAGTTTGAAAAAAAAAATACTATAAAAAGCATTTTATGCGCACATTTAAATATATCCGAATATGGACAAATAAAACGGAGAAAGATTTGGAATTCCATTAAAAATAAAATAAAATACTTTGCGAGAAAGCTCACTCTGTACACCAGCAAATTGAAAAAAATAAAACAAAATTAAAAAAAGAACATAAATAAAAAGACTTAAACTTTGAAATAGTTAAATTTTACTATAATATTGTTAAATTTCATATTTGATGTGCAAGAGTGCTTTATGTTATAATTATAAACAATAGAATGGGTGAAAATCGAAATTCCAAATATATATATATATATATATATATATATATATATATATATATATAATATTAAACCGCTTTATGTACACATCCAAATATATCCGAATGTGGACAAATAGAACGGCGAGAGAATTGAATTTTCAAAAACAATAAAATTAAATACTGTGATAAAGCTCAGGTTATTAACAAATAGAAGAGAGAACATGAATTTATAATTTTTTAAAAATTAAAGTTAAAATTAAAAATAAAAAATAAAAACAAACAGGTGATAGCTTAAAACTTTGATATTTAACAAACAAAATTAAAAAATAAAAATAAAAATAAATTAATAAATAAATAAACCAGCAACCTTAAAACTTTGAAATTTAACTTTGATATTGTTAAATTTCATATGTGATGTGCAAGAAGTCTTTTCATTGACATCAACATATAGCCTATAGAGAGGAGTGACAATCATGATCCCCGAAAAAAAAAAAAAAAAAAAAAAACTACACTATTAGAATTTTAAAAAAATAATAATAATAATAATAAATCTACATATCCACACTTAAATATATAGGACAAATACTTAATACATAGGACAAATAGATCGAAAAGAGAATGGGAATTTAAAATTAAATTAATTAATTTAATTAATTAAATACTACGAAAAAAAGCTCACTTTAAATACACAACCAAAGTATTTGGGTTTCCAAATAACAAGAATATGCACCACCTTAAATTTTGAAATTTAACTATGATATTGCCTGATTTTTTTTTATTTTTCTTTTCATTTTTTATTAACTAAAAATCTCACTGAGTAACTAATAGGGGTAACTAATAGGGAATTCATGTATGGTGATTTCTAGAAGATCTGAAAAAACTTCATAATTATAAATTTGCATCCCTACCTAAGCCTAAATAACTAGAGAAGTAAGAATACATATATCATTGCACTTAATAAATACAATGAAGTCATTTGATAATGTATTCAAATATCTTCACAAATAAGGAGTTGAACAAATGATGCAAAAGGGGAAAAAAAAATCACAAAAATATTAACTTTGACAGATGCAACAAAAACGAATATAAAAGGACCATCTTTGTGGAAAAAAGAAAGGATATCCTGCCACGATGAAGGAATGACACAAAACACAAAAAAGGATGATGCACGATCATAAACCAAAAGCTTTCGTCACCAAATCAATCTACTGGGGAAGAAAGAGAACAAGAAGAAAAAAGAAAAGATAAAGACGAGGAGGGAGCGAGCCGGAGAAGGGAAGGAGCCCCCTCCTCAAGCGGGCCATGAAGATGCGGGTGTGTGTGGCAGCAGCTCTTTGAGAGAAAAGTAGGGGGTTTTAAAAGACAGAAAAATGTACACAAGATCTGGTTATTTTTATATATTTATCAGGAAAAGAATCAAAATTCTGGATGAAAAATTACATGAGATCCAGCCTTGATAAACTGCTACATGTATGTATTGATGGAACCAATACTTCAAGCAAAAGAAACAGAAATGGAAAAAAGACGTGAATATAGAGTTTGATGAAGATGAGATAGAAGTGGAGATCAAAAGATTCCTTCTCTTTGTCTACGGTTTTATCTAAGATTTATGGGATATCAGATTCCCTACTAACACTTTATGAGAAATGGGATTCCCTATACACATACACAAGATCTCATGCGTTTTCTTGCACGGGATCCCACACCTAATATGGGATACACAATGACAACCTGAACACATTTATGCGGGCAAGTACTCTTAGCAAGAGATATTGTTAGAGACCTTACCAAGCATTGTTAACCCTTTCCCAGTAACTACAGCTACTCATGGGGTACTACAACTAATATTTACTCAGGATACTCGATTTCAAGTCCACCCATGCATTTATACTCAATGTCATCAAATGACAAGTTGTTGTACATGTTATCAAATGAGTTTTTATTTATTTATTTATTTTTCACATCTGTTATGGGATACACAATGACAAAATGAACACATTTATTCATGCATGTACTCTAACAAAAGACATTTTTAGAGACCTTACCAAGCAATGTTGGAGTTGGACTCTTTCCCAGTAATTACAGCTACTCATAGGGTAATTACAACCAATATTTACTAAGGATACTCAGACTTCAGGAACCCCATGCATTTATACTCAATATCATCAAATGACGATTTGTTGTATATGTTATCAAATGATCTATTTTTCAAGGTTGATATGCATTTATTAGACCGTATAGTTTTTTTCATAGGATAAAGACTTATGGGAGCAAATGTCTAATACTTTCACCAGAATAAGCAACGAAAATGTCTTAAAATAATAACACTAGTGGGGAAAAAACCTTGGGCAATTTTGCACCAATAAAGGGTATATTAAGAGTAACCTCCTTAAGTTTTATGCTCAGTAATTACTAATGTGTACCTTCCCCGAATCTAAGTTGATGTGAAACAAATTGAGGACTGCAATCCACATGTTTTAAATACCTACATCAAGCATATACGGCAATGTCTAGACCAACCTAACTAGATTTTGATTACAATAAATGGATTACCTTCATACATTGGAGCACAAAAACATGCCTACAGCAAAATCAAATTCACAAATTCATATTGATGCATACAACTCAATAAAAACCCCAAACAGTAAAACTAAATTAGTGTTTGCCACTCTTCAGAATGGAAGAGATAGCTCATTTCTTCAGAGTAACTATAAGCACAATAGAAGCTATAATTCCATTGACAACATTCCACCCAAAATTATGATTGAGTGCTTGAGTAACATTATATTAAACTATATATGCCAAATTTTTTATCTTTTTTCAAACAAATTCACTTATTCATCTCAAATTTGAACAGCAAATGGAAAACCAACAGCCAGTTGCTCTAGTTTTTGTAACTATTCTAGCATAGCCTCATAGTCGGAAGTCTTATACTACTCTCATTAATTATTTGAAATAGAAAGTGAATTTAACCCAAAGAGAACATAAAATTATTAGAACTAGCAAAATCAAGAATGAGAGCTGAGTGAAGGAAGATAGAGAACCAAAGACAACAGTAACATCTAATAACTTAAAAAGGTATTCATGATCAAGGTTACGGAATACATGCAACATTTTTTGAACACCAGATGGACAATTGGAAGGAATTGAACAGAACCCAAGGTTTTACCAACTCCAGCACAAGCCACGATGACCAAAACAGTTTACTAGAAAATACAAATTAAAAAGTTTTAAATAAGTCTTTATCCCATAAGAAATAAGGAAAGTTCCTCCTGCTTGATTATTCGATGCTTATAGTATGAGGTAGCACATGGAATGGAACTAGCACCTACGCAAAGGGTACGCAACTGACATTGAACAAGGACTAAACAATAAGAGAAAGCAATCCAACATCATATCAATAAATAAATAGCAATAACTGACAAGTAGTTTTTGAGATATAGATTGGAGTTTACCTGATAACTTGTTCTTGATGTGGGCTGCATAATGTACAATAGGTATCATATCTAAAGATACTAATTGCAAATAGCAAGTGGCTTCCCGTTCCTTTCAGTAGGTACCCCATAATCAAGACTGAGCTGCTGCATAGGAGGAATACACTCCAAAGCAAAAAGCATAATGTGAGGGAACATCAAGTTGTTATGATCATACAACACTAACTGCACCATCACATTTGGAACAGAACTGTGACTGATGTAGCATGCCGCATTTCTTGACCTGGAGACATCGAATGCAAAATCCAAGGGTGGTATCGAAGGTTGGGAAGGCGGCTTATAGTCACGCAAAACCTGAGACAAATTCCCCCAGTCTTTCCATTTTTCCTTAAACTGGCTTGGGTAGACCAATCGTTCACCACTCATTCCCAAAATTTGTGCTTGATCCATTGTCAATGCAACCCCGGTATATTCAATTATAAAATCCCCTGCATTGATCAAATCCAGAGTCCTAAGTGCCCAACCAGTCTCTATCGACCTAAACACTTCCAGTCTATGTCTTAACCCTTTCTGAGAAACCCGATTCCGACAGTTTGGCGGACACTGACAGTATGGACCACATTCAAACACTACTGGCTTCCCCCTCAGAAGACTCCCATTCATATCATAAGCAAAATCACCCCCATTTTTGAATGCACAATGGCAACCGTACGTACATCCCATCACACAGTCACACCCAATACTACTTGCCCGTTGGGTATACAGATAGGGTGGGAAAGCTGGTCGAGCAGCATACTCATAATACAAGGGCTCCTGATCAGTATCAATATCATTAAACACAAAAACAGGCACAGCCTCCAGGCCCCCTGACAAATCAAGAGAAAGATAACCCGCTGGCCTAACAGACAGTGGCCTAGTTCTAAGAGCATCAGCAAACTTCAAAAAAGTGCTACCCATCTCAGGTTGCCCCTCCATTCTCGCTAGTCTAAACTTATAAACCCCAAAACCAGACTTGCCTACGTCAAACCAACACTCCAGAATCTTATACAGACCATCATAAACATAAATTTTATTACTCACACTGCCATGATACTTCTTGATACCTCGAATGACTCGAATCTCAATCCCATAATGCATACTCATCTGCATAGCAAGATTCCCACCTTCAAGCTTCTGATGCTCACATTGCCGGTTGAACTTATCCTGACCACCATGTCCAGTGTACACGATCACATCACCAGAATCCTCATCATCCTCGTAACCACCTGAAACAATAATACTCGTTGCAATAGGATGTCTACCCGTGTTGTCGTTCCCAGTACAGTAATCAATCCCGGCTTGCGCTTGTCCATGTAAACCAACCACACACAACTCCATCCTAAACAAGAACAGGTCACCGATCTCGACTCCAGGAATCGGACCCACGATCCTTTTCTCACGGTTCAACCACAGCCCGTTGTCTCTCATCAGAGCAGCAGCCGTCAAATCACCACGTCCCCGTCTCACTGAAGCGAAACCCGACGAAAGCTCCCGTCTCTTATCATCCTCATATATAGACATTATGCGAAGAGCCGCAAACAACATCCTCGTCTTCCGGACAATATCACGAAAGTAACTTGTATCATCACTACTTAGGTTTGTGACACGAACCAGTTCCGTCGAACGCTTTTCGTACTTCTTCCGATGGGTAGACAACTGTTTGTCGTCGTCGTTGACAGCAACAATAGCACCAGTATTTGAATCCAAGGTGGCCTCCGCCTCCACCAAATGATTATGAATTCGTCTCTCGAAAGCAGAACGGAAGAGCTCCGAAATACGAGTGTACTCAGAGAACAGATTGTCTTGGTCGGATGCAGGGGATTGTTGCTGAGCGGCGACGGGGGTCATTTCGGCATCGGAGTAGAAGGGAATAACAGTGGAGGTTGAGCCGGATGAAAAAAGCGATTCGGGTGTGGATTGGTGGTTCTGATACGCGATTAACCGGTTCTGATCGACCGATTCGATAGTGTGGTTGTTAGGGAAATGGAAGAATTGGGTGGGTTGGTCTGTGGGCTCAGTCTTGGGAGTCAAGAGAGTGTGGTTCATAGGTGTGTTGAATGTTGATTGTGGTGGCGAGGGTAGTAGATTCAGGTCCTGAAATGGAACAATAGACCCCATTTTCGTTCTTCTTCAGAAACTAAATAGTTGAATTGGAAGAAACAAGAGACAGGACAGATTCCATCAGACAAAGAACATCAACCCGATACCTTTATAGGACTTTTCGCTGGAGGAATTTAGGGGTGGAGGAGGAGGATTCAAGAAAGTGCTGCAATGGTGAATTTGTTTTGTTTTGTTTTTTTTTTTTCAACAAAACCAAGTCACAAATGTGGAGAGAGGAGATAGATATACATAGACTGCATGATGTGTAATAACAAACACAAAAGGCAGCGAAATTACTCATAATTTTAAGGAAAGTACCTCATTGACCCTCCTAGTTTTTAAATCACGTGAGTTTCATGTGACCTCCCTAATTTGAATCTTTCGGATTTTTAATGTTGCCAATTTCAGATCTATTTTCTGTTTACTGTGCGTATTCAATTAACTGCACTTAATTTGATTATTTCTTCTTAAACAGTATTGGTAAATCATGTCATTTTTATGAAAAACTTATTTTAGTGTTAGTAAAATTAGTATAAAAACAATACCGTCAATTGAAAATATAAAATATTTTTATTTTTAATAATTTACAGATTTTCAAACAATTCAAATAGGTATACATTTAATTATACTTTAATAAAGAGGTACACTATCAAATTTGGTGTGGATTATATTTAATGAAGAATAATTATTTTATAATAAAAAATTAATATATCAATGATTATTATAGTTTCTGATATAGTATGGATTAAACTAACCACATAATTAACCTATATTTATATAAAATAGTCTCAAATTCGACAACGAATTTCTATATATCCGACCCCATTCAATGCATTCGGAATTTTTATAAACATATCATATACTAAATACTTAAAATAATATATTATATATCAACTAATTAAAATATTTAAATATATACATAATTTATTTAATTGCATAAATTCACATATATCAAAAATAAAATTTAATAAAATCATTCTACCTTTGTATACTCTCTAAATCATTTTAGAATAGTATAAAATTTTACTCTAAAAAATAGAAAATTATATCACTACATAATAATAATGTTATATTATATACAAATATAATTATAAATTAATTAATAGATATCCTGACAGGTTTAAATTGATGAACATTCATTTTAATGAATACTTATTTTGATCGGTATGAATAATCACTTTTATTTTATATCTGATTTGAATATATTTTTAATCATTTCAAATTAATTGAAAATATATGTGAAAATAAATTTAAATGGACATCCTTTCTTATAATATTATAAAAATTGTGTTGTTAAAAATTTATTTTTAACTGTAATTTTAATTTATTTTTTCCCTTTCAAAGTAAAATTTTAAGTAATTATTTATTTAAAAAATAATAAGATATACAAAATTAAAAAGTAATATAGTATTTAACATATAGAACAAGCCTAAATTTTATAAATATATATTATAGACAAAATTAAATCAAAGAGATAGAAAATTACTATACAAAATTATTATTCTGAATTACAATTTATAATAAATAAGAAAAGAACATTCGAGGAAACCTCCGTAATATATTCAATTATAGTTTTTTTTAATGGATTCATTCATATGCTTTAATAAAAACTATCTCAAATAAATAAATATATAAATACAGTGAAGAACATTTATTTTTGAAATAGTATCCAACCAGTTAACTTAATAAAAGAATGGAATTGAACCATTATTTTTGGCTTAGGCTGAGCTTGTCTACTGCACGAAAACCAAAACCGTATTTTTAATCTAAAAATAATTATTCTTCTTTTTATTAAATAATTGGAATTTTTATTATTTGGTTCGAATTATAGTTGATATTTAAAAAAGTTATTTTTTTTTAGAAAATAATCTACCAAAAGAAATATAAATTTAAAATTCTTCGGAGTAAATTTTGTGGAACTTCTTTTAAAATGATAGATTTTTATATTTTTCATAGAATAATTATAAAATATATAATCCACTTGGTTTTATTTATTTTGTCAGATATTATTATTTTAAAATATATAAAGTTTGATAGCTTAAATTTTTAAATTAACTGATTTTATAAATTTATATTTGTTATATTTTATGATATTTTATCTTATTATTATTATTATTCGTAATTTATTTTTTTTCTTTTCAATTGAGTAATATATATATTTATTGATAAATATTAATAAAATAATAGCAACTATGTGTATTTTTTACCTATCGATATTATTTTATATTTCAATTCTCAATTTGAATTTTAAATTTAAACTAAAATTTGTGAATTCTTATTTGATAGCATGGTAGCTTTGAGATTATTATGATTATCCTCCAATGAAAGTAAATATTAAAAGATATGATCAAATATTCATGTATGCTAAATAGTTAAGATAAAATTAAATATTTGACTAGTGGTGTTTTTGAAATCTTTATGGGCTAGTAATTTTAATTAGTGGGCTGGTGAACTCGAATAAATAATGACGGTAATGAATGGTTTGTCAAATGCTCCAGCTGTACGTTGGGACATGTATCTTTATGACATGGTTTGAACCACTAAAATTGACATGATAAGGGATTAAATAATTCTAACATGATCACAATTTACAGGCATATGATCAGCATGGATGTGGGTGTGGTGAGTATGTCAATAGCTAAGGAGTTTCTTGAAAGATGATGGAGGGAGTTGCACCATGATTTATTCAACAAGTGTTTTCCACATATACTGAAAAAAAGAAAATCTTCGGTTTATGGTTCCTAAGTGGTTGATTAGGATGGATTCTACCCGAGTGGATGTACCTTCATATAGTGGGGTATAATGATTCTATTATTGAGTTGTGGTTATCGAAAATGGACAAAGAGAATTATCGTTAAGGGTGGTTTTTTAGAATTATGACGATAATTTTGGATATACTTTGGTATCTAGAATTGGTTTGGTAATTTGAAGGACTCGAAGATTGTTTTGGAAGCGTCATATATTGATTAAGAATTGTATTTCCTTAAGTGGATTCTGATTAGGAATGAGATTCTTGAGAATCCTAAATAGGAAAATATTTTCCTAATGGTTTAGAATTACTCGGTCACTAAGTACCCTAACAATATAAATATGACATTTGTATTTATTATTAGATTTTTTGAGAGACCAATATAAATCTGGTAAGTTAGGTTTCTGAGGTGCCAGATAGGGGCTTGCGAACGATGGAGACCATGGAGATCTTGAATTCCAGGATCGAGTTCTATTATCCTATGAAAAACATATTAGGAGAACTTCTATCTGAGATTGTGATTGATGTAATTGTACATGACATTCTCGTTGTAACTGTTGCTCTATTGTTACATAGTAAATTAGTTTCTCGTTATCATGACAGTCATGGTTTTTTCTCACTTTGGATTTTCACGTAAAACCTTACATCTTATTTTTCATCTCTATTTTATTATCTAGTGTATGTATGCTTTACTTTGCGGTTATCAATACTAATCTTTACTGCATTAGATCACCGATTTTTTCAACAAGTGGTATTAGAGTTAGCCGAGTTTTTCCTAATAATATTTACAAAGAAATGAATATTGTAATTATTAAAATAATTCTCCATAACTTTATTTGAATTTATTCAACACAGTAATCAAGAATTCAATCATATGATGATAATAATGATCTACTTCCAAAAGAAGAATAGTGTAATAATAAAACAAGTTCGATAAAATAATAATATGAGATAATTTTAAAAATATGAGTATGAAATGAGTTATATAGGTGATTTAATTTAAGCTATTATCTACCAACATAATTAATTTATTTATATATATATATATATTAAAATGTATAACTATTTATTATTTATTTGTATTATTATTTTCTATATAGAATTTTATAAATTATATTTTTTATACTTCGTGTACCAATTTTTGAATGTTGGTGTTATTTTAATTTGTAATACCTATTAATACCTATGAACTTTGTTTAACATAAGGAGTTCTTGTTTGATTCATTAAGAATATTTTTTTTTCTTATTTATTTACTTATAATATAATTTTAGTATTTATCTCACTTTCTATTATTTTCCTGTACCAAGGGAATTTCGTTTTTTCCCAATTCTATCATAGTTCATAAGTTCAGTTTAAACAAAACAAATCCAACATTAATGTAGCTTGACAAACTGCGTAAGACACAAAGAAATATTAAGTTTACTATAGAGAAAAATGTTACAAAATTCTTATGACAATTTCTTTTTGGATCACACTTAATCAATTACTTTATTAATGTAATGTTAAATCCAAAACCACATCGATAATATAAAAAAACAGTGTCATGTATATGTAGTATTGAAATACCTCCATTAGTATAATGCATTTTGAGTGGTGTTCAATGACAAATTCGTGCAAGCTTGACCATTGCCCAAAGCATACAATATCATATTAATATGTGAGTTTATGAGAGTCTCCAATGACCTAATAGGTGGGAAAATCTTGTTCCAAACCTAACAATCAATCACTTTCTTTACATTACTTGTAATCTCTTTAACAGTGAGACAACCTCAATGCAATATCTATTTAATGGAAAAAACAACCATCAATACAATATCTCCTTATGACAAGACAATTATAATGTACTTAAATATAATATCTCCTTAATGGCAATACAGCCTCAATGCGATATTTTCTTAATAAATGGATATCCTCAATACATATCTTCTAATGGCGAGACAACCCTTAATATGAAATCTCCTTATGGTAAGACAACATCAATGCAATATTTTCTTAATATAAATACATCATCAATACAATATATCCTTATATCGAGACAACCCTAAATAATCATTACTAGTGCAGGAGGAGCTCAATCTGATGACCACCATGTTGAATCTTCCGAAATTGATCTCCCCAAATTTTACATTAGTATGATATTGTTCGTTTTGGGACAAGGTCGAGCCCACACGGATTTGTTCGTGGGTACCATCACCCAAAAGGCCTCATATTAATGAAGTTATCTTGATACTTTATATACAAGTCATCATATTTTTGTATTACCAATGTGGTATTGAGTTTGATACCCCAATAATCCTCCCCTTCAAACTAAGGGTCACACTGCCTCCCCCTCGAGTTAGTCCACTAATCCTTCAAACCAAGGATCACACATCTTGTAGTCTCCCCACGAGATAATTCATCGGCCCATCGGTCACCGACCTACCCTTAAGATAATTTATCGATTCGTCGAATCATCTTGTACTGTCGTCACTAGCCAACGGGACCCACCACCGGACTACCATATTATCATGAAGACTTTCGACATAAGGCACACCACCACGGATCTTATCACGGACTCCATCTCTGAACCAGGCTCTGATACCACTTGCTGGACCCTCCAGGAGTCGTTCCCTAACTCCCACATTAGTATGATATTGTCTGCTTTGGTTCAAGATTGAGTCCACACGGATTTTTTCTTGGGTACCACCGCCCAAAAGACCTCATACTAATGGAGTTCTCTATATACTTTATATACAAGTCATCATTTTCTTGTATTGTCGATGTGGTATTCGGTTTGATACCCCAACACACTCACTCGTATATTTTCCTTAATGTTATAACTCTATTTTGAGAGACAAAGTAAATACGGTGTCTCGTTAATGTCAAGACAACATCAAGACGATATTTTCTCATGAGAGACATACTCAATACGATATATCATTATGGTGAGACAACCCCTAGTAAAATATCTCCTTACGATAAAAGACAACCTTAATACAATATATTATTAATGGAGAGGCATTCTCAATACGATATGTCGTTATAGCGAGACAACCTCAATAATTATTATTAGTGCAGTAGGACCTCTATTTAATGTAGGGGTGAGCGAGACTGGTTCTGGTACCGGTTCCTTGAAGGAACCGGTACCGAAACCGAATTACCGACTTCTTATTTTTTAGGAACCAGTACCGTTAGTACTTAGAGCCAGTACCGGTTCCAATACGGTTCCGGTTCGATTTTGTTACCTGTTCCAGTTTCGTTATCGGTTCCGGTTCCAATGGTACCAGTTATTCAGGTACAGTTCTGGTATCGGATATGGGGAAATAATCAAACTTTTCACAATTAATCCAATTATTAAAAAACTCTTGTAAAATCAACGTTTGTCAAATTTATGTTTACAAAATAATCATCCCAAAACCAATATAATAAAACAAACCTATACATATGAGAAAGTTACTAATGTTCTTAATTATCATTATCAATTTGTTAAATCGGTTCTCAAATTGCATACCAACAAACTCCAAAAGTTTCACTAATAAACTTAAATTTGATGTCTAAACAAAGAAAATAAGTTTAAAAGCTCCATAACCTTACAAATAAGTTGTGCATAATTTTAAATAATAATAATAATAAAAGTTTCAAATTTTCTACACGCTTAAGTCTAAACCGCATAACCCTCCACATTCTACATTTCAATTTTTTTAAAAAATTAATTAGTTAACATACACATAATAATTTAACATAATTTAGTTGTAATATAAAAAATAATTAGAAAATTAAATTAATTTTCCAGGTAGATTGTTCAAGTGAACACATCTAACACTCCACTTCAGCTCTTGGAACAATATTCTTCAAAAGTTCAGGATTATTTCTAATTTCTAAATATATTTGAAATAGTAATATATATATTCCTCCGTCACTAATTAATTGTTACACTTACTAAAAATGGATGTCACTAATTAATTGTTACATTTCCATTTTTAGTAAATTTTTATAATTGAAAAGACAATATTACTCTTGCACTTCTTCAACCAATCAACTCCACTAAACAATATAATATACCACTTATTCCATTTTTAAAACCTTTTAAATTCTCATACTATCTCAAAACTTTTTAGGTGGGCCCATTTCATATTATATTCAATTGTAATTTATTATTTGTTGTAACGATAAATGTGACAATTCATAATTTATCATACTATCTTACAAATTTCCAATTGTAACAATTAATTAGGGACAGATAGAGTAAATATATATAGTGTTGAAACAATTTGATGGTGCAAAATTTTAAAAAAATATTAGATTAAAAATATTATTTTTTTTGAATTTTTTATATAAAAATTACAATCGCGATATATAGATTGAAAAAAAAATGTGAGAGAAGAGAACGATATATGTTATTTTACCTAGAAAGAAATTCGCTTAAAATGACTATATTTTATTTTATTTTTTTTTAGAAAAACCGGTTCATTTACTGGTTTCAGTTCAGTTCCAGCTCTAGTCCGATTCCGGTTCGGTTCTAATAAAGGATCCGGAATCGGTACAAAAAAAATATAATTTTCAGTACCGGTTCCTGTCCGGTTCCAGATAATCGGTTTTTTTTCAGTTCTAATACCGGTCCCAATCCGGTTCCCGGTTCTGAGAAGTAACCATGCCCAGCCCTAATTTGATGATCACCACCCTAATTAGATAGTAGATCTTCTTTTCTTTATGAAATAACTATATTTGTAGAGACAAACAAATATATTGTTCTAAATTGTTTCGTTTTCAACCAACGAGTACCAATTAATCAAATTAAGAAAATTAAATTATTTTCAAATAAAATAATTAAATATTTAGAAAATAAATTCAAATTCAAATTCAAAATATAAAATCTGAACAAATTAATAATAGTAAAATTATGATTCCAGGCAATTCTAACCATTTAAAAGCATCTGCATTAACGATTTTCATCTTTGTGTATATAGTTATACAATAATACATACTATCTACATGATATCAATACCTAAAAAGCTCTAGGTGGGATGTAAAATCAAATTAAATTTTATTAATCACATCCAACACAAATATATATATATATATATATATTTGAATATTCAAATTTACATTTTAAATATGTTTTTTATTTATTTTTCTCATTATAATATCTTTATCACGTATTTAAAATTTAACATCACAAATTTTAGTAAAATAAAAATATAATAATCTTAATTTTAAATAAAAATGATAAAGTTAATCATTCTTTTTTTTTTTGAAAAAAAAACACTATAAGTTTGGGGTTAAAAAAAACAATGTATTTTTTTTTTATTTTACTAATGTGAGATAAAAGTTATTTAAAAAATTTGAATTTTTTTTTTTTTTTTACTTTACCATAACTCGAACAGAAAAGTCTAATAATGGTAATCATTCCAGCGAGTTCAACGAAAGAGATTCGATCAAATTAAGAATTGTTCAAAATTGATTTTTCTATAATTTTTCCTCCACCCAACCACAAATTGTCAGTGGACCACCTTCTTTAAACCCGTCCTTAGTAACTCTACCCAAATCTAAAATTTCTTTTTAAAAGTTTTACATTTTTTTTATCAGTGATAAATGATAAAAAAAAAAAACGAAACAGATTTATTTTTTGTTTTTTATTTAAAAAAAAAAACTCCAAACCTATAATGATTTTTTAAAATAATCCCACGTAATAGTATTTAAAGCTATCCCTAGAGATTGCAACTTGTCTGTTAACTCGTTTATTAAATGGGTTGATATTTGACACGACACGATCACTTATTTTTTATCCGTTTATAACTCATATGATCCATTTATGATTTTTACACAATTATAATATATAGTTTTCAATGTTAATTAAAATTTTAGAACAATTAAATAAATAAAATACACGTATAAATATAATCTAATTCAATAGACATGTTACTATTGTAATTCAAATTATTAATAAAAATTTATTTTTATTATGTAAACATTATTATTTTACTTTTAAAAAAAAAAAAAAAAACATGTTAATCATTAATCAAATACAAACACAACATGGTTGATAGACGAACTAAACAGGTTGACCTATTAAACGGGTAAACTCACTACTAATCCTTAATAATTGTAATCGTTTGCTAGTAATCCGTTTTATATAATTTCCATTTTCAAATAGATACGTAAACTAGTTAAATATAAGATATAACTGAAGAAGTAGATAGAATTCCTAATATTACTTTTGAAATAAAAAGGAAATGAAAGAGTTATATTATCTACCACCTTGTGCATGCCCCACCAGTTATAGTTGTTGGTGACATTTAAATGTATTTCAAATTATTATAGTCATATCTGAATGAACAACCTAATATTACACTTCAATGTAAAAGTAATTTTATTTTAAATTTTTTAAAATTATAATACTTATATTTAAACTTACTTTTTATAGTTAAATAATTAAATTTTACATAATAACTTATAAGAGTTATATGATTTACAGAATAAGCAACCGGACTGAAATACTCGATATAATTTTCATTTAGAATAAAATTAATAACACTACTTAATTTTATAGGGTATAATATGATAACTTTATATTAATAAATATTTCGTTAGTTTTATTATTTAATTTTCGTATTAGATGTTTACCATATTATTACTAATTTATTATTTGATAATTTAAAAAAAAATTGAAATATACATAATATATTTTTAAAAAAATATATTAATATTTTTAATTTTATTTATTAAATTGTAACTGCCAATTTGAATAAAACTTTTATAGTTAATTTTAAATTTCAATATCACTTAATATTTTTATCATCCAATAAATATAAAACATTATATTTCAACAAATCAACTAAATGGAGGGGTAATTTAACAAAATTACTGATAATTAAATATCGTATTTAATTATTTTGTCCACACCAAAGTACACATATATTATGAAATAGAGGTAGTGTTTATTATTTATCAATTATTTATTTATGTTTCTTAATTTTTAATAAATATTATTATCCTATTATTTATTGAGTTTTAGTAAATATAAATTTAATATTTGGATATATTTTGGTTACTTCTAATTTTAAATAATCATATTTGAAGTAGTGATATTTTAATTATATCCCTCATTTATTCTAAATTTACTCATACACTAATACAAAATCTGTAACTCGTGATAAGGATGAGGACATGATAGACACTTCACTTCCCCATAAATGATTATTTGATAATCACATACAAGTCGTCTCAAACACATATTTTGTATACTTTGGGATAGTTATAATAATTTATTGGATGGTAAAATGTCAAACATATCATTCATCAATTCTAAAATTACATTTATGCATTATGGTTTTATATGTAAATTTAGGATGGAGGAGAGACCTTTTGAGATTTCACCACCTCATAAGTGATTATTTTATAATCACAGCCACCTCAAACATACACTTTGTTATCCTATCATGTTGTTTATATAATAAACAACTGATTACAATTTTTGAATAACCTAATCTTTATTCCAAAGTTTTATCTTCGTGTATATTTGACACTAACTGTTATATTAAAGTGAAAAATCTTTTAAATGAGTTTCTTAAAGTTCAAAATACAATTATAGACCGGTTTTAAAAAATACACGAAAATAAGTTTTTAAAAATTTGGTTTTACAATTCACAATTTTTGTGAATTACGCTCACAATCTGCGTATGACCTATGAAGTGAAAACTAAAATTTAGTTTTGCAAAATTTTCAAAACACCTATAATTGTATACTAATCTTTTTATGGTTTTAAAAAAAACTCAGTTAAATGTTGAGTTAGCTGTTGAAATAGCGATTAGCTGTTAACTGTTATATTAGATGTTGAAGTAGCTATTTGGAATAAGTGTTGTTTTATAATAACAACGAGATGTTGAAGTAGTTGTTAAATGTAAAATAACGTAAAAAGATAATATACTATTTTTTTTATTTATTGTATAATTTATTTCATTTTTAATAATAATAATATTTATTTTTAACAAATTTATTGAGATCTTTAATTAAAAACCTATAATACTATAGTTATCAATTAGTTAAAAAAATATAAATTAATTTTAAAAAAGTTATTTATTTAATTATTTATTATATATAAGCTTTTAATATTATCAAATTTGAGGTTCTTTTAGTAATTCTCGTATTTTTATAAGGGTAAATATACAAGTTATGAAAAATTATTAAAATAATAATTTTAAATATAATACCGTTTATATTTATTACTATTAATTTTTAATTTCAATTTCTATTTAAAATAAATAAATCTAGACAACTGTTAATTTTTTTTTCTTTAAATCCTTTTATAAAAAAAAATGATAAATAATTTAAAATATCAAATAAGTATTTTACTTTTAAAGGGCGTGATGAATTTTATTAAATAAAAATAATTAAATATAATTAAAAAAAAAAAAAAAAAAACTTCCATGGATCTCTGTTAAAAGTCTTAATGGGCCTGCAGAAGTCCATACCGATTATATTATCACATCCTGTATTAATTTCAATCATCTACATTTAATTATATACTTAAGAGTTAATTAGATCTAAAATAAAAAATAAAGAATAACATAATGCTGTATCTAAAATCTTAAAATAATGTAATAAATTTATTTATTTATTAATATAAAAAGAAATTGAGTAGCTCTCATCCAGAAGTCATAACTGCAGAAGTCCAGGTAATTGATCGAAATTACACTATTATATTTTTATTGATTTCAATTATTTACATTTAATTAAATTCTTAAGAGTTCAAAAGGAAAAATAATTTTTATAATAACGTAATGAATTTTTACTATAAATTTTAATAAATTTGAATCTAAAGTTTTAAAATAATATGATAAATGTGTTAAAACAAATCAAATAAATAAATAATTCAAAATGTTTCACCAGAAGTTTTGATAGACTTGCATAAGTCCATATATCATATATTATCGAGATTACACTACCGTATCTAGGATTAATCTCAGTTATCTACGTTTGTTTAATTAAATGTTTAAAAGTTTATCAGATGTTTAAAAAAAAATATTTAGGATAATGTAATGGATTTCGATGGGTGTATCTAAAATCTTAAAATAATGTAATAAATTTAGGGGATTGTTAAATACCGCAGCAAACTTATTAATACTGCATCTACTATTCCAATTTTATCTTTTTATTTGGTTTTTTCTCCACAATCGTATCTCCCGTTTTCTTCAAGAAATTCAAAAACAAACAAAAAAATGTTTTTCTCCTCTCTCCCCCTTTTCCCTTTCCTCTAGGTTTAAAGAAACATTAGCATGTGAACAGAGTTGACGAGAAGGTATTAATAAGTTTTCTGCGGTATTTAACAATCCCCTCAAATAAAAATATAATGATACGAAGGAGTAGTTACTTTCATCAATGTCTTCTATAATTATATAATTGGAAAATCAAAAATTGAACCAGTTGAGATAATGAAAATAAAATAATTGAAAAGAGTTGAGATGATAAAAAAGAACGAGTTGAGATAATGAAAATAAAACAATTGAAAAGAGCTGAGACGATAAAAAAATTGAACGAGTTGAGATGATAAAAAGAAAATAATCAGTTGAGTTAGAGAATGGAATGAAGAGTTTCATTCAAAATAAAAAACTAATTTTTTTACTTTTAATCATGTTGAGGGTATAATTGGAAAATAAATAGGTATTAATCCTTGCCGTATTTATCACTTTTGTAAATGTATTTATTTATTAATATAAAAAGAAATTGAGTAGCTCTCAACCAGAAGTCATAACAGCTCTGCAGAAGTCCATGTAATAGATCGAGATTACACTATTATATCTGTATTGATTCCAATTATTTACATTTAATTAAATTCTTAAGAGTTCTAAAGGAAAAACAATTTTTAAAATAACATAATGAATTTTTACTATAAATCTTAATAAATTTGAATCTAAAGTTTTAAAATAATATGATGAATGTGTTAAAACAAATAAAAAAAAATTCAAAATATTTCACCGGAAGTTTTGATAGACTTGCATAAGTCCATATATCATATATTATCGAGATTACACTATCGTATCTAGGATTAATCTCAGTTATCTACATTTGTTTAATTAAATATTTAAAAGTTTATCAGATGTTTAAAAAAATATTTAGAATAATATAATGGATTTCGATGACTGTATTTAAAATCTTAAAAATAATATAATGAATCTATATATATTTTTAAAAAAAAAAAATTATTTTAATGCATTTCTACCAAAGATCATAGCAGATCTAGATTACATTATCACATTCAACACTGATTTCAATTATTTACATTTAATTAAATGTTTAAAAACAACCTTTAGAATAACCTAACAAATTTCTATAAGAAACATTAAAAAATCCAAATCTAAAATTTGAAAAAATAATTGGATGAATTTATATATATATTTAAAAAAGAAAAAAACTTCAATACATTTATGTCATAAATTTGAGAGAAGTCATCCATAGTTTGAGAAGTTTATAGTATAATAAATGTGATTACACTATTTCATCCCATATTAATTTCAATTATATATTTAATTAAATATTTATGAAATTAATAAAAATAAAAATTAATAGTTAGAATAACATAATGAATTTCTAAGAAATCTTAATAAACTTACATAAAGAAAAAGTTAAAAAATATTTTAATGAATTTATATGAAAATTTTCAAGGATATGTACCCACCAGAAAATAACATTATGAATAAATTTGAAAAAAAAAATCTTCACTTTTTATGACCTATAAAAAAGATTTCATTTAATATATTTATAGTTAATTATAAAAGTTAATATAAATAAAAAGTTAATAAAAAAAATCAAACACGTGCTTACTAGTGAAATAAATTAATTTATTATGATTTTTTAATATAAAATAATTTTATAAAATTTAATATTTTAATTTTAAAATTATTTTTTAAAAAAATGAAAAATAATTTTAAAATAAATTATTAATTATAACATAATAAATACTAATATTATTTATTAACTCACATCATACCTTCAAAATTTATTTACTCAATTATCTATCATTTTATTGAATAATTAAAAATAACAGAACTATATTCATGTGATACTACATGAAAAAGTGAATATTGGAGAAAAAATGATGATTTATTGAACTTAAATCAAATAAAATAATATCATAGCATAACACAAGAAAACAATTCTAAACATAAGAATGCAAATATGAGAACAACATCATAATTAAAATTTAAAATATTTACAATACATGTATTTCTTAAAAAAAAAAAAATCATACTCACTCGCATATATGAACTCTCATCACCACCACCAAAATGAAATGATAAGAGAAGATGATATCGAAAGGAATGTAAGTGTTTAATTTTATAATATGTGAATATAATTGAAGAATGATAGGTTTATATAGAGATGCTAATCAAAACAGTTACATGTGTATAAGAAGTTGAAAAACCAAGAGTTGGATTTTCACATTTACCTTATTTATTTCTATTTACTTGATCTTTAATATATGATATATAATTAATATTTTTAATTATATTCTATAATGGCAATTGTGTAAATAGTATGAAGATTTGATGTCGAATCCATACGTAGAATGGAGCAATTTTAGATATGACATGTCATCTAATTTGGAACCATTTTATATAAATATATTGATACTAATAAAATATTAATTTAGGTTAAATATTTCACTTTTTTTTTTGAGATGAATCATTTTTTTTCTTAATTAAATACTTAAAAGTTAAACATATTTAGAAAAAAAAACTTTAAAATAACCTAATCTATATATATATATAAAGCGGAACTCTTAAGCGACCCCACAGAGCTGACGTGGCGCGCTGAGAGTTCGGCTTTGGATTGAAAAACACCAAAATGAGAGTTTTTTTTGTGTTGGTTTGATTTTTAACTAATGGAGAGTTGACAGGTGGATATGAATATTTTTACCTTAAATAATTGATTTGTAGTTGAAAAGTTAATAAGTTGTTTTAACTCCTTATTCTTCATCTTCTTATTATTATTCATATTCAATGATATTAAATGTTTTGTCTTTTCTTCTTTTATATTTAACTCATCGATTTCATAACCAAACTCAAGTGTTTGAATATATTATCATTTCTCTCCACAATATCTATTTCATTTGAGCGATTCTTTTTACTTTTTCTACTTCAATCATGTCTTCAACTACAACAAAAACAAGTTAATATGGTTGATTCTTTACCCTCCAAACACTGAATTTTTTTCATTATCCTATTTAACTTTCGATATTCCTCAGAAAATCATCTTTCTTTCTTCACTTCTTTGGTGTTACTAATTATAATTCTAACCATCTGTGTTTTTACTATTGTTTCCATTAAGGAGTTTTTGTAGGTGGAGTCAACTCACTTTTCAGGTTTGATTTTTCGTTTATTTTTTATTATTATTATTTTATTATTTTGTTCGATTATTGTAGGTGATTTAGATTTTCAATCTGATTATTGTGATATGTATTATTATTTTGTTTGTATGATATTATATATTTTAATAGATTTTTTATCCCCGAGCATAATATTAGTGTTAAGCCACTTTTTAATGTATGATTTTTTTATTTTTATTTTTTTTGTTTTTCTAACCTATGATCGGGTGAATTTTCTATAAATTTCCTGTAAATTAATTTTTAATTTTAATTTATCTTTTTATTTTTATTATACTCTTTATGGATTTAATTCTTGATATTCGTGTAAGTGATATCTCTTTCTTTCTCTTCTTGATTTAATTTGCGTTTACGTAATTTTGTTACTTTTCTTATACTTAGGTTATGTTAACTTGATCACAACAATTTTAATTTTTTTAATTATTTATTGTATTTTTATATTTGTATATCAAATTTAAATATAAAATAATTTGTTTCAATATCCTTGATTCTTTCTATCTATATTTTTAATTAGGTAATTATTCATATTTATATAAATAAGATGAATAATAATCACAATTGACTTTTAAAATTCCAAAAATCCATAATGAGTAATATTTAATGGTGTTTAACATTTCCCTTATTTATATATAGAAAATATTATAAAGTATTAAAATTTGATATTTAATTTTAAGAAAATAGAAGTTTTGTTGAATAATTTATTTTTTTAATAAAATCAAAATTAGTGTATTAAAAAAATGAAGAAGAAATAAAGAAAGAAAAATATTAGTATTACATTTAATAATATAAATTTATTTTAATTTTTTAATTTAATAATTGTTATTACCTTGAATAAATGAATTAATAGTATCTACATACTATATAAAGAGAACTCCTCCACCAGACACATAGTTGAATAGACACATCCAGACATAGTTGAATAGACACATGCAAAGTTTACGATTATGTGGAAAAACAACCAAAATGAAAGTGTTTATAATAAATAATGTGTATTTAAAAAATTTGTATGTTTTGCACCAATTTCAATGATTCATCTCTTCTTCTCATTTTTTATCTTATTTTTTTTCTTTCACTATTAAATGCTATTGAATGATTTGTCTTTTCTCTTCCTATTTATATCAATTCATCTCTTCCTTTTATTTTAATTGTTGTTGAGTAAATATATTTAATTTTTTTCCAAAATTTTGTATATACTCGCTAGATGAAATTTAAAAGTATACTCATTGTTTTTTTTATTCTATAAAATTTAAAACTAAAATGAAAGTGGTAAATTAAAAATATTTATCATAAATTTAAATTTAAATATTTTTAAACTTAGCATTTATATAAAAATATTTTTATATAAAAAATTGAATGCGAGAAATTCACATATAATAGTTTTAAAAAAATTTTAAAAAATAATAGTTCATTAATAATTTATCAAAAATCTAACAAAAATAAAATCGATTTATTTTTTAAAAAATTAAAATAATATCCTAAATAAGGTTGAGTAAATAAAATTAATAAACAATCTAAAAATATTAATATAAAAAGAGACTACTTAACATATCATAATTTACAACAAACAAATTTTCAATATATATATAAATAAAGTTAGGAAACTTAATGAATTTAACTCACATATTAATTCAATGTAAATGAAGTTTTTTTCCTTCAAATAACTCTCTTTATATATATATATATATTATTTATAAAATTTTTTTAATATAAAACAATTTATCTTTGTATTTATTATATAAAACAGAACTCTTCAGTTTTTTTTTCAATAGAGAGTTTTTGAGTTTGGTTGACATTTTATAAAAAGAATCAACCATATATGTTATGTCTCATTTATGATGTTTATTGACAAATAACAAAAATAACTCTCATGTTTCTCATTTATTTACGAGAAATTATGATGTTTAAAATCACTCATCTCTTGATATTTAGTAGCTCTCCTAACTCCTAAGGTGAGAAGTCTCAATATTATTACCAAATACCTATTGAAATTTGAGAAGTATTGATTGAAAATAATTTACGTGCAAGATAAATAAAAATATATGTATAGGCGATGCCAAGTTGAATACAAATGCAGATTTCTCACCAACTAAAAAAAAGTGATCATCACCATCATCAATTAAATATTTTTTCTATTTATTAATTATTGATTTTTTTAATTATTGATATATAATTAAATTAATTTACAATATATTTTTCTCAATGTCATTAATATATATATATATATAAATCTGATATAAAATTTCATAACTTAATTATATGCATAAATAAATCTTACGTGATTTATAAATATTTTTAAAATAGCGATATATTATAAAATAAATATATAATTATTTAATTAAAAATTTTAATTTTTTAAAATTAATTAAAATTAATATAAAATATTTATTATAACATATAAATTATGTAAACCTCATTACTATAATATTTTCGCGCAACGCGCGAGTTATAAATATTTATAAATAAATTTATTTTTTAAAATTTTTTTATATTCATTAAATAATTTTGATAATGATAATTATATTAAATTTACACATGAATTTAATATTTTAAAAATAAATAGAGAATATGAATATAAAAGTAATTAAATCAATGATAAGAAATTATACAACCCATGTATTTTCAAAAAACAACATTTAAATTAAATCAAACCAAACACATATTGATTTGGACTCATAGCAACTATTAAAGTATGCTTTTCATTTTTAAACTCCTAATTGATTCACATTCCATTTACTATTCTAATTCATATTTATATTATTTTCCAGTACTACATCCTTCCATAATTGTTTTTCCCAAAATTTTTACAATTGAATGAACTGTTTAAATTCTTTTAAAAATTATATAAAAATACATAACAATTTAAAAATTTTCACATTTTATTACGGTTCAAAATTATTTTTCAAAAGTGAAATATTATTAGATAATTAGAGCATAACTTATATATATATATATATATATATATTATTGCTGGAGCCACATTATAGTTATAAATACTTTAAAAGGTGCAACAAACGTTTTATGCCATTAATTTTTATGTTTATAAATTTACACAATATCGATATAATATAAATATAATACTAAGCAAATATAAAATTTACTTTATGTTTATAAATTTATACAATTTGTATAAATGGTTGGTTTAAATTATTAAATAAATTTTCTTTTAAGGTGTCATTAATTAATAATAATAAATTTTATTACTATTATTATTATTATTATTATTATTACTATTAATAATAAGTGAGTTCATTCAGTTTGGGTTAGATTTATTTTATTTCTCATTTTTACTTTCTTAATACTAAAATAAAAAGTGTTGATGGAGAGTCCAATTGATTCTAAAAACTTTTAAATTTCGTCATAAATTTAATATATTATTATTATCTATACCTTTCTAAATAATTTAGAAATTCATCAAATTAAATATCAATTTTTTAATAAAATAAAAAGATAGAACGTAATAAAAATAATTGTAATTTTAATAAATTATATAAAATATAAAAATTTATAAATCCTCCGCAACGCGGGGCCATTCACTAGTGAATTTATATTGGAATTTTCAATAAATCTGCATTTAAAACCTTAAGATAATGTAATGAATTTTTATTAGATAAAAAATAATTATACATATATTAAAAAATAAAAAAATAAAAACCTTTCATGAACTCTATTAAAAGTTTTAATGGGCCTGCAAAAGTCCATACAGCAATCCGAAATTATATTATCACATCCGATATCCGTTTCAATTATCTACATTTAATTAAATACTTAAGAGTTAACTGGAATAAAAAATTTAGAATAACATAATGTATCTGAAATCTTAAAATAATGTCATAAATCTATTTATTAATATATTAGAAAAAGGTTAAAAAAAAAAGAAAAAAAAAATAAATCTCTTGAAAAAAAAATATTCTTAACGGGCTTGCAGATGTTTATGTAGTAGATCGAGATTACACTATTACATTTTTAATTCATTTCAATTATTTATATTTAATTAAATTGTTAAGAGTTATAGAAAAAATAATTTTTATAATAATATAATAAATTTCTATCATAAATCTTAATAAATTTGAATTTTAAAATAATATGATGAATCTGTTAAAAAGAATAAATAAAAATTCAAAATACTCTATCGAAATTAATATTTTTTTTTAAAAAAAAATCTTCATATTCGTAGAGAAAAAAATCCAAATAATTTATATTAAATAACATTCAAATTTTCAATATAATTTTATTTAAATAAAAAATTTGATTAAAAGAATTATTTTAACAAAAATTAAATACTTAAAAGTTAAACAAATTTCAATATACTTTATCAAAAAATTTCAAATGATATAATAAATTAATATAGAACTCTTTTATATAAAGCTTTTTATGTATAAGAAATTTTATTAAAGTTCTATACTGGATTTTTTCTTTTTAGAATCTAAAATTTTAGTGATCGTGAAAATTTATATGGCATATACAAATCCCACGGCCAAATCCAAAATTAACCATGCCAAAATTATCTGTAATTTACATTTAATAAATTTTCACTTAAAATCAATGGCAATATATAAAATAGATCTATTATTTGTTATAATTATATATTTTAATAAAAAGAAGTTAGAATATATAAAAGATTAGGACTTTATATATATAAATAATTTTTTAAAAAATAAAAATAATATATTAAATTTATATTTATAATATTTCAATAATAATTAATGTATTTATAGTAAATTATAAAAGTTAATATAAATAAATAAAACATTAATAAAAAATAAAACGTGCTTATTAGTGAAATAATTTGATTTATTATAAATTTTTAATATAAAATAATTTTATAATTTTTAATATTTTAATTTTAAAATAATTTTTTAAAAGTATGAAAAAAAAATAAAAATGATTAATTATAACATAATAAATACTAATATTGTTAATAAAATAAATTTTAAAAAAATTATATAAAACATAACCAATAGATAATATTCATGATAAATGAATATTTTATATAATTAAATAATTTTTATTTTATTTTCTAAAAAAATAAGTGAATAATCCAGAATTGGACGCTTACCTAACATCTCTCAATCGGTTTTGAGTCATCCAATAACAAAATTCCGAAAATCCCTGAACTACATTCCAAGAATTCAAAATCAGCCTCACTCATCAACTCATGTGAAAATTGCCCAAGAGGTGCAATGCAAGACGGTGAATACAATAAAATCATGACAGATACACGCTTCAAAAATTTATATAAAAAAAATTCTTCAATCGGATAATTATTATCCCCATCCACCGTTCAACAAAGCTTCGAGATTCCTGACACCAAAATATTTAAAAAAATTCATCACCAAACACAGTAAATACCCTTTTTCGACAAGTGTCCGATAAACACCCCAGTTTTCTTCCACGTATCATCTATCATTACACGTAACAACTCTATATAACTCCACCACCACTACACAACAGACCATAACATAAAGATCCGACCAATCTCAAGCAGAAGCTAAATCTGTGTCAGTTCCTGTAGTTTCGGAGGAGTTTAATAATGGCGTCTACTGTGGGAAGAAACGTAGCAGCACCGCTGTTGTTTCTGAATCTGGTGATGTACCTTATTGTGATGGGGTTTGCGAGTTGGTGTCTTAATCGGTTTATCAATGGGACCACTAATCATCCTAGTAAGTTATTACATGTGTTGTGTTTAGTTTTGATTTAGAATTGAACTGAAGTGAAGTGTGTGGTGTTGTCAGGTTTCGGTGGAAATGGAGCGACGATGTTCTTTCTGATATTTGCTCTGCTTGCTTCGGTTTTTGGTGTGATTTCCAAATTTGCTGGAGGAAACCATATCAGGATGTGGAGAAATGACAGCCTGGCATATGCAGGAGCTACTTCTATACTCGCTTGGGCACTCACTGCTCTTGCTTTTGGGTATTACTATATTCTCCTACATTCCTCATACTATATAGGTATTTGGTTAATATTATTAAAATTCGGGGGTTCGGATAATATTTTCGAGAAGTGCAGGGGAGGTTTATGAAAATATTCAAATTAATGGGTATTTTAAATGTGAATAAATATCTTTAATAATTCTAAAGAAATGATAAAAATAATATTTTCATAAAAAAAATAAAAAAATATTTTGTAGTTTCTATTTATTTGACCGAGCTTTCTAGGCAGACACGTCCTTATCCCATCATAGTCATTGTCATGCACATTTATGACACGTCACTATGGATGGGTACAAGAGAGAGAACATTTCGGTATATTGCATGTTTATTTAATTTATTAATATCAAGATCACTTAATAATTAACATATAGTTAATGATAAATGTGACGTGAAACTATTACTACAGGTTAATTACAGTTTTGAGGCATGATAATTGAGATAATTGTAATGATGGTCAGATTGGCATGTAAGGAGATATCCGTCGGAGGATGGAGAGGCTGGAGGCTAAAGATGGTGGAAGCGTTCATTATAATCCTGACAGTCACAGAGCTACTGTACCTACTACTCCTACACGCGGGACTCTACAGCAGCAGATATGGTCCTGGCTATCGAGACACCGATTACGGGATGGGCGCTCCTGCCGTTGAAACAGGACATAAGGGTGGAACTGGTGTTGCCGGCTCCAGGGTTTAACCACTTCACTTCACTTCACTTCACTTTGTACATCTATGTGTCTGTTTTTCTTTTCACATGAGTTTGTTTTTGTTTTAGTGTGAAAATGTTCTTGTATGTTTTCTCAGTCCATCCACTAGTGGTTTGTAATTAAGTTCGTGTCTGTGTCTTTTATGCTATTTTGAATCTAGTGTAAGCTTTAAATGTATCACCAGGATCAAGAAATGCTACTATTACTAGTGCTTTAGTTTGCTTTGACTACTATTTATGTCAACTATTGTGTTATGTGGATAAATATAGTCTTTTTATCTAGATTGTACAAAATTCAATGCATGGTTGTGGTGAGGTGTTGATTGTGGGGGAGTTGGGAATTGAGGTTCATGAAGAGCGTGTATGAATGAAGAGGTGTGTTGAAATGATTGAATGAGTATGGTCTGAAAGAGTGTGTATGGCTTTTAGTAATTCAATGTCTATACTTATCTCTTTGCCTAGTTTTATGAATATTAGCTTCCCTCAGCTATTGGGGGACATGTAAAGTTTTCCTGGGGTGCCTATAGCAACATGAAATAAGCCTCTCATCGGCCCATTTTTTAATTTCACTTCCCACTTCTGAACTACTACATCTACTAATGACGCCATCCTTCTCCACTCACACCAAGTGCATATTATTAAAACCATTGCAATCCAGTTCAATCTCTCTTCCAACCTTTTGTCTTTATTATACTTCAAAGCATTATGTTGTTAATTAATACTTACATACAATAATCAACCAGCTTATATAAAATGATCCAAAGTTCAAGGCACTATGTTTTTTAAAAAACCACTGTTTGTATCCAACGTTTTTCTAAACCCCCAACCATCTATATAACAATTATTACCATGCAACGCAACACTAAATTATTCATCTCATCCACTTGATACATACCACTTCACATATTTAAGGCTTCAGAACTTGAAACCTGCACTAATTGTTTCTCAAAACATGTAATCAACACATTAATATAATAATAAACCGTATAGCAATCTGTGAACTAAAGATATAAAGCAAGTACTTTGTGTAGTACTAATGAGAATAAAACATTGCATTCAAACAAATTAATTTAATAATTTATCAAGTGAATACATATCCACTACCACATCCAAAAAGATCGATTCAGGAAATCAGGAAAAGATTAGTGTGCAATTGAGAGAATCCAGTTCCGATCTCTAAATGGGATAAGGGATAGATTTATAATCAATTTTTAATTAAGATATTCATTTGTTGTAAAGAATATGTAGACAGTGATGTCTTAAAAGCCCAACATAAAAGTGTAGACAAATTTGAAAGTACCAAGGGCCCTAACCCTATACTTTTTATACTTTTTTGTAATTGTTTTATAAACTTTATTTTACTTATATCCTTTTTTATATATAATTTTTAAAATAGATTTATTTTTATAAAATAATTAAAATAAAATATTTTAATTTTTTATTACTTATTAGTAAAATTTTAATGATTTAAATTTTTAATATTTTTGAAAATTTTATATATAATAAAATTCAAAATTTTCTTTTTAACTTTGGTCTTCTATTAAAAAAAAATAAAATTTATAAATATTTTTTTAAAATTAATTATATTAAATAGCTAATTTGAAGGATGAATTTATATTCTTTGTTGAAAATATTTATGACTATGATTATTTTTATAAAATACTCCAAATAAAAAATCAATATATCAAACTCAAGTGATAATGATAAATGATATTATAATGTTAGTAGCTATTAATATTTTAATAAAACATTATACGTGGGAGCTAAAAGGGAAACTTAGATTAATATTAAATTTACTTTAAATAACATAAAAATAACATAAGAGAAGATGCTAGAATTGTCCTGTTCTGTTCATGCAAAAAATGGACCACTACTACTTTTATTAATTAAACAAAAAAGCTTACATAGTTGTACACATAATTAAAAAACCATAGCTTGGATTGCAAATACTTGTTAATCACAATCCAAATCTCACACAACCTATAATATAATAAAGCTTCTTCCTCTTCTTGTGCTTTAGAAGAAGCCAGACTTTTGATGATTTCTTGTCTTCTCAAAATATAACTAATAGTAAACTGAGTGACAACAGACACAAAAAAACAAAAGCCATAAATTTTAGTTTAACAAAAAGGAGCAAGCAGATTATTGTTGTGCAAACTAGCTTTGCTTGTTGCACATGTCCCACCAACACCAACAAAATCATCCAAATTCCATAAACCATCCCACAAAATGTCTTCATTTGAAGTCTCTCCACTAACACATCCACTGGTACTACTTCCAGACACCCCATAATTGTAGTACTGATTGCTATTGTTGTAAATGTTCATGAACTCTTGCCTTGGTTGATGAGGAACATATAAACCACCTCTGTCGCTATTCTCATTCTCATCATCAAGCAGGAACATGATCCTGTTCATGTCCAATTGATGATTGTTGTCCATGATCACTTGCTGTTGTTCATGCTGTTGCTGGTGAAATTGTTGCCTTTTCAATAGCCTGTTGGTTTTGGCCTTATCAGAAGTGTTGTCACCAGATATTTTTGTTGTCTTCTTCTTGAAATGAGTCCTCCAGTAATTCTTTATCTCATTGTCTGTCCTCCCTGGTAAACTCCTAGCTATTGTAGACCACCTATACACGTTTAACACAATTCATCTATTTAATTCCATATTTTCTAAAAATTTATATAAAGAAATAAAAAAAAAAAAAAAAAAAAAACCCCAAAAACCCTTAAATTTCACTATAAATTTCAAATTAATGAAAGGATAATTACCTATTGCCCCATCTAGCATGTAACTCAAGAATCACACTCTCTTCATGTGGAGTAATTTGTCCTCTCTTGAGATCTGGTCTCAAATAATTGACCCACCTTAGTCTACAGCTCTTCCCATTCCTTCTCAACCCTTTTAACATCAAAATTAAATACATGATTAGCATGGTATAGTATAGTATAGTAAAGTATGGTATGGTGTGGTACATGTAGTAGATAAATATGATAGATACCTGCAAGCCTAGCAACAGAGTTCCATCTTCCCTCACCATGTAGTCTAACATATTCAATAAGAAGCCTATCTTCCTCAGCAGTCCAAGGTCCTTTTCTCCAACCTTCTTCAATCACTCCCCAACCCATCACTCCTCCCCAAGACATCATTCAAACACTATCTCTTATGTTGTGTCTTTAAAACTTAGTATAAAGTGTATTTTGATTCTTCCAAATTCTATGGCACTTTGAGGGCATGTGTCTCGCATATTTATATACGCACTAAGCCTCCTCTATTCTCTACTACTTAGTCAATTATTCAACGTCGTTTTCAATGTCATCTATATCTCTATCTCTCTCTCCCCATCACTATACATTTTATGGTACTTGCTTGATCTTTTCAATATTATATTATCAACACCCCCCACTTGTTCAATTACGTCATTACCCTTTTCATCACATGAGATCATTATCATATCAAATCCCACCTGAATCTCATTAAGGTTTCTTCACATCAACTTGTCCCAGTTCCATTCCGGAAACATAATCCATTCAGTCCGGAAACATAATATAATCCAGTCCAATCCAATCTGATTCCATCCTGATAGAAGGGCAAAAAGGGAAATGGAAAAGAATGTTAAGGCATTGGGTGACAAGTTCTAATAAGGATCAAATACCAATAGAATATATAATAGATATGGATGCTAAAGTGAGTGAGACAATAACAAAGAGACCACGTCTCTCATAGTGAAGCCACGTATAGATTAGGGCTTATGTATCTAGACAACAAGAATTATTAGTACCTCTCAAAAACAAATATTTTTTTTACTAATATTTAGTGGGTGGTGGATTTTTAAACATGAAAATTACACTACGACCAATCATTTTTCAACAGGTGTTGTTCTTGTTTTCTTCTTATAGAGATCGATCAATGTAATCTCTCTTAAATCTGAATTAAATATTATTTGTTGGATTCCATTTTGGGTATTGGAGTATTAAAATATACTCTATTGATGTTCTTGCTACGTCATTTAGAGGACAGGTGGTGCTTTTATTATTTTTTGGATTATTTTAGGACTATAAATAAATTGCATGGTTTTATTAACTTGATTTGCTGGCTCTTTTTGATTAATATTATAATTAATTATGTGTACTAAGGTTTTTGGTTTGGGGTTTTCGAGATCTTTGAGTGATAGATTTGATTTGGTTTGTGAACATACCTAGGATCTGTGTCCCTTTATATGACCAAAAGATGACACATATTTGGTCATCTTATTTTGAGATTCATGAATTTTTGTACTATTTGTATTCTAGAGACATAATACCATTATTGGCAATAAGATTCATGTTACATGATCTTAATTTTCCTAAGTGTTTTTTCAAAATGAAAAATGCATTTATATGGACAGGGTAAACCAATAAAAATAGTAAAAAAAAAAAATAATAAAAATAAAAAGAGTTTTTTTAATATTAAAATATAATTATAGATCTAATTTGAAAAATATATAAAAATAATTTTCATTTTACGGGTCGAGTTTTCCAAAATACCTCTGAATTTTTATCAATTCACATATTCGATAGACTGTAATGATTTATAGAGTAAAAATTAAAATTTATATTTTAGACCTATAATTGTGTACTCAACTTTTTAGAATAAAAAAAATCATAAAAATAATTTTAAATTATTTATTTCAAAAATTTTAAAAAGAAAAATTAGATGAAAAAGTATTATCTGATCTCATTAATTTAATAATTTAATTTTATTTTTAAAATTTGTTTATTTAAATATTATATTTTTAAATTAAAATTCAGTCTAACAAAATGGATTCACGACAAACAGTTTTATTTTAAAAAAATAAAATAAAATAAAATGGTAAGGTTGAATTCATATATTCTTACCTGCATGGTTTTTATTTATTTATTTAATTTTAAATAACAATAAAATAAAAATCACCAATTCATGGAAGATGTAACTATAAGATTTTTACAATTGGAGGAGTTCCATAGTTAGCATTCCAATTATTGCTTCTAGAGTGAATGAAATGTTATTAACATTAAATATTAATAATAACCAATACATTTGTGCCACCTTTTACAACAACTTTTGTACTTATAAAAAATGGTTAACAAGGAGACCACTATTGACTCTTTCTTCTTATCATCTTGTAGATGTGTCGTTAAATCATCACATTAGAAGCTTCAAAAGAAGCATACACTCTAAGGTGACACCATCATTTCCATTTAATTTTAATTAAGAGACGAAGATCGAATAAATCCGTGTGTTGTACGGATTTTGGTAATTAAAATAATAAATGATTTTCCAACACTTTTGTACTGTTTCAACTTTGTTTAACAGCTAAGCATGTGTGTTGTGATTAATTAATGTGGAGGTCTGATTAAAGTAAGAGGATCTGAATTGAATTGAGTTGCTTGTTGTACACCTTTTGTATTGTATGGGTGTCTTTTCAGAGTAGATTAGGATGTGTGTTATGAGATGCTATTAATCGGTTTAATTATTTTAGATTAAATTAATAATTCTTAATTGCAAGGGAAAGGAGTGTATAATCCGTGTTTCTAGAAATCCGTGGTCAATTCAAAGGCTGAAACTATTCCGGTGACGTTCATGAATCAAAATCTGGTACAACATTCCATATATTTTTATTTATTTATTTAGAGGTTTACAGCAAAATATAAATGGAGGGTTGAAAGGTCAGTCACAATTTAAAAAATTTCGTAATGAACAATTATATGACGTCTTTTGAATCCCCCACAAACATTTTCGTGTTTGCTATTGGCTAAAAAATTATTATTCTTCTGAAAAATAATATTAAATTAAAACATAATATAAAAAAGTGTTATATGTAAAATTAATAAAGCATGGTTTAATAATTTTAAAATTAAAATTGTCATTTTCTTTTCAATTATTATTTTAAATTTTAATATATTTTAATTTAATGATTTCCTTTTTTATTTTAATATTAATGAATTATTATACTTATGTTCATATGGAATTTCAAAATTTTCAATTTATTGTGAATAGGATTTGTAGCAGAAACGGAGGTAGCATACATGTGTTGGGGGCACGAAGAAGATTACAAAAACATTATTTGGGTATTAGCAAATTCGAACCAAAAACCTCCTCTTTGATCCATGGAAGTCTTAACCACCAAGCCATACATATTACTTGGAATCAGTAATATACTAATACACATATAACATATTTTCCAGGAGCTGGGGGCCATGGCGCTGCCAGCCCCCCGGCTCCGTCCCTGATTTGTAGACATAAAGTTGCGAATAGAGATATGTTGATTATTTTTGTTATTTTAAAATTGGTAAAAGAAATTCAAGATTTCTTAAATTCGATTATATTTTTCATGCTAGATTTTCAAATTTAATGGACAACTTAACATCTCAACTTTCAAATACTATGTCCATTGAGGTTTTTTTTTTTTCTTGTTTTTTATTGATGTGAATAGCTTAATTAACATTTTAAAGTTGATCATTTTTGCTATCAGCTCAACCTATATATCAATGAAAGAAGTTTAATTGACCCAATATTCGGAGGTTAAGGGGTTAAGTTGACACTTCATGAATTGAAGGGTTAATTTTGAAAATATAGTCAAGTGTGAGAACTTACAAAACTCTTATGCCTTTAAAATTTAAACATTTAAAGTTTATAAAGTTTAAATAAATTTTGGATGGTCCATTTACTTCGAAGTTCGTTGGCAATCAATACGTTAGAATGTCTTAAGAAAACAGGATACTCATTTTAGAATTGTGGGATTATGAAGATTAGAGTTTCCTCAACGCACAGTTGTCATTTGAAAGAAAATGCTCGAGTAGCGATTTTAATAAGTTTGTAAGTCAAAATTCGGATACTTTTATCTTGATTTCTATAGTATTTGTGAGGTCTTCTAGGAACAAACTAATTTAATGCTAGTAATACTTATTTTGGCTATTAATTTTTCTCATAATCAATGTCGGTTACAACATTTGAATTGACTTATTTAATATAAAATTTATCTCTATTCATTCTAACTTTCAAGTTAGTTTGAATTGACTTATTTAATATAAAATTTATCTTTATTCATTCTAACTTTTAAGTTAGTAATCTATAGCTTCTCAAGCTTCAATGTTGTCGTGCTCGTGGCTAACGCTTGGGTTTTCTTTGACTTGATTCCATAGTGAATTCAGTTCGAGCGTTCTCTCATTATAAGATTAAACTTTAAATATTCCACTTCCCCAGTTTGTCAAGGTTTAGCTCTTTTTTTATCGCATACCTTATCGCTCTTGAGATGAATTTTTTCATTATAGTATTCGAGCACTCGTCAACCATTAGAGCCTGGAGCACCACTTAAACTATCAAAACTTTTGAACACTTTTTAATCTCTAAAGTCTTTAAGCATTGATGAGCAATATCTAGGTTTTAATTTCTCACATGGATGAAACCTTCTATCGGTTACACCTACTTTTAGCCTTTGAGTATTTTCCCTTCATGTTATTCCTTCTTAACTTAACAATTTCATCACGTTTGGGATTTGATTTGAATCGCAATCATGTATTCCTTTCATGAATTTTAAATTCGCCATAATAAATTTGGACCCATTACAATTATTATAGTAAAAATTATAAAATATAACGTTAACCAACTATTCAAATATTTTTTTTATTTATAATTTTTCAAAATGAATAAAATTAACTAATAATATATTTTTAATTGAATTCATAAAGCTATGTGAAATACTTTTAAAATTTTAAATACTTACTTAATGGATTTACTGAGCATAACATTATAATCGATCTGATAAATTTTTGAAAATGTACCTTTAAAATGTACGTTTATGACAAGAATGTGAATACCACATCCACTTTTAAAATTTAACTGTACAACTAATGACTTCAAGATAATTTTGATATATTTCATATTTAAGTCCATAGTCTCTTCTAAAATTATCTCAAATCTGTTGACAAAAACCTAATTGCAAAATAATCCTATCAACTTAATTAATCAGACTAAAGATCCCATTGATTTTTCTCTTCTAGAAAAACAAATTTTGATTGCCCATGCAGATTCCAGTCAGATTTCTCTGCAAGTGGGCTGATAATTTATTGAATTAATAAGTTTCGATAAGATAATAATTATTTGTTTTGTGCAATAAGCCGAAAGGACATATTACTCAAATTAGCAAGATTTTAGTATCTTAATTACATGAGCCCCTTTGTTTTTTATCCAAAAATAGTTATAATATCGTATGATTTGATTCCATCTTTATTAAAATTGTTTACAGATAGCTTGATCGTGATAAGTACATATTTTTCTACGGCTAATAATTCTTTAGATAAAATAATTCATTAGTGGTTTATTTTATGAGTGTAGAATAGTATTAATTTAAATTAGAAATCAAACAAGAAGCAGTATAGTATTATTAATTTCACTATCTTTAATTAGAATAATTAAATGACTTGTTTTACTGGCTCCAGGCTTGAAGTTTAAAGCGCACAAGCGTGAGATATGTTGTTGGTGGATGATGCGATCCAGAGTATAATTACTTTTTAAAATGTAATTTTCCACTAATCACCACTTAATAGGTGATTTACGTGGTATCAACGCAAAGATTTATGTGATGGAAGGCATAAATATCATAGATTAGGCTCTAGTTTATATATGTTAACTTTTTTACGTTATTTATAAATAATTAAAATTTTAATTTTAAATAAAAATAGATAATTATTATTCTCAAATTTATTGTAAATATTTATTTTAAAACTATTTAAATTTGTGACTAAAATAAATTTATATATATTTCAAAACTTTCTAAAATTGATTTTATCCATATATTTTTTTAATTTTAAGGAACAGAAAATATTGATACTTTTTTAATTATAATATATTAATAATTTATTTTATTATGGGATGAAAATAATTGTTTATTTTTAAGTTATATATAGAGGTGGCAATTTGAGACACGACAGGACACGAATCCGCTTATTACGGGTTTGGGTTGAGCCTAAATGGGTTGGGTCGACACGACATGAACCTGTCAACCCGTTTAAGTTTATTTTTTATTTTATTTTCATTATTTATAATATTATTTAAGTTTAATTAAATGTAATTTGATGTTAAATATATCATAGATCTCATAGATCTCATAGTGTAATAATTATATATATATATATATATATTCAAAATTTTAATTGTAATTATATAATTTATAATATAAAATTTTATTATTTAAAAAATTATATTTAATTTTTAAAATAAATGGGTTAAATGGTCAACCCGCCAACCCGTGGGTTGACATGATCGACCCGTTTATTAAATGGGTCGAGTTCGGGTTGGGCACGACACGGCAACTCGAATTGTCACCTCTAGTTATATATATATATATATATATAATATTATGTGGTGTATAGTAAAAGTAATTTTTATTTTTATAAAATATTTTTCAAAATTAAGTAAAAGTGTTGCACAAATTTATTAAAATTAAAATAATTTATGTGCGAATATTGAAAATGATATATAATTTGAAAATGTTTTCATATTATATATATAAATCACCCCTTATGTAACTAAAACATAACTAAAACTTCTTAGGTCCGCAGGCCTTTTAGCCCTTCAGATACATCAACAGTAAAGGACTATAAATAACATTTTAAAATAAATTTAGAAAATAGCATGAACCTTCTGCAATCAACAGAAAGTGTTCATCAACTAGGACAACACTACAAATTATAAAATAAGGGGTTAAAACATCATTCTCTCGTAGTCATGAAACATCCAAAGCTGATGAAATATAATTGGTTAACAAACAAAACAAAACATAACATAACACAACCCAACCCAACCCAATCCAAAAGCAAAAGCAAAACAAAAAGTAAAGAGAGAGCGCCCAACTCATGTTAAACAAAAAGCATGCCATGGTTAAACAAAGATAATTACGTTTTTCTGATTTAAACGATAATTAGCTAAAATAAAATAATGAATCAAGTAGTGCAAAACAACTCCTAATACTACTACTTGAGCATATATTTGACCGTACCCATCAATACAGGTAAAAAGCAAACACTATATTTCATCAGCGAAACTAAAACATGAGACCAGTCAAACTTCAGCTTTGACTTTCACTTTGACTGTACCTGTCATTTACACGTGCGCCCAATCCTCCTCCTTATTTTTGCTTCTTCCAATCAATTTGTGCATCTGCATGTCCACCTTATCACTAACCGACCTATTTCATATCTTCACTTTCTAGGTTTTCATTATCTCATTGAATGTTTTCTGCATCATGGGCAAATATCTTCTCACACCTATTTTCCTCTCTATACATAATATTCTTGTTATACATTTAAATATTTATATTATGTGCATACAAGATGGTCTTATCCAGGACAATATATAATTTGAGGCAGAACATAAAATTTGACCAAATCACAAAAATGTAATCTGTAGTGTTATCTTTTTTGATGATTTTGCTTGCTTGTGCTGTTATGCACTAGTACCAACTAATCCAGCTCCTGTCTCCTTTTACTTCGACATCCATGCTTATTAAATTTCAAATGTCACTATTATCCTATTCCGTCATTTATCACCAATATAATTATAAAGATCAATCATCTTTCATATTCACATCAATTCTCATTGATATTTTCTTTTTATTTTACCTGTTTAAATTCTTACGCACCGAATAATTCAGTGTTGAAACTATTATTTCTTTGTAGATCACCTTAAATAATATAATAAAATAAAATAAAATAAAATTACTAATTGATTATTTACAATTCAAATTAAATGATCTTTTATTAAAAAATATTTGAATGTGTATAGTTCAGGGAAACTTATATACATTAAAAAAAAAATCACATTTATAAAACATAGTAGGTGATGATAATTCGTTAGAAGATATAATTAGTGGTGAATCAAGATGGTCCGTTAATTAG
Source organism: Cardiospermum halicacabum (assembly GCA_031304145.1). Classification (NCBI taxonomy): domain Eukaryota; kingdom Viridiplantae; phylum Streptophyta; class Magnoliopsida; order Sapindales; family Sapindaceae; genus Cardiospermum; species Cardiospermum halicacabum. The sequence goes on along the minus strand of CM062390.1, from coordinate 29,937,634 downwards.
TTATTTGAAATTAAAATATTCACATAATACTAACATTAAAATTTTAATTTAATTATCTTCAAAGTTTGTAAGTCAATTATTTGTATCTTTATATACAATAATATAATTCACGACCGATAAAAATTAATAACTTTAATTTATTATACATAGCATATCATTAATATGATCACATAATTTTTGTTTAAATAATTAGGTTTGTGATAAGATTTTATTAAATTCAAAATTTGATTCTGTGATTCAATCACATAAGATCGATCCATATCGGAAATAACCATTATATATTCAGATCCCTTTGATCAAAAGTAAAAATTAAAAAAAAAAACAAAAATAAAAACAAATACGGAATGGTATAATTCAATTATAGTAATGGATAACCATTCATGTGGTCCGGACAATACAGTCAAATTCAATCTGAGTGACAAAGTTGGATTTGACTTAGAATATCGATTCAAAAACAAAGGGATTATGCAAAATAATAAAGTGAACATTCAAGTAGATCTTGGAATACAAGTATGATATTTCCCTCTTAGCTGTAATAATAAGATTAAAGAATAATAAAAAATAAAAATAAAAAAGTAAGCAATGACTTTGTGCTCGTGATGGTTCTAACGAAATGAAGTAATAACTAGATTGTGATGGTACTTGGAGCACTAAGCTTAAGTGATTAGGATCAATAAGATAAACGGGCTTGAAAATTAAGCACCTTAGTATAATTGGAGACACTAATTCATTTTAACAGTATTTGGTAAGCAAAGAATAATCCTTTTTATGGAATTGAGGTTCATAAAAACCTAAAATACCAGTTGGCCAGTTTTACCAAGATCTTTAAGATCCTGTAGGATCCTCTGAACTATGTACATGCTCATTGAGAGGATACTATTACAATTCGAACTTCAAATAACTGAATATAGGTTACGAGTTTGGACTTTTCTATTGAGTTGGGTTCAAAATCCCAATACACTGCACATGTCTATATATATATTTTTTAAAAATTAAAATAAAATTACAAATGGTAAATATCAGATAAATTTTATTGAATTGAGGGTAAGTTTTAGAAGAATGATTTAAGTGAAGTGAATGCAATTATTCTGGTGAGGGTAGGCAAATATTGCCATCACAATCTTGTAATTAATTTATAATATAAATTAGATAAGTTAACCCATATCTCTTGATGTTGTACTAAGCAACATCAAAATCAAATTTCTTTATTTTCATTATAGTCCTTTTTGAATTACTGATCACCTTTATGCAATCCAAAAAGAGTTTTTAATTATTTTAAAATACGTGGTCTTTTTAATTTTTCAATTTTAAATGACTTTTTTGGTTTATTCAGATCGCACTTAATTATGACTATTGTTGGTTTAATATTTTAGATTAAATCTTCTCTTTATGTGAATTGTCGTATTCGCAATGTGAAGAGCAATGTACATTATATGAAAATAACATTAATACAATGATTACCTACAGTGAAAAGTACCACAATAGCAATATACATTATTGTCACTTTTTTTTTTTTTTTTAAATTATCATTGTTTTTGTGAAATTAATCTTCTTAGCAAATTTTGGCAGTGGATTTTGTTGGATGTCCAAATTGATCGAAGTCATTTTTGTAAATAAAATTTCTTACTCCGGCTTAAATAATATATAAAAATTTAATACTCTATATATCACTATTGTGTTTGAAAGAGTAAAATATATATAAATTAATATAAAAATACAAACTATTAAATTATAAATTGAAAATTTAAATAAAAAATTCAACTTTTAAATTCATCCCGAGTAATAAAATATAAATTATTAGATAAATTTTAAAATTTTTAATAATTTTATTATTATATCTACGAAATTAAATATGATTAAAATTAAATAATTTCAATATAAAAATATCGGTAGATTTAATATATCCATAGTTATAGTTACATTTGATTCTCTATTTAATTAGTTTTTATACACTAATTTATATTTAATTTTTTAGTATTACTAGAATCAGTGAATTGAATTTCAAAATTTATGCAAATTATTTTTCATTATAATTCATAAATTTATATTAACTGGACTAGGGGAAAAAATTAAACCTAGTAAATTGTAATGATGATAGAATATTAGTCCTAAACTTGACCTATAGATTATTTTTTTTAATTGGTTTATTTCCAAACGGAGGGTTAGTGTAAATTTATGATGTTTTTCAAAACAATTTATATGAGAACAATAACTCTATCTTCTCATTGCTTTAAAAAAAAAAAAAAAAAAAAAAAACCCTCCTCTCCATTTGAGGACCATTTGTATGATTGCATTTACCACATTTTGGCATTTGACTCAAAATTTTTATCACCATTGAAACCAAACTTTGAAAGCACTTAGAATTCAATTGGACCTTAAGTTGAAAATGTTAAAATGATTCGTAAAACTTTCTACCAAGACGATGAATATAATAAATGAGACCACTAATAGTGAGGTTTGAAGAAAGAAAACCTACCAAACACTGTACACATTTCATTTTCATAAACTTTAAGCATTAGGTAGGCAACAACAATGACTTATGTTTGAGTTCAAAAGTGGAATTTGATAGCATTGGCAATGGATAAATTTGCTCTCTCACTGCTATTTTATGTGATTGGTTTTTTATTAGCAAAGAGGCAATGATTTTAGTTTTCGAATTCTTTTTTACCATTATGAATGGTAATAATTTATTGTTTTTTAAGAGATAAGATCATACAGATGAGAGTGAGTGTGGTAATAATTATAATCTCTAGTGTTTGACTTCCAAAAGTTACAAGAAGGAAGGAAGATGTTTAACCTTCCCTATGCCTTAAGCTCACAAGTAGAGTTGATAGTAAGATTTGATGGACTTTACAATTTTGATTATAGTTCTTTTTAAGGATTGTAAATGAGGAATTTTATTTTGATGCAGTTTGGATGTCAGCTTCAGAGCAGGATCCGTCCGCTCTAAAATTCCGAAAAGAGTATTTTCAAAATCTAACCTCAATTTCGAATTCGTAAATGCACAGCGAAAATTTTAAAATAAATAATTTTTAAAAAATTTTAAATTAGTGGTATAATAATACTTTGAAATTTTTATAAATAAAGATCTTCCGCATTAATAAATACTAATATAATTTTTTTTAAATTTAATAGTCAACCGCTCTTAAATTATTTTACTAATTTCTGTGACTATTTTTATTCAGACAACGATTACAATACCAATCTTCATTTATACTGATGCATGTTTATTTTTTCCCTTCACATGTCAATTTAATATTAAAAATGCCTAACTCACCCGAAAAGAGCTTTCAATGGTCGAGGATTATCTCAATCATTATATAGAAACTATTAACCTTTTAGCTAAGCAACGTAGAATTTCACACGTCCCGTTTACGCCCAACATACGGGCGTGGAACCAACGAGTTACTCTTAGGGCAGCCCATCCATCCACACACGCATTTGATACCAAGTTAACAAGACATAACTCACCCTAAAAAAACCCTCAAGAGGTGGATGGAGTTTACCTCGATGATTATATAAAAGTTATTAGCCTTTTAATTAAGGTGAGATTTCACATTTATGATATTTTGCTCACAAATTTGGAGAAATTAAATGGTATTAAGTGTTAAGTAGTTAAAAAATAAATAAAACTATAATTATTTTTTACTTTAGTTAAACCTCTTTTATATGAACTGAAAATGAAAAATCTTTCATTTCCATCTTTCATTCATTTTTATTTTTATAAATTTAAAATTTACTCACACACTTTTAGAACTAACTCGATAGTCATTATGTCTATTATGTCTGAACACAATAATGATGTTCCAAAAATTACTAAATTTTGTTATTATTATTATTTTTTCAAATTACTCAATCAATTTCCGTCTCTCTTTCTCCTATTCGGTTTGACCTCGTTGGGACTCCGAAGAAAGTTCAAAAGGGCTAGAATGAGACAGAATATCTTATTTGTTTCGATTACTAAGATTCAATTTGTTTTGGCCCAAACTCTAAAATATTAAACCCATAGGGAAAGAGGTAAATTGAATGGTAGGTGGGTGCTTTTAGAAAATCTAAGGGGTCTAACTAAAATTCACTCTTCTTCTCGGATCATGTGACCTAGGCCCGCAATAAAATGGTTAAAATTCCAAACCACCGAAATAATTGGCGGGAAAATCAACTTGCCGTTCGTTGTTCTTGGAACAGCGATGACCTTCTTCGCTCGTAATTACACTTCTACCACTCTCCTCCTCCACTTTCTCCACCTCTCCACCACTCACCAATCTCTGCAACTTACCAAACAGTCCCACGCTCTCATTCTATCTCTCGGCCTCTCTCAGAATTCCTTTTTAGCCACAAAGCTCGTCTCAGCTTACGCTTTATGCGCTCACCTAACTCACTCCCGACTCGTTTTCAACTCCGTTCAACATAAAAACGTGTATATATACAACTCATTGATTAGTGGGTACGTCAGAAACAATGCACACACCGAAGCTTTTGATTTGTTTAGAATTATGTGTTGTTTCAATGTGTCGCCGGATGATTTCTCTCTTGCAACGATTGCTAAAGCGTGTGGTGACGTTAAGGACTTGGAATTTGGAAATCTGATTCATGGGAAGAGTGTGAAGATTGGCGTTTTTGGGGATGTTGTTGTTGCTAATTCAATCATGTCTATGTATAGTAGATGTGGGAAGTTTAGTGAAACTAAGAAGGTGTTCGACGAAATGCCTCACAGAAATGCAGGTTCTTGGAATGTGTTGATTTCTGGGGATGGTTCTTTTGAAATGGGTGCGAGTGAAATGGTTAAGTGTATGCAGTCTGATGGGGTGAAATTGGATGCATATACGGTTTCCAGTCTTCTGAGTTTGTGTGGTGACAATGTTGACAAGTGGCATTACGGGAGGGAGCTTCATTGTTATATAGTGAGGAATGGATTGGATGTTGGTTTTGATTCTGATTTTCATCTAGCTTCTTGTTTGATTGATGTGTATTGTAAGAGTAATCATCTCGATTTGGGAAAACGGGTTTTTGATCAAATGAAGCGTAGAAATGTTTATGCTTGGACAGCAATGATAAATGGTTACGTACAGAATGGTGTTTCTGAGGAAGCGTTAGTCATCTTCTGTGAAATGCAGGTGAGAGATAATATAGAACCGAATAAAGTATCGCTTGTCAGTATTCTTCCTGCTTGTAGCTCGCTTGCTGGTTTAATTGGTGGGAAGCAAATTCATGGTTATGCGATTCGGAAAGAGTTGAATCATGATGTGTCTTTGTGTAATGCCCTGATTGATATGTATTCGAAATGTGGGAACTTGAATTCTGCTAGGCGAGTTTTTGAGGATAGTTCTTATCAGAAAGATGCAATAACTTGGAGTACAATGATTTCGGGTTATGGATTGCATGGGAAGGGTGAAGAAGCTGTGTCATTATATGAGCAGATGCTTTTGACAGGGGCCAAACCAGATATGATAACAGTAGTAGGTGTTCTTTCTGCTTGTAGCAAGTCAGGATTGTTTAATGAAGGCATTAAGATATTTGATTCAGTAATAAATGTGCTTGGAGTCGAGCCAACGACAGAGATGTGTGCTTGTGTCGTTGATTTGCTAGGTCGAGCTGGCCAACTTGATAGAGCACTTGAATTTATCAAAACAATGCCTGTGGAAGCCAGTTCAAGTGTTTGGGGAGCTCTTGTCAGTGCTTCTGTTCTGCAGGGGAATTCTGAGATGCAGAATTTGGCATATAGATTCCTTATTCAATTAGAACCGGAGAACCCCTCAAACTACATTTCACTTTCAAATCTCTATGCTTCCTCTAAAAGATGGGATGTTGTAGCTAAAGTGAGATCAACTATGAAAGATAAGGGTTTGAGAAAGGCACCTGGCTGTAGTTGGATTAGCATTAATGACAAAACTCATAGTTTTTATGTTGCTGATAAGGTACATCCTCACTGCAAGTCAATTTATGAAATGCTGGATAATCTTGTTTTGATTATGAAAGAAGCTCTTGATCTTGAAAAGCTGGACATATATCATATAGGTAATAATCATATGTAGTAGTAACAGATAAGTTGCAGTTGAGGAACCCAGCCACCCTCTTTCTCTTTGAATCGCTGATGCAACTTTTTCCTTGTTGAGGATTTAATACAAATTTGTAACATACAGTTTCTTATCCAGTTCATGGAAAAAATATGTAATGAAGCATGAACTGGATACACTTTTGGGAATACTATGAACATTGGTGAAAACCACAGTACATTTGTCTTCTTTAGAGGCTGGTGGTGCTTTTACTTGAGATCCAATTTGGACCACGGCTTGAACAAGAATTCATTGAATTGATACAAAGAATCCCCTCTGATGTCCTTGAAAAAACTATACAAGACAAGAATTGAGACCAGAAGTTACTGTATTCTCAAGACTTGTAAGAGCAGGATCAAATGCTAGTTCAACTCTATGCTTCGGATTCTCTTTCTCGACGGTAAACAAAAACTGAACTGAATACCACTCTTCCGACGCGTCTATTTTTTCTTGTTTTTTTACTCATAACTCTCTTCTTCTCCTTACCAACAGCAGGTTGGGTCATGGGAACACGGTGGATCCATGCTAAAGGCAATACCGCTGCAATGAACTGTATCAAAATCCCTTTAGGCAGACTTGAGTAATCTCCAGATGTTATGCCTATTAAAGAAGCTAATCCAACACCAAAGAACCCACTAACAATAGATGATAGACACAATGCTGAAGCTGAGAAAGATATAAGTGAACCTTCACAACCCTCGGGGCATAAACTTGCCAACAGCATCGAAAAAGGAAGCAGCTTAAATTGTGCAAGAGTTTCTGCTATGCCCGAAAAACATAGTGCAAACACCTCATTGGGGATTCCTAGTTGAAGATTGATTTGTCTCACCAGAATGAAGTCTAGAAGAAGTGAAGCTGCATATAGACCTTGTACCACTGCGATCAAGTTTCTTAATGAAACTTTTTTGTAGTAACGGTTATAAACCACAGTCAAAGACAAGAGCATCAACTGGCCAATCACTCTTGACATCCCGATTATTGAAGGATCAAGATGTAGACATTGAGTTTGATAACAAAAGATTGAACCTGACATTAGAGGGACAGTGGCAACAGATGCTACGAGCCAAGTCAGAGGCCTGGAGACGCTCTCTTCACGAATAGCTATCATCAGAGCAGATAACTGTTTCTTAACATTCTCCAGAACAGATTTTCCAGTAACATTGTGATCTGATGGTTGTCCTAAACCAAGAGAGTGCTCTTTTGCCAATAATGAGACCGCAAGTTGAACAGACAGCAGAACAGTGAAGATGAAGAACATGGTCTTGGACGGAGCTGTTAGTGACAAATATCCACCCAATAAGTTCCCTATAATTCCACCAGCAGCAGCAGCCATGAACGCATAAGATTGAAGTCCGGCCATTCTCTGTTTCTGTCCATACTCTGCTACAAGAGCATCATTTGCAACTTCTGCAATGGATGCGCCAAGATTACTTAGAAGGACACAAGCCATGAGCGTTGGAAGAGCTTGCCTCGCCACTGGAAAGACTGTCAGTACTCCCCAAGACAGAATCTGCAATAAGACTGAAAATTTTGATTCCTGTTAAATTCTTAGACTATTCTCTATGACAATTCTGAATTATTCTAAAATTTATATAACACATATATATCTACAAAGCTAATCAAAGTCATAACAACAGAATATTCGTACTAAATATATATTGATCGGATTGGATTATGAAGCAAGTTTCACTTTTCATTCTTAGAAGTAAAGATTTACACTTGTTTGATTGAAACAAGAAAAGCAGCCATATAATTCTTTAAAAAGAAGAAAAGCAACCATAAACCAAAAACAAAGACAAGAATAGAAAAACAGGGTCATACAAACTAGTCCTGATTCTTCACAACCTCATCAAAACAAAGTAAGGAACAAAACATGAATTAAACTAACCTCCAATGCAAATATAAGGTATTCTATGGGCACCACCAATGTAAAGAACATCAGACAGAATCCCATAAAGAGGCTTGGCAACCATGGGAAGATTAGCAGAATTCTGTACAAGCTGTAATGTTGATGGATACAGACTAAGGTTATGAGCCATATGAAAGTTGAGAGCCAACCATGGAAAGCACCTAAATCCTTGCACCCAATACCCTAATCCACACAACACTAACATCTCCTTCACACCCACTTGAGAAAAAACACATCTTTTTTCCCCATCTTTTTCCTTGTTTTTAATGACCGAGACATGAACAGAGTCAATGCTACCAGTAGTCTCTTTTCTTGGTTTCAATATATGTTGCGTTCCATGAATAGCCTTCAATGGCCTGTTAATGATGCTGTTAGAGCTAGTGTTAGTGTTTAATGAACAAACTGTGAAAGTTTCCTGAACTCTGGGGACTTTTGGGGTCACTATAATGAATGAGTTTTTCGAAGAAGAAAGTAGTGGGAAAACCATGGTTGGGGATTCAGGAAACTACAAGAGAGGTCAGAGTTGGTTCTGTTGTCTGGAGGAGATAGAAGAGAGGAATCTAGAAGGGTATGGTGAAGGGTTTTTTAAATAGAAAAAACAGAGAGAGGTGTTGGTATTTGGATGGTTCGAGGTTTTGGTCCGTTAACTTGCTGTCTTTAGTCACGTTGATTTGTTGCTGTCTGTCTTCCTCTCGGTCTCTCTCTATGGGAGATTTTGGGGACCCCATAGTGTAGCGCACACGCGCTTGGTTGCAGTTGAAAGGTTTGGTTGGTGGGTCCTTCTGATAAATCTAAGATGACAACACGTGTCTTGTATTTGTACGGTTGTCTTCACTTCGCTGGCGGCGGTAATTTAGCTCTCCTCTTCACGGGTCAACCGGGCCGGTCATATTCGGCCCACTTTCATGTATGTAGATGAATACAAATCCATTTTGGAAGGTTGATCATACAAGGTAACAATGGTTACAAAAAAAATTACCATCAAATAATATTTTTATCTAAAAGAGAGATCGCTAAACAACAAAGCCCGTCTAGCTCAGTCGGTAGAGCGCAAGGCTCTTAACCTTGTGGTCGTGGTCGTGTGTTCGAGCCCCACGGTGGGCGTAATTTTTTTCTCCAATTTTTCACTTTTACAAGTGAAAATTGATACCCTGTGTTGTGACTACCTTATCCATGCAATGCAAAACAAAAAGAGCGAGGATGTTCTACAGTTATTTTATTCTCTGAAATGTATTTCTGACCAAAATTAGAACATCTGCATACATAATAATTTCCTCAATTTCTGCATTTTATAAACCCCACTACACCACAGTTCAAGCTACATGGGGCAGGACTCAATACAACAGAATGAGCCTCGGGTTCTACCTTGAAACTAAAACCATCAACCACCCGACAATTATATATTGGCGTGGTAGTTTTTTCCTTTTGGAATTCATGGTACAAAACAAAATTCAACTTACCCTAACTGTTTCCTGGATTGCCTGACGCTCATGAATCATGGGATCATGTCAAAGTCCGACTCCAAGAGTGAGTGAACCTCCGACAGTGAAGATACTATGAAATCTGGTTTCATATCCAATTTGTTAAAATCGACCTCAGAATACCTCCCTGTTTCATCAAGCAAGCATGTAAAGGATCCAGCTCGCTTCCCACAAGCAACCTATAAAAGTAAAAACCATGCATCTTCAAACTTTTGTACAGCACAAAACATAAGCTGCAATATATTTTAAATCTTCGCTTAAGATAGCCTAGTAAGGCCTAGTAAGGTCAACTGAGATCTTAATTTTTCTAATGATTGTTCGCCACACATACCACTAATAAAATAAGAAATATAAAAACATTTGATTTTGATAAAGCATAACAAGTGAAAACATACATCATCCTTGAGGCTATCACCAATCATCATGACTTCATTAGGCTGAACTTGCCACGTTGAACAGATGTGGAGCAGGGGAGCTGGATCTGGTTTATAAGGACGAAACTCCCTGCTCAATGCTGGATTAAATACTATCTGCAGTAACAAGGGTAAGGATTTGAATCAGGCATACAGAGAGTTGAATAAATCATTTACAGGCATTAGACTGATATATGGAGAGAATGAATCAGAAGACAGCTAAAATTTACTATGTAATTAAGTTGGTTTCACATGGGGAATGCTGCTCATAAGAAGGCTCCATTGGATGAAATTTGTTGAGCAAAAAGAGTGTATTCTTAAGCATGCTGTTTGCCATAATACTCATAGCAGTAACACCAAATCCAACCAATGGAGAAATCCAAAATATGAATAAATTTATTAAGTCATCATTTCTGAAAGTAGCAAATTACATCAGTAATATTTATCCAGAGTAAAATCTCATATTGTTAGGCATAGCATAGGTATCCATATTTGTTTACTCAAGCAGTGCAAAGCAAATGAGATCCCTGTCAACAGATCTAATTCTAGTTCCATAGGTTCAGATAAACCAAAGCTACACATTTACTGCATATAACAAGTGGAATAGCAAGCTCAAAACATATGTAGAAGAGAACTGAGACTGCTCTCTTGGTAGAGGGGCATCACATAAACTCTTATCATCATACTATAATAATTACTGTCCTAAAGTCCAACAAATTTGTTGAACAATTTATTATCAGCAACGACAAGTATAGTCACAGGTTTCAAATGACTCACCCCAAATCGCTCGTGAAACAGATCAACTGCATCCTTGACGTTACGAGTAATTAGCCCTCTTCTGGAAAAGAAGAAATATAAAATAACATTATGTTAACTTAGCTGTTACCTAATATCATTATATTCACCAAATATGAATGCAGAAGCAACCTCTATAAAATATACCAAACAATCGCATACAATCAATCTGCCATCAACTCATTCATACAAGTGGACAACATATTACAAAATACATACAGGTCTACCAACAACAGAGGACCTCAAGTGTGGTGGAACTTGACCTAATTTTCTTTGAATCAAGAAAACCATACAGTTTCGCTGCACCTGCATATAAAACAAACCTAATCAGTTCCTCAATAAGACCAAACGAAGCAAGACAAACATAAGGTAATATAGGTAGAAAACACTCAATCTGCAAATTTATTAAAAATTCAAAATGCAAGCTATTACACTCTAATACCCTGAAACATCTATAGAATACTCGAGCCCCAAACGCAATAGCAAGTCCACGATCAAAATTCTAATATATTTCATCACCAACGTTGACAGATAACAAAATCATAACCAAACTAACAACCCTACAGCTCCAACTTTTCGTCCACCAAACTGTAACACGAAATTTGAAGTTCAACAATAATTTTGAAATAAATCAGATACTATATTTACTCAAAACAAGACTAGTAACCATGCTAATTGAATCCATAATCAACAAAATAATCAATAAGTATATAGACATTTCTTACCAACAGTCTTTTTTTTCTTTTTTTTTTTTCATTTACCAATAATATATTATAATGTGCACACATGAAGCATCACTAATTCTAATTTGCAGACACGAAGCATCTCTAATTCCAGACACTCGCAAATTCTATGGAACAAAAGCACAAAACGGGTGGGTGAACTTGTCATTTAATCCAATTTTCTTGGAAATTCCGAGCTACCAAACAAGAAACTGTAAATATACAAAGTGAAGGCAAGTACCAGGCATAATTTGGAGACGATCGAGGCCTTGGCGTTCGTAATCAGCTATGGTTTGATAAGCTCGACGCTGCTTCTCGGGGGACCAGTTCTCAATAAGGTGTAAAATGTCGATACCGGAGGGATTCTCAGCTCTGACGCGGTTGTACTCGTCTTCTCCAAGAACTGCTTTGTACATTGACGGGAAATCGATAACGGGAACGGTGAGAGTACCGTCCATGTCGAAAACGACGCCTCTGAGTCGCGTTTTGGTCGGCCCCAACCTGGACATGGTGGACACAGGCTTATGAGGTCGGAAGAGAAATGACGATTTGGCGAGAAGTGAGGGCATCAATCAAATCCTGAAATGTTGATGCGATTTCACGCCAATTTATGCGGGATACGTCCAAACTGAAGTGAAAATGAAGATGATGTGTGGTGTGGTGTGGTGTGGGGTGTGTGTTCAAATATTCTCTACTTTTTACCTCCAACCAATTCGATCGGTTAGGTAAATTTTTTTATAAGGTAATTTCTGTTAAACTAATATTGATGTCTTAAACTAGAAGATTAAGATAACTTGAAATATCTGAAGTGTCGGTCCATGATAAAGATAGAATTGATTCAGGTGGAACCGACATTTAAGGTGAAAAGAAAAACGTGACTGGGTTGCATTGCTCTTTCTCTATTGCATGTGCTTCCTCCCGTTCGATTTCAATAGCCATAAGACGATGTCTTGCAACTTTTCGTACACCTGGTAATACCGAATGACACAGCACTAGACCCACAATAGATTAACTTGCTGTGTGTCTAGTAATGTTTTATTGCTAGTAGTATTCTGTTGGATATCAATGGACGTAAAGACTACGTACGCGACATTAGTCTTGTTAATGTGATTTTATTTAGAGTATCTTCGGGAAAATTTTTGGCTCATTGCATTCCAATTCCACAAGTATTTTATCTATTTAAATTATGTATTTTTTATTTTATTTTTCTACGTAAAAAAATATTGTTAGAAATGATGATCATGTGGGGCTATTCGTCACGATGAAAAACTCACCAAAATTATTAGAGATAAAACTCATAAAGTGTGAATCAGCTCAAATCCATTTATCTGAAAAATTCTTCTAAAATCTACTTTATCGATCAAATAAATGAAAATCTACGCCCTTCATACAAAATTATATTGTAGCTAATATAGCAGCTGTAAAAGATAGTTGGAATATTGATCATTGATTGAAACTATGATTAATGCTGAAATTCATATGATAAAATTATAGGGTTATTTTCAAAAAACACTCATATTCTCAAACGTTTGATTTTAAACACCCGATTTTGAAATATTTGGAAAACTACCCCAAAATTAGAAAACAACTAATGGTATTGGTTTTTGAAGTGGTTTATGTTGTGGTGAGAGTGGTTTTGAGAAATTTTGATCTTTTAATTATTTTAAATTATTTTTACAAATTTATTTAATAGTTTCAAATTTTATTATTTACATTTTATTTTCTTAAAAAATGTTTTATAATTTTCTAGTAATTTTCATTTTTTATATTTAATTTTACTATATAACGATCAAAATTATGCATTTTAATTATTACACGCTAATAACTAAGCAAATAATATATATTTTTTATTTTTTATAAGTATTAATGTATTATTATAATTTATATTTTTTATACTATATTTGAATACTAATAATATTATAGGTATCTTTAAAATAAAAATTTGTAAAATAAAAAATAATGTAGATGGACTTTAAATTCACTATAAAACTCCATTTTGAATGGATGTGTTTAATTCAATATAATTCTGAATTTTAAATTTTTATACATAATAGATTAAAGAAAAATAATTTTTTTATCAAGTTTATTCATAACTTTGATCGGGTAGTACACATTATGTAATTACTTAATTTTTGGGAGATAACAAACTATAGTTTGAAAATTATTAAATCTACTTCTTTTCTATTATAATTGATTAAATTAAAATTTTAATAAAAAAAAATTAAAAAAATCATCAAACAATTTTTTTTTTAATTATAAAATCTAAATAATTATTTTTTTTCAATTTATTAAATTTTAAAATTAAAAGTAAAAAAATTATTAAACTATAAAGATTACAAAAAAAAAATTATTAAAACTTTTTTTTTCAAAAACTATAAATACAACTCATCATTATTAAAAATCATTAAATAAAAAATTTATGAAATATTTCTCAAAATACATACTTATTGAAAATTATTTAAATTGTGTAATATTTGGTTGTATTTGAATAATATTAAAAATATAAATTAAAAAATATTAAACAAAAAGAATTTTTCAAAAACCACTCTCAAAACTCCAAAACCACTCAAAACACCAAAACCATTAATTGTTTTCAAATTTGGGGGTTGTTTTCCAAATGTTTTTAAAATCGGGTGTTTAAAATTAAATATTTGAAAAAGTGGGTGTTTTTTGGAAATAACCCTAAAATTATATATATATATATATATATATATATATATATATATATACTTCCTCTGAATTTTTGTAGTGACTACACTTGCATAGTAGCCACTATTCATCCATGATTTTGTTTCGTATGTTGTTATTTATACATAAAGAAAAATATAGTCAAGTGAAATCTTGTTTTATTCGTCTTAATGTCTATTTTCTAGATATAAAATTATTATAATTTTTTGTCGTGTGTAATTAAAGATATTTATTACAAATATTTATCGTCAAAGTTAAGCATCGAAAAGCGTGTAAACAGAAAGTGTAGTGAGTAATAAAAAAACAAAGGTAGTATATATATGGTTATTTCCAAAAAAAACCCCACTTTTTCAAACGTTTCACTTTGAATCTCCGGTTTTGAAAAGTTTGGAAAACTACCCCCAAAATCAAAACTACTAGTGCTTTTCGTATTTTTTTTTGAGTGGTTTTGGTATTTTATGAGTGGTTTTGATTTTAGGAATTTTTAAATCTCCAAATTACGAGAGAAAGAAAATCATCAAGCATTTATAAATATATATATATATATATATTATAATTTTTATGGTATCAGAGTTATTTCTTAACTAACGTCAATGGCAGATTTCATCTCCTCTAATAATTTAGATTCTTCTTCATTTGAGTTTTATGCTCCCAAACAAATTCTCAATTTCAACCTTCCATTCAAGCCCGATAACACAACTATCTTAACTGGAGGCCCCAAGTATTAGAAGTTATACGCGTCTTGGACCTGAAAGCTTATAATCTTCCACATCACGTTAACTGGAGGCCCCAAGTATTAGCAGCTATACGCGTCTTGGACCTGAAAGCTTATAATCTTCCACATCACGTTAACTGGAGGCCCCAAGTATTAGCAGCTATACGCGCCTTGGACCTGAAAGCTTATAATCTTCCACATCACGTTACTTCTATGATGACTTAGATTTTTTTTTATTGGATTTTTCTACTCTCGTAAAAACTCTTGATTTTAACCTTCTACTCAAGCTTGATCAACACAACTATCTTAACTGGAGGCCCCAAGTGTTAGCAGTTATACACATCTTGGGCTTGAAAGCTTATATTCTTCCAAATCACGTTCCTCCTCCTGTCTTTATTTTAGATTCAACCTCCAGTACTCTCCATCCCTGTTGCTAATCCTAGTTATAAGTTATGGACTCGTATAGATCAACTTCTTCTTCGTTGGTTACTCACTATTATTGGTGAGCACATAATTAGTTAAGTAAATCGTGTCAGCTCTTCAAAGGAATTATGGTATGTACCAGTGAATATGTATGCACAGACTTCACTTATTAAAGTCATGCAGTTGAAGCAACGATTGTCCTTTCTTTAGAAAGAGACTTTATCAATCTCTGATTACATTCAAAAAAATTAAGACTATTGGTGATTTATTGCGAATTGCTAGTCACGTTGTTTTAAAACAAAAACTCAATTTAAGTGTTCCTAGTGGGCTAGGTCCAGAATATGATTCGGTGGTACTCATGCTAACTAACTCTATGACCATTTCCACACTCCAAAATATGCAATACACCTTAATGATTCAAGAAACACATTTAGAGCAATAACATGCTCAGTCTCAGTTGACTATTAATACTATCTTCGATCACATGACTTCCGACAATAGATATCCTAATCACACTCAACTGGAGGAGAAAATCAGAATCGATGAAGAGGTGGTTGTGGTTGAGGGGATAAAAATAATAGGTTGTATTGTAAATTATGCAATAAATAAGGTCGCGATGCTCTCAAATGTAACAAACGGTTTGATATATATTGGTAAGTCAACGGATCTTATTTTAATTGTATGTCATTCTCTCTAAATTCTCAACAACCATCTACTCAACAAGTTTATCTAGCTCATAAAGCACCACCTAATACTTCAACTACATCTGTTACTCAAAACACTTAGGTTGTGAAAAGTGGAGCTACTAATCATGTCATTGCAGATATGTCAAACTTGTCTCTTAATCGTGACTATTCAGGCGGCGACCATCTAACTATTAGAAATGGTAAACAATTTCCTATTTTGTTTACCATTTGACTAATCATACTCAAATGGTAAACAATTTCCTATTTTCCATATTAGATCCTTTACTATACATTTTCCTCATCATCACAAATTATAAATGTTCTGCAAATCAATAAAAATCTTCTCAACATCGCCCAAATTACAAAAGATAATTGGTTTATTGTTGAATTTAACAATTCTTGTTATATGTTTAAGGACAAACAAACAGGGAAGAAACTACTAACAAACAGGGAAGAAACTACTAAACGATTTGCTCAATGATGGTCTGTACAACTTTAAAGTGTCTTCTCAACCACTCAAACACACATCTCACTCCACCCTTCCCTCATACAAAAACCGTAAACTCCCTCAAAATGCTACTTTCGTTGCTCAACAAAATGCCAATATATGGCATGTCCATTTTGGGCACCCTAATGCTCTTGTACTCAAATAAGTCATGCAATCAATGAAACATGATTTCCATCATACTAATCTTAATTTCTGTGATTCTTACCAAATGGGAAACACCATAGACTGACTTTTATAACTCATGAAATAACAACCACTAAACCATTAGAGATTGTATACGCTGATATTTGGGGTATTAGTTCCTATTCATCTACGGAATGACATCGATATTATCTTATTTTTGTGGAAGCATTCTCTAAATTCACTTGACTATATCCTCTAAAACAAAAATCGAAAACTCTAGCAGTTTTTACTAAATTTAAAATACTCGTTGAGTTGTAGATTAAACACAAAATATTGGCTCTGCACAGTGACATGAGAGGAGAATATACAACTTTACTACCCTCCATTGCCAAATATGGAATTCAACCTCGTTTTAGTTATCAATACACAAATAAACAAAACGAAATTTCAGAACGCAAACATCGTCACGTTACCGAAATAGGTCTTACACTACATTCTCATGCTAATATTCCTTTATCCTTTTAGCCTGAGACATTTATGACAGTTACGTTTCTCATCAATAATCTCCCCACTATTACATTAAATTATATCTCTCCCTTTTAGACTCTATATGCCAAAACCCCAACTCCGATTATCTTAAAATATTTGGATATGTCTGTTTCCCTTGTCTTAGACATTATAACAAACACAAATTTGCATATCACACCAATAAATGTATTTTTCTTAGATATAGTTCTATCACATACATTATAAGTGACTTCATCCAAACGGAAATAGTATATATCACGCCATGCTATTTTTAATGAGTCTGAGTTTTCAATTGTTTACTACTTCTACAAATGCAATATCCGTTCATTTTAGTTTACTCATTTATACCCTTATAGACACCATACAAAACATGTTAAGACATACTATTACAGTGATTTCTTCTTTGGAGCAACACCATTTTTTCTCAACAGAACATGTAAATTCTACAAATTCTCCATTATCTATATTTCATGTTCCTACTCTACCATCTCCAGATGTTACTCGTGTTACTCTCCCCACACCACAAAATGCCCATAGTAAAGTATATTTAAACCCAAAGCATATAATATCACAGTTTTCTCACCTATTGAAGTATAACCCCGATCTGTTTATTCTTATTTATGGAGTCCTGTATGTAAACATGTTGTGAATGAAAAGTTCAAGGCTCTTCAAAAAACAATACATGACACTTAGTTCCTCATCACCTCTCCATGAATCAATTGGACACCAAATGGATATTTCGAGTCAAATACAATTTAAATCGATATTATGTTATCCATATGATACATGACAACATAAAAAAAAATCCAATACTTACCTAAATTTGTGAAATAATAATTTCATTCAAAATATTTTAACCCGTCCATATATTAATTTGAATAAGTAAAACTAACCTAAAAGAATTTGGCAACAAATTAATTACAACTTCATAAAATTAAAAAAAAAAAAACAACCCAACAAATTAATAACTCTATGTTAATTTTTTTTAAAAAAAAAATTATTTACATTTCACAATATACAATTAAAAGAGTAAATTGTCCTTGAAAAAAATGTTTAATATAACCAGAAAAAATAAATAAAAAAATAATTTTTAAAAAATTCATTGATAAAGTATAATAATAAAAATTATGAATTAAAATAAAATTTAAAAAATAATAATTATTTCATAATAGAGAGAGTAAAACGTAATTTTTTAATATTTTATTTTTTTAATTTCAACCTCAAATTACATTATTTTTTATTTTTAATTAATTCCAATTTAAATTTAAAATGTCAATTCATTATATACTCGAAATTTACTCTGATTTGGTTCGAGATGGAAAACACGACGGAGTGATTAGCGATAGCAAAACCAAGATAAGGGTGTCTATATTACCCATCCCCATCCCCATCCCCATCCCCATCCCCATCCCACCCATCCAATCTCATCCCGCATTTGCCAGCCCTTAAGGTAGGGCGGTTTATACTGAAAACTAGAAACTTTGGATCTATCGGTAATTAAATAAAGTTCGGGGAGTTTATGTTATATCTTTTATATGAGCTAGAAGGTTAACGGAAACAGAGGTTCCGCCAAGCCGCAAAACTCCCAGCATCAGGTGTGCAACCGCTCAAACCATGGATACCGATTCACAGCTAACACTCCCCTCCAAGAAGAAAAAATCAAACAAGAGAAAGCGAATCCAACAAGACCTCGAAAAGCTCGACTCTCTCCCATGGAACTCATCTATCTCTCTTCAAGACGACGACAACGACCACGACCCTTTTTCTCTCCTTGTCGGCTCTACCGAACTCGACGGAGGTTCCTGTTTTACTACTTCCATTGTTATTTATCTTCTGGAAATGACGTGTCGGAAGTTAATGTAGTTTTGGGGGTTTTTATAGGGTTTAAGCATGAATTTTATTTGGTTTTGGTGAATGCAGGTTTTCTCTCTCTTGAAGAGATTGATGAGGCTGATTATGAGATGCAGATTCCGAAACCTGAGAAAGTGAAGCTCGGTAAGAAGTCCAAATCTGATAAACAGAAACATGACGATGGTGGTGATGATGAGGGTGCTGATGACGGGGTTGAAGAGATGAGTGAGGAGGAGAAGGAAGTCAAGAGTGAGAAAAATAAGAAGAAGAAAAAGAAAAAGAAGGATAAGAAGTTGGAGAAATCAGAGGTCAAAGAAGAACCAGCTGCTGGTTAGTGTTTTATGTGGTTCACAGTTCTCAATTTTGCTTGTGCTGCTTAATTTTGTATATTGCCTTTTTATGTACAGCATGATTTAATATGTACGGTTGAGCACGCTGTGGCTTCTTACATTTCTTTTTTATATTATGTGATTGTTAGCTATTAGGTGATGTTGAAGAAAAGTAGCCTCTAGAGAAGTTTAACTCCTTGATTGATCGTAAACATTTTGAAAGTATTATGGTTATTTCGTGGACTAGTGCTGAGGATCTGTCTAGTTCAGTTTAGATCGGGGATGGAAAGAGGGTTAATATTTAAATGTATCTATGATTGTAGTTGGCAATGGACAAGATGATGGTGAGGAAGAGTTAGCTGATGATGATGACATCCACCCTGATTATGTTGCATGGAGTGAGTTGAGGCTGCAACCTCAACTTATGCGGTCAATTTACAAGCTTGGGTTTAAGGAACCAACCCCAATTCAGAAAGCTTGTATTCCTGCAGCAGCTCATCAAGGGAAGGTTTGCTTCTCTTATCCATGTTTGGTAAGATTGTTGGTTTGGTTATGGCATTGGTCTGATATGCATGCTGATGTGTGCGTGACAGGATGTGATTGGTGCTGCTGAAACAGGGTCTGGGAAGACACTTGCTTTTGGTTTGCCCATTCTGCAACGTCTTCTAGATGAACGGGTTAAGGCTGTGAAGATGCATGAAGAGAAGGGTGAAGATGAGCAAAAATATGCTCCAAATGGACTTCTAAGAGCTCTTATTATTACTCCTACTAGGGAACTTGCGCTTCAGGTACAAACTAAATCTTTTTAGCAACTGGCATGTCTATGATAGCTCAAGTATTATAGTGGACATGTTGATTTCTTAGCTTTTGTAGTGAACTAAATCTGTAACGCTGCTGTTATCCTTATTACTGTCTTTTATGACAAATTGCTGGATGCTAGAATCTCATTTGTACATTTTACTAGTTGTTATCCAGATTGTTTAGATGAAATGACTGATTGACCTTGGGCCACAGATTACTAATTGAAGTTTCAATAATGTTGATGAGTTGTTGATTTTCACTCAATGTATCCATCTATTTTAATGAGTCCAGTTGTCTCCAGGTCACTGATCATTTAAAGGCAGTAGCCAAGGATATCAACATTAGAGTGGTTCCTATTGTTGGTGGGATGTCAACAGAAAAGCAGGAAAGACTTTTGAAAACAAGGCCCGAGATTGTTGTTGGAACTCCTGGTAGATTATGGGAACTTATGTCAGGGGGAGAACAACATCTTGTTGAGGTTAGTATTAATACTAACATATACTTTAACCCACTGTGTTGTAAAATTGAAGTGCTAGTTTCAATGACCATTTAACTACAGTTTTATTTTTCCAGTTACATACTCTGTCTTTCTTTGTGCTGGATGAGGCTGATCGAATGATTGAAAATGGACATTTTCGGGAGTTGCAATCAATTATTGACATGCTTCCAATGACCAAAGGTTCTGAAGGGAAATCCCAACAGTCTCAGAATTGTGTGACAGTTTCAAGCTTGCAGCAGAAAAAACGACAAACACTAGTGTTTTCTGCTACTATATCACTCTCTGCTGATTTTCGTAAGAAATTAAAGCATGGTGTTCTTAGATCAAAGCAATCTACAACTGATGGGTTCAATTCCATTGAAACTCTGTCAGAACGGGCAGGAATGAAGGCTAATGTTGCTATTGTTGATTTGACAAATGCTTCAGTTCTCGCTAAAACGCTTGAAGAATCATTTATTGAGTATGTATATTTTCTTACTGATTCTTGGCATCAAAACCTCTTTATTACATTGCTTCTGGTTTTCTTACAGAATACTGTTTTGTGCGACATTGTCATTATAAGCATCAGATAATTTTTATGTGTTGTTTCATCTAAGAAACTGAGACTTAACAGAGAGTGAACATCTAGGAAAATTGAAGAGAGGCTAAGGAGGCAAATAGATTAATAGATAGGGCAGTGAGAGAGCCAGATGGAACCAGTTAATAGTAGCTATAACATACATTATACAATTACTAATACCCTTAGAAGGTTAAGAGACTTTGTGAAATATACAAAGCAACACTATGAAAAATCATGTTCGACAGACCTGCCTGTAATGGCGAAGCAATTTGTATACATCATTATCTTGATCTTGTTAGAAACTGAATGAAACTAGATAACGTAACACATTAAACCAGCCAGCAATGTAACCATGTAGTTAATTGACCATCTTGATCTTTCATCAATCGCATAGAATTTCTAAAGTTCGAACTGCAATATTTTACCTTTACTATCAGTTTTTGCTGGTTTTGATGTCTCAATTACTTTTAGTAATTATACTGCTGATGAATCAGATATGATATTTTCTAAGTTATACTGCTCCCATTTGAAAAGTCTTTTGTACAATTGCATTGCCGGTATACTTGACTGCCATTACTCCAACTCGTTTTTGGTTTCTGCTAGACCTTTTGAAAGTCATTCACACATTCTTTATCCATAGAAGAATGCTATTTTCTCTCTGAGCACTGCATGTATACATAATCATGTTAAGTTATACTCAATTATGTTTCGTTGTTTGTGTCTTCCTCTGTGCTGTGTATGATGACTGGTTTCATCATTGTATTTGAATAATGATTTGCTGCAGATGCAAGGAAGAAGATAAAGATGCCTACTTGTACTACATATTGAGTGTTCATGGACAAGGCCGGACAATTGTTTTCTGTACATCTATTGCTGCTCTGCGGCATATTTCTTCCATATTGCGGATTCTTGGCATCAATGTCTGGACACTTCATGCTCAGATGCAGCAACGAGCTCGATTGAAGGTTTGCTCTATTATTTAGTAATGTTATTTTTCAAATCTTTTGTAGAGGGTGTTTACTTTTGCATTTTCTTTGAATTTGTCTTTTAATTTTTCCTTACAAATTCACTGACCTTTTGATACGCATCTCTGTTTCTCTTGGAAGATCGTGTCTCACTATTATTAAGCTATGGCACTTAGCTTCACTCTTCTCTTTCTTTTTATTATTTATTTTTTGTTTATTTTTTTAAATTAATTTATTTTATTTTTCATTTATGTTTTTACTTCACTGTAAAATCTCAGCTACTCATAGTTCTAGAAAATGAATCCCTTTACTGAACTGAAAACATGTTGTGGTAGTTTATTTATTTGACCATTATCTTATGTACTTCAACTGGACAAACAGCATTGTGCTCTTCCAAAGATTTACAAGTGCAGCTGGTAACAAATAGGAAAATAATATTTTAGCCACATCATGTTCTCAACATTGGTGCTTGACAGGAAAATCATTAGACCTTGATCTCATATTGCATCCTGTAACATTTCATTAATTCGTTATGTTGTACATCACTATCACTCTTTCCTTCTTTCTCCTGTCAAATGTAGGCAATTGATCGTTTTCGTGCAAATGAACATGGAATACTTGTTGCTACTGATGTTGCAGCTAGAGGTCTCGATATTCCTGGTGTAAGAACCGTTGTTCACTATCAGCTTCCACATTCAGCTGAGGTAATTCAAATTTAAGATCTTTTCCCTCTTCTTTTTCAAACTCTTGCTTATTTTTATTTACATATCTTGTTTCAGGTTTATGTTCATAGAAGTGGAAGAACAGCTAGAGCATCTGCTGATGGGTGCAGCATAGCTATAATTTCACCAAATGAGACGTCCAAATTTGCTTCATTGTGCAAATCATTTTCTAAGGTAGTCCACCTGAAAAAATAACTGATTAGAAGTTAATTAATGTATTTAGATATGTGGTATGCTTTTAGGATATTCTTAGATCCTTAAATTGGAATGCGGAAAGATCCCTGTATTTGATAGACGGTTGAATTTTTTGTGCATATATATATCTATCAAGCCATGTCTGATTTGTTGCTTCTGATCTATTCACAGGAAAGTTTTCAGCGATTTCCACTAGAAAATTCATACATGCCAGAGGTCTTGAGACGACTCTCTCTTGCACGTCAGATTGATAAGATCTTGCGAAAGGACTCACAGGTATACCCTATATGGATTGGCTGTGTTGTTGCATTTATCTAATGTAATCCTGTAATTCTTAGATCTAGTGCTTTTTTGGTCACCTGGTGTGAAGATTAATTTTGTGGCTTGAAGTTGCATTTTGGTTTGAATTAGATATTAAGCTAATCCCACATCTAGGAGTGGCTGTGGACCAGGGTTTAGTTACCCCAGTTATGCTGATATCTGTTGAAGTATTCATTCTGCATAAGTAATATCTTAACCCTCTTGATTTTCATAACTAGTTTTTTGAGGGGAAAAAAAAGATGCTGGAAGTTTTTGATTCCATACATCTTTACGTATGATTCTTTCCCCCCTTAAATTTCTTGTATTATATTGATTTAATATTTGTATGTTTACCCTGCCATCTGACTGGTTTCATTAATCTTCAGAAGTTCCTTCTCCTTATATTATAATATATCAAGGTTTAATTTCCTGCTGTTCTGCATCTAATTATTCTTAAATGTGTATTCTGGTTTTCCTTTTCCTCTTTTTTCAGGAGAAGGCAAATAAAAGCTGGTTTGAGAAAAATGCAGAAGCAGTGGAATTGATTGTAGAGAATAATGACAGTGAGGATGAAAGAGTTCAAAATCATAAGCAAAAGAAAGCCAGTTCAGCCCAGTTGAAAAAATTGCAGCAGGTATCTTAAGCTAATAGACTTTTAAAGTATATATGTAATGTAATTTAAGTTCTGTCCAGTCATTATATTCTCATAATCTTTTCTGACTCCCTTGTTCAATTCATTTATGCAGGAGCTCAATCATATGCTTTCACGTCCATTGCAACCAAAAACATTTTCACGAAATTACTTGGCAGGGGTAACTTTTCTCAATATTCCTATTTCAATAAACTTTTGTGTTTTGCAAGAGTACTATTCTTGTAACATCATTTTCCTTAATTCAGTGATTTCAATTTTCGTTTTGAAAGACCTGGTCCTACCTATAGGGCACATGATTGAGATCAAGAAAACATTGGTTAAAAAGCTCTAAACTTCACATTTTTTATATAACTGGAGCGCATGCATCTACTATGCAGTCTGAGCCTATTATAATTACCTTTTGTGCATAAGAATAACTGTTGAATGAGTTATGCAGATCATCTTTTAAAACATACTCAAGCAACTCGAGTTTTGCATTAGTGAGGCTAATGTGACATTTCATATCGACATTTTGATTATTGAAGATTTCTTGTTTCTACATATAAGTTCACTTTCTTCAACTCTTTAATTGGTTTCCTGTGAGAGTGTGGTTATTCATATCATTAGTTCAATCTGTATGATTTTTGTTGTGGAAGTGCATGGAATGATTGCATTATTATTTGATTTTTTTTTTGGGTTTATTATTTTTATTTTTTTGAAAAAAAAAAGAAGTTACTAAGAAGTGCATACATTACTTTGTTCATTAATCTTTAAAGTTCTGGACAATAACAGATATTAAAAAATTCTACAACAATTTTGTTTTCCAGGCCAGTGTTTCACCTCTCCTGCAAAATCAGTTGGAGGAATTAACTAGGAAAAAGCTGCAGGGTGATGAGACTACTGGAGATAACAAAAGAAGGAAGCTAGTAGTTATGGGTCACGATTGTGTGGAACCACTCCAAGCACTTCGGAGTGCCGGTCATGAGGTTTCTTT
Organism: Cardiospermum halicacabum; assembly: GCA_031304145.1. NCBI lineage: Eukaryota > Viridiplantae > Streptophyta > Magnoliopsida > Sapindales > Sapindaceae > Cardiospermum > Cardiospermum halicacabum. The sequence continues at coordinate 29,912,744 of CM062390.1, read as the reverse complement.
CCCTCTTCTCTCATTCCATTCTCATTGCAACTCCTAATTAACTTTAAAGAAGAAAGATATCAATTACTTCGGCTGTAATTAAATTTCAATCTACCATCTATCTCTTCCGTTTTGTTGAATATTTTTACTGTCGTGCCAGGACCTGAGCCTCTGGCTGTCTAGTTGAACATACTTTGGATACCATTCATTCTTGTATTGCCACAAATTCATCTTAATATATTTCTGTACCCAAAATAAAAAGTTTATAATTTTCCATAAAACAGTTCTAGTTCTGATACAATAGCTTCTTCTTCCCCTCAGGTTCAGATGGACATGAAAGAGATGGTGGAAAAACGAAGAAATGTAGAAAATATAAAAAGGAAGAGGAAAGAAGAGAAAAAACGTAAGTTTAGTTTTCTTTTATATTTTTTTTTATTCTTTTATATTCTTTTATATCGTTCTTTAAAGTTTATGTTTCAGAATGTTAAATAACAAATGATAAAAATTTCATAATCACATGTTCCCATCCAGGTTTGCGCGATCAAAGAAGGAAGCAAAGGAAGAAACAATAAGAAAATCGAGTAAGAAGTCTTTTCACATGTTCGATAATCTATATTTATAGAATTGCATAGTAACATTATGATTGTACACTAGCTTGAAGCATGGCTTGCAGTGACTTATTGAAAATTTTGAAATTGGATTATCTTCAATTTTGACAAATTTTAAGTTGCAGCGTCATTTTTGTTCAATAATTAAGGGTGGTACTTCTCTGTAGTTGGTCAAATATTCTTAGAAGAGTAAATAAAATCCCAATAGGACAACAGTTTAGCTTATACTATTAGCTAAGATCCAGAAAGGTCAAATCACAGACCATGTTGGATTCATTTATTTGGTTACATGATTCCCAGAATATTTTTCCGGGAATGAAAAATATCATTAACTACTATAATTGATTCCATTCATTGTCTTGTACTAGTATTAGTATAGTAATACAGAGACAAAAATATTAATAGTGGTCAGATATGCAGTGGTTGGTACTTATTGTGCTGTTGTAAGCAATTATATTCCAGTTACGTGCATGACTCTCCTTCTTCTTGATGATTTGAGCTTTAAATTAAATATTTGACTTTAATTTTTTAACAATTCTGGTTATATTTCGTACTGTAACCATTGAATCATCGCTAACATACTGACGTATGCATTAAGATATTGAGTTTTCTGGAATAATAGGAACAGTTGACTTATATCATGTTAGTAGCAGTATATTGCTACTATATCAAAAGCTTTCAATAAATATTGCAACCATAATTAAACATAGGTTTATGAAAAGCTAGCTTTATCAATCATATTTGACTTTTGATATTAAATGGAGAGAATTATTCAAGTATACTTGATGTTCAACTCTGTTGATGAGGACGTAAATTGCATTAAATATTTTTCTGCGGCGTTGAATATTTCATTTTTAGGATTATTCAACACCAATATCAATATCACTTCTTTTATTGTTGATTGAATTATCTATCATAGTGAAATCATATGCATCAGAGTTGCATATCAATCTAATGCTTCTGACGTTTATATTGAATTCTCTTATTTTCCATTGTTTATTATGCTCACAGAATCGAATTTTGCAGCTAGACTTACGGCGGTATGTGTACGGAAATAATTATAAATTGTTTTTACTTAGTATTATAATGAACTTAAATCAAAAGCAATTATCTGTATTTTAATTTTAAATTAATGCTATCTATTTTGTCGAGCAACGTTTTAATAATCAGGTCAGAACTTGTAGAATAACATTTTTTCTACTCTTGTGTTTTTGTTTTGGACTAATATTATGCATTTATTGGACGTATTTTTTACTCGTTAAACTGGATATAGAAGTTATAATTTAAAAGGACGTAAAGACACGACGACCACAGAAGTAGCTATAATAAAAGTCTTGTGGAATCTCTATCGGATTCTGGACAATCTTGACTAACAAACAATATGAACAAATGGTTTTAATTACATTATATAACTTGATTTGAAGGTTTTTGTTTGAATTATGGAAAAATGAGGAGCAGCAATTGCCACCTCAATGCATACGCGTATATATTTATCAAATTGCCAATCATCACACCACCCATCACATGTCTCTGTTCGAACTGTGTGCAGATAACTTATTTTGTCTCCAGTGAATAATAGATAATATTATTAGGGTCGAACATTAATTATTCATCTACTATATAATATAAATGGAGTGGAGTGGAGCCATTCAAAAAAGTAGGGTCGTTTTTTATTCAACTTCTTTTATATTTTAATTTTAGAATGCAAAAATGGAAAAAGGAGCTGAGCACTCCAAATTTGACTGACCAAATATTACTAGTGTGAAAGCTCTGGGATTTATTTTATTTTAAAAATTGTTCATCTCATAATTATAGTATTAATTACTAAAATCAATAGACAGTAATTATAACATCTTCAGGTTATGTCTTGTATAAGAAACAAATATCACAACTTACCTGTTCTTAATGATTTTAATCACATTGATTTAATTACATTCAACAATTATTGTGACTTTTAGAGCATCTCTTTATTGATTTGCATATCCACGTGGACATTCCGGATTTTTTATTTAAAAAATTCACTCCAATGGCAATTTACAATCTGCAGGTGACGTGGCAGAAAAAATAATAGAGGGTGTGGAGTAGAGCTTCTATTTTCCACGTCCTAGTTGACGGTGTCAATCATCAATTTTAATATTTTAAAATTGTAATTACCATATTTCTATTTAAATTATAAATTAAAAAGGAAATAGAAACTTAATTTTAATGGATTATAAATTAGGGAAATCCGAATAGACAATAACCATTATGGACGATTTTTATTTTTTTTTTCTCCAGAAATATTATTTTTGACACATCATTATTCACACCCTGTATTTACCATGCCACATTTGTCTCAATTCACTGAATCATTGGAGATGCTCTTAGACCATCCTCAACAGTGATCTCTTCTTGGAGTCTCTTACGTCTTACGTGGGGTCATGTGTGCCACATAAGGTAAGAGATTCATTCATACAAAATATGCATTTTTACTCCAACACATAATTTCTGTCATTAATTAAAAAGTTTTGAAAAGTCAAACTTATCATGCTTATTTATCTTTACTTTCTCTTTCCTCTCTCCTCACTTTCCACGTGTATTCTTTTAATTGGATAAATTACTCTAAAATGAGTCTCTCAAACGAGAGACGATCTTCTGAAAACTTATTTCCTCCATTTCAAAGAGACTCTCAGAATTTATTTTTGTCAGATTAGAGACATGAGAAGAGACTGCGCTGTGTATGATATTAGTACTCCCTCTGATCCAATATAAGTGAAGTTTTAGACTTTTTCGCTCTTATTAAGAAAATAATGAAAATGACTGTATAAACCCTCATAAATGCATTATCTCTCTTTCTTTTACTCTAATTTTAGTTATAATTACTAATGATAAATAAGGGTATATCAGAAAATTTATTTAACTTTTTATCTAGAAAATCTAAAACATCACTTATATGAGATAATTTCAAACCATTTAAAACATCACTTATTTTGGATAAGAGGTAGTATAAGAGATTCCAACTTATATAGAAACAAGAGATTCCAAATTAATTAGTTATTGAAATAAGAGATTCCACCCAATTAAAACACTACTAATCATTCTTCTTCTTGATGACAGCTAAATTTAAGTTTTTACAAACACTAATAATTTATAAAAAAAAAATTAGAAAAATAAATAAATAATAGAGGCTCAATTTAAAAATTCAAAGAAAAACAAAAACCAAATGTCATAACTAACTCCCCAAGATTTCCCGTTTTAATCTGCAAAAAGAAACTACGTGTAAAAATCAGATGAATATTCACAAATTCTGTTAATGAGCTAAAACAGGTATAAGAATATTCTATACCGAATTACCATACTACCCCTTTTAAAATATGACGTCACAACTAAAGATTCTTCTGACAACTAAAATTCCGAAACTACCCTCCTAAACCCGAATCAAAATAGCAATACATCGGAAACAAAATGGTAATTTCAAAAGAAGTTGAAAAGTCTCCTTCTCCCTATGAAACTCTCTCTCCTATATATGAGGATCGTACACACTCACTGCCTCATAAAATAAAAAAAAACCAACAAAACACATACATACACAAACACACTACTCTGATTTCGAAACCACAACCACCATGGCAGCAAACACCTGTCCGACGGAACTGGCAGGGTTACTGGGACCCAACTCAACAACCGCCGCAGACTACATCTGCAACAAATTCACCGACGCCGCTTTCGCCGTCGACTCGACCTACCTTCTCTTCTCCGCCTACCTAGTCTTCTCAATGCAGCTCGGCTTCGCCATGCTCTGCGCCGGATCCGTCCGCGCCAAAAACACCATGAACATCATGCTCACCAACGTCCTCGACGCAGCCGCCGGTGGGATATTCTATTACCTTTTCGGCTTCGCTTTCGCTTTCGGCGGTCCGTCTAACGGTTTCATCGGCAAGCATTTCTTCGGTCTAACGGATGTTCCGTCAGAGAATTTTGATTATAGCAATTTTCTCTATCAGTGGGCTTTTGCGATTGCGGCTGCTGGTATTACGAGTGGTTCTATCGCTGAGAGGACTCAATTCGTTGCTTATTTGATTTACTCGTCGTTTTTGACTGGTTTTGTTTACCCTGTTGTGTCTCACTGGTTTTGGTCTGGTGATGGTTGGGCCAGTGCTTTTAAAGCTTCGGATCGGTTATTCGGATCCGGTGTTATTGATTTTGCTGGGTCGGGTGTGGTTCATTTAGTTGGTGGAGTTGCGGGTTTATGGGGTGCTTTTATTGAAGGACCGAGAATCGGCCGGTTTGATCACACCGGCCGGTCTATCGCTTTACGTGGACACAGCGCCTCTCTTGTCGTTCTCGGTACATTCATGCTTTGGTTTGGATGGTACGGTTTCAATCCCGGCTCGTTCAACAAAATCTCCCTTGTTTACTCATCCGGAGCTTACTACGGCCAATGGAGCGCCGTCGGAAGAACCGCCGTCACCACCACACTCGCCGGTTGCACAGCCGCTTTAACCACACTTTTCGGAAAAAGAATCCTCTCCGGCCACTGGAACGTCACCGACGTCTGTAACGGCTTACTCGGCGGCTTCGCCGCCATCACCGCCGGCTGCTCCGTCGTTGACCCATGGGCTGCCATAATCTGCGGGTTCGTGGCAGCACTTGTCCTTATCGGATGCAACAAACTGGCGGAGAAAGTCCGGTTCGACGACCCACTCGAAGCCGCGCAGCTTCACGGAGGGTGTGGCGCGTGGGGTATAATATTCACTGCTTTGTTCGCACGTGATAAGTACGTGACCGAAGTGTACGGTCCGAATCGACCGTACGGGTTGTTCATGGGTGGTGGTGGAAGATTATTGGGTGCCCATGTGATTCAAATATTGGTTATAGTCGGGTGGGTCAGCGCTACGATGGGTACTCTGTTTTACGTTTTGCATAAGCTTAAACTATTGAGAATATCAGCTGAGGATGAGATGTCGGGTATGGATATGACCCGACACGGTGGATTTGCTTATATTTACCATGACGACGATGATACACAAAAGAATGGACTTCAACTTAGGAAAATTGAACCAGCTTCTACAACTCCTATGTCCGTTTAGGTAATTTTATTGATTAGTCATAGAGTTTATTGTTTTTAATTTCTTATTTGTTTGAAAATTCTATGTATTCTATTAGAGGGTTTGGTGGATGGTGGTTTGTGTATTTGAAAATGAAATGAAGACTTGACTATAGCTATTAAAAAAGAAAGATCTTTTAACTTTTGTCTGGTCAGATTTGCGTTGCCTTTTTTATTTATGATTTGAAAGTCATCAGTGAAAATGTTGTCTAAATAGATGATTTGATTAATCGAAGGACAAAACTACTACTAGTCGTGCAATTGGGCTGTGTTTGGGTGCAAGTTGTGTGGAGTTAATGTTTGCATGTTCATATTTGGATCTTGACTTTCTGGATTGCGTGGGTTTGTTTTGTTTTTTATTGACAATGAGTCCGTGAGGAAAAGCCAAGTAGAGCTTGGGGTTTCCATGAATAGAGTTTGAAAAATTTTGTAGTTATTGAGTAATTGTGACGTGACTTTTATATTAGGCATTCTCATGGTCCCAAATAAAGTGGAAATGTGGATGTTACAATGTTGGAATTTGTACAGCTGCTATTGTAATTTTGTTCTCTGAGTCCTGCAAAATTTTGACAGGTTTAGGTGGATTCATGCTTTGTATGAACGTGGATAAATCTATATCACTGTTAATGAGTACGTTATCTGCTGGGAATTTCTCCTTTGTTAATAATTGTAGTGGGTCTTACTAGATTGCAATTTGGTGATATATGTAGTGGGTTGATATACTAGGTTTACCACAACAATCCAGTTGCGACCATCCATGGTTAGGTTTGAGTTTGCAGTACTTAGTAAATGCAAGTCAGTGATTATTTATTCGAGTCAAAGATCATGTGAACACAACCTGAAAATCAGCATACATATCTTTCACAATTTCCTTCTCATTTACTCGAATGGGTTATATATGATTAATTGCTACTGCCTTCTTTGACCAACCTATTGTATATTTGAAGCAAATGATTCAAACTAATATACGAGTTCTTTCTTTTCTTTAAAAACATAAAACACCAATTTTAGCCACTAATTCTGATAATTGTGTTCATAGAAGAGGTTTTAAGAAATTAAACGGTGAAAATAATGAGAACCACATAAAGGTTGCGGTGGTGGTTTGGTTTACATCAATGTCACTCATGGAAGAAGATAAGAAAGCAAGATTTTTGTGGACTCGAAATAAAAGAAAACTAAAAAGTCCTCACACAACTTACCATGTCCACAAAGCCGCCATTCAACAGTGAGTGAGCGAGTGTTCAAAAACACCGTTCATTAATTAATTTACATCATCTTCTTCTCGACAAAAGAAAAAGAATTGTCAAAAGTCATGGCATGTGTGTGTTCACAAACATAATGGCAGGTCCCTCCAAAAGCTCTTGTTAAAGATGAGCTAAAGTGGGAGCTCAAACTTGTTTAATAAAGTACTATTATCTAAAGATAATCTAAAGTGGGAGATTAAACTTATTATCACGTTTTCATTGTGTGGATAATGATAATAATAATAAAGATGTGTTATGAGGAGTAGTCTTATTATTGATGTATTGAGTAATACCAAACATAGTTGGGCCTTTTACTTTTGGACATCAATTGTTGGGCTTGGGTCTGACCCTGGGTATGGGCATGGACTTGGGCCTGGTTATGGGCTTGGGCTTAAATGGATATTCAACGACAAACGCACGAAGCAAATGTGGAAGCGCGACGATAAGAATTCAATAAAAGTAGAGAAATTGAGGGGCTCTCCATGGAGGTCCTTGCTTCTCTATCTCCTGCTCTCTCTGCTCGTGTCACTGTCTCTGATTTCAACAGACAGCCATTTTTCTCATTCAAGTCTGCCAATTCTTCTCAGGTACTTGATTAAACCAAATGGTTTTGTATGTTCTTATTCATCGAATTTCGAAGGCGTTCTCTGTAGTCTACAGTAAATGCTGGTTGCTTCTTGTGTTCTATTCTCAAATCGGACGCTGAACTTAATTGTTTTGTGTTTATAGACAAATTATTTGTGTTATGCGGTTGGTTCTCTCTGTGTTTACTTAACTGCTGGAGTTGATTACTGTTTTGATTATGTTTATTAGAGATTGTATCAGTTTGTGAATGTGATAAGGCTTTGATCAGGTGCAAAATTGGAAAATGTTTTCTGGAAGGATCTATGAATCTCGGTTGCGAGGTTGTTCGTTGTATATAAGGACGGATGCTGTTAACTGTTGTCGAAGTTGTTGTAATTCTGATGGACCTTACAAACGCAAGCTCTCGTTCCGCAATGTATGCAGGTTGAACAAGAGTTTTTCCTCTCAGGGTGGATGGCTAGGCGTCAAACATAATGTGACTCTTGGAAATGTGATTAATTATTCTGAGAAGGTGAAGGAGCATGTCTCGTCTGTTTTTGTCCAGTTTGTTGTTGCTGCTTTTCTTGTTACATCGGCTTCCGTCGGTGTTAGCGAGCCTCCCTCTTGTAAGTCTAATTTTATTTGTATTGATGTAGTGTACTCATGAAGAATTTGAACACGAGGTAGATTTGATCTTGTGTTTTGCTTCAGGTTGATTTTTTTTTTTCTTCTTCTTAAATCTTGCCCAGGGGCACTCACTGAAGAGAATCTCCTTTTTCTAGAAGCTTGGAGAACAATTGACCGTGCGTATGTTGATAAAAGTTTCAATGGACAGAGTTGGTTTCGGTATAGGGAAAATGCTCTGCGGAATGAACCAATGAATAACCGAGAAGAGACATGTATGGTGTTTTTTTCCACTTAAAAGTCATGTGTTAGATGTGAAGCCTTGATTAATACTTATGCGTTTGCTAGTTTCCTGAACCTCAAAAACGTAATGACCTCACTGTGTAAATGCACTTATTTCCTACCTATGATATATGTTGTTACCTGATGGTGCATACTTCTTCCAACTGTTACCCATGACATGAGTGATAATTACAGAAACATTTGGAGATCACAACATAGGTTTCTCAATTTCAAGAATTACCTCCTATGTTAATGGTAATATTATCCATCTACTTGCATGTAGACATGGCCATCAGGAAGATGCTTGCAACACTGGATGATCCCTTCACTCGATTTCTGGAGCCTGAAAAGTTTAAGAGTTTGCGGGTATGAGGCTGTTCCATTTTTCACCGTCTGCTGCATTTTTGGAGGCATCTTTAGAAAATATTTATTGACTGTAGTTTGCAGAAAATTGTATCCTTCATGTTTATTTTTTAAATTTGCTAAATTCTTATTTGAAGCCAGTCTGGAACACAAGGAGCTCTTACAGGTGTAGGCTTGTCAATAGGATACCCTGCTCCTGCTGGCTCTGAAGTACCAAATGCTGGACTTGTCGTTATTTCAGCATCTCCAGGTGGTCCTGCAGATAGGGCAGGAATTTCATCTGGAGATATAATTCTGGGAATAGATGATACAACTACAGAAAGTATGGGAATTTATGATGCTGCTGACAGGTTGCAGTAAGTCATACTTTCTATGACAATCTAGCCATTTCAACTGTATTTGCTAGAAATGATTACAACAATTATCTTCTGTGTATTTAAGGCTAATTAGACTGAAGTGTAGTTCATCATGTAGCCTTAGCCCTTTTACATTAGGAATTCAGTAAAATGAAAATGTCGGTGGTTATATTGCTTTTGAATATCTTCTTTTCGTTAACTTTTGAATATCTATAGCATGAAACTCCTTTCAAATGCATGCTAAAGGGAATGTTTAAGTTGAGGAAATAGCATTTTTTATTTCTACTTAATATGCATTTTATGATGGTTAAAATTTGTAACTATATCATAACAGTTATTGTTAGTGTCTGAAGTTGTCTTTACTTCTGTAATTTCTTACTTTCTGGGAACATTAAAGATTGAGATGCTATCTATTTTAGAAAATGCATATTAGATGTTCTCAAGATATGGGTCCTTTTTATGTTATACCTGCTTGCTGGAGTCTGATAGAAGTGCTTCCTAGAAGTGTAAATTTCTTCCTGTATGTTTGCATTTCAGCTCTCTTCACTTGTTCATTCATTATGCCTAACTATATTATTTGGATTCAGAGGACCTGAAGGAAGTACAGTGGAACTGACCGTCCGCAGCGGACCAGAAACAAAGCACATAGCTTTGACGTAAGTTGATTTTCTTTATTGCCATTTGGATAAGCAAAACATTGGTGCAAGTTGGCACAGTGCATTATTGTCTATTAAATGTTCTCATAGTTTATATGTATTTTGTGGTAATTTAGCAAAGATCTAGGAAACCTTACGAGGGATTATTAGTTTTATTTCATGATAATGTTTCCTTTCCTGTTGTGCTATTGTTACTATTTGTCATTTGATTGCACAAAATCTTCACCTTTTCTTATATAAGATGGTTTATATTTTACAACTGGTATCTATCCAGGAGAGAGAGAGTGTCATTGAATCCTGTGAAGTCAAGAATGTGCGAGGTTCCTGGCTCTGGAAAAGACTTGCCTAAGATTGGTTATATAAAACTGACAACATTTAACCAAAAAGCCTCGGGTAAGTTGAGATAGATGTTGTCAGCATGTTGTAAAGGAGGAAGACATTTGTTTTTAATTATTTTTTGGCTGAAATTATTGTTAGCCCCTGATTATTTAAACAGGCCAGTCTTTGATATTCACTGTAGATTACTGATTGTGTATAATTCATCTTCTGTAGGTGCTGTCAGGGATGCTATAGATACTTTAAAGAGTAATAATGTTAATGCCTTCGTGTTGGACCTTCGAGATAATAGGTGATTAGCTTTTGCAATGCTCCATTTTCAACTTGGCTCTTTGGCAGGCTTTCTGAAAGCTTAAAATTTGCTGCAGTGGTGGCCTCTTCCCAGAAGGAATTGAGATTGCAAAAATTTGGTAAGCTGGTGCAGTTATTGGTGAATAATTTAAGATTAACTACTTTGCTTTTAATTAATGTGGTTGGCATACCATGCAACTAGTTGGCATAGGGTGGTAACTGGATGGATCAATGCATTTAGTTTTGGTATTGCGAAACTTATATCCGGGACCGCTATTCTTGCTTTCCCAGTTAAATGCTCATTAAGTCAATTCCAATTCCACCTTTTTCTTCTCATGTTAAATTATTGAGCCTGGGAAAAAATTCACTCCTCATAGCTTTTGAATTCTACATTAGATTTTAGTCTCTTTCTTTTGGGTCTTTGGCTATCCTTCCTAGGTCATGAGAAATAGAAGGTACTGTTGCATTTTCTGCTAGAAGGATGTTTATTTGGGTTATTCAAGTGAGTTTGCTTCTGATGTAAAATATAAACTACATGTACTGTCTTGAGGTGTGCTCAAATTTGGTTGTTTGGGTTAATGCTTGATTGACACTGAAATCAGTTTGCTAAAATACTGCTAGTGACGAGTTAAAATCTTATCTTTGTTACAGTTGAATTTGACATTGACAAAGGATTGTCCTACTTTCCTAGTCCCTCAATCAGGCGATATTAGATCAACAAATCATAATTCAGTGCCGACTACTGTCTGACATATTATTTCCTATCTAAATTTTAATAAACTGGAGAAACAGTAGCTTGATTTGTTTGGAGTTTGAAGTGCACTTCATCCAAAATTTCCAACTTCATGCATCAGTTCAAATTCTTTTATTTGTCATTATTCTCATCTTTTGTGAAATTTATATTAACTAGCTGTTGACAATCAGGTTAGATAAAGGTGTGATCGTGTATATTTGTGATAGTCTTGGTATTCGAGACATATATGACACTGATGGAAGCAGTGCAGTAGCAGCGTCAGAACCCCTTGCTGTGCTGGTATTCTTCCCCTACAAACCCTGGTTCTTTTTAAGATTTGATTTCCTGACGATGATTTGAGTTAAAAATATGTTTCAACGATTAAGTTTATTTGCTATAAGTTCTTGTGTGCAGAATTGTTGAACTTACCCTAGTATTATCATCTTATTCTGTTGCGAAATGTTGAGTGAATTTATTCTCTTCTTTCTGGTGTATTCTAAGCCAACTACTAATTAGTCTCTTCTGTAATTCAGGTCAACAAGGGAACTGCTAGCGCCAGTGAAATTCTGGCCGGTGCTTTAAAAGACAATAAGCGAGCTGTCTTGTATGGAGAACCTACTTATGGGAAAGGGTAACCCTACTTTTCCTTCAAACAACATACATGTGCATATCATATATCATATGACCATACATACCGTACATTACTAGAACCTTATTTTCCTGGTTTTGCAGCAAAATTCAGTCTGTTTTCCAACTGTCTGATGGTTCTGGCTTGGCTGTTACAGTTGCTCGTTATGAGACACCTGCTCATACTGATATTGACAAGGTATCTCCATATTAAGTTTTAATTCCATTATGAAATGTTTTGCAGTGCTAATTTTTAAGCTTTGGTTGATGATTGTAGGTTGGTGTGATTCCGGACCATCCTTTGCCAGTGTCATTTCCCAAGGACGGGGATGGCTTCTGCGGCTGTCTCCAGGATTCAACATCCGCATGCCACATCAATGGACTCCAGCTATTTGCCAGATAACAGTATACTTTTGTTCTATCGTAATGCATCCTTCATCATGCAGACAAATTGTTTACCGTGTGTATTTAGCATTCTTTAAGCAAGGTGAATGATTTTTCTCTAGTGTAAATTCAAAGACATTTTGTTGTAACATATTCAAGAAGAAACCAGTTCCTCCATCACATGATATTTTCAGATTGTAAAATATCTTTTGATCACCCATTATTTATTATTTGATGCTGCATAGAGAAAAAAAACATAGAACACAATCTTTAATGCTGCCCTAATAACATAGATTTGTATGCATTGATAAATAATCCATCTTTCTTTAGTAAATTTAGAAAATCAATAGACCCAGCTAGAGGAGGCCAGAAGTGTCATGCGCATACAAGCAGCACGACCCAAGTTATAACTTATTTATCTAATCTGGAGCCAAAACAAATATCAGTCTTTACAAGTATAAGATGAATCTACATCTCAAATCATGTTTGGAAACGAACTGTATAAACTAAGAGAACGTGGTAGAAAATACTACCTTTAAGATAATCCCTCTTTGGCCTAGCAGAAATGATAGGTAGCAAAATGTGCTTCAAAAATGTATACTCACAGTGATTACTCTGAGAATACATGATCAGCATTCATCACCTCTAGCAAGGAAGAATGTGGTCAAACAAGAAAACGTCGAAGAACAACACCATTGAGCTTTCCAGTTGAATTACCAGAACTCAGCTAAGGAACTTACAAATGGGAAAATAGCAATCAAAAGTTTCAAAAGTAAGGGCATTTCACTGTTTCTTCTGCTCTCACTCAACTTATCTTTCCTTTTCCTCCCTGAACCACTCAACCTTACTTTCCGATTCATCCCTGAACCATTTTTACTTCGAGGTTTTCTAGGGACATATCCTGCTCCATTTAGGTCACCCCATCCACCAAAACTGAGATCATCCTTGCTTCCTTTCCTAACAGAGCCATAATCACTACCCACCCAGAATTCACCCATCTCCTTGTCTCCAATATCCTGAGCTTCATCTTGTCTTTCTTCATCCACTTCAAAACTAGTTGAATCCCTAGAATACGGTTTTCTTCTGGCTTTCTTCTTACGTTTAGGCCTGTTTTGTGTCTTCTCATACAACTTCATAACTGCCAACGAGAGTGCTGATAACCCAAGTGAAAGTGCCATTGTTGAGATAAAAGCTTTGGGTCCAGTAGCTAGTAGAAAAGAGATGATGATAGTCGGAAGCAGCCAACCATAGGATTTGAAAACCTGAACAGACACACAACATCAAATTTAATATGATCCCTGAATGACATGATGAAACTACTCTTGTATACTTAAAACCAGGAAGAGAAATAATGAGATCCTCTAGTTACTAAGGTGAACCACTAATAAAATGAAAACAACTACATTCATCTTACACAAGAATTTAGAGTAACAAAACCTCCATAGGCAGGCCAACAAGCCAAAGACATCTAATTTCCTTACCTAATGTCCCAAACTAAGTCACGTGATGGCATCGAATTGGGGATAAATGATAAATACATGCATTCACCTTGGCCTACTGTTATTAGTAATCAACAACTACAGATTGAAGTTATCAATTTAGCATCAGTCAGGAAGAATAACAGAGAATAAATACCTTCAAAATCCAGATACTTTCAACGACTTCTTCAAACAAATTGCGAGACTTCTTACTCCTCATCTGAGACTCAAAAGACGAAGACCGTCTGTTCTCGTCTTTGTCAGGTTCATCATCTTCATCGGAATCATCATCATCTTCTTCGGGGTTGAAATTGAAGTTGAAATTACGCGGAGGAAGATTCTCAGCATTAGAGCCCCACTTGGAGTATCGAGCGAGGCTGTAGGTGAGGCGGAGTTGATGAGATGAGAATCGGAAATGGAGGGAGGTGGTAGAAGTGTTGAGTTGAAGGAAGAGGGAGAATGGTTGGGGTGTAGAGTAGAGGAGAAGGAGACCATTCTCCATTAGTCCAGCTCCATTTCTTGACTCGTTGGGTTCATGTCATCCATTGATTCTTCTTCTTAACCCAAACCGTGTGGTCTCTGTCCCTCCACCCCTTTGCTTATATTCTACTTTCTAGAATTTATTTTAAAAAATAAATATTTTACTATATGATGAATTTAATTTAATAATTAAATAAAAACCTAAATTAGGATTACATATAGTTGGGAACGAGAAAGTGAAACGGTATCGTTTTAGGGCATTGATTCTGATATTGATAGATAGCTAGAGGGGATTCGCGAGAGAAGGATGAGGCCAATGCAGATGGAGTTCTTCGGAGAGATGGAGGAGCAAGGTGCGACCGTTGCGATGGACGTGGACGACGTCGATCCTCTCGAAATCTTCGGCGAAGGCGTCATCTCCATTGACAACAAGCTCGCTGATGCCGATTTCTTCAACAGCTTCGCTGACGACTTCGACGATGCCGACATCAACTGATTCATCAGTCTGTTACTGCTTATGCTAGGTTCTCTTTGTTATGATACAATGTGGTTTCGTATCAGTACTCATTTCTCTAGGGCTGTCGTATGGCTGTTTACTGTTGGCTATTTCGTGGATTAAGAATATGTGTTGATATAGAAATAGAATTCTGGTATATGATTTAGGGTTTGGTAGTGTGCTTTTGTCGTTGAGTTTCATGGATTTTAGAACATTCTCTATGTTGATATGACCTTTGCTTGTGCTTGTGATGCAAATGAATGAGATAATCTTTGTGAACTCAGGAAATTCTTACTTGTTACTTAGGTTTGATATGTTTCTTAACTGGACATCTGGTTGATTAGCAAGTAATATAGCAAAATCTCTTTTGATTTTTAGGGTTTCAAGATCAGATGAATGGTTGTCTTTCTTCTATAGGACTTGCAGTGATCGTAATTCTTTATTAGACTTATGAAAAGGAAGACTGCCAGTAGTTTACATGTTGACAAGTTGCTGGATATCATTTATTCATACGCATGGCATTTTATAAGATTGATACTTTGTTCCTCTCTGTTCTCATCCCCTTGAATTGTGAATTGTGAATTGTGGTGTTTGGTTATTTATTCCTATCAAGAGTGATATGCTCAAGCAAATTGCCTTGTTTCACACTAATATGTGATTTTATTTCTGCTCCTTGCTACATTGTACTAAATATTTTCATTAACCCATCAAAGGCTAGGAATATGGTGTGGTGTACATGAACATTACTTGCTCTAAAGTGTGAGGCCAAACTAAATGGAGGTGAAAACTAGTCATCTGTTTAGAAGTTGATTTATTGAATGGATTCCCTTCTTTACAACAAAATTATTGAAAGCAATTTTTTGATCTTTCATATACATATTCAAATCTCTTCACTTACTTTAACATTATAAAAGAATAGCAAATTGTAGGACGAACCAGTTTCAAACCGCTTACAACTTCCATACCGTGTTGAACTTGGCAAAAATAACTAAAATCAATAATCCTCGACAATGTACATCTCTTACGATTCTCAAATTGATTGATTTTTAATCAATGAAGACACCATACTCAACATGAATCTGAAGAATGTAAGTACAATCAAATTGATTTTTAACTCCTCCTCCTGAAGAATGTAAATGTATGAAAATATATGCAATTAGATTGAATCATTTCAAATCATTACACGTATATACAGATCCATCTGTAAATAACAGTTTGGGTAATAAGATGTTACATCTGATTTGCCTATGACCAAAATACATTGAAATCAAAGACAGTTTTATGATAATTATTTAACATGCTATACAACAGAATGATACAGTAATAAGCCTTTCACAATATTACTGGCTTATTATGGGTTTGCGTCGTCCCTCCAATCCAAATCCCAAAAATTTATAACTCATTCGACGAAAAGAATTGAAACCTTAGGTTACTTGCGTCTTATTTTGCCCATCATTTTGGGATACTGCTACAGTTCGATAATTTGATCTGACTTTCTGTGGAACATAAAAATTCATATCTTAAGCCAAATAGCATTAACTTTAATTTTATGAAAGAACTTGGCTGCTGTTGAAGGTAAAATCTACTGAATTAATAATTAATACCTCCAACAAGGAGATGTAATAGAAATCCTCCATATGTTGCATAAGTGCACTCCCGTCACGAATTGATCGGAATATGTTAATCTCAGTCTGCAGTATCTTCTCAATAAGCTCCTTTTCGCCTTTCATCTGATAATCAATTAGTAGAATCGAACCATTAACTCTAAAGAGATTAGATGTAAGTTGAGCTAAACAAAATCAAGGTGATGCAACTTCTTTTTCTGTTTCAGAAAAGCTTCAACGTGTAATGTTGAATCATAAGGAAACGCATTGGGCAAGCATAATAAAACTACCAAAGTGACAGTGAACTTACAAATTCACTAACGAGAACATCTGGTGTGGCCTCTCCAATCACATCACCATGATAGCCATCTTTTAGAACCTCCATATTGTACTGAGAGTAAAATTAAGGTATGAGTAACTACATAGATTACCTAAAAGTTATCAAGGTTCAATAAATGACTACACTGAAATGGAATGAGCTAATACAATATCCATAAATTTAATAACTTTAAAGTGTAATATTGAAATAACTGTAAACAGATTCCCAAGACATGATGGCACAAAATAGGTGCCAATGCTAATGTAGTAATCTAAAAGAAGCCAACTTGAGGAACCTTGTATATATAGAGAACAAAATAACCAGAAAAATTGAGCTACAAGAAGCAACCTACCAAGGCGTCTTTTAGTCCTCCAGCTGCCAGGTACACAGGTTGAGCAACATGACAGTAACCCATCAAGCGAGGGACAGTTGGTATTATGTCTCTGTGATTTACAACTCTCCAGCTATCTTCGACTTTCTGTGAGATGACAAATATGGACAATTGTCAAGTACTGAGAGATGCAGTGCCTACTACTCGGAGGAGGTGAGAAAGACATTCATTATCGTAAAGTAAAATATCAATAATTCCCATCCCACTTTTTACAAGTTTATTTCTGCCTCTCTCACACCACACAAGGAACCAATGTCTTAGCGTTGAACAGTGTAGCAAACCATTTTTGCTAGTAAAACACGTTAATCTTAGTCAATACTAGATTGTTGAGTATAACTACATTTAACTGAAACTCAAAACAAAATACTATGGGACAAGCCTTTGATCAAGTTCAACTAGTTCTTCATTTGTACTTGGGATTGTGCATCTGCTGGATCTTGGTAACTTGTTAAATTTATGGTACTAATTTTTTAAGCAGTAACGAGAATACACTAGTAGTGAATTTATATAATAACTGCAAATCAAATACACACTATACTTCCAAATCTAGATGAAAATGCTGTAAACCAAGCTACATTTTTTAGATAATATAACAAACTAGTTCTAAAAATCAGTGCAGAAGAAAAGTTTAGCTGCCATAACTTAGGCTAAAATGAGCATGTTCGATAATATATATATATATATATATATATATATATATATATATATATATATATATATATATATATAAGAAATATACATCAAGTAATAAATTTAACAGTACATTAAATTAGAAGCTAATGCACAATAGAAACAACCAGATATGAATCAAAGAATTAGATACCTTGTTATAAACTTCTGCAAATCTTTTGTTACCAACTCTAGGGGATCCAAAGTTATACATGGTAACAGAAATTGCTCCATGCCTGATGCAAAGAAAGAATGAGAAACAATATACACAGTTAATAACCTACCACAACATGAATTTCAGACCATCCTTTCATACCAATTTCTTTTCTTTCTTTTTTTGTCTAATTAAATACATATAGTGTACTCTCGTCAAAAAGCATAATACATTTCTAGTTTCACCCATATGTGCACCCTGTCTCATTGGAACAGAGGTAGAAATCACCAATAGAATAAAAACTAACAACTCACTGTGCTAATTGGCTCGATGAAAGTTCGAGAGCTAGAAGAGTGGAAAGTGCACCGCCCAAACTATGCCCAGTCACATAAACATGCCATTTCTGCAATTGGCCAGCACCATCATCTCTGCAAAAGAAAATAACAATTTGAAGACACACAGTGATGGTTTACTAAATTTCTTTCACTGCGAAGATGAGGTTGACACCCATGAAGAAAGATATAAATAAATAATTCTTTTTAAGAAAAAATAAATCGTGCAACATTTAAATGAACTGCCTTTCCTCATTGCATGATTACTTTCCCAATAACTAAAGTCAACATTAAAACATCAGTTTACACTTCAACATAAGAAAGTCGATTTCAGAAAATGCATAACTTACTTGTACCCTATTGCAAGTTTTAAGAGAGTTATGATTCTTATCCTAACTGAATCATAAGCGTTTAAGAAACCACTATGAACCTGCAAAAGTTGCAATATCATAAGCTTAGTATCAAACTGAAGTTACCATTATTAAAATATACTTTTTATTTTCTCATAAAGAACTGAGTTTATTAATCATTTACAAACTTACTTGAACCTCTTGCTTGAAGTCTCCACCAATCCTTTCAGGGTTTAACCTATAGATTCAAAGATCAGTATTAAAATGCAGCAGATACATTGATCTGGAATATGGGTAAAATGTACTTCTATCAATGGAAGGGGAAAAAAAATCGACTCCTTCATGTAGAACTGACTTCAAAACAGTTGGCAATAATTATGTTTAATTGAAGTGAAATACTTAATAGGAAATATAAAAAGCTGAGAACATTTGTATTAGATGCTGATTTGTTACAGGTGGGAATCATTGTAGCATTGAATTTTCTGAAGATCAGAAACACGGCAATCACATTCAACCAAACAATATGTGTCTCTTCATCAATGCACTCAACCAAATGTTTAAACATCAGATATAACCTCTATCTGAAACTTTTTCAAAAACAAAACCATTAGAAAGGTCAGATTGTGCATGGACATAGTTGGAATTACCCGGCTGGAGCCAGCATTAGATCAGTTATCAGGTCCTTCCATCTTGACTGGAAAAAGTAACTGATCAGCAATTTCACTTAACAGCTCTATTATGTAATCAAAATACATAAACAAGAAATAACTCTTACTTGTTCAGTTCCCCTAAAAGCAACAACTAATCTTTTCCGTGCAGTATCACGCCAAATTGCCACCTTCATGATTATCCCATGACTTAAGTTATTGAGAAAACCCTCACCAGCAAGCAGAAGTAGTTTGAAACAAATATTGTTGAAGGAAAGGAAGATTTCAAACCATTCTCATTGAATAAGGAAAAACTGACCTGGGTATCTGTTGATTCATTATCCAAAAAACAAATTTTTTCAAATTCAGACTTAATAAAACTTGGATGGCCCACTGAAGTGGCAAGCATTGCCCAAGCCTCCATGGCAGTTTCTGCGGTTGAAAATAGTTCTTTCATCTCTTGAGTTTGAATTTCATCGACTACTGAGCCCTCTGCTGAACTAGAGAGACTCTTCAAAATTTGTGATGTATCATCGAGTTTGTTAGTGAACTTTTCTTTGCTTTCAGCACTTCCTTCACCATTTTTTTCCTTGTTTAACTGAGAGAGAGCTGCTGTCACCACCATAAATGCTCCCAAAACAGAATCAGTTTGCCTTAATAAATCCTTTGTTGCCTTCTTAACATCTGGAAGGGAAGACTGAATCGCACTAATGCTCAGTGAGGTGCTTGCTTTATCATGATCAACATCATGTTCTACCGGAGTTGCTAATCCTGATTCAATGTAACCAGCTTCTGCAATCTGTCGTGACTGCAACCCAACTTTGTTTAAAAAGTCAAATGAATCCCACTTTAATTTTCCTGGATCAGGTAAACCAAGTTTCTGAACAACTTTATTGCTGATAACGTTAGCAAAATTCTTCCAAAAATGTTTATCAAAATTTCCATGTTCAGTAACTTGAGCCACTGGTTCTAAGGTATGTCCAACTTCTATTTTTGTGTTGCCATTGTAAATCTCAGCTAAATTGTTCTCTTCCATCAAGCTTGTGTCTTCCAAAGAGTTTTCTGAAGTATTCTGCATTGGCGAAGGTGTATCCGATACCCCAGCAGCATCCTCATAGCTTTCTTTGCCTTCTGAATCATTGTTATTTCCACTTGGAAAAAGTTCTTTCATAAGCTGGGAATCATTGAATGACTTTAACTGGCCAAAAGCATATTCCACAAACTGGCGAGCTGGCATGGGCTCAGAGCCAATAACAGATTTAAGAGCAGAATCAACACCATTTTTCCTTAAAAACTCTGTTAAAATGGGTAGCTTCCACCACTTCTTATCTTCTTCAATTTGATCAAAACTTTTATATTTGACCTGAAACCTCACCAATGGAAAGTAGAAGTGTCATGGGAACTAGATTGGAATCATATGGAAAGAAAGATTTCAGTGTTAATTTTAACAAGTACACTCATGAAGCCAAGAGAACTAGTTGATTTTTATTTTTTTTCCACTTGATCATTTGTAATTCTTGACTCCTAAAACAAGATGAACAGGGAACCATAAAGGAGCAACCTCCTGAGAAAATCTCTTTCAACTGGAAACTTTTTTTTTCTTGAAAAGAGAAAAAAGAAGAAGATAGGATTGCAATACTAGAAGAATGCATTGATAAAAGAAAAGGTTATCTTGTTCAGCAGTTCCACCATAGTTTTTCTAAAATAAAATACCAGATTCTTCCCTGGAAACCATGTGTAATAACATTATCAGGAGATATAAGAAAATTCATTGTGTGCGAAGTGGATAATCCATCCCAAAGCTTTATTGATAACAGGGATTCCCTGAAAGTGCTTTTGTACACAGGCAAAAATGTAGAACCATAATGAAAATAAATGGGATAATGATAAAGAAGCATGATTTTTATGTTCTGGAGACTCCTAAAATTGAACTGCTACAGCTCATTCTGTAACCTTACAAGTGTGACGCTTGAAAAGCATAAAAGAAGTACATAATGGCCTGCAAATGCAAGGCATGAAGGCTGATCTTACCTCTAGCTGTAATTGTCCACCTCCTCCCATTCCTTCCAGATCCACTAACACCTGATGTGGTTCTCCTAGTAGTTTACATGTTTTACTTAATCAATTACTTGTGACCAACATCAAACTTCTAGTTCTAGTAATATGTCGGATGAAGATTCTATTAAATCCCAGATTAAAAACAGAACCAGCTCAATCAAGGTAAAATATTGAGTTGATTAAAGGCTACAAACATGAATGATTCAATTACCAACAATCGATGCTTCTCATGCAACTAATTTAATTCTCACCATCACAGAGGCCGTCCAGATTTAATCCTGCATTTCCCATGCGCTTATGTGGAGCCACAAGGTTCGCATCCCAAGCTGCAATCTAAGGATTGACACAACATGTTAGAAATTAAATGTGAAATCGTGATTAGAATTTTATAACTACCATTTCTGAGAAAGCTTTGTATCAATGATAAGGATTAAACGGCAAAGAACCACCAAATACCTCCAGGGAGTACAGTCAAGACAATGGTTTATTTAGCTACTGATAAAGAGAGATACAGAAAGGATTAAACTAATGCCAATAGAGCAGGTGGAGGTAGACATAGTGATGAAGAATAGACTGAAGATCAAACTAATGCCATTGAATTCAGTAACTGTACATAAGATTTTCCTCTAAGCACAAAAGTAATTACTATATAGAAAGAGAGAAAGCAGATTGACCTGAAGACTTCTTGTTGTCGGCTGCTTAATGTTAAAATTCAGGTCTTCATTCCACGTTGGCTCTTTCTTTCTGTCATCATCAAATTATTCACACATGTAATCAATCTTAAGATACATGTATATCCATGAGAACTTCTACCTTTACGAGAGCTAAATTGTTGAATTATCTTGTGATCAGAATCTATAAATCATGGGTAGACTTGCAGCTCTCTAGTATAAATGGTTTTCTTTGATGGAAACTTAAAGAAGATAAAGCTTAATCCAGTTATCTTGTTAAATAATTCAGTAAATTTTCTGATCAGACAGCCAATTCTGTATTAAGGGATAACACTATTCAACAACTTTAACATACATGTTTTAAATATCAATTGAAAAGGGCGAAAAATAAACCTTTGATGTATGTCATAGTCTTCTTCAAAAGCTAAAATCAGGATTTAGAAAGGGTTACTTTACACAGTTGGAAATATCAAGAAAAATCATAAGAACAACAACAACACTGAATGACAGTAACTCACCCCCATTTTATCTTGCTTTTGACTACCTGACCATCCAATTCCATGACCACATACGGATCACTGGTTCCCTAGAATCAATGTAGAAATTGCCTTAGAATTTACTATAAACACAATCAATCGCGAAACTAGAATCTATCAAGCTCAAAACCTTAAACAAAAACAAAGACTCAAACGATGTATACCCATGGATCCATTGCAGGTAAATTAACACCCTTCTTCAACTTAATAAACAATTGGCCATCATAAATTTCGCGTACAAAAGACCTGCACATATATCATAATTCAAATTAGTCATTACCTACATCAACCGAATATACAGTACTCAAAATATCAACTAAGCTTGCATACTCTGATATGAAAACAGTCTTGCAACCAGCAGCGTCAATCTCATATCGCCCAACACCTTCCTAACAAAAATTTCAGTTCAAATTCTCAAAACTACAAGTACAGAAATCAATATCAAAGTAATAAAACCATAAAGAGTAGGAATAAGTGGAATTTCACCGGAGGACTAGTATACGCTTCAAAAGCAAAACCAGCAAGAATGACAGCCAGATTGATATCAAACGGAGGCCGTTCGACTTTCTCCTCATAATCGACTTTTTGAAGCTCAGCATCCTTCGTTTCTGAAAAACATCGAACGGAATGTATTCTTTTGTGTTTGATTTTACAGTTGAACACTAGTTTGAATTTGCCGGGAGATAGTCGTTGAGAGAAGCTTATAAGGTGAGATTTGCGTCGAAGAGATCCGGAAGATGGAACGATTTGGAAATTGAAACTACGCATTTGAAGAAATTTAGCCATTTTTGAATTGAAAATGAATTTCCAAGAGGATATGTTTTAGTTGTGTTGCAGTGACAGTGGCATTTGTGTAATAAATGGACAAAAGAATCCATGCCAGTGTTGAATCGTGCACGCGCACGTAAGTGGAGTGTAGGGTAATCGAGTGAAGAAGAATCTTCTAGGAAGTGGTGGATGCCACGTGGTCGAATCATCATCGTAGGATCTAAAACTGTGATACAATGACCGTTTACGGTTATGTCAATGCCGTTATGTCTTGATTAAACAAGTTTCTCACTATTTTTCAAACTCGAGAACTGATTGATTAATTAATGAAGAAGATCGCATCAATAACACCATAGTGTTGGAGATTGATAATTGAGGTTATTTATCATCAGGAATACAGAAATAGAAAAGCATTCATTACATTTTACAAATTAAGATAAACTATGCAGCACAGCACAGCACCAGCACCAGCACCTCCAATTATTGTTCCATGTAAGAGAAGAGATGGTTTCAATGTGTGTTGCTGCGCTCACTGTCACTCATTCTCAATGCGTTGTTTATACCAGTTGGTGCTCGTGCCGTTTGAACCGTCTGCTCTCCACTCTGATTATTATACGTTTTGTAACTATTTAGTTGACATCATCAAACGACAAATACAGACAACGAGAAAAATGAGACCTGTATTAGGACGATAGCACTTACATCAGCCTTTCGTCGGGCAGCCTCCTGTGTTGATTCAGCTGCATTCGATGCCTTTTCTCTAGTTGAATGTGCTTTGTTTTGTGTAGACTCTAGCCAATCTTCTGTCTGCACAAAAATTCGTAACTTAGAATTTTTTATTTTTTATCTTTGGGACTTCCTCTACCCATCATTTTACGAACCTGGGTCTCGCCCTGGGCTTGGCTTGCATTGAGTTGTTGTTGCATTTTGAGCTTCTTCTGGTGTGACTTACCGCAAATTGAATTTCTATCTTTATATAGTGTAGAAGTTGGTTTATAAAGATTATGTAAAAACTAGGGAACTTCTGTCATAGCCCTCGTGTCAATTGTGTAGAATGCAAAGAGCTAGTAATGCTGCTATTTAAACGGGGTTTCTGGTGACTAGTTGATGCGGTCAACTCTGAACAGGGGAATATTGCACATGGACAACTCCATTAACCTTTATTTGTTCTTGAATCAATCTATAACACATTTCCTGTTATGAAGAGAACTCAAGTAGATCGCATCCTTAATAGACAAAATAATTATGTTAAATACCCTTGCTTCAAACACAAAACTTTCATATGTATTCCCTCTGTTACTGAAAAACTCTAGCACCGAAGAAATTTTTATAATTCAGTCCCCATTTTGAGTTGAGTTTATGAACATGTAATAAATTGATCAAAGCAACAAAGAAAGGTATTCACAAATGAAAGACAAACACAATACATAATAAATATTGATAGTATTTGTCTATTAGATTTTTAAATGAAAATTACATCTTCCACTATGGAAATTACATACACTTAATTTGCACAACATACTATACGTACACATTTATATATGGAGAGATGGCCACAGCATTTAAAAAAGAGCTATAGCGATGCAGAGATGGGGAACCTGGAGACTACAATTGCCCTGACGAGACATCTCAACAAGGCCTGCCTAGAATTCGAAAATAATACTACTACACCAAATCTAAGTTACTAATGCGTAAGAGCTGCGGCTGCTTCCTGCACTAAAGGCTGGGTAACGTGGACAAAATGCTCTGCTTCTCGCTCAACCTGCTCCCAACATCTTTCAGCTCCTTTCCCTTCCTTCATCTTCTTCACAAACGCCACAAATTGTCTCCAGTTATCAGGTTGGAACAGTGTCGGATTCATCCTCAAGTAGGTGAACGCACACATCTCCCTATCACCTGAATTGCCCTCCATTTTCAATGAGGATGCTTGCAAGATTTGCTCATGAGCATACTCATCATACCGTGGCAATGCATTTTCCCCAGCAAGTGGGACATCTGCTGCTTGGGTTGCTAAGGCCACTTGTCTAACAAGTTTCTCAGGCGCACAGAGGGCATCCTGTGGTTGTTCATGATCTCGCATTTCTACACAAGTGAAGTTGAATATAGCACCATGGCGCGCTAGCATCTGGGCTATGGGAAAGTAGCCATCCCTGTAGCGTGTGTTGTAATATCCAGCAGTAAGCTCAGGGGCATGAGATCTGGTCCCATAATGCCAGTGAATTCCTGCAACCTTGACTGATATCTTCACACCCTCATTATCGAAAACCGACTTAGCTGCCAAAAGGATTCTTTCTCCATGTTCTAACAGCATCTGAGAGTACCAGGTGAGGAAGAATTCACCATAGGAAGTATTCCAACCACCGCCTTCTTTCCGGAAAAAAGTGGTGTCTTCTGGCCAGTTATTGTAACTGCCTGCATCTGTTGGGCCAGTGCTACCCCATTCTGGCTTCTCAGCAGCTTCGGCTGCAGCCTTTAAGCTAGCAAGCATATACTGCCACACATTGTCAAAACATCATGTTAGTTTTAGCACTAGAAAAGAGAGATCCAATATCCATTTTCTGGTTACAAGCAAGCAAATACCTTATCATAACATTGGAAGGCACCGATTCCAGGGAATTTCCAAGTTCCATCTTGCTCCGGGTATGATGGGTATCGAAGCTCACCAGCTGGACCCATTCCTACTTGAATTTCCTGTATAAACCAAATGAATTAGTTTCATGACCTTTGTCAATTGGTATCTCAAGCATACACAAAAACCAGAGACAATAATTACCATAATGGTGTTGCCAAGAAGGTGTTTGAAGTTATCTCTAAAGGCAGCCATAAAGTCAGCATAACATTGTACAGGCGTCCGTCCCTTAAGCACAGGGATGGTGTCACATCCAAGCGAAACATACTCGTAGTTCCTCCTCCCCCATTGATCCGTGTATGCGAGATCTTGATCTCTGTCAATCTCCTCCACAACCCACTTGGGCAAAGGAATACTACACAAACAGAACAAGACGCCATTAATACACCTATTAGGACGATCAAATCTTCATCTAGATCCACAATTTCATTGTAAACCCTAATTCGACTTTTTAATTTTTCAACAATAGGCTCCAGCCACAAGTAAAATTTTTATGCCATAACTTACAACAAAATTTTAAAAATAAAATAAATAAAGGATTTTATTGCAATTTAGAAAATAAAAAATAAAAATATCGCAGGAAAATAGGGATAAAATATACTCACGTCACAGAGTCGCCGACATTGCCGCCACACTGGTGGAAGGACATCACGGCCTGAACTTTGAGGCCATGACGCTTTGCCATCTCAAGAAGCTCGTTGTAACCGCCCCAATTGTAGTTTCCAGGCCCGTCACGCTCCACTAGGCCCCACCAGACGTCGACCATGATACCTTCCACTCCTGCGCTTTTCAACGCCCTCAAACTTGCGTCCATGGCCTTCTTTCTATTCATCGTATTCGACATACTCACGCTATCCAGCGGCATCATCACGAACACCGGCACACCTCCTCCCGGATTCTCCGCACCACCTCCTCGCCTGTAAACCTCCGTCTCCCTCTCCGTCACCGTCGTGGCCTCCGTCGCGAAGGCCTGACACACCACAGACAGATCCGGTCTTAAATTGTTCAGCGCCGGCGACCGACACGGGCTAACCGGAGGCGAAAGCGCATCCGGTGCATCCGGTTTCTGAATCTTGCAACGCAAATTCGTCGTCGGCGATTTCCAAACCGCCGAAGCATTAACCGTCGACGTCGAATCTCCTGAAACAACGCCAGTTTCCGCCGTTATCGGAGTTCCAGCGAGCGCGCCGATTTGGTGAGTTATACTTAGAGCCATCATTCAATTTCAAAAACTGATAATTTTTTTCCCGAGAAAGTGAAAGAAAATTGAGCGAAAATGAAACGTTTAAGAATCAATTTGAAATAACACCTACAGATTTTGAAAATGAGGTGAGGTGGGGGCTGGGAGTATATATAAGGCTCAGATTCAGATAAGGTTATTATATTAATATTAACAATAAACCGTTAAATAAGCGACGCGTGGCGTAAAGGGGGCGACGTGGCGTGATGAGAGCGGTTGAGGAGGCGACGGCTACAATGAGTGGAGACACGTGAAGATGGACGGTGAGATGGAAGATACGCGTGAAGATTCCAGCGAAGGCGCTGGTTGTGAGGTTGGAGTTAAAAGTAAGATTTAGCTGACACGAACGACGTGGATACACGTATGAGAGGGGCAAGTTGGTCACGTGCTTGGGGTTTTTTTTAATTTTTTATTTTTCCTTTTTTCCTTGTAGAGTACTATGCACGGCTTTGACGTTCTGTTTCTGGATGGAGGAACCGTAAAAATGAGAAATAAAATGGGACACGTGTCGTCGGATGGTGAGTAGATATTGTGATTTTGTGTCGGCAGTTCGACACGTGTGACGATGTTAGCCTAAATAGTTGGAGCTGAGCCCATTTTGAGATAAATATCCAGGGTGTAATTTTTGATGGGCCTAGCTGTTGATTTGTTTCCTAGAATGGTGATTTTTGAGTGGTTCTTGATCGATAGATGGTGACGGGATGTGAAATATGATATGGTATGGGTTGGCCATTACTCCCACCACTTGCTTCATGTTAGCTTTGATTAAGGTATGGATGTTTGTAGGCTACGAGCCAATGCCTTTCCATTGTAGCTACAGTGATGAATTCAAATGATTGGGTGGCTAAGTTTTGAAATTTTGTTTTTTAATGGAAATATATACCATATTTTTGCATAAGATGTATTTTATAAATACGTGGTAGAAATTTTGTAATATAAGTTTTCCCTTATATTTATTAAGAATATATAATTTTTATTAAATAAAAAAATTAAAAATTAAACTTTTATTTGATTGGTAAAAATATATTTTTGAACAAATAATATAAATTGTATTGAAAAATTTTTAATTAAAAAATAAGTCATTTCATAGGTGAAATGAACCAAAATCTATGTTTCAATAGCACTTTTTAAAAAACAAAATCTTTTTATATATACAAATTTTTTTATAATAAATTAATTAAAAAACATTATTTGATAAATATAATAAAAAAAATATTTGTAATAAATTTAAATTCATTCAAAATTTACTCTTCATTAAATAACTACCATATATTTTTTTATTGTGTGCCCTGCTTACATTTCACTATTTCACTTTTTTTCATTCGCAAAATTTTTACGATAAGAAAAACACATTAAAAAAAATTGTATGTAGTACATACTCGAGTAATTTAATAAATAATCGAGTAATTTAATAAATAAAATAATAATAAACTTAATATACATCATGACTCTATCAAACTCTAATACGACAAAAAAGAATACAACTGTCACCCAATAAAGATGATGTAATATTCTAAATTTACTTTTAGTAAAAATGTATTAGTATTAAATAACTTCTTAAATTCAATCGAATATATAATCATGACATCAATACAAGAGGAGTAAAAACCTTCATTTGCTTAAAAAAAAAAAAAAAACTCACATTACAAAGAAAAAAAAAATATGGTTTTCTTTGCTGTGAGGAGCAAAACTCTTTATTGTTGTCATTGGATAACGGAGATTTTGGGTCCCCAATTTTAGAGTTTGTGAAATCCCATATGGCTTAGTTAAAAGGCTAGTAGGTTCTATATAATGATTAAGACAACTCTTACCTTGAGGGCTCTTTTGGGGTGAGTTAGGTCTTTTTAATGATATTAGAGTTAACCTGAGTGTGTGGATGGACGGACCTTATTATAGGCTGCCCTGGAAGTAACCCGTTGGACGTGTGAAATCCCACTTAGTTAAAGGGCTAACAGCTCTATATAATGATTGAGCAACCCTCATCCCTGAGAACTCTTTTGGAGTGAGTTAAGCCTTCTAATAGAGTCATGAAACAAAGAAAATCAACTCAATTAAAACAAAAGAGAAATGCACTACAAGCTGAGGTTAGAATCACAATAGAGTATCAATGGACAGACAATAGTTATCCGGATGAAAAAATTATCCTCCTCTAACAAAAAGAAATGGAAAAACAAACATTAAACTTAGAGTGAGAGGATTTTGAGTTTAATGACTAGGTTCATATGTTAGTCTTTGTCTATTTCATGAGACTCCAGTGTCTACAAATGAATATAAGGTCTATTTTGTTTTCCAAGTTTAAATTAGGGGTTTGAATTAGGTTGATATAACTTTTTGACTATAAATGGATATAAGTATAGTTTATTTTGCAAGTTTGGATTAGATTAAGATAATTTTTTAACCTACTCTCTCATGTTTGGTAATGTAGAGGGTGAATAAAATTATCCGACTTAAAATTTTTTATTCTGCCATAATAAAATAAAATAAATCTCTCTATTTCATGTCCTCATCAATTTTTTTTTTAATTTTTTTTAACAGGTAAAACTTCATTAACTTTAAAGATGAACAAGAAAGTGTAATGTCCGAAAATCCGGCCTAAATATTTTCTTTACTTTTAAAGTGATTTAGTGAATTTAAAGTGATTAAATTGGTTTTATAGTGAAGCATTTTAATTTTAAATAGGCAATAGTGGTGAGATTAGCGAATATAGGTCATAACGGAAGCCAAATTTAAGAAATATCTAGCTTTCATAGGACATTACAGTTTAGTTTCCGTCTCAGCATAAAATTTTTTCTAAATTGAATTTTCTATTTAAAATGTCATTTTAGTTCTTTTAATATTTCTTAAACAAGTGACGAAATAAATATTTTTCCTTGATGCTTATTTTCACTCATATATTATTAAATATTGTTTTGAAAAAAAAAAATCGATTGGAGAAATTTATCTATTTCAGAAACCGAATGGGCCTTTTATTGGATTTGGTCTCTAGAGCCCAAATACAACATTAGGCCCAAAATTAATCTAGCCCACAAGCCATTTCAATCTCCTCTACGCTTACACTCTCCATCTCTCTCGCTTGTTTCTTTTTCCTGTTACATGCATTTGAGCTTCAATCACGCCTTTACTTTAATCTTCTGTGATGACCTCTCCCTCACCATTAATTTCCTTCTTAATCCTAGCTACTAGGGTTCCTGACACATCTCGTATCCTTCAAATCCTCTACTAGTAAGTTTAGTTTACAACTCTTCTCTTTAGTGTTTCTTCTATTAGTTAAAAGAATTATGTTAAAAGTTTATTGTTTGTCTTTTAGGGTTCCAATTTCGAATTTTAAATATTCACCCCTGCTGAATCTCTCATCTGCTCGGAATAGTGTTTTGTATTTTGGTAAGTTGAATTCTTCAATTTTGTGATTTTAAGTATGAGCCTTATAGATTCAAACCAAACTGATTTGGGTTCAATTCTCTAGATTATGGGTAATTGCAATTCTGGCGATATTTGTTATCCCTACTGAAAATCCTCTAGAATCGTTAAGTTGAGGTAAGTTATAGTTGTTTAGAACCAATCGTGTTATGGCTTCCGTATTTGACCGAATTCGCTTTGATTGCTATTGCTCTGTTTTTATAAAATCTAAAGAAATGATTTTAAAAACCATAGAAGCTTATTTTAAATTTTAATTGTTGTTTAGGTAATCGTCTTGAGGAAGGACAGCTCAATACTGAGCAGTGATGTCTTGTGGGAGTAGCGTTTTGAGGTTGGTGAATTGTGTTTTTGCCCTTACATTACTGTTTGGTATTGTATGAAATTTAAATTGTGCATTTTAGGAAATAGATTTCCTTGTTGAAGATTGGTATGATTGGTTGTATAATAGGAGTATAAGCTGTATTATTTGGCTGGTTTAATGAATTTGGTTAATAGTCATATTCTTGCAGAATTATTGCTTGAATAGCAACCAATTTGTGATAAGTATTAATAGTGTGTTTTAGTTAGATTGTGAACTTAAATCTATAACTAATATTGTTAATGCCCTCTTAGTTTAAAACTATTAGTGATTAAAAAGGCGCCTTTAGGGAAACAAAAATACTTCGATCTAATTGAAATTGAGCAATGGTAAAGTGAGCCAAAGTTTTGGTAATTATATTCAGGACTTCAGTCCTTATTTGTATTCAGGACCTTGGTCCATATTTGTATTCGTATTCGGGGTTTAACCTACTATTTGTCCCATTTCACTTTAGAATTTAGACTAAGCTGGGCATAAATTATTAAAATGAGCTATATACAAATGGTGTTTACCAATATTTGTTTTGGTATTTGGTTCACCAACTGGGCTTTGTAGCTTACCCTTTTTCTTTTTCCCCTTTTCTTTCTTTATTTAAAACAAGTGTGACAGGTGATCAAGCAGGATATATTTTGAGTTTTGAATAAGCCAAACTAGCATTACATATGCATAATAGCTTTACTTGTAGTCTCATAAATATTCATTTTTGTCAAATTATGTAATAGACGAGTTTAAATTGAACTTGTAGATAACAATACTAAAAGTGTTTCTAGTGTTCTATGGGTATATATGATGTATAGTTCGGAATTAAGTATCAATATGTATATATGTATATTTTTGTAAAACAGGTCAAAAACTTTGGTGATATAATTATGTAAAGGACATGTTTTAAAATTATGGAATTTTGTATTTATTTATTTTTTATTATTATTATTTTAAAATTATTTTATCATGTGTAATGTAGGTGATTATTTATAAAATTGAAACAAAATTTCAACTGATTATAAACAGGTGGATGTTATTAGGTAGATTTGATAGTCATTGTCTTGTGACTCCTACTCTCAGTTTGGTTTCGGCTAGGCTGAGGGCTGGGCGTGACAGAAAGTTTGGCACATGAACCCACAATTGAAATCTAGAAAATTGAATCGCTTTCTTAGCTAGGAGATGAGTACTCTTATTGTCCAGACGCCAAATCCACGAAAATTTAATATCTGACCGCGCATTGGGAATAACCTTGCAATTGGAAACAATTAGACCAAATTCTGAATTATCCTCACCAGGAGAGCGAACGACGAACACAACACGTTTACAATCACTATAAATATCTCTTTTTCATGTCTTCATCAATTTAAAACATCACTTTTTAAAATTCCATTTATCTATCTCTCCCATTTTTTCTAGAATGTGAAATATAAAATGTTTAAATACGAGTTAATTTAAATAAAATTTTAAAAATTTAATATAAAAAGTTCCCTTAAAATATTTTAATAAATAATATTTAATTCTATAGTAGAAAAGTCTAAAGTTCACCTAAAAATTTATTCGATCGGATTCAATTCATTCAATCCCTTCCAATTATCTAATTCGATCCCATATCTATAAATTTTAAATTTAATTTCATTTTAAAGAAAAACAAATATTAGTATTTGAATTTGTAAAATATATAAATTAGATTATTAATCAATTGAATTTAATAAATTCCCCCCTATTCTTTGGAGGCATTTCGGGATGTTTCCATTATGATTTGCAGGTGTTTATTAATTATATTGGTTTAAAAGATAGTAAAAGTATCCGACTCTTTTATAAAAAGGGCTGCAAGGAAGCTCACTCAACCTCGTATATCATGAAAATAATCAATTTCTTAAATTTCATACCAAATCTTAAAAGAAAAAAGTCGCAGTCACTCACACGTTGCTTCAAGGAAACAAAACAATGCGAATCAGTCGGACTAAGCATAATACTATACTAATAAGCATGATTTGATTACTGAGATTAATTAGTTTGTGGTGCACTACATATCATCCCACCACGTTAGTATCATTGATAATAACACGTAATTAACACAAACCCAATAATTGTGGAATTAATTTTCGTTGTTGCCAAACGTGTTAAAACTATCTCCTCCATCTTTGGTTCTAAAGCTCTCATCTATCTTAATCATGATGCGTTTATCTTGGACCTACAAATCTCAAATTTGATCATGAAACAGCTCAATCTAACACGTCCATAATAAGCCAAGAATCGCTGTTTCCATTTGAAAACAATTATTTTGTTTTATATTACTATAAAAATAAAAATTAAATTAAAAATAAGGGTAATTGCCAAAAACCTCACAAGTTCTGAAACGTTTCATTTTTCGCCATCGATTTTCAAACGTTATACCAAACCGCCTCTATTTATAAAACCAAAGTTGTTTTCTGTTATGATTGGATGTTTTCTGTTAGTGGGGGCTGTTTGACACAAACGTTTGAAAAACGGTGGCGAAAAATCAAACGTTTTAAATTTTAAAGGATTTTTGTAATTACCCTTTATTAATTCTTTAAATGATATATATATTTTTTCACATCTCAATTTGAGGATATGTTATAATTTACAAATATAAATGTGATATTGTTGAGGGCTTTTTCATAATATAAAAATTTAAATTATTTTTAAAATAAATTATTTAACTAGTTAAATTTCAATTGTTCTACATTTTATTTCATATTTTATAAAAGTAGTTTAATTCAAAAATACCGTTTTATATATTTTTAAATTTAAATATTTAAATTAATTTAATTTATTAACCTGTTTATTTCTTTAAATTTTTTTTAAATATATATTCTTATTATTTTTTTATTTTTATTTTATTCATTTAATTTATATATTATAATTTGCGAAATTAAAATTATTAGAATAAAAATTCATGACAATATCAAATAATTTTAAAATAAAGGAATAATTATTCTGCATTTTAATTATAATATATAAAAATTAATATTGGAAATGATAAAACTAAAATGGTAAACAAAATATATTACCAATTAGAATGATGTAAATATATAATTTATAATTAATATTCAATTATTATTACTACAACTCTAACAATTATTAAAATACGTAAATATTTATGTTATTAATGAATAATGGACTAAAAAATATCTACCACTAAATTAAACTTAGTAAAATAAAAAAAATTGTAATCACGCATTATATAATTTCTTCAAATACAAAAAATATTGTAAATTCTTCCAAGTTGGTAATCACGCATTATATATCTTCTTATTTTCAAATATTGTTATGCCCGCCTCCAATTATAATCAAATATTATTTATGCTCACTTGCTATTTTGATATTTATATTTTATTCCATTAGTTTTATATTATAATTTTATATTTTATAAATAAAAAAAATTAATAAGAAAAATATTTAGAGAATTAATAAAGGATAATTACCAAAATCCTTCAAAATTTAAAACGTTTGATTTTTCGCCACTATTTTTCAAACGTTTGTGTTAAACAGCCCCCACTAACAGAAAACATTCAATTATAATAGAAAACAACTTTGGTTTTGTAAATGGGACAGTTTGGTACGACGTTTGAAAACCGGTGGCGAAAAATCAAACGTTTCAGAATTGGGGTGGTTTTTGGCAATTACCCTTAAAAATAAATCTGGAAATAGAAAATTCCACAAACTATACAAACTAACATTTCTTCCGACCTCTTCTGGAATGTCTTGGTACATCTGATTTTTTCCAAACTCATTTGTCTTTTTCTTTTATTTTTATTTTTAATAATTCTTTACCTCTCGTTTTTTCTACATTTAGATATTTCTTCCGTTCACACGTGGTTTTTATCCATTGGTTGTGCAATTTTTTCTTCGGTGTTGACGTTTTTTTAAATTAGGTAATACATTGTATCTTTGTTGACGTTTTTAAATACATGGTAGTAATAATTGCAGTATTATGTGAAGCTTTGAATGATGTATTTTTAAATAATCTATTATGACGGTTTTGTTTATACGTATAAGTATAATAAGAAGTAAAAGGCAAGTTGATAGATGGGCAAGCTGGAGATGAACATGAAATGTATTAATATTCTTTGAATCTTTATTAGATATCGATCCAATCTGCATATGTATGTGGTCAGAGGAGTTGTCCTCGTGTTTGATCAATAATATGCTTTATTGACTTTAATTATAAATGATATAAACCAAGTGTTTATTGTATTAAATGTGCCTGCACTGCATCTGCAAGCTACCAGAGATTCATGTGAGTCCTGCTGCTATGCCACAAACAATCATGTGTACAACAACAATCACATGATTTGTAAATGTCGATAGAATCCATTAGCATCAAATAGACGCCAGTAATAGAAACATTCATTGCATAACTCTTGTTTCAAATGAATAAGATGTTACCTGATGTATAGTGAGTGAGGCCCATATTCTTATGGTATTGGTCCAAAATGAAAGAACATACAAGTTCTTATATCACAAGGCCCAAGTACATACAATTTGAATTTGTTGTCAAAACAAGTGTATGGAAATGCACAAATTTCTCAACGTAACGAAAAAAATAATCACAAGAATAGCAGAAATACTCGCTCTTCACTTTCAATCATCTGACAAGTTACAACACCATACGTTACTATATAAACAACACGGTTCCTAATCCAAATACATCAAAGCAAAACAAAAACCAACAAAACAAAACAAGTGAAGCTTACATCACCCGACAAAACACAAACAAATCAAAATGTCGGAGCAATCATTCAGCGCGGGACAAACCGAAGCCCACGCCGAGGCGGCGACAGAGCATGCGATGCAAGCAGCACAGAGCGCAGCTCATGCAGCCAATGAGCAGCTTTCAAATGCCACCCAATCTGATGACTCCGGCCAGGCCCAGCTATCCCGGGAAGAAAACGCTAGCTTCCTCCAACAGGTCTCTAACTCTTTCATATTGAACATAACTGTTTCAAGTGGTTTTGAATTATGTAATAATGATTGAATTGAAATTGTGAGCAGACTGGAGAGAAGATGGTGAACATGGCACAGGGAGCTGTTGATGGTGTAAAGAACACACTTGGAATGGGAGACAACACCAGCAACAACCCAGCCAACACCCCAAGCAACCCCAGCAACTAGTCAACTCAACCCAAATGTCATGCTACTAATAATGGATTATATATACATATTTATATAGGTTTTTGTTATGGTTTTGGCTACATCAGGGTCACAGAATGTGGAACCTGGTTGCTTTGATTTGAGTTGCAGCCAACTCAAGCACTTGTGATAAAGCCTAATTTTTGTTTTTTATGGAATAGTTTGTAATAAGCTTATTTTTTTTTTATATATATAATAATAAAATTTAATTGTTTGTCATCTTAACTTGTTTGTTTATTTTGTAATACCATTAGTTTCTTTTGAATTCTCATGATCTATTTATAAGCTACAGTAATCATCTGTAAAATAAGAAGCTGTGTATGGATGACAACGTGTTGGACTGGATCTTGGATTGGGCTGTTATGTCGAAAACTATGGGCTAAAAGCCCAGTAATAAATAGAGTTAAAGACAGAACATATGTAATGCTATAGCTAGAGTCTATTGATGATAGATATTGAGATAGGCTTTAGGATACGTATACAAGTTATAACCATACGCGTGTGAAACATGTTTTGTGCATATATTGTCGTCGAATTCAATTAAAAGGACTCTCCTAACACGACCACTAATTTTGGGTGTTTGGAAGCCATATTAAAAAATAAAAAATATTAGAATTAAAAAACAAATTATTCAATAAAATTAAATAAAAATTAAATTTAACAGCTGGATTTGAATTAAAAAAATAAATCTGAAAATTTATATAATAAAAAATAGTATTTTTTTATTCTTCTGGCATGGAAATTAACATTCATGGTTAAAATTATATTAATAGCAAAAATCTATATTATTTTTTTATTATTAAATATTAATGTGTTAAAATTGATATAGTTTATTTACCATAAACTTCATCTTTATTATTGGTCCATCATTAAATTAACTTTAACTCAAATGTAAACGTAAATACCAAGATTACATTTATTCACTTTAATAAGGAAGCGCGAAAAAAAAAAAAAATGTAAATGAAGGGTAATTTGGAGAAATTACAAAATTGGAATAAAACGCCAAGCCCAAAAACAAAAATAACATGAGAATCCGCTCTCTTCGAACTTTCCCTTTTGTCGAGACAATGGCGGAGAATCAGAGAACAATTGTTTGATTGGGTAACATGAGGGGGTCGATATGGGCTGCCGACCACGACGCCACCACCGCCCCGTCAACCTCCTCCCGCCCCCCTCCGCCTCTCTCTCCCTCCCACTCCGATCGCAGGTTTTTTCTCATTTCCAACTTTTATCGATTTCTTCGCAATTGTTTATAAACTAGTGTTTTGGAGCTAGGAATTCGCTAGGGTGTAGCTGTTGACTGTGGTGTTTTGTTTAATTCTATATTATTATTATTATTATTATTATTATTATTATTATTCTTTCTACAGTTCGATTGATTGTTTGTTTGTTGCCTGCTAAGTGCTAATGTGATTTTTTTTTTTTTTTTTTTTTTTTTTTTTTTTTTTTTTTTAACATTTGACAGTCGTAGCAATGTGTTTAGACTATTGGTGGGGAGAGAGGTTTCTCCTCGGAGGAGTCGTTCGTCTAACATACTATGGGGGGAGGATTCCTCAAAACACCGTGATCATCCGTATGGAATGAGATTTGAAGCAGAGCGAGATCCTAGGAGAGGTCTCATTTCATGGTAAATGCTGCTTTTGGTATGTTAAATTTGTGGTGCTTTGAATTGAATGCTTGTGAACTTTTGAATTTCTATAGGCTGGAGGCGGAGTCACTGAGGCATTTATCAGCCAAATATTGTCGTTTGCTGCCTGCTCCAAGGTCTACTATTGCAGCTGCATTCAGTTCTGATGGCAAGACGCTTGCTTCCACTCAGTGAGTTCTGTTGCCTTTTGTCTTACTACTATGTGGGATGATGACGATGATTAGGGGTTGTGATATCATTATGTTCAATATGCTGTTTATGCAGTGGGGACCACACAGTTAAGCTTATTGATGGTGAAACTGGGAGTTGCGAGAAGGTTTTGCGAGGGCACAGAAGGACACCTTGGGTGGTTAGTCTGTCGTTCCATTATTAACATTTCTTTATTTCTTTATACTTTCAAATTGATTTGAATTGAAGAACACCCCATGCTTGCATTTATAGTTCAAATACATGTTTGTGAGCTTGAATGTAGCTTTATCTGTTAAGTAGTAATTTGTGGTTGGGAAACTATGTGGACTTGTAGTCCACCTGCCTGTTATTTATTAGTTTCCTTTCTCTTGTAACCTTGTACTGTACATGTTGTTTATCTTTGCATATATCATTCAGTATCTTGCTTGTATTGAATTTTAGATTAGATGCACGTAGGCACGTGTTTATTTGAAATGTACGATATTAATGAAGCTTAACATTTCTGACTTCCATGCTTGTGCAATTCTTGCAGGTTAGGTTCCATCCACTGAATCCTAAAGTTCTTGCAAGTGGAAGTTTGGATCATGAGGTTCGATTGTGGGATGCAAGTACTGCAGAGTGCATAGGATCTCGTGATTTTTGTAATTCTATATACTTTTCTTTAGTGAAATTCTTATCAAGATGAGTGTAATTTATATTAGGATATAATTTCTCCATTTCTCCTTCCTATCTAGATCGTCCAATTGCTTCGATTGCTTTTCATGCACATGGCGATCTTCTTGCTGTAGCATCGGGTCACAAGGTAATGATTTGTTTTCAAAATTTTACTGAATATTTCTTCATGTTAAACTCTTTGATGGTCTTCTTTTGAACTTTTATGTTAGCTATATATGTGGCACTATAACAGAAATGGGGAGACATCTTCACCAAAAATTGTACTAAGGACACGCCGTTCTCTACGCGCTGTGCATTTTCATCCTCATGGAGCTCCATTTCTACTAACAGCGGAGGTCTATTGCTGGTCATATTTCTATTTGATTTTATCTTGCCTTTTGTGGATCTTTAGTTTTTCTTCTTTGCAGGTGAATGACCTTGACTTGTCAGATTCTGCTATGACAATAGCAACCTGTCCAGGCTATACGCACTACCCACCACCTTCTGTATATATGGCTGATACTCAATCTAGTGATCATCCTATCACATCTGAGGAATCAACTCTAGTGAATTTACCTTTCTCAGTATGGCCTTCGCTTGCACGAGATGAGGAGAGATCGGCATTGCAGCATTCCAATATGGATGGACCTGGAAGTCGAGTGCAGCAGGGAGTGGATTCTTCTGCTTCAGTTCGGCTTTTGACATTTTCAACTCCATCAGGGCAGTATGAACTTCTGTTGTCTCCAGTTGAACCTACCAACTCATCTTCACAACAACCCGTGGAAGAGAGGACGGAATCTATTGCAAGAGAAATAGATAGCACAAATGATACAGATAACATTGGAACTTTGGAAAATCAGAATGTAGAAAGAAGCAATCTTTCTTTTCGTTTGGGAGATCCAACCTGTTGGGAGCTTCCTTTCTTGCAAGGCTGGTTGGTTGGCCAAAGCCAAGCTCAACACATGACTGGATTGCCTGATGTTTCTGCTTCTGAAAATGCTGCGACATTGGTTGGACTAGGAACTGCAGTAACCTCTTCAATCATGCCTACCGTTCTCAATCAATCAAGGGTCAGCAGAAGATCCAGTTCAGGGGAAAGATCTTCACAACCCCTTGTGATATCGACTACTGGATCTAGTGAAGGGAGTGCTTTTATTAACATTCCACGTAATGAGAGTGGTAGTGATCCTGTGAGAAGGTTCCAATCAGAATTTGCCACATCTCTGGCAGCTACAGCTGCAGCTGAATTACCTTGCACTGTCAAGCTAAGGATCTGGCCGCATGATATAGATGATCCATGCACACCTCTAGAAGGAGATAATTGTTGCTTTAGCATACCACATGCTGTCCTTTGCAGGTATAACCTTCTTACTTTGTTACATTTATTGAAGAATACTTTTTCATCTTGACTTGAAATTGCAATATCTTTATAGGTCAAAGCAGGACTACTTTGACATTGTAGCCATTTATTTATATTATGTCATAATGTAGTATCAAAAGCTGCGTCTGAAGGAATACTTGTTAGAAAATGTTTGCAGTGAAATGGGTGCCCATTTTTCACCATGTGGAAGATTTTTAGCAGCATGTGTTGCCTGTGTGCTGCCTCAACTGGAAGCCGATCCTGGACTACAAAGTCAACTTCACCATGATGCCTCAGTGGCTGGAACATCCCCAACAAGACACCCAGTTTCAGCTCAACAAATTATTTATGAGCTCCGGATCTATTCTCTTGAAGAAGCAACGTAGACACAATACTTCTATTCTGTTGAATTTAGCATTTGTGCCAAATGGTGCCTTCTGTAGTGCAATATATTTTTCTCTGATAAGATATATTTTTTCATCTAGATTTGGGTTGGTACTTGCATCTCGGGCAATAAGGGCTGCTCATTGTTTAACTTCAATTCAGGTTAGTGTATTTCTTACATTATATTATGAGCTTATTTTTACTTTGGCTTTAGATTTTCTTTCGCTTGAGATAGATTATGCTGTATTAAGTGAAACTATTATTGATTTTTTTCTTCACTATGGAAGGTGCAAGGATTGAATTATTTTATTTTATTCGACAAACTCAAATCCTTTTAACTTTGCTTCAAGAAAATGCCAATGGTACTCCATGTAGTTGGGAGGTATTGCTTATTAGGAAGAGATTTGGGGATAATATAGTGTAGTAACATGAGGCTTATTGATATGTCCTTGTATCAAAGAAGAAAAGAAAAGGCCACTTTAGTTTGAAATAATTGTAGTTAAGCAGTACTTGTACCGGCAGTCCTTGATATCGTCCTTTGGGCATGATTCTTTTGAGTTTATCCCCTGGTTATATTATCCGTCACTGCTATAGGTATGAATCATATTTTCCTTGATGACCATCAGAATCAAACTCATATGAACATGCTTACTTTTTAATACAATGAGAGTAAATGTTCTGAAGTAGTAAGTTCATGGTGCTAGTTGTAACTCATATAATTGAATTATATTACTAAAGTAGAGATATAGCTGGAAGAATGGTGAGGGAGCATGTTAGCTTTCAAACCTGATGTATCAGAAGTTAGTCTGAGCTAGTTATGCCCCTCTGTAACTATGGCTAACTTGAAAACTCATGTGCGTTTATTTTATACGAGGAAATAATTTTTTCATAAGATTCATGGGTTGGTTGGCCTAAATGATGACAGGAGGATTGGTATAAAGAGACTCCAGCTTAATTTGATGAACAATATTTTGGTCCACATACATAGTTGTGGAAAGTATATGAAGTTATTAGATGGTTACTTTTTGGCCTTTTATGGTTAAGTTAGACGTCAATGATACTAATCCTGACTGCTGTTTTGGTCCATGTTTTCAGTTCTCGCCCACCTCAGAGCACTTACTACTTGCGTATGGCCGTCGCCATATTTCACTTCTTAAAAGTGTTATCATTGATGGAGAGACAACAATACCTATGTACACAATTCTGGAGGTATGACCAGTTTGCTCTTGACCCTTTACTTGGAAACTTTTCTCCTGTGTTTCTAATTTGTGTACCCAAGGAGCTATTAAGATTAATAATTGTTTTCAAGAATTTCAATCAACGCATTTGACATATGTAGTTCCTTTGCTTTTTCTGTATTTTGATTCATTAACATTTGCAATGTAGTGGTCTAGGTTGGTGGTAGTATATAATGGAAACAAATGTGCAAATAACATTGTCTTAACCATATGCTGTGTAATTTTTTCTTTATATTTTTGAATTCTGGCATGATTAACCTTATAGTCCGGAAGATTTTATAATAAATATTAACTAGGCCTTGTTTATAGCTGCTGCCCTAGCCTGTAACTGCAGGGAAATAGATACATGTTTTGCTACTGTTCCTCATTGTCTTGTAAAATAATTTGTTGGTGGATGGATCTGTTTTGTGTGGAATGTTCTTTATAAATTTATCAATGTTAATAAAAGTTGCTTTTGGCTCTCAGGTCTACAGGGTCTCTGATATGGAACTCGTGCAAGTTCTTCCTAGTGCAGAGGATGAGGTCAATGTAGCTTGCTTTCATCCTTCAATTGGAGGTGGCCTTGTTTATGGAACCAAGGTAATATCGGACAGAAATTTTTGCTTCTGGGATTCTACAGCATCACATCTTCATATTTAACCATTGGGCTGATGTGAAATGCAGGAAGGAAAGCTTAGAATTTTACAATATGACAGTTCTCATGGCATAGATCAAGCGACACCTTGTCTTATTGATGGGAACATGATCGAGGTAGTTGTAGGCACAAGATAATGATACATGATCAAGTTACATTCCGTTTTGAAATTAACCATTCCATTAATGACATTCTGCATTACCTTTTCTTTCACTGTGGTCAAATCTATGATTTGGAATTTCTATGGTTCTCATTTGCCTCTGCTATTTTATATCCTATTGCAGGTCCCTTCATATGCTCTAGAATGTTAATAAACAAGGTTCGTTTCCTCGTTGAATTTATTTGCTGACAGTTATTCTTTATTTAATATGGAAGTTATTTAAATATATGTTTAATCAAGATTGAGATTGAAGATCTTAATAGTAGCCTTTATGCGAATCTACAATTTACTTTCTCCCATACATGTTAGTGTATCTGTGGCCGAGACTTCTAGTTGATTGTGTCGATATGCTTCAGGTTGGACGAGGTTTTCATCGTTTGGTAGGATGGCTGAAGACATTATTAATTTTAAGCTTCCCTAAAGTTGTACAAGACATGGGTTTGTCAGGGACGGTGGCGGAAGACATTCTCAGTGTTCAGCCCTCCCTAAAGCAGTACATTTGGAACCACACTCGTATTCTTCTCATAGTCCTGAATAATCATTTTGTATTTCTGATTTGTTTTTTCTACACGCGTCACAGTATAGGACATTGTTCTGACGTAGATATAGATAAGTACCTAGTCACATATCAAAGAAGTCATTTTCATTGCTTATTATTATCTACACAGTAATTTCTTAGTGCACTCTAAAGCAATACCTTGGTGTAGAGAACTGAAGAATACAACTTTTCGTTTCTTATCTTGTGAATTAATGAGAGTATAATCATATGTTTCCTGAAACAATGTGCCAACACTTTATAATGTTAATGCTTTATGAATACTATTGAGCTTTGATTTTGGAGCATTGGATTTGACCATGAATAAATGCACTCATGAGAGTCTGAATGGAGATGATTGAATACATTACAGCTCTACACATGACATAACCCTTAGAAGATCTGAGTTTTGATTGCTGATGAATACAAACCAATGACTATTTACTGTTTATCTATGTACACTTCTGAACAGACGCAGATGATAGAACTGTATGAGAGTCCGATGGTACAGTAGTATTATTGATTTCAAGTGAGGTAAGACCCGCAGGCAAGAAGAGTAACCGGTGAGTGTTCAAACTTTGATTATCACAAGAAATGCAGATTTATCACAAGAAATGCAGATTCTGTGCGAGTGGTATAGTACATTGTAGATGGCAATTAGCTTTAATTTTCCAGGTTGAAATAGAACTAGATAGCAATGCTGGAAAAGAAAACTATGAATTGGTTTATTGAAAGGTCATTAATTAACAACTTAATGACACAGCTGAAAATAACAAAGCTCCTATAAAGAAGAAACTGAAATAGAATGTGCAACTGCTGGGAATTCACTAAAGACTATTACATTCTCAACTACCTTTGCATAGAATCTCTCATGGTTTGGTTTGCTTATGAGCTTTTGTGGGACTTTACAGCTAAATGTAACTTTGAGGAGCAACTCTTCTTGTCAGCAATAAGAGGTGGTCTTTTCTTGCAGTTCATGATTTTGAGAGACTGTCTCAGTATATCTATATCTCTTTCCCTTCTGTATACATCTTGTTCTGTTGAACTCAATTTTGCTTTTAGAGCTTTAATGGTTTCTTCCTTGTCTTTCACTTCCATTCTCAGCTCTTGGATCATCTCTTCCTCTTCAGCTCTCCAGTACATCAAGTCCCCTGTAAGTCATTCATTTCAATATCATTAGCATATGCCTTTAGAACTCAAATAAGATACTTAGAAGATGAAGAGATAGATATAGATATAGATAGACAGACCATTGCGAGTTCTGTGAATGAGATCATCAAGCTCAGTCTTGATAGCAAGATAGAGATGTTTCCATTTCTCAACAGCTTCATCTCTTCTAGCTCTCTCTTCTCTCATTTGCTCAACAAGGAAATTTGTTCCCAGAACCTCCCAATCTTTAACATGACACCTCTTCTTCTGATAACCACCACTACCACTGCTACCATTTTCATCACCATCATCTTTATCTCCATCTTCCATCATTCTAATCTTCTCCTCCTTCTCTTCCAGATTCTTCCTCAACCTCTTTACCTCCTCTCTCAGCTTCTTCCTCTCCTGGTTCCACTCTGTTTCTCTCAATGCAAACACCATCACTTCTCTCTCATAAGCCCACCTCTCCTTCTCTCTCTCACTTATCTCATCCTTCAGTAGCCTTATCTTCTCTGTCAAACCTCTCACATGAATCTCTCTCTTCTCAAAACTTGTCTTCTTCCTCTTCTTGCTGTGAAAACCACCCATTATTAGAA
This sequence comes from Cardiospermum halicacabum, assembly GCA_031304145.1. Lineage (NCBI taxonomy): Eukaryota > Viridiplantae > Streptophyta > Magnoliopsida > Sapindales > Sapindaceae > Cardiospermum > Cardiospermum halicacabum. The sequence goes on along the minus strand of CM062390.1, from coordinate 29,868,328 downwards.
CAGCAAAAGCCTCTGCTAATAAGCCTTCACTGTGACAATGGGGTCTCTGGTTAGATTGGAATTTTATAGATGTGAATGACTTAAATTCTCTTGCAGTTTGCAGAGGCTCTCTTCCATTCTTTTCCCCCAACCAAATGGGGATTTAGAATTGATATAGAATAATAGAACTGACCTTATTATTAAATACTAGTACATACACAATGTGACTTATTTTAGGCCAGCTCTGGATCGTTGCCTTAATTATTGTGAATGTGTCAAAGATTCCCGTGAAGAGCTCTCTCTCTCCTTCTGTCTGTGACTCTCAATGATTTTACATAAAGATATAGACACACAAGACGTTTGTCTATGTATAGATAACAAATGGGTCCATTCCATTTGTTTTTTCTTCTTTTCTTCTATCTCAAAACAATATCATTTATGTTTCTGATGAGAAAAAATAAATGATACAATCTATTACCTAATGTGTCAACAACTGTATTAAGATTTTAATAACATAATTAAGGAAGGTAGTATGTCTGCATCCAGTACTACATTTGTACAAAAATATCTATTGAATATAGTGGTGGGAGCTGAATCTATTTATTGGTCAGATCTAAGTGAAAATTTAATTAAATTACTTGTATTAGCATGAACCCTTTTAGACCCCTTAAAAGAGGAAAATGATTGATTCACATGCAACATATACTGTTGAGAGAAACCTGGATTTCTCAAACCACATTACAATAATTCATAACATATACATACACTGTGTTTGATTCTTCTTTCTGAATGGACCTACCTTAATTGATGTTGGAAATCTTCAAAGGAATTGTGTATTGCATGTAATGTCTCTCAATTAATGTATGTTCACTTGAAACACTCTTTGGATTAGATGGCACTCATGTCAGGTCCACCGCCTTACCTTCAGTTCTCATAAAATATTGTCTTCATCGTAACTTCTCTTTTCAATGAGTCCACACACTATCTTACTCTTTTCTTTAAGTCTTCTAATAATTTATATTTATATAGTAAAAAAGCAAAACAAATATGGAAAACAACATTCCATTCCATTCTCTATTCTGTATATAGTTGGATATGATTGGATACTGTTTAGCCCCTATACATAGATAAATTCCAAAGCATATTCATCTTTGGATACTGTTCTTGCTGTCTTGTATTGTATTGTATTGTATATCAGCTGGAGTACTGGGAGGTGGATTACTGGTTTTAAGAAGCCGACAATTCTTCCATGCACAGGTATTTATTGTGCCTTACCTATCGGTATTATTACATTTGTACATATTCATTTATGTTTTACTTCTTTGGATTCCATTTACTTGAAAATGACCTCTATACCACCTTATTAGTTAGAGATGAGGTTGTGTTGTATTGTAGTACAATCGTGTGATGTTTCTTTGTAATGTTGTTTCTTTCAACCTCCTAATTAATACTTTTCTTAATAATAGATGGGATTTTCATATATTGAATGGAGAGGAGGATTTGTAGATTGATGCTAGTTTTGAGGTTGAGGTTGCTGACATTAAAAGAAATACTATTTGTGTATCTTCTGTAGAATCTTCAAGTTGAATGGTCAATTTATCTGTTGCCAACAATTGACATCATTAATGATACTCTTCATATCACAGTTTCCTTTCTCAGATGATGAAATGTTTATACTACCTATCTTTATCACTAAATTTTGCTACATGTACTTCTGAAAATTAATGTGCTCTATGTTATGTATTTCATTTTCATACATTACATATTTTGGGCCGAAGAGGTCTTGCATTTGGGGCCCAAGTTCTAAAATTTGGGCCTGTTGTTCTGTTCTGTCTTATTTTACAAAAAGCCTCAAATTAATACTACAATATAATATACTGAAGAATTTGGACCAATGTAGTCAAAAGCTATTTCGTGGCTGCCAAGCAAAGCCAACTATTTCTTCCGCCATTTCTCATGTCCAAAACCAAATCGACAGCTGATCTCTTCGTTTCTCACAGTCACAGGTAAGCTAATTACTCAACTGTCTTCATCATTTCTTTTACTTCGAGATTTTTTGAAATCTAACATCGAATCCGATTAGGTCGAATTTCAATGGCAAAGCACCATTCCGATCTGATCATGTGCCGGAAGCAGCCGGGAATCGCGATTGGTAGAGTTTGCGAGAAACATGATGGTAATTGCGTGATATGTGACTCTCTTGTGCGTCCTTGTACGCTTGTAAGAGTTTGTGATGAATGCGATTATGGATGTTTACAGGGCCGGTGCGTCGTTTGCGGTGGAGTTGGAATCTCTGATGCTTATTACTGCAAGGAGTGTACTCAATTGGAGAAAGACCGTGATGGTTGCCCTAAGATCATCAACATAGGAACCGCCAAAACAGATTTGTTTTATGAACGCAAGAAATACGGTTTTAAGAGACGGTGATTCTTCGCTTTTCCATTTGCGTTCTGGTGTGTATTATTTTATTATTATCAAAATAAACAAATATTTAACAAAATGAATAAATGAAATTAGATGGCTCTACTCTCGCAAATCCAACGGTTCGGATTATATGTTTTCTGAGAGTTTAATCTTGACGGTTAGTTTAAGTAGTGCTTGTTGAGTTAGTGTGGATCGTGATGCAGGTGAACAGAAGGACAAGAGGACGTGATAAAAAAGCGCGGGAACAACTCAACTGTCAGACAAGAAATTTTATTATTAGAACGAAAATGATATTAGTATTATTTTTGTATTTTATTTAATAAAAAATACATTGAGTTGTTCTGGATCATGTTTATATTTATAAATGGAAAAAAATATTATATTTAAATATAAATTTTTTATTTTTATTTTTTTCATATATAAAATTATTATTATTATTATTATTATGATATATTTATTTATTTATTTATTTTTCTTGCTTAATTGAATGGAATTGAGAAAAAAATAATTTATAAAAATTAAAGTAAAAAATCTCCTAAAAAATGTTCTAACATTTAACTTTATTAAAAAATATTAAAATTATCATTAAAAATAATTATAGTATTAAAATTTTATCATTTTTTATTTCATATAATAATTATATTATTTTCAGAATTAAAAAAAAATAGTACAGAAAATTTGTACAAAAATTAGCATGTCTAAATAATGTGATACATATGGTGGTAGCTATAAATATACAAAGATCTAAAGTAAGATTATGGCAAATGAAGAGAAACAGTTAAGTTAATAATTAAAGGAGCAAAATGAAGACCAAAATTAAAGCTCAGGTGCTCCTGCAATATGGGAGAGAGAATGAGGTCAATTACGTAAAAAGATCTTGTGAGATTGAATGTTCGCGACCTTGAACACCAACAACGGACGCAGAGAAGAGAGAGATCAAATTCCAAAAATAAAAAAATAAAAAAATCAAACCAATAAGGTGGAGAAATTAGCTACAGAGAAGAGATTTCTGTTTTTTTTTTTCGATTCTTTTCTCTGTTGGAAGCTCCCGCCATTGACTTTTTTTACCTCTGCAATACCGACATTTTGTTTTCCAATGTATCGGATTTTGTAAAAACATTTTCAAGAAATACGTGTGCGCACATTGATACATTGTGATTGAAAAGAGAGAGATATGTAATCGGTTTGCACTATTCGTCGGCTTCTTGATGTTTGAAGATCGTTATGTGTCCCAATCATTTCTTGGATTTCGAGATTCTGTTTTCATGGTTTCTGTTCATGCATCCGTGGTGCTATTAGGCGCCGGAATCTAGGGTTTAGGTTTGTCGGAATTGGATCTTGTTGATTTTCCAGCGTTATGGTAAGCGGTCTAATCTCTGTTTTCGTTTCTTGCTTTTCAAGTAATCGTTCAAATTTGTCGAATTTGATCGGTGTTTTGTAGACAATGTTTTACATTTACTTGCTGTTCATACGTTGTGTTATTAAATGCATATTTTATAATCCGTGTAGTTTATTGTGAATGTGATTTTATGAATTCGCAAGTTGATAGATATTGCGTCTCTTGGATCTTTCTGTCTATACGTGATAACTTATTATTTACATTACTGCTATATTGCTGGTTTTGGAGAGCTAAACATGCGATTAAATCTTTTATCGGTTTTGCTATTATGGAAATGTATCTGATTTGTCCGGAAGAAATAGAAGTATTTTTGGTTTATGATATTTAAATGATTCAGAGCATTTTGTTTGTTAACTTTGCTGTAGTTAGAAAAGTATTAAGGAATGATACTATGTTTTATGCTGATGAATTTTAACCACATTTTCTACACAGGCTGCTTCTTCCAGTTATGCAGTCGGATCTCTTGTGTGGACGGAGGATCCCGAAGAAGCTTGGTTAGAGGGGGTGGTTGAACAAGTGAACGGTCAAGAAATCAAAATCAAGTGCAATTCTGGGAAAGTGGTAAGTGTTGCTTCTAAGTAATATGTGTAAAGGTTTATTATGCTAAAATTGAGGAATCGCTTCTGGTATTAGATATTGTTTACATCCCCTATCCTGTTGTTAATTCTAAAATTTTATTTGTTATTGTATTCATATATTAGGCTTATACTTATATTATGCTATTACTAAATGGTTGTGGAGTGACGGCAATTAGGGCTGATATTTATCTATAGGTCAATGGTTAGGAGAATTAGCTTATGATATATTTTGAAATTATAGGTGCTATATGATGTGAAATAAAATATTTAAAATAAAAAATAAAAATAAAAATTATGAGGCTATTACCAGAGGTGAAAGATTTGAGTTTGAGTTTGGGGTTTAAGGGGAATGTCAATTCCATCTTTAGATGATATTATATGAATTTTTGACATCGCGTATTTGATGCAAGGTTAGTTCTATTGAAAATTGAACAGAGGGGTTTAAAAAGGATGAAACATAGTAGATATTTGGTGCTTGATGAACCTCAATTCAATTTCACCAAGCAATTCCTTATAGAGTTCAGTAACGAAAGAGTTTTTCTTTAATAAAACATTCTTGGAAGGTGTGTAAAATAATGACTTTTGTCTTAGTATTACAAAAATTCCTTACGTATAAATCTTGAGAGTGAAAGAAAAAAGAACCAGAGGTTGGAGGATGTATAGAAATCAACCAAGGCGGTCAAATGCTCATTCACCTTGATGCATTCGAGTTTTCTATATAAATATTTGTTCTTCTGCTTACTAAAATAATATCTGAATATTGTTTAGATAAGACCCTGAAATGTTTATGGAAATCTAAACAAGTAAATGAGTAACACTGGTCAGTTAAATGCCAAATTATTGTGCATGAAAAGAATAATAGCTAGTGGTAATTAAATGCTTCCGCATGTAGTTGGTCAGTTCCTTGCTGAATTTTGTTTTTGACTATAATTGGCCTCAAATATTAGCCAAAGAATGAAGAAGAAAAGAGAACAATTCAAGTATTTATAGAAATTCTGTAATTTGCATTTTATTTACAGCATCATGTCAAGCAATTGGTCAATAATTTGATCCACAGGCAGGAAAATATGAAAATTTTGAATTGAAGCAGCGTTGTTGGTTTCTTTGATTGGACATGTATATACAAAAGTGTTTTTGTCACCATATTAACTTAAGTTGTGCAAGCAAATTAGTAATGGAGTACTTCATAATCTCTAACAAAGCTACAGAATCAATCTGCATAGGTACCATATCTAAGGCCTGATCCCCTCATTGTTTTAACTAATTGGTGCAGTGGGATTGCCTGAATAACTAAAATTAGGTGAACTAAATTCTCAAGTTTATTGATAATTCATGTAAGATAACAAATCTAGACCATTGAGCCTTTAAGTAATCTAACTCACTCTAAAATGAGAAGGAAAAAAATTACTCCGGTGATTTGAGCAAATTTGTTAACCTAAACTAATTTTGAGTTCTTAAATGCAATCTTCTTGATTTGAGTTACAGGTGGTTGCCAAAAGCTCTGGTGTCTATCCAAAAGATGCTGAATTTCCTTCTTCGGGTGTGGATGATATGACAAAATTGGCTTATCTTCATGAACCAGGGGTTTTGCTGAATTTAAAATGTCGATATGAGTCAGATGAAATTTATGTGAGTACTATTATTTGATTTTCCAAAATACTTATTGTCATTGCAAACGTCTTTTATATTTGTCTTTATGATTGTCTATGAAGCCAAACTCACTAATGGTGCATCCAGACTTATACAGGAAATATATTGATTGCTGTGAACCCTTTCAAAAGACTTCCTCAATTATATGGTAATGAGATAATGGCAAAATATAAAGGGGCAACTTTTGGTGAGTTGAGTCCTCATCCTTTTGCTGTTGCAGATTCTGCTTACAGGTAATTTATCTCAAGTCTTTATTTGTGTCATTGTCATTGCATTGTAAATTTCTAATGTGGCTTACGATTTTAGACATTTATAAATTCAGACTGATGATCAATGAGAGAATAAGTCAAGCAATTTTGGTGAGTGGAGAAAGTGGTGCTGGTAAAACCGAGAGTACAAAGATGCTAATGACTTATCTTGCCTATATGGGAGGAAGATCGGGAACTGAGGGCCGTTCTGTGGAGCAGAAAGTTCTAGAGGTAATATTATCGCGTTTCTTATGATACATGTTGCAATAATCATTTGTTTTTTAATCATGTTTTGGGCTTCTTTGTTGTACCTTAGTCCAACCCTGTTCTGGAAGCATTTGGAAATGCAAAAACTCTGAGAAACAACAACTCAAGGTATGAGAATGAATAATTCTGTAAATTTCACCACATTTTTCTCTTTCATTTTGTACATTCAATTGAGTGGTTATGTGCAGTCGTTTTGGTAAATTCGTGGAGCTTCAGTTTGATGGAGTGGGAAGGATTTCAGGGGCTGCAGTTAGAACTTATTTACTGGAACGTTCTCGGGTCTGTCAGGTGTCTGATCCTGAGAGAAATTATCATTGCTTTTATATGCTTTGTGCTGCACCAAAAGAGGTATTAATTGTGTATTGTTTATATGAACCAGTCTATTTTAAAACTTCTTGTGCTTAATTGTTGATTTTTTTCTTCAATGCTAATCATGAATTTGACTTCATCTGATTGGACTTATTCTTCTCTTTGTATATTGTGATGCGTTCATATTATGATGTAAAATCTTTCTTTTCTGCTTGGCATCAATGCATTATTTTTGTAAAAGTTTTCTTTAAGGTTATCGTTTCTTTTTTTTTGATAACATCTCAATGACCAGATACTACCCAGGGACCTTATGTTAGAGTTCCGATTATTTTAGAGAAGAAGTTAAGACCATTTGCTATAAACTTCTGTGGTGTATTACAAAATGTTTAAGACATTTATATATGTAATATTTTCTAGGATATGTAATGTAATGCAATATGAAGGTGGTAATATAAAACTTTCACAAACACACAAGTTTAATATCTATTTACATTTCTGGCTCATTAACTGACATGTATATTGCTGATTTGTTTTGAACATAATTTGGAACTAAGGTCTGTGGTTGTTGTTCCATGTGTTCCAAATTTCCTAGTGCTACAGATTCCTGTTGAGTTTTGAATTTCCTAGTGCTCATTAGTTAGTTGCACTGGATGTTAGTTTATAACCAAGTTCACTGAACAGTTTTACTGAGTATTGAATGATCAATATCCACATACTTTGTTATGCGCTCTGTGCTAATGAGGCACTTATGTAACCTGGAGTTCCTAGAATGGTTGTACGAAATTGCATATACATGTCCTTGTAAGCATTGAATGTTGTAGAACGTTGTGTCAGACTTGTTTGTTATCATCATGGGAACTTTGATGATAGTTCAGCATTTAGTTGCACTTGATGTTAGCTTGTGTCAAACAAGTTCACTGATCAGTTTCAATGAGTATTTTGAATGACCAATAACTACGGACTTTGTTATGGCCTGTCAGGATATTGAAAAGTACAAATTGGAAAATGCTAGATCATTTCATTATCTAAATCAATCCAATTGCTATGAACTGGATGGAGTTGATGAATCTAAAGAGTACGCTACTACAAGAAGAGCTATGGAAGTTGTTGGAATAAGCTCTGAAGAGCAGGTAATTTGGTTGATTGGATTTTTTAATCACATAAAGTTTCTTCTAATATTTTCCTTTCTTAGGATTCAATATTTCGTATTGTTGCTGCAATACTCCATTTGGGGAACATTGTGTTGGGCAAGGGTGAGGAAGCAGATTCTTCCAAACCAAAGGATGATAAGGCCCGGTTTCATCTCAAAACAGCAGCTGAACTTTTCATGTAGTTTATCCAGTCAATGTTTATACTTAATATTCTACACAATTATTTTCATATGTTAAGTTTTGAAGTCTTGACCTGGTACTCTTGTTCAGGTGTGATGAGAAGCTTCTTGAATCTTCCTTATGCAAACGTGTGATAGTAACTCGAGATGAAAGCATAACGAAATGGCTTGATCCAGATGCTGCTACTCTCAATAGAGATGCTTTGGCCAAAACTGTTTATTCAAAATTATTTGATTGGTTGGCTTACGAACTACTGACAGAGTTAAGTTATTATTGTATTATCTGGTCTGATATTATTAATGTTTTTAATACTCATTGCCCCAGGATTGTGAACAAAATCAATGACTCTATTGGTCAAGATCCTAATTCAAAGTTCATAATTGGGGTTCTGGATATTTATGGATTCGAGAGTTTCAAGACAAACAGGTGCTTAACCGGTACGCTTACGCTTTTGCTTCCATCATTTTAGAAAATAATTTCTTGTGGTGAACTGCATTAAATCCTTGTGCTCTCCTGATATGGGGATGCTAAAATCGAGGTAGGAGAAACTGTAGTGGTTGGGGTGCAATTATAAGGTGATCTGATGATTTTTTGTCTTAAGCTGTTTCTATTGATGATTTTCTGGATTGTCTTTCCCATTTTTATGAGCACACGCCTTTACACAAAATTTGAGGGTTGGCTGTGTGCATATTTGCGTGTCAGCTTGGTAGCTCATTGTCTATTGAACAGTGATGTAAGGCAAAATAGAAAATCTATAATGGGAAGTTTTGAATTTTAGAATCGAATTGGCCTGATCTGCTGTCTTTGAGTCAATTGGTCTACATGTTTACGTTCAACTATGTGTATTCATTCTTTTAATGTGAGTTTGGAATAAAATGCTCATTTTCAGTACGCCCTTGTTTACTGCTAAGATGTTAATTGACCTTTATGCAGTTTTGAACAATTTTGTATTAATTTGACGAATGAAAAGCTGCAGCAACACTTTAACCAGGTTTATCTTGGGAGATATGCTTATATTCTTCAGCAGATATTGGTTTTTATTTACTGTTTCAAATGAGGCATTTTTTCCTGTTTGTAGCATGTCTTTAAGATGGAGCAAGAAGAATATACAAAGGAAGAAATAGACTGGAGTTATGTTGAGTTCATTGATAATCAAGATGTTCTTGATCTTATTGAAAAGGTATGCCAAAGTTTTATGTGCCAATTGTTTTCAGTTATATGCATTCATCATCTTGCATTCCACTGCTAAACAAAAGAATTTGGTGATAACTATTGTTACTTTGGTTGTGCTACTTCAGTGTTTTGTTTTTTGCTTTTGCTTTTAGTTATTATTTATTTAAGTGTTGATAATCGAAAATTGTCAAATTCACCAAATGTAGTAAATTGCATAAGTTATTATTATTTAAATTCATTGTTTAATAAATGAGATGTTAAGCTGCACATTTTCTTCAAGAAACTGTCTTGAAAATAAGTAGTTTAATATTAATAGTATATACTCTTACATGTTTTTCAATGTAAAAGAAACTAAGAAATGACTATTTAATATCAAATTTTGGACATTGAGGACAGCCCCAAACTTGATTTTATGACTTGAGTTTTAACTGAAATACATTTGATACAAAAAAATAATTAGGGAAATAGTCTTCATGTGATATATGAATCTAATCTAGCTAAAACTTAAGAAATTAGAAATTGTTTTGTATGACTTGTCTCGCAATGCGTCAGTAGATGACATAAATGTGTTTCTGGGCCTCAAATTATGTTAGTCCAAGCATCAGATTTGGAGTTGTTGGACTTGCCATGTTGTTGGGTTTTAGTGTGATTGATCTCCTTTCACCAAAAAGCCCTAAGGCTATTTGGTAGGAACCCCACACACACTTATATGCCCTTCAACTTCTCTATTTCTTTTTAATGTGGTATTCTTATTCTTTATATTTCCAACAGTTTCTTGATCATTCATATGATGTCCTTTTCAGTTCATACTCTTACTGTTGATTCTGTAAAATGGTTATCCTGCATTGCTGTATAGAAAGTGCCATATATGATGATACAGTATTATGAGATTCATGCGTACCTATCTTTCTAATATATACTTTATAATTTCAGAAGCCTGGAGGTATAATTGCTCTTCTGGATGAAGCATGGTATGTACTGTCATTTAACTTTTCCACAAGTTGCTAAAGTCCAGTGACAATTTTCTGTTTGCTTGGTTCAACATGGAAAACTGAGGTCTTGACATGGTTTATGTTAATCAATCTAAGCATGTTTCCTCGATCAACATATGAGACATTCGCGGAGAAGCTTTACCAAACTTTCAAAGATCATAAGCGTTTTACTAAGCCAAAGCTGTCACGTTCTGACTTCACTGTTTGTCATTATGCTGGAGATGTAAGAACATTCATAGGTTTAACAATGTTCCAAATTTGTCAAATATGTAAATACAGAAATATAATGAAATAATGTTGACACTACTAATCCATAGCTACTTTAATTTCAGGTAACTTACCAGACTGAGCTCTTCCTTGACAAGAACAAAGACTATGTGGTTCCCGAGCATCAATCCCTTTTATGCAATTCAGGATGCCCCTTTATATCTGGATTATTCCCTCCTTTACCCGAAGAATCTTCCAAATCTTCTAAATTTTCTTCAATAGGAACTCGGTTCAAGGTTTGTATTCAGAACACTCAGAGTTAAATGCAAGTCACTTTGTTGTTCTTTAGTTTACTCATTGACATGCTTTAATTACAACTAATTTTATAGTGGCATACTATTTAAGTTCTTACATTTCTCCTCATGATGCTTTTCAATGCAGCAACAACTGCAGCAATTACTTGAAACTCTGAGTGCCACTGAGCCACACTACATACGTTGTGTTAAACCTAACAATGTTCTTAAGCCAGCTATCTTTGAGAACAACAATGTTCTGCAACAATTACGCTGTGGGGTAAGTTATGCCTGTTTGTTTAAGCTAATGTGCTGTTCTTTAATCAATATTCATATATTTGTAGGGTGTCTTGGAGGCAATTAGAATCAGTTGTGCTGGATTTCCCACCAGAAAGACATTTAATGAGTTTCTGAATCGCTTTACCATTCTGGCACCTGATGTCTTGGCTGGCAGGTTGCTTCTTTGAGTCTATTTTATCACATTAAAGTTTACTTTTTACGAGTTTTTTGGTACACTGTAAGTATTATGTATTTTGCTCTGAACAGTTTCCTTAACATTAGTTTACCGTCACTTGTCTCATGACAGTTCTGGTGAGGTTGATGCTTGCAAGAAGCTTTTGGCAAATGTGAACCTCAAAGGTTATCAGGTCTGATTTATCCAAACAGAATATATTAGTTGCACATTACGATTTCTAGGTGCATCAAAATGTTGAAAAAAAATAGACTCTTGATATCCTATAAAATTCACTTTTAGATTGCCCATTTGGACTTTGTGTTAGTGTATATTTAACACAGAAGTTTGAAGAATCCATATTTGTGCAGGTTGGGAAAACTAAAGTATTTCTGAGAGCAGGTCAGATGGCAGAACTAGATGCTCTTCGAACTCAGGTGTTAGGAAGATCAGCCACTGTCGTCCAGAGGAAAGTCCGTACATATTATTGTCGTAAGAGGTATATATCGTTGCAGTGCTCTGCCACACAAATACAATCGTTTATTAGAGGTAATTACATTATACATTTTGGTGAAATTTGGTTGGCTGGTGCTGGAAGGGGCACTGCAAATATATATTGTGAGAAATGAGGTTTTTTTATGGCTGACTAGGTGGTATCATTTCTGATTGTAGGACAAATTGCTTGCCATCAGTATGAGAAAATGAAAAGAGAAGCTGCATCTTTGGCAATTCAGAAATGTACACGGATGTTCATTGCAAGAGAAGCTTACATTACTTTGAGGTCTGCAGCCATTTCTTTCCAAACAGGGTTGCGTGGCATGGCTGCTCGTAAGGAACTTCTATTCAGGAAGCAGAGAAGAGCTGCCACTATTATCCAGGTAAGATGAAAGCTCTATTCATTGAAAGGAATGTGGCCTTTTTTTCCGTCCTTTTTCTTACAATTTTTTTTTTTTAAAATCTGAATGTTATTTATTTATTTTTCATTGATGGGACATTAATTTGTATTGCAGAGTCGATGTAGACGACATTTAGCCCGGAGATATTATTTGAAGTTGAAGAAGTCAGCAATTGTCACACAATGTGCTTGGAGAGCGAAACTTGCACGACGAGAATTACGGAAGCTTAAAATGGTAATTTGTTCTTTCCATCATTCATTCAGGTTGAATCTCCCATTTTCAATTAAATTCTAAGATTGGAATTACATAGGAAGAGAATATTGCCAATTTTCCACGTACATGAGTAAAATATGCTAAGAATTATAATTATTCAACAAAAGTTAATTCAATCTTTAAATACGTTTACTTGTTTTGGAATATATTTTCGTGTTTTTTGTTGTCAGCTATGGGTTCAATCCCTATGGGAGATGATGGACTGGTTTTGCTCCTAGTCAATGTCAAATTCTGTGAAATACACGGGTTCATGCAGAAGACTTTCAGAAAACAAAAAGAAATTTGGCTTCTTTTGATGTTAAAATTATCAAAAATAATTTTGTTTGAAATAGAAGCTTTGAAATGGTTGACATATATTTCTCTTGGCCTTAACTTTAACCTCTTCTTCCTTTGATTTGCATGGACTCCAATATTCGGACATGTAAAAAATGTTGTATGTAACATATCGTTCATTATATCCAGTATGAAATTTTCTTGGTGCATATTGCTCTCTGTAGGCTGCTAAGGAAACTGGTGCTCTCCAAGCTGCCAAAGAGAGGCTAGAACATGAAGTTGAAGAACTCACCTTGCTCTTGGAGCAGGAGAAACAAATGAGGGTTAGATTTTTTGCCTCGTTAAATCACACACACACATAATGTTCGCATCACATACATGTATCAGTGTGCCATAGTGTACTTCTCTTCTTTCTCATTTTTATGACAAAATAGTAGTATTTTATATTATTTTAGCTACCTCTAATTAGTTGTTATGTCTTTTTGTTTCATTTGGATCTTTCTTCAGTTTGTTATTTAGTGGGAATAGTAAAAAAGTATAAGAAGAAAGATGAATTATTTTGTGTGTTATATTTGATGCATTAGTTCCACAATGCACAAAAACATCTGGCTTAGATAAGTAAAGTAAGTAAATTAGCTATTTCTTATTGATTGCTTCTCATTCACAACTTATCAAATTCAGGTTGGCCATGAGAAAACCAAAACACAAGAAAATGCAAAATTGCAGTCAGCCTTGGATGAAATGCTGCAACAGCTCGAGGAGACTAAAGCTCTGCTTGTGAAGGAAAGTGAGGCTGCACAAGAAGCACGGCAACAACTCCATGAAACAAAAGAACTGCTTATAAAGGAGCGTGAGACTGCACAAGAAGCACAACAACAACTCCATGAAACAAAAGAACTGCTTATCAAGGAGCGTGAGACTGCACAAGAAGCACAACAACAACTCCATGAAACAAAAGAACTGCTTATTAAGGAGCATGAGACTGCACAAGAAGCACAACAACAGCTCCAGGAAACTAAAGAACTGCTTATCAAGGAGCGTGAGGCTGCAGAAGTAGCACAACAACGGCTCCAGGAAACTAAAGAACAGTTTATCAAGGAATGTGAGATGGCCAAGAGATCAGGTGAACAATATCCAGTCATTCAGGAGGTCCTAGCTGTTGAGAAGGCTCCTCCTGTTGAGAAGGCTAAGGCTCCTCCTGTTGAGAAGGCTAAGGCTCCTCCTGTTGTGAAGGCTCCTCCTGTTGAGCAGGCTCCTCCTGTTGAGAAGGCTCCTCCTGTTGAGCAGGCGCCTCCTGTTGAGAAGGCTCCTCCTGTTGAGGAGGCTCCTCCTGTTGAGAAGGCTCCTCCTGTTGAGGAGGCTCCTCCCGTTAAGAAGGCTCCTCCCGTTGTGGAGGCTCCTCCTGTTGAGAAGGCTCCTTCTGTTGTGGAGGCTCCTCCTGTTGAGAAGGCTCCTGCTGTTGAGGAGACACCTTCTGTTGAGGAGGCACCAGCTGCTGCCCTGAAGCTTCCTGCTGTTGAGGGGGTTCAATATGTTGAGAAGGCACCAACCGTTCAGGAGGTACCATATGTTCAAGAGGTTCCAGTTATTCAGAATATTTCTGGTATTGATGTGGACATTTCTAATAAGCTTGCGAGTGAAAATCAACAGCTGAAGGTGAGTTCCAAGAAAAAGCTTCTGAAAATTATAACTATATAATACTATCTACCAGAATATTTTTTTATGGATGTGTTTAATGGGATTCTGGCTGGTGTGACGATTCCTAGGCTTTGGTAAATTCACTAGAAAAGAAAATTGATGAAACGGAGAGGAAATTTGTAGAAACAAACAAACTCAGTGAAGAGCGGCTGAAGCAGGCGACGGATGCAGAGTCAAAAATAATTGAGTTAAAGACTTCAATGCAAAGGTGAATGCTTTTGGTTTTTTTTTTTTTTTTTTTTCCACTTAAATGTGACTATTTATTCCTTAGATGATGGCATTGACATTTCCTACAATTCTCTTATCAGACTTGAGGAAAAGCTTTCTGACATGGAAACTGAGGACCAAATTATGCGACATAAATTAAATTCAACTTCTAGAAAAATGTCAGAAAATCCATCAATGAAAGGATTACCGGTACTGCATCAGTTCACTCCTGCCTTTTCTTCTAGTTTTCATTTCCTTTTTCTTTTTTCTACTTTGTGGTTTTAAACTTTTAAGATAATTGCTGATCCCTGACCGTTCGATTTGGCAGCCTCTGGAAAATGGACATCATGTGAGTGAAGAACTGTGTCACTTTTAATTGTATATAATCATTTTGAAATGTCATTAATAAGAGGGAGTCTGTTATAGTCTGTTATACAGGAACCTCAACCTCAACCTCAACCTCAACGTAATGTTTCTGTAAAGATGTCTGGTTCAAGGAAATTTGGTATATCTGATAGTCTATTGAGAAGATCATCTCATATTGAACGACAACAAGTATGTGTTTAGAGAAAAAATGTAGCTAAATTTCTGTCAATTTTGACATTTTCTTCTCTGGAACTTGCTAATTTAGCGCATCATTTGTGGTACAGGAGCATATAGATGCTTTGGTTCATTGTGTCTCGCTGAAGGTTGGATTCAGCCAGGAGAAACCAGTAGCAGCATTTACCATTTACAAATGTCTCCTGTATTGGAGATCATTTGAAGTTGAAAAGACTAATGTATTTGATCGACTCATTCAAGTGATTGGTTCTGCTATAGAGGTGATTGACATTTATTGCTGGCTTATTTTTCCCTTTACAGTAATTAAAAATTTTAATATATATATATATATATATATATATATAGATAGATAGATAGATAGATAGATAGATAGATAGATAGATAGATAGATAGATAGAGAGAGAGAGATTTCCAGGTATATTATGGAAGCTTTTGATCTGTCTGACATCATAGTACTCCTGATATTTCTGTTTAACTGTATATATAAAACATTTTTCTGCCACTTCTCTGCTTATAGCTTCCCTTTTCACGATAAGTTATGAGGAATTGAAGTTTAAAACAGTGTTCTATTGGAAATGATTTATGGAAAAAGTCGTAAGCTGGTTAGCAAGCAGATTTTGCTTTCCTGTAGATGGTTTAGAGAGACTAGTTAAATATTTTAATTGTTGTGTAGTTATACATCTACCTCAACACTGGATACAAATTCTCATGGTTCCGGATCCCTTAAAAGTATCTGTTACTCAGGAAGCAATGGGAATTTTCTTAAACGTATCATGCTAAGTGCATAGATCCATGTTCATACATGCACTAAAAGAAACAATAAAAAAAAGAATGAAGAAGAGTAAAATAATTTAAAGAGGGAAGAAATTCTTGTTGATTCAGACAAAGATGTCTAACACGCAATATATATATTGCAGGACCAGGAGGACCACAGTCATATGGCTTATTGGCTGTCAAATACGTCCACACTGTTGTTCTTGCTTCAACGCAGTTTAAAGGCTGCACAAAAGCCTCCTCAACCAACATCATTCTTTGGGAGGATGGCCCAAGTATGATCCTCTCCATCTGTACATCTAGTCATTGACATTTTCTGCTAACCACTGTGTGCATGGAATTGGTTGCATTTAATGCTTTTTTTCAGACCAAATTTGTCATTAAACTATATATAATATTCCTTAGGGTTTCCGTTCGTCCCCTTCTTCATCCAATCTTCAAGTTGAGGTAGTGCGCCAGGTTGAGGCCAAATATCCAGCTTTGCTTTTCAAGCAGCAGCTTACAGCATATGTGGAAACATTTTATGGAATAATTCGAGACAATTTTAAGAAGGATTTATCTCCATTCCTTACTTCCTGTATCCAGGTAAAGCAATCCTGTGTTTCTGGGCTCCACATTATTGCATCTTTATAATTGTCTCTCATTTGATTTCCTGTATCCAGGTTAAGTGGTTTCTTTCTCTCTATCATATGATGTATTATATCAGTCATTGGTTGCTGATCTTGGTGGTGTTTGGGGTTACTTCTAATTGAGAAATAATCATGAGTAAAATGACTATTATGTTTTCCATTACTTGTTTACAAACTTAAAAACAATTCATGGATGGAAATGTGAGATGGAAGTAAGGATAAGTAGTAATTTTATCCCTATTATGATTCTACGATGCATTGTAAACAAATTAAAAGGGAATTGATGGGCTAAGTTACAACTACACTGCTGGCTTGATCGTCTGTATCTTTGCTATTTTGTTAACCCTTTTCGCTGTTGGTTCTTCATATTCTGGACATGTAATATTGTTCGTGGTGCATTTAATTTTTTTATAAGAAAGTTTAGTTGTGAATTGATGATCCCAATTTGGCTGGCCGGCTGCTGGATTGGCATAGTTTCATAGATTTGTCTGTCTTGCGATATGTGTGTACTTTTCTGGATATGAAGAGATGATTATATCATTATTTGTTTGAGATTGTTCCTCGACATGTTGTCATTTCAGTGCGTTTCTTCTAGAATGAAATTGGTTAACTCCATTAGTGTTATCTTATTGATCAGGAGCAAAGGATGCCGTCCAGTCCATCATCTAATCCCTGGGATGACATTATCAAGAACCTTGACAGATGTCTCTCCACTATGAAAGAAAATTTTGTATAGAATTTTCTTCTCCTGTTGATTATAAGACATTCTGTATAGTTCAGGTGAAACTAATGCTTTTCAATGTTTTAGGTTCCAAGAGTTATTATACAGAAGTTCTTCTCTCAAATTTTCACATATATTAACGTGCAGCTCTTTAATGGGTATAAGTTTGTTCATTCTATGTGAACTATCATTGTTTGAAGTTACAGCTCTTCGTTTACAGCCTTCTTCTTAATTAATGGCTCATTTATTTTCCTAATACAGCCTTCTTCTTCATCAAGAATGCTGCACAGTTAGCAACGGACAATATGTAAAGTCGGGCTTAGATAAATTAGAACAGTGGTGTGCCCAAGCAGAAGAGGAGGTTCATGCTCAGTTTATGTTTTTCCAGTCTTAATTGTGTCTTAGAGTTGTGTATAAGTCCACTTATTGTCTCACTTACATTTGCTTAAAAATTTATTGTCATTGCAGTATGCAGGTTCAGCTTGGGATGAACTCAAGCAAACTAGAGAAGCAGTTGGATTCTTGGTATGTCTTGCTTCGTCGCCCATGTATGAGAAATCTTAAACATGATTCTGTACATGGTTGTCTGATTTCATTTTCCATTTACAGTCTCTTTAGAATCGTTTTATTTATAAACATATTGTATTTGGTTCCACTATGTACGTTTGGCTCCGCCACATACTGGGAAGGCTATGTATGCTGCTGTGGAACCCCTTAGTAGTTCACCTTTTTCAGGGTTCCACAGATTAGATACTTGAGTTTCTTTCCTCAGGATAGGAGGAATTAATGCCAAATGTGGAGTACAGGGGTTCAGCAGTTGTGCTGAATTTCTGTAGTCTATCAGGTTTCTTGATGCTGACATTTTTATTGAAATTCAACCCTTTGGTTGATGATTTCATTTGTTTAGGGGTGAAGCCTCCTTTTGACCTAGACACAGATTTTCTTATGACTAAGAGAGCTATTACGGGGTCATGTGTACACTTTGATTAGATGGAACTAAATTTAGTTTCTATTAAGTCCTCTAATGTTCAGCTGGTTATTTGGCAAGACAGTGTCTACCATGCACAGACGCATTCCATCACACAATTTCTGGTTTATCAATTTGACATGCTCTTCTCTCCTCTTCTCTTGCTTCTTCTCCTTCCACTTCCTTTTACCCATCATGTACTTCACGGTCAGATTTGACCTCTCATTTTTACAACACAAAAATACAAGGGAGTTTGAGATATGCTGTCTCCAATACAGCCATGTCAAACCAGGTCTGGCTAGTAGATTTTTCATATGGAATTTCAGAAACTGTGGTATACTGGCTCCAAGTTCTTGTAGCTTAATCAACAGTAGGTAGGAATTGTGGACAAATGGGCAAATATAAGACGCCAAGAGATACACTGTTAGCACAGAAACAAATTATATTAAATTGATAGAGCTGAACCCTCTCGCACGCATAAATTCCTTCATCTACATTAAAGGAAGGGTAGAAAGAGAGAGATTAAAAAGGAAGTCTTCAAATTGAGTTGGACTGTCCCAAGAAGTATTGTAATTGATTTGTAGTTTTTCTTATTTGCATCTTGATATGTTATAAGCTTTAATGACATTTTATTTTCTTGTTAATATATTTATGTATCAACATTTGGTTCAAGTGGCAATTATCTTCATTCTTTATGATTATTTCATCTCTGTCGATTAGCTCTATAATAGATTTAAATACTATTGTTGTTTGATTTCAGGTAGCAGAGGAGAAGAGTAAAATAGCCTATGATGAACTTACGAATGATCTCTGCCCAGTAAGTTTGCCTGTGGCCGTAACTTATATATCATCAGTGTTATTGATTATTCAACTTCTTTGAACTATCATATATATATATATATATATATATATATATTTATGTATGCATGCATGTATGTATATGTGTGTGCATATATTGTGTTAACAGCGGATTAGAATGGAATTGTGACTTTTTACAACTAGGTAAAATCTAATGTAACCTTTCTAATTTTCACGAGTAAATTTTGCATACATGCTAACTATTTTTCTGAATAATGCTTGTGTAAAGTTTGTTGAATCCTTACAGTACAGTAGTATCATGTAAAATAAATAAAAAGTTCCTTTAACCACTGTTATCTCTTGTGGGTTTCAGGCATTGAGTGTTCAGCAGCTTCATAGAATGTGTACACTTTTTGAGGATGGAAAAGAGGAAAACCAAGGTGTATCCGCGGAAGTAAGGGAATTGAATTTGCTTTACCAAATTGCAATCTTAGCAAAAATGTTTGGGAGATTCATTTCACGTTAATGTTGTCTTTTAATGTTTTCTTTGGCAGGTTCTTTCTAGCATGAAAGACATCATGACAGGCGACTCTGGTAATGAAGATAGCAAATCCTATGCAATGGATGATAATTCCAGGTAACCCTTACAGGCAAAAGCAAAATGAAAAAGGATAGAAGATTTTCATTCTTTTCATCGACTTTCGGCCTATTGATTTTTATTTTCATGCAAATGCAGCATACCTTTCTCCCTAGATGAAATTGCTACTGCCCTTGATGTTAAAGAGTTTCAAGAAGTAAAACCTGCTCCAGAACTTCTCGATAATCCAAACTTCCAATTTTTAAAGGAATAAGGTTGCAAGCTTGTAAATCCCACCCCATATTTATTTTCTTGAATTTGACTTTCGTAATGTAGCATCCATCGCCCTGGATGTAATATTATTTATCGAAATCAAAAGAGTTGTATCATTTGATTAGGTTGGCTCTGTTAGTTAAGAAGGGCAAGGATGCTAGAAACTGGTCCATTTCTGATGTTAAGAGTTGATCAGTTGGGGCTAGTAGTGATTGTGTAGGAAGGAAAACATAGTAAGTATTATATTATGGGGAAGAGGAGAGCTGTTGTTATTACTACTTGTGCAGCCTCAGTTTGTTATATTATATTGTACAGAAGAAGTACGTATAGAAAAGTGTAGTTATTTTTTCATTTGAAATAAGGTGAGATTTGGTCTCTCTCTACTTGTTATATTGTATCTATGATGGGCCGAGACAACATGAAATGGGCCTGTGTTGAATCAATCAGCTGTGTCAGAGACATTATTATTGTGAGAGAACACATGGTGGTGTGAATTTTCTTCTTGATCATCAGGTTGTTGACCATTGATTGATTCATGTGGAATCACATGTATGAGCCATCTGATCTGATCAGATAGAGACAGAATATTTGACTCTTTCTTCTTCTTCTTCTCTTATCTATTAATTCAGTTACTACCGTTGAGAAGTTCGTTATAGTTATTTAATATTATCATGTGCGTCTCGTGTTTCTTGGGATTCTTTTATTTCTTCCCTTATTCAAACGATTAAAATCTTCTGGTAGCTGATGCTTTAATGGTGGAATATAGAGTAGGATTCATTGAATCCATCATTATGAAGGTGGTGCATGTAACATCTTTGAAACTGAATCTACTCTCCCTTATGTCAGAGATTAAAATGTTTGTTTTTATCTTTGAACTGATACTAATACTAATACTAGTTCAATGTGATCTATGTTATGTGGGTTTCAAAGTTGAGTCAACTGCTTTTGGAATTTGGAACTGTATCACGTTATGTTATTTGGTACTGAAACATGAAGTATTATATACAAGTTGTTGGTATTATATCATTTTAGTAAACGAGTGGACTTTGATCGCATGTGGCATTATGCATGTTTGATTATGCTTCATAATCATTAATAGTCAACCCAATACTAGAAGAAAACTTTTAAATTGAATTATCAATGTTACTTTTGTTTGAGTAATTTTGGTTAAATAATTTTACAGATAAACTAACGTTTTAACTTCAGATTTTAACTACAGTTTCTTTTTTAAGTTTTGTGACGGTTGGAGAAGTTGTAGACATTTTAGAAATATTTTTACACTCGGTTTGAATTGAGTGTCATTAAAGTAGGGTACAGTAAATACATGGTTGTAATTCATGGAAATATGATAGAGTATGATTTATGCATGGTTCGGATATATTGATTTTTTTTTTTCCATGTTTGGAAAGCTGATATTGAGTTAGTTTTTAGAAAGAAAAAAATGAGTACTACGTAACTACCGCTTTAGTGATTTAAAAATCTGATTTTGAATTATGAAAATTAACCATGTATTACTTTACTATCGCTCTGAAAATAAAAACAAATAAACGTATTATCCTACTATTCCTCTGGAAATAGAAACAAACAAATATATTATCCTACCATCATCCTGAAAATTACTGTTCAATTATTCTCAAGTCTCTCATAATATTCTGATGTCTACTTCCAATCTCGATCAGCATCTTGGTCATGATCCTTAGAGCTCCACGCTCGTCGGTGTCACTTTTTGTGTGTTCTTCTTCCGAAAAGAACTAAACCATTTAGGAAGTCATTTATTTCATTAGTTTTGTTTCTTGTTGACTTGTTTACGTTACTTGACTGTTAGAGTGCTTATAATAGACATCACACTAATGTCCTTTCGGACATTCTTTGTTTACTTTTTGTAAGATATATTTGCATTTGATCGTTTCCATCGTCATTCTAGCTCGGTTCCATCAGACCGGATTCTGACTGCAGTGTCTGAACTACTATAATAGTACAACTTTGTATAATATAGTTAAGTTCTTTGGTTCTTCCAATTTGATGGTTTCTAAAAGGGTTATTTCCAAAAACACTCCATTTTTTCAAACATTTCATTTTGAGCACCCGGTTTTGAAAGTTTTGGAAAACCACCCCAAAATCAAAACCACTAGTGGTTTTTGGTAATTTTGTGAGTGGTTTTGGTGTTGTATGAGTAATTTTGATATTAGAAAATTTCCGAATCACTAAATTAAACATATAGAATTTCAAAACAACTCAAACAACACTAAAACCACTCACAAAAATACCAAAAACCACTAGTAGTTTTGATTTTGGGGGTGGTTTTCCAATACTTTCAAAACCGGAGGCTCAAAGTGAAACGTTTGAAAAAATGGGGTGTTTTTGGAAATAACCCTTTCTAAAATCTATCAAAATCAACTAATAGATAACAAAAATAAATAAAATTATACACTCTAATTTATATCTTAATCCATAATTCAAATAAACATTTGAAAGTTTAAATTTTATATATTTAGATATGGATCTAGAAATGGATCCATACGAACCCATTAAAATAAAGGGTTATTTCCAAAAAACACCCAATTTTTCAAACGTTTGATTTTAAACACCCGGTTTTGGAAACTTTTGAAAAACAACCCCCAAATTTGAAAACAACTAATGATTTTAGTTTTTGGAGTGGTTTTGGAGTTTTGAGGGTGGTTTTGAAAAAATCTTTTTGGTTTAATATTTTTTAATTTATATTTTTAATATTATTCAAATACAACCAATATTACATAATAAGTATATATTTTGAGAAATATTTCATAATTTTTTTATTTAATGATTTTTAATAATGTTGAGTTGTATTTATAGTTTTTGGGAAAAAAAGTTTTAATAGTTTTAAGAATTCTTACAAATTTTTGTTTTGTAATCTTTATAGTTTAATAATTTTTTACTTTTAATTTTAAATTTAATAAATTGAAAAAAATATATATTTAGATTTAATAATTTTTAAAAAAAAATTGTTTGATGATTTTTTTTTAAAAAAAATTGTTTAAAATTTTAATTTAATCAATTATAATAGAAATAAGATAGATTTAATAATTTTTAAACTGTAGTTTGTTATCTTCCAAAAATTAAGTAATTACATAAAATCATTTTGCACTACCCAACCAAAGTTATGAATAAATTTGATAAAAAAATTGTCTTTCTTTAATTTATTATGTATAAAAATTTCAAAATGCAGAATCATATTGAATTAAACCCATCTATTCAAAATAAAGTTTCATTAGTAAATTTCAAATCCATTTAAATTTTTTTATTTTATTATTTTTTATTTTAAAAATACCTATAATATTATTAGTATTCAATTATAGTATAAAAATACAAATTATAATAATACATTAATACTTATAAAAAATAAAAATAATATATTATTTCATTAAATATTAATATATAATAATTAAAATGCATAATTTTGAGTCGTTATATAATAAAATTAAATATAAAAAAATTTAAAAAAATGCTAAAAATTATTAAATATTTTTTAAGAAAATAAAATGTAAATAATAAAATTTGAAACTATTAAATAAATTTGTAAAATAATTTAAAATAATTAAAAGATCATAATTTATATAAACCACTCTCACCACAACAAAACCACTTGAAAAATCAAAACCATGAGTTGTTTTATAATTTTGAGGTAGTTTTCCAAAAGTTTGAAAACCAGGTGTTTAAAATCAAACTTTGAAAAAATAGGTGTTTTTTTGAAAATAACCCTTAAAATAAATGAGTAATAGGTTGAAGTGAAATGGATTTCTACCTAGAAATCACAACTCGTTTGACACGTATATAAATGGGTTAAATTGTGTTTAACGTTTCTATCCATTTAATTACACTAAAAAAAGTATTATATAAAATATTATATATTTAACCACTTCAATACTAATATCAAACTTGTATTATTTTATAAGTATTTATATATATATATATATATTTCGTATCTTTATTAAAATGTTTCTTATTTGAATTATTTAATACTATTTTTTTTAGTGTATAATTAGAATCCAACAAAATGGATTGAGAAGTTCCACACGAACTCGATAAAAATTGATTAAGTAAAAATAAAACGGTTAATACGTTTATAATACAAACCCGTTTAACTTGTTTATAAATAGAGATGAATTCAGTCTGATACAACCCATTAATACATTTTGACTGTTGGACCCTCCGGAGCCTCTCCTTAACTCCCACATTAGTATGATATTGTCTGTTTTGAGCCGGGACGAGCCCGCACGGATTTATTCTTGGATATCACCACCCAAAAAGCCTCATACTAATGGAGTTTTCTGAATTCTTTATATACAAGTCATTATCCTCTTGTACTCCCGATGTGATATTGAGTTTGACACCCTAAGATCCCATATTCAAAGAACTTCAATAGTCGTTTATCTCTTCTCCATAGAATTATACCCATCTTATTACAAATAATTTTGTTCCTAATGAAATCTAAGTTTATCATGTTACTGATCCACGGTAACAAGTGTTATTCCATTCAAATGTAAGAAATGACACAGTATTTAAAAAATAAAAAAATAATAATAAATAAGAATATATTTTGATATATATATTTTTCCTGAATAATGATGATTCTTTTCATAACCCACGTAATCAGATTGCAATATTCATGCCTTTTTCTTTTGTAATGATGAGTCTTTTTCCAACTCCTTATATTTCAATTTCATTGAATGATAAGTCACAATAATTGAAAATTTGATTCCAAAAAATGTGTATTCATACAAAGAAAGGGAAATGATTGGTACCATATTTTCCTCTTATCAAAATGAAACTTAAAATAAAAAAGACCAAATGATTAATTAGTTGAGGGCTTCAGAATATTAGTAGGCCACATGAAAAGGCCAAAAGAGTTCCTACTTATTTCTATTAATATCCAGTGGATCTTATATTATTATACTTCAACATTTATTTTTTAAAACTATTTATTTATTTATTTACATTATTTTTAATTTTTAATAGAATTAAAATCTATTGACTCGAATCATATACATTTTCATGATTAAGTTTAGATATGAAACTATATTTATAAAATTTTAAATAATTTATTCATTTTATAATTTAAATTTTATATAATTTTAAATTTTTGAACTTCATTTATTTTAAATTAATATTTTAAATATTATATATTTAAATATAGCTTAGTGCTTTCAAAGTTATTTCGGGTTATTATGAAAATAAATAGAAAATTATAAAGTTGGTAAGTGATTAAAAAAAAATTAGAAAAAAAGTTTAATCATTAATATTCGGTAGTATTTGTTGATTTTATTGGGCGTATTTTAATTTTAATGTGAGAGCATTAGTGTTTTGAGATTAGTCAAATAAGAGATCGCAAAGTCAAATTTGAAATGAAAATTAAAAAATGTTTCAAGAGATTCTCAACACAAAAAATTGTGGTAGCGCAAATGAAGGCCATATGGAAGTTTGTGGTTTTATTAAATTTCAAATTGTTCTCCAACTTCTCATGTTTTCATGTGACTCTTAATTATATTCTTTCTTACAAAACAAACAAAAAATGGTCAAAACCATCATTGACCATCCATTTGCTATTAGATTTGGCCGGTTCTTCTTTGATTTTATCATATAAATCAATTTGATTTTGCTTAATCTTTGTAAATCATATAATCATTGATTTAATAATCCTCCTATTAAAATAATGAACTAAATTTAATAAATATAAATTCTATTAAGAAATCTATTATATACAAATAAACTTTAAGTGAAAATTTTAAGAAATAGGCTTTTTAAAGTTTAAAATACAATTATAGGCCTGTTTTGAAAAATATACAAAAACAGGCTTTTAAAAGTTTAGTTTTCACTCCATAGGCCAAGTTTCCCAAAATACCCCTGAAACTTTACAATTCACAGATGCTGTGAATTATGTTCACAGTCTGTGAATTACGCTCACAGCTGTGATTGACCTATGGAGTGAAAATCAAAGTTTAGTTTTGCAAACTTTTCAAAAGTGGCCTATAATTGTATAGTAAACTTTTCATGGCCTAAAAATCCAATGGACTCTAAATTTAATATAAAGTTTATGTACCTATTTAAACATAAATATATATAAACTTAATTAAATTTTTAAAAATGTCTCAAAATACAATTTGCTCTTAAATAGATCTATTATAGAATATGAAACTTATCTATAATAAAAATATCATATATTTTTTTAATGGCTTAATCTATTTACCATTCATTTAAATGTAAATATTGATTATTTACCAAATTTAATTAATAATAAAAAAATACTAGAATATAATACCAGTATCTTTTAAAAATTAATCATATGTATTTTTTTATATATAATATGGAAAATTATTTCTTTTTTAAAAAACAATAATGATAAAATAGATAGAGAATTTTAATATTGAATGATTGTGGAAACCTTTTATCAAGAAGATTTTTAACATTTTCCAAGTGATGCACCACAAAGAATGTTACAAGCTTGGAAATTTGTGACAAATCTAGCATAAAGATCTACTATTACTTAGAAGAAAAGTTTAATTAATCAATCTCAAAAATAAAAATAAAATAATGAATATCAATATAGTTAGTGGTGAGGTGATATATATATATATATATATATATATATATAAACAGATTTATTAAATCGTCCAATAAAAAAATTTAATACCAATAAATAAATTTCAATATTTAAATTATCCAAAAGTTTTGCATGTATTTTCCCATGATTTTACATATTTTTTATATTAAAATTTAAATTATTATAATAAAATTTTTAATTTTTATTTAAATTTATAAATTTTTCAAAAATTAAAATTAAAAAAATATATAATTAAAATGATTAATATTTTCATTTTCCATAACTTCACAAACTTTTTATAAATATTTACCGGTTCTAAGACTATTAAAAACTTATAAAAACTTTTTTTTAAAACAGTTTAAAGTGGGTGGTATATTGGTTTTTAAATGTAAAAGGTCATAAACTAACCAATTTAATTATTTTTTAAATGTGAAAATTTAAAAAATTATTTTTAAAAAATTTTTAAAATTGGCCAGTAAGCAAAAGTGATAAAATAACAAAAATAAAAATAAGCCTTAATGTAAAGCTTGAAATGTTTGTTTTCATAATTTTTTCTTAAATTAATTTTCAACCTTACGAGGTTCACTAAATTATATATATATACATATACATATATATTTATTTATTTATATATTTGTTGAGGAGTGAATTAACCGCTAATTTGCAAGGTATTTTTAAATAAATTTCAAATTTATAAATTTTCGTTTCCACATAAAGTTTTTTATTCTTTGATAGTAAATTTCTCCGATGATATCTTATAGTAATATTTGGGTCATTGCATTTTTGAAAATTTTATTTAAAAAATTATTTTTAAAATAAGAGTAAAATTTTTATAAAACTAAACTTTTTTTTTATTATTTTTTAAAAATAGACTAAAATTACTTTATTATCCTTTAATATTAAAATAATAATAATAATAATAATAATAATAATAATAAATATGCTCAATAACTTGTCAGGAAGTATGCAAAATAGACTAAAATTATTTTATTATCCTTTAT
This sequence comes from Cardiospermum halicacabum, assembly GCA_031304145.1. NCBI lineage: Eukaryota > Viridiplantae > Streptophyta > Magnoliopsida > Sapindales > Sapindaceae > Cardiospermum > Cardiospermum halicacabum. The sequence continues at coordinate 29,840,802 of CM062390.1, read as the reverse complement.
ATTTAAAATAATATAAATATTTCTGGGGTATTATACACCATGAAGCAAATTCAAATTTGGTCGGTAGCATATACCATGAAGGAAAAAATTATAACTTTTTACTGGTATTCTTGTGAATTTGGTTTAAATGTGCAATTTTTTTATTAAAAGTTTAGTTTTGTAAAAAATTTAATACTGAATTAGAACTAAATTTTTATTTTCACATTGTTCTAATGGTGTAAATTATCACTTTAGGAATTCGTTGTTTATTTTTTGAGAATTCTCTCTGAAGTATTTATTCACGTAGAGAACAATTACAAGGGGTTCCTCTTATTTAAGAGATTTTAGGAATTCGTTTTTTTATTTCTTCAGAATTCTCTCTGAAGTATTTATTCACGTAGAGAACAATTGTAAGGGGTTTCTCTTCTTAACTTTGATTCAAATTTAATAAAATACTCTGCAAATTTTATTCTGTTCAGTACAAGTAATTTTATTGAGACGTTGATGTTCACTGTGCCCATTGGGTGCTAAACGAATCTCATCTAGCTAAGTCACTTAAAAATATGTATTTTGAGAACTGTGTTTTAATTGGTATGCTTGTTTAATATTTGTGTGATCTCTTAGCACAATTAAATGAACATGTCAGTCTATTTAATTGATTAAATGCAAAATTGATTAGGTTAACCCATTGCACGTCAAATAGTTTGTAATTAATATGACTTAGGTAATGTTGAGATTGCATAATCATAATTCAAAAACTGTCCTACTGATTCAATTGGTTATGATCATGGGTCTTTCCAGTTCTTAATGCTGTATGTGCTAGATTGGTGATTGATTCAAAAGTTGAACTCGGTCAGTTTAATAAGTAAGGAAAAAATTATTTATTAGATACGTTATCAATAACTATAACTGTGACTATTGATTTACATATTCATACTTAGTTTTGAATCGAATAGATTGACTTAACTGAATGTTCCATAATTACTTATTTTATTAATTTTATTTGTACTTTAATTATTCATACATCTTACATTCGAATTTTAATCTTAATCGGGTCTTTACACTTGCCATTATTATTTTCACTTCCTGTAAAATCGACTCCGTTTACTATAAACTTATTTACATTTACAATTTAATTTATATATCGATAGACTTGACACAAGTGGAAATAATATATATATATATATATATATATTACATTGAAATATAATATAATGGGATAGATATTGGCATTGTTAGTCTATAGAAGACGAAGTCAATTAGTATATAAATTCTTATGAAAAGAACCCATGGAAGAAGTTAAAAACAAAAGATGGTGAATAATGTCAACGAGTAAATGACGTTTAGCTAATATACACTGTATACAAGTCATCATATGTTAGAGTAGAGTAGACCTAGTTACGTTAAGGTTAACAATTATTAATGTTTAGGTTGATTGCATTGCATGTAATCTTCTTCTTCTTATTCTCATGCATGGAAGAACTATAACCACGTGCTTGCTTTGTTTTTTCCCACGAAAACTTCTTGAATTTAGGTGGTGGTCCAAACCAAACTACAACAACCATTTCCAATGTGAAGAGATATGGATGGATGATGTGGTTTCAGTTTTCAATAAAAACTAGGGTTAGGGTTAGGGTTAGGGTTAGGGTTAGGTGAATCCCCCAAGGTCCATGTGGTGGCCACAATGTCATCCTCAATCCATAATATGTATGAATTTGCATTTCTATTTCTATTACAAGTTGCTTTAAATGGTTTCCTTCCAGATGAGGAGAAATGATCTTTTCAAAAACATAATAATTTTATGTGGTAGGTAATATAACTTTGCATATTTATAATTGCCATTACATGTACTTTGACTTAGATATTTTAATTTTATATAAATATTGTCATTTGTAATTAGATCCTTAATAACTAATTAGGAGTAATTATTTTACATCTTTTCAAAAATATATATTCAATTTATTTAATTTTTAATATTAAATTATAAACCATTTAATCATATTTAAATTAATTAATATTAATATAATAATTAATATATTTCATAAGATTTATTTTTTTTTTTATTTTATATTAATATTTAAATTATATTTTTGTTATCTACTTATTATCCTTACTCTTTTTATATCATAATTTATATTTATCTCTCACATTCTTTCTAATACTTGATTTTATTTCTTATTTAAAAATATAAAATGTAATAATTTAATTAAATATTTATAATATAATTCTTCGTGTTATACAAAATTATGCGTTTGAAAATTTTAATGTGTAATTATATTTGTATTATGAATAGTATTTGTTTATATTTTCATTAAAATTTTTAATTAAAATCACCTTGAGTGTGGTTTACCGAAGGTATGAGATTTCAAAAGTCCATGTAGCTAGTGGCATTGTTAAGATGTGTTCATTAAAATTTTTATTTATATAATTTATCTATTTTTACATTTCTTTTAATGTAAATAATATCAAATAAATTTATTTTATTAAAATAAGTTTAAATTAATTAGAAAAATTATAAAATTTATTTAGAAAAAGATTATTATTTTTTAGTTGATATATTGTATTTGTAAGTAGTTTATTAATATATTTTTTTTAAAAAAAAATTAAAAGGAAAAAAAGTCGAGAAAGGGTGAAATTTATTATTATCTCTTTACTTTTTTTTTTTATATATAAATAACAATCCCTAATTTCACCTATTTTATATAACACGTCCATATTATTCTTCTCATTCATTATTTATTAATTTTCATTATGTAGAAGTTGTAATAATGAGTGGTTGGGAAATGATTATAAAGAATTGATGTAATAGAATGGAACATGATCACATGAAATAGAAGGACAAGCATTCATTCTTGTTTAGATTATCAAAGCTATGTTATGTGTGTATATGTTTATAAATATTTATGCTATTATTTCATCTTCTAGCAATTCAACAACTTTTGTGGTAGCTATGCCAAACAAATTCAATTACCATTTGAAATTTATTATAAAATTATTTTATACATATAAGAGAGTGAGTGGGTTGGATTGACCCTTCCAAGAACATGGAGTATTTTGCAAAATTACGTACATCGGTTTAATCACACTCCCACATCAAATTTAGAGCTTTATTATGCTTTTCTAGTCATTTTACATACTTTTGCTCTAATACTATTTTTACCACAAGTTATATTAGCTGGAAATCGAGTTATTTTAACTTAACTCGTTAAAAATATTAATTAATATTTTTTTAAACTTTATATATTTATTTTTGATTCAATTTGAATATATTTGAGGTCGCCTGGACTCGTCAATTTTATTATAGTAAAACTCGACAAAGATCACATGAGTCGAGTGAGATAAAGTTCGAACTTGACTCGTTTAAAAATAACTCGACTCGAACTGGTAAATAACGAGGGGATCTCGAATATTTCTCACATTAATTTCGAATAGCTGAATTCACTTATACACAATAATACTTCATTATTAAATTAAATTTTAAATTAATTAACTGTTAAACTGAACATTAATATTAATATAAAATTATTAAAATTTATATACAAAATATTACATTTATATAAATATTATCTTTAACAATTTCATACAACTAATTAAAAATATATGATTATAAAACGCTATTAGAATATTAATCGAAAATCTTTTCTTTTCCAAACATATATTAATTCTTTGAATTTTCATAATAAGAGTCTTCATACGATAACTAATATATATAAAATAATAACTATATAATAATAATAATATATTAAACTATAGCATTAGAAATATAAACTAAATATGTAAATAATATTTTAAATAATAATAATATTATTATATCACTATTCATCTCATATACATTATACTTATTTCAATTAATATCATATTTTTTTTTTAATAAAAATCATTTTAATAAAGCATTAATATAATTACATATTTCAAAATTAAAAATTACTATAAGAATTATAGTGCTCAACACCATATAATTAAAATTTTAATTTAATAATAACATTTATAGAAGAGACCGTGATAATTAATTAAATTAAGTGTACAAAACCTTATGTAAATAAATTATGATTAGAAATTAATTTCCGCAAATTCATTTCTAATTTAATTATATATTAAATGAAAGAATTATGAAAATTTTCATAAATATATTTAAAAATTTTCAATTGTTATTTAGATTTTTATATATTTATAGTCATTATATAAAAATAATTATATTTAAAATTAATTTTATAATATAAAAAATTTTATTATATAAATTTTTTTTATTTCATTTTTATAATTTTAAAATTAAAAAAATAAATTAAATAATAAAATGCGATATTTACCGATTAAATGCTGTATTCACGATGTTTTTGTATTTAATTGCCAACCTGCATTACAAATCTTCAATACCGTTTTTCTTCCCGCCCAATGGTTACATTTACACCATGAAACCATTAACAAAGAGGACCCCAAATGCAAATATTGAAATAATAACATTTTCACCAATAAAATATATGTGGAATTTGGAAGGAAAAAAATCCTGAATCAAAACTAAATATATTTCTGAATTCATCATAAATTTCCCTTCAATTAAATCTATCCACATGAAACCTGTCAGGTGTTCTCAGACTACCACTAAACTGTCTCTTCTTCCATATCAGGACCAACAAACAGTGAACACAATAACAAAATTATGTTAACAAATTGATTTCCTGGTGATCAAGTACAAGTAATTTACAAAACGCCAAAAAAAAATTGATCATAATCTCAAGCTGGACCCCAAGAGAATCTCAGTTTTAATGTCATTTGGTTAATTTTAATTATTTTTTCCATTGAATTATTAAAAAGAGAATAGTACTAATAATATCTTCAATGGGATTTATTGATTAGTTTATGTTTATAGTATCAAATGCAATAAAGAATAAGAAAAAAAAAAAAAAAAAAGCAAAACCATCATTTCAAATCCAAATCACATGTTCCTCTCATGGTTTCCTCTATATATAACCTCTCTATCTCCACTTTCATTCTCCACAACATAACAATCTCTTCCTTTATATTCTCATACACTGTTTTCCATCTCTGTTCAGTGTCTTTGTCTGTCCATCACACACAATGTACAACACCACTTGCATTAACATCACTACTGAAGAAGACTTGTTGTTCAACAGCAGATGTATTTGGGTAAATGGTCCTGTAATTGTAGGTGCAGGTCCTTCAGGACTTGCTGTGGCGGCTGGTCTTAAACAGCAAGGTGTACCATTTATCATCCTGGAGAGAGCCAATTGCATTGCTTCGCTTTGGCAGAATAGGACCTATGATCGTCTCAAGCTTCACTTGCCTAAACAGTTTTGTCAATTGCCTTACTACCCTTTTCCTGAAAACTTCCCGGAATATCCTTCCAAGAATCAATTCATCACCTACTTGGAATCCTATGCACAGCATTTTGACATCACTCCACATTTCAATGAAACAGTCCTCTCTGCTAAGTATGATAAAACCTTCGGTCTCTGGCGTGTCAAGACTGTTTCTTCCAATACGGGTCAAGTTGAATATATCTGTAGATGGCTTGTGGTTGCTACGGGTGAGAATGCTGAGAAGGTTTTACCCGAATTCGACGGCTTGGATGAGTTTCAAGGCAATGTCATACATGCTGGTGATTACAAGTCAGGAGCCAGTTATCGTGGTAAAAGAGTTTTGGTAGTTGGTTGTGGTAATTCAGGCATGGAAGTGTCTCTTGATCTTTGTAATCACAATGCTAAGCCTTCTATGGTGGTTCGTAGCTCGGTGAGTTTCGTGTTTATCAATCTGTTTGAGTTTAGGAAACTGCTTCATGTTATTTACAGACTGTGACTGTTCTGTTTTCTTCTTCTCTGCAGGTTCATGTGTTGCCAAGAGAGGTTCTTGGGACATCTACATTCCAATTAGCATGTTTGATGATGAAATGGTTTCCGCTTTGGTTAATAGACAAGATTCTACTGATTCTTGCAAGATTGATTCTTGGAAATGTTGAAAAATATGGACTCAAAAGACCATCTGTAGGGCCTATAGAGCTGAAGAACACAGTAGGGAAGACTCCAGTTCTGGACATTGGTACTTTGAAGCGAATCAGATCAGGAGATATCAAAGTTGTTCCTGGAATCAGAAGGTTTAGTCAGGGGAAAGTTGAGCTTGTTAATGGAGATGTTCTGGAGATTGATTCAGTAGTTCTTGCTACTGGTTACAGAAGCAATGTTCCTTCATGGTTAAAGGTATGTAGTAGTTACAGAAGTTTCTATGTTCATAATTTTGTTGTTTTGTGTAAAGTTTGCATTTGTGATCTCTTGATGTAGAAAAATTAAAAACTATGACCAAAGCAAAGTTCTCTCACCATCACACACACAACACAAATATTCTTTTCTTTTTTGGGTTAGGTCACACTTATATTCCATACCATTATTAATGATTATGATATCTCAATAACAATCATGATACAGGATAGCTTGTTAATATATTTTATTGAATAATGAATGATTGGAACTTATAATGCAGGAAAATGACTTCTTTTCGGAAGATGGTATCCCTAAAAACCCATTTCCAAATGGCTGGAAAGGTGCAGCTGGGTTGTATGCAGTAGGATTCACAAGGAGAGGACTCTCAGGTGCTTCACTGGATGCAATGAGTGTGTCACATGACATTTCCAGGAATTGGAAAGAAGAAACTAGACAGAAGAAAAAGTCTATGGCCTTTAGACACAGAAGATGTATATCCCATTTCTGAGTACAGCACAATGAGTCATGTGTAGAGTGCTAGGAAAAAAAAAAAAACAAAAAGAAAGGTAAAAATTTTCAGAGTTTTTCAACAAGTACCAGTAGCCCTCTCCTGTAGGAAAAAAAAAATACCCAACACTGTCAAATAATTGCAGAATTTTCTTTTATTTGTAGTACAAAAGGAAGATGAGGCTCATTGTTGTTCATTTATTACAATGTATTTCAATTACATCCATGTGCAAGTCAAATGAGAATTGTTCTCTTTTTTCTATGTATTTAATTTAATACCATGTGCATTGAGCTGAGCTCTTTACCTCTCCTGGAAGACACAGTTTTCAGTTACCCAAACTGGTTTTGGAACACAGCACCTGAATTGTTAAGCTATTTTTATATGGTCTAATGGGCTATGTGACCCACCAAGGGGGGCCCTATGAAATGATGTGGACCCTAGATCCATCATATCCCAACATCACAAATCTGTTTTGACCAGCTAAATGCATTATTAAATAATAATTTGGGAAGTCATTTGATTTCATGTTGCATAGCACATGGATAGAGCCCACAATGAGTAGATCTTATCTATGACTATGGGGAGAATGTTAAATTGATATTGAGATGATACCTTCTTCATTAATACATACATTCATATAATCTCAATTGGTTGTTTTCATTCAATCTTCTCAGCTGCAGACTCAATGCAATGTTATCAGTAGAACTGGACACATGCCACTGATAACCTTTTGGCTTCACAAGTCTTTTTACTAGTGTTTTGTTGTGACCATGAATATGAATGTGCTTGAAAATGAACCAAATTCAGTGAAACTAGTGACACCAAGTAAACCAAGGACTGCCCAACCTAGATGCCAAACCTACAGATAGTTACAGCTAAATCATGGATGTGAATTGAAATTGACAATGAAGGAGAGCAATAAATCTTTATCAGAATAATGGAAGCTACTTGTAAGGAACACTTGGGCAAAGAAACACTGTTGAAAGCTTTGATAAACTATTGCAACACATGCAAGTTCCAATCACATTCTGGCTTCACCACTATCACAATCCAACCACATGCGGTAAAAACCTTTCCTTCTCAATATATTATCATCAGCTTCTTTTTTTTCTTATCTTGTTGAGCTACAATTGGTTTCCAATTTTGAAATTGAAAAGTGCAAAGAATTTTCCTATTTTAACCAAAAATAAGAAAAGGAAAAAGATAATTTTAAAGACAACCCATATGATAACCCCATGCTGCATTGATTCATAGATATGCAAGAAGAGAAGTCTTAACTTCACTGGCCCATCAAAAAATTCTTTTATCCAGCAATCTTATCTCACCATACAATAAAATCTCATATACCTTCATAAACATACTATCTGCAGTTAAATCTTTCATCCAAGTTGTTTCCTGCCCAGAAATGAAAGAAAAACAAAGATTTGACAGTCCTAAATTTGCCCTACTTCCAGCCAACAACATTAAAACTACAACTGTGTGTTTGTCCTATACTAGTTGAGAGTTTTCTAAGGTTCTCAGAACCCTGCAACCTTTCACCTGGACATCACAGTTACCAAGAAATGAAAACCACATGGGTAGAGAGCCACCATCTATATCTCCTTCTTACTTCCACACCAACAGCCCATCCCTTCATGTTTGTGTTACCATTTCATCATTTATTTCTAACTCTCACAATTTTCTACAATACCCAATTTGATTGTCTTTAGCTTCCAGAAACATTAGAGATACAAGTGGGCATGCATGTTTTCATGTTGTCAAGCACAATGCTTCAATGCAAGGCAATTCAGATTCCAGAACAAACAAATGAATACAAGAGTACAAGTGCAACCATGTCACGAGATGATATCTATGTATAATGTCTTTTTCTGTAAGTCATTCGACATATGATGTCTTTTCCTGTAAGTTATTCGACATAGCAAATAATGTCATTAAACTTGTGGATCTTGATACTGGTTTTATATCCAATGTAAGGATTCATTTCATATATAGGGGAGACATCTAAGTGAAGACCTGCAAATCGGTAGCCAAGATAGATAATGTTTAAGCTTTTGTGTAGTTAATTGATTGGGTAAAGAATTCTAATCTATAGCAGTCAAAAGTGAAAAAGGTACGTACTTACCTATCTAAATACTAATTTAAGTCAACTTGTTGTGACGTCTTTTGGAACATGTACTACCAACTTCAATACAGTCAACATCAAAGGAACCAACATACCTGGAATTTTTTAGGTCAGCAGGACTAATTCCAATATAGTATGTCAGTTTGAAATCAAATAGTTACACATTTTTACTGGGGCAAACAGCAAAAGCTTGTTCAGGACATGACACAGACACATAAAATTCCTGGTTCAACTTTTTTTGGTGACTATTATGGTAGTTGAACTCCTTCGTCTGTATCCGAGTGAATTTTCTGAACAAGTTGTGCTTGAATAATTCAATCCAAGCCCAGATGTCCACAGAAGGACATTGTGCTTATCAGATTCTAGTTCAATCCTGACAAAAAGAGATACTCACACATGACACAGTCCTTTAGAGGCTGGTAAGAGGTTGTAGTAGGGCCTAAACAGCTAAAAGTTGTCACTCACTCCAGTGTACTTTATAAGATTAAGAGAATCAAAACTTTACCAAACTCATACTTTTTTCACCAAACTTTCAAAGTAAAAATCAAATTGAAAGTACTGGCTCAATTCAGTACAATAGTTCTGTCATCCGTAAATCACGAATATTGCATTTCAGCTAACCATCTAAGAGACCATCGAAACCATCTATTATACCTTAGATATATATTCCTAATATGTTTATGGATTATATCATACTTACAAAGATATAATTCGTGTGGTTGTCAGGGTCGTTCAACAAAGGCTGCAATCTCTAAGAACTAATTTCTTTTATTTGTCAACTCTGGGGATATTAAAGATTTTAATTTTAGTTTTTTAGTATTATTGAAAAAATAAAGTACCTTTTCTCATAAGTCCTGTTAGTAACTTCCTACTTTCAGTCACACGAGTGGGTTAAGATACCATCAAATAGCAGAACCCAAGTGGCCAACCAATGATATCTATGCTACTTTAAGAAATTAACTTTGAATTCACAAAGTAAAGTTCACGTTTGACAAAATTCTTAGCTGGGGGATAGCAGAAAGGCAATCACAAACAGACAATAATAATACAAGGGCAGAAAATTCACATTTTGTACACACCATAAGATACCTAGAATTAGAATACAATAATGTATCTACAAAATATTCTGAATTTGACATACATGGAACTGGCGAGTTAGCTTCCTCCCCATTTCTCCATCTAGTGCAATTACTTATTGGAAAGCATCTGGTCTATCTGACCGGTCTGGTTGTACATCTCCACAAGTTTCTTTGCATATGAAGGCATGTGCTTATCAGCTCTACACATGAAAAATTTAAATATATCAATAGCTAAGCAAAATGCCTTTTCCCTACCAGACTAGTAACTCATTTGAAAGTACCTTTCTTTACCCCAAGCACGGTTGACGTGCAAATAATTTCGAATGGTGTGGTAATCTAGTGAATAACGTGCAAATTCCAAGCCTTTTGGGCCAATCTAACAGCAGAAGAGGCAAGTCAGAGTAAGACAAGTAATTTATTTGTGTTGACTACTGAGTAAAGACTATCAAAGAGTTTTTACCAAATTTAGTAGAAAAGCTATTAAGTTGCCAACAAACTTCGGTGCTGGTTGAGAAGGGCCCTTACCTGAAAAGAGGAGAAGGTAATTATATAACTGTGGTGCAGAAGTTTAAAGCAACTGAAAGATCCTTGCAAGTTCTATTGGCTGCATTAAAGTTCAGACATGACAATAAATCTACTTACAAATAGGTCAACAAGAATGATTTTCTAATATCTTAAAAAATTCATCTATTATTTTCAGTTTCCAATTTTTGTTGGTCAATAAGCTCTAATACACCACAAATATTTTCAAATAAAGGAGCCAGATCCGAGGCTGAAGCACAGAAGAGTTTCATCAAATTAGAAATTAATAACAAAGAAGAAAAGCACACACCCATCTTGGCAGCATCATCTGCTTTAACAGTTTCCATAACAAATGGCCGCCTATTTCCCTGAAAAAGATTATTGAGCAATGAAAACTTACATTGTCTTGTAATTTCTAATATAACATCAACAACAGACAGACTAATGGGTTTACACTACTCGTAGTTGGAGTAATCTGCAAAAGTTTTTCTACTAAACTGAGCATCTCCTTTCCACGCTCATTCCTGAAATTTGAATAAATTGAAAGGAAAAATCCATTAGAGCCACGCATTTTAGTTTTCAGAATGCAACTAGAAACACAGTACACACAAGACAATCACAGAGAGAATTACAACAGAAAAATAAATAAATAAATAAATAACCAAACATGTCAAAATGAAAAGAGGTCAAGAATCAGTTAATTAGTCTACAAAAGGCAACAGCAAAATTGAAATTTCTGCATTGATCACCTGACTGTAACATACTGTGGGTGATGTGTCATGCTTACTCCTGCATATTTGGGCACACCCATGTATCCAACAACCAGATCCTACATTCATCCAGACATAAGGAAATTACCTCTAGCTGCATAATGAAGTGCAACCTTAGTTTTGAATGTTGCGGAAACTAATAGAACAATTATGGAAGACAATAGTAAAGTTAATGCTACCCGAATGAAATCAATAGAAATGCTGACACACGTATTTATGACATGTGACAACTCACCGCTAAGGCATTTGTGTAATCAAAGCAGCTGTTGAACACCAAAAGCTTGGACTGGTTAGAAAAATCTTCAATTGAAGAACATGCATTATAATGAATATAACTATCATCTGTAAAAATTTTCAAGTCAAATTGAATTGAAGCGATTTCAAAAGAGGAAAGATGGTCAGACAACACTTGTATTATTCTTCTAAAAGCTACATTATATTTACCATGAATACAAAAGTCCATGCAAAAAGCAAACACCATCATTCAATTCTACTAATCTACACCAGCTATTTCCAAGATTTGGAATCATTTGGTTCATCCCTAGAAGAATGATTTGCAAGTTCTAACTAGTCTTGAGGATAAATATTATTACCTGTAGCAAGATGGAGCAATAACATCAACTAACTCGTTTGCTGGTAGACAGAAATAAGGAACCTGTTTTAGTTAAAAATAGAAGCAGCTGAAGGAGCATAATCTTTTAAAAACAGGATCAAAAAAACCACAAATGTAGTGACAACAATTACCTCTTCAATATGGCCATCAAGGTGCTTCAAATGAACCTATCAAATTGTACCAAATTATCCACTGTTAGTACAAAGACTCTGCCATAACCAATAGAAGGTAAAGCCAAATGTGTCCTTTTTCAAAATAAATAAATAAATCAGAACAGAACTATTTAGTAGATGGTGAATTCTGGATTGCCTAGCTGACCTAGGATATGTTCTTCCATAGATTTTCACTTTTCTTCTAAAGGTCAATATAGTATAACATTCGCTATGGATGAATTTTCCAAGAGGGAGGCCATTTACTTACTATATTTGTCCACTTCAAATAATTTTCATTTTCCTATAGACCTCAGTATGACCAAGATACCTGTCTATGTTTCAAGGCTCTTTTTCATCAGGTGTCTGCCTCTTCTCCTTTTCACCTAAAGTTCCTCACTTCCCTCTCTATGGCCTCATTAGCTTTTTTCTCACTTTTCTTAAAGAGGTATCTTTCTCTACATCATAGCTGGAGCACGGAGAACTGATGAAAAATCTAACATCTTGGGGGAACAAAAAATCATGCGTTTTGTGCATGAGCAGGCATCTTCATTCCACTACATAGATTCTTTTCCTGATACACTACACAAATTATTCACTAATATCGACCAAAAGCATACTAAGCCCAAATCTGCACCCAACATCATCAATAACATAGCCTGCGATAACCGAGCTATTATTTTAAGAAATCAATAATCAAGTCTGGGCACATATCTTAAAGAGGATGAGGCCCTAGAGTCGGTATAATAAGGCAAAGACTAAAAGAGCAACTAATTGGAACATCACATTCTGAAGACAATCACAAATATCGACATTTAGTAGAAATTAAGCTAAAGGAATGACTAACTTAGACCATAGAATAACTGAGATGTTAAGTATGGTACGCAATTGGATAAAGAGAGGGGTAAAAACTTCAAGCACAAACCTTGTAATCCTGCATAAACTCATAATGAAGAACTGTTTCCGGTTCACTACTTGCAGCTTTTAGAAATTTATCAAGTCCTTCTCGAGGTCCATTGTCCACTGAATTAGATCAAATTATTTACAAAGTCAAAATGGTTATCAAAGATACTGTCATTCTGTGTCATCCTTAATCAACATAGTAATGTACCATGCTTTTCACAAAAGTACATATTACACACTTTTAAACAAATATCTTCATTATTTTTCGAAAAAGAGAGAAAAATTTTATGAGTCACACTCCGCAATTAGTGCCAAAAGAAATTCAAGTTCAACTAATTATATATATACACACACATATATGAAATGAAAGTTCACTTACCGCAATTAGTGCCTAATACATAGAGCTTATCCAAATTTAGATGGTGCTCTACAGATCTCAGCGCTGCAGTTCAAGAAATCATTCTGCATTACAGTAATTTACGTCACATCAAAGAAAAACACTGAGCAGTATAGCTTCAGAAGTATGAAGTTAACAGTACCTTGCACTTGGCAACCAACACCACAGAAAAGGAGACGCTTTACCCCTGCAGCCTATGTAAGTAAATAAGTGCTAGCTGAGTATTTGAACTTTTATTATTTATTTATCGAAAGAAAAAAATTTTTAAAAAAATAAATGAAAGGTAAATCATATCCTGATATTTTACAGGAGAATCTGATAAAGGATTACTTGTCAGTTGCAGCACACACAAAGAAGGTTTTCCAGTATCTGTAACGTATTGTAATTGTAAACAGTGTGTATATATACATACAGTGCCAATTGCTGAAGTTACATACTTTAAACTAAAATTCAAGCATGCTGTTATAACCCCAACTGTCATCCCATGATATTTTTTACCATATTGAAGTGCAATAAACCAAGAGATGAGTTTTGCAAACGGACCTCAACTAGTGCAAGAGTATTCAAGTTAGGAGATAAAGTTGGCTTGACACCTTTAGCAGCCAAAACTTCCTCTGGTGTCCTGCCGGGAAATGGAGGGGAAAAAACATTAAATAGGCAAGAAAAAGGTGAAAACTAGGTCTACAATGTTTCTGTGAATGAAAATCCAGATCAATTAGAAGATAGTAGTTGCAGACCTTGCTAACACAGGCCTTGGGCTGAGTCTATCATCTGGATCACTATATTAAAATCATCATCAGCTTAACTCAAAGATTGACTACATTCAGAATATACAACATCTGTCATATACACGGCCCCTACCTTTGTACACAAACAACTGCCTCCACCATGCCTGTTTTCAACATCTCAATAGCAATGGTTGTCACTATCCCCGTCCACTGAGCTCCTAAAGTTCAAAGAAGTTAATACCACTTTAGTCAAACCGCTAATGAGCGTGCTGCAAAACAGGAAACAAAAGCCTGGAAGAACAGAAGCCAGTGACATAAGCAAGAACAAGACAAACCTTCTACCGGCTTAGTTTTACGCGCATATAACAGCTCCTGATGAACACCTAAGTAAGTTTCATCCAAGGACTCCTTCCTCCCTCTTCCATGAACCACAGGTTCCAAACTCTACATAATAACATAAAATAGAAAAACGCTTAGCAGAATATCAAAAGGGGGGGAAAAACTGTGTATCGTAAAAGCTGGAAAACAGATGAAATGGGAAGAGAAATTACTTCAATTCTAGACATTCCATCACCAAGGAAAGCACAAGCATTCTTCACATGGGCAATGTAATAAGTATCACAAAGACCACATTGACTGCCACAGGAACAATAATAAAAATCCCAGAAATGAAGAACAGATTAAACTTAAATTGCAAAAAGAAGAGAGTTGTGTTACATTATATTATACCTGCAATGATCTTTAGCTGGGTAGATGCCTCCAGGTGGAATGGGTCTGGAGCGTTGTCTCCAGTCTTCCCTTAGCTTCACTGACTTGCCAGAGGTGGAGTTTCCATCTAGTTTTACGACAAAAAGAATCTAAGCAAGATACGCATCGCATGATGAGAAGCTAAATCAAGGAGTTACCTTTAGACGAAGACGTCAATGAGCAAACGGTAGAGAGGGAGATTGGAAGAGAGTATGTCATTGCCATGAGTAAGGCACACGCAGAGAGTTCGGTTTCTCAAAGTTAAGAGGGGCTCTTCACAGCCACATATTTATGATTTCATGTCCCACGTGGACTAACTAGTTCGTATCGATAAAAATCTGATACTCAAACCTTGAAGTATAGACATTTCCATTTTCATGTTTCATTATAGTTATTCATTTTCCTATCGTTCAGTAAATTAACTTTGATAGTAACCATTGTACTGAACTATTGTATTAAATAAGTGCTCAAATTTCAGAAGAGTAGAGGTATTAGACGGAGCAGTTACGTGAGGCAACAAGTCTTCAGAGTTTGCTCTGAAAAAGTAGAGCAGAATCTAGGAATGCAAAATAACAACTCTGCGGATATATACCAACATCTGATTTCCTTTATATGTGTAACAGAATACAAATGTCCCGACTAAATTTTAAGCTCCAACCATCTCATTTGCAACAGCAAGGGACTTTATTGCCGTCCATTAAACAAATGATGTAATAGGGATAGGGAATGATCCCAATCAACAAGAAGAAGCCCTCTCAAAACAGCTCACTTTTCACCTATGCTAGTAAAAGAATGGATTACATTATCGGACTCGAAATTTACAGATTTTATGACATCTACTAGGGAAGCACAGGAAAACACAGTTAAAGATGACAAGCTATTCTGATTGTTATCAAAGAAGCTTGCTGGTTCTTCGTCTCGATGGCCCTCCTGGGAAAAGCTTCATAATCCATCCCAAAACCCTCTCTACAACCTGAAGACAGAATTCCCAAACACACAGGAGAAATAAATACAGGTATCCAACGTCAATATAAAGCATATCATCCAGTATTTATAAGATTTCAATAATGAGTAGGTGAATATGATGGGCAAAAAAATATGAAGTGCAAAGCAACTTCTCCTACAATATGCGAGAAATCTAGTTTGTTTGACATTCCTTCATTTGATGCCATGTATAAGAATCAAACAAACCAGGAACCTACCTAAGATCCTGAGATCCTGAAGAACCTAGTTGCAACTAATTAAATCTAAACAGATAAAATAACTTTATTCAATCATATATCCGTCCACGAGAGAGGAACCTACCTCATCACCTTCATCTGCATCTGGATATGCAACATTGTTGTCATGAATAATGCGGGAATCTGATTGTCTGATAGAAACATTCTCTGTGGCCATACTTTGAGCAGTAAGAAGCTCCAGTCTTTGAGTTTGAGCTTCGAGTTTTCGTGATAACTCGTTGTTCAAATCCTTCAAAACCACAAAAAATGCATAGTCAGGATACAAAATATAACCACTATTACAAAAGAAGTAGAAGTTCAAAGATATGAATCAGAAGAAATACCAAATTATTAACTCTTGAAAGACAACTTAGAACTCCATAACCACAATATAATGCAAACCTTTAGGACAACTGGTCCAATAAATTTAAATTTAAGAAACTAAAACTCAAGGAATAGGATAACAAGCATCACACAAGATTCATTAACTGCTTCAAAGGTTAATTTCAGGTTCAGCTAACCTTCAGTTTGGAACTTTGTGATAACTCAGTTGACAATGCTTGGACCAATTCTTCTTTCTCCAATGACAACTACAAACAGAGACAGATTCTAAGATTGGTCGGTTGACAAAATTATAATTTTAGCGATCTACTTCAAATCCCAGCTATAACTTTGACATGATAATGTAAAAACACAAAAATAGGCAGGATTAAGTCTTTGCAAGCTATATGCCTAGCAAATTAAACCACAGAAAAGTCGCTTACCTCAGAAATTAGTTCATTGATATTTTGGATAACTCTCGCCTGATCAGGAGGAACACTTGCAGCTGAAACATCCAGAGATAATAGTCCATTTCCAGGCAGCAAAGGTAAACCAGAAGCATCAATTTCAATGGAAGAAGAGTTACAATGCATTTCATTGTTGTCAGGGGTAGGATCTGTCACAGCATAAGTAAAAGCATTAATTCAACCCAAACATGATAACCGAAAAATCTATTTCTAGCATAATCGTAAAGGTTTAATCAACAAGCAACTAATCATTTAAGGAAAATTAAACTTTCAACGAAGATCAATGAAGGTAAAGACAGACCAAATACCACAACTACTTTCTAAAATGAAAAATCGAATTTCACACCCCTATACTAATAAAAAACAAATTAAAATTGAGAATAAAAGAAACACTAACATGTGGATAGCTCATTTCTTAGACTGGTTCTCAAACACCTTTAAAAAATATAAAGAAATAAAATGAAAACAGAAGATACAATTATTTATTCAACAGCTAGAAAAAGGCATCATCTCCATATGCGTTCAATATAAGTATGTATCAAATGCTAACATGCACGCTGCCAGGTTATTGCGGAGCAGCATCAGCTCACACTTTCCATCAAGCTCCCAAATATGTATCTAATTAATCCAAATTGACAAGTCTATAGAAAATAGAAAATTAAAAAACAAAGATAAAAGAAAAATAAAAAGTAGAAGGCAATGCTCCCAAAATCTGACAACTCAATTCTCAAACTTCCATAACTACATAAGTGGACTCACCCCTGTGCAAGAAGCAGGCTGTACAGGGGCAGTATGTTATCTAAGTAACTATGTCCAAAATGCATCAACTCCCACCAAAACTTCAAAAATTAAATGTCTACTATCTTTGAGTTCAAATAGCAGAGAAGACAAAACACCACTACTCTTCAGGAAAAGTTTCAAGTAACTTATGTAAAATATGTGATTCCATATAAAAGCCTGATCCAATTAAAAATTTTTAGTATATCACATATTCATGGAATACAAAAGTTATATTAACAATACTTATGTTACAATGTAATGAGAACTAGCTCTAACCCAAGTATACCTAAACAAAAATTACATGGTCACAGGGATAAATATAAAGGATCCGTTTCTACCAGCAGCAGCATATAAAATAAAAAGAATGATAATCCAGTGAATCATATCACCTCCGGAAGATACAACCCCCAATGTGATTCTGTAATACAAAATTATAGCCTTCCTAGATCACAAAACTAAACTAAATTTCTCTATCTTTGAGGTATAAGAAACGGCAGAATTCAGTTACCCTCACCTATGTAAAGTCACCATTTACATTGGCAGCATCTAATGCAAGTTCTCTATATTTACTTCATTTATAATATAAAAAGGAAAGACAATTATCCTTGAAAGCATACAGGCTTGGTCACTTAATTGGAATCATAAAAGCAGATAGCAAATTGCAGAGGATACTCATTTATGTATGGAGGCTCACCTAAATCTTCTGTAGAAGTGGACATATCTTTTCTATTATTACTCGCATTCTTATTTGTTTCAATAAATTGCATGCTTCCAGCTTTCCGCATCTTAGACTGTAACATCTTCTTCTCTGCATGATAAGAATAGTATCTATAAAGGGAGAAATATTCAGATAAAATAATTTAAAATGAATTGTAACATAAAACCTCCCCATTCACATTAATAGCAGGCATTTCACCTTCTTGAAAAGCATCAACAGTCAACTGCAGATCCTGACGCTCTTTTTCTAAGCTAGATACTTTCTTTCTGTAAGATCAGATCCAAATATAAGGATAACAGTCTAATCATGGAGGACATTGCAGTTATTACCAAATACAAGAAAAGGTTAATATTTGTTTAAGAGTGGAACCCAGAAAACATTCAACTTTACATATCATAATAACAAAGGAAGTTGAGGTCTACAAAATGGTGTACTGCAATAAATCAAATTACATAATCAATTTTAAATTTATTTCCAACTCCTGGTATTATAATTAATTCAGTGATGCACAAAGTTCATCAGAAAACAACTTCTACAGAGCAGAAATAACAAAAATTAATGCAAAATAACATACTTGTATGAAGATATTTCAGCTTGGGAATTCTCCAATTGCCTCTCTAACCTCAGCTCATTAGACCGAAGTCTGAGTGCCTACAGGAAGAAAATTATGAAATCATATCAAGTTACAAGGGGAAAAAAGTAGTGAAAAAACAGATGAGCAACTCCACTATCAATTAGTTGAACACGAAATCATATCAGATCGATATATAATAGAAATCTTTCTTCAAATACATAGAACAAAACTCTCAACATTTCCCTATTTTATTGGGTTCTAAACTGAAGATTGCCTAAGGACTCTACAACCTTGAAAGTATTGATACTCGGTAACTTTTAAAGCTTAGGTAGATGGCTCTGAGTTGTTCATATCCTTGAGCTCTTAACTGAGCTCCATCCCCATAATCTCTAACACTAGGCCAATCCTTTGGGAAGGTTTTCAAGTAAGTTCAAGCATCTGCGGCTGGTCATTACTCACAGATCTACAGATGAAATAAACTTAAATGATTTGCACTACAGAATTCATTATGCCTTCAGCATCACACTAGGTGATGGGGAAATTTTTCAGTGCATCAAGATGGGAAATTTGAGGAAGTTATAGGTGTCAACATCGGAACAGTTGTCTGGAAGCAGCCTACTAATGCTCTATTTCGGAGACCATTCAGATGTCAGAAATCTAGCACATTCATTCTACCCATTTTCCTTTTAATCCATGAATAATGTCCCCAATCATCATATGACAGCAAACACAGTCAATGTACCAAGCATAGACATGAAAAAAGTGAGCATGTGCAAAGGGCCAGTATCCGCAGACTATAGATTATGCTCAAAATAAAATATGCCATTATCAGCAAATTAGAGTTCGTCAATTGCTCTGCAATGGATTAGATGTAGATTATAAAGGAGCACAAAGAAAAATTTTGGTCTTGTTGTACAAAGAGAAGAATGGAAAGTAAATGAAAATAAAAACAAATAATGACCTTTTCCTCCAACCCAATGACTTCAGAAGCCAATATTTTGGCCCTTTCATCAGCTGCATTACATTCTAGTCGCACATTTGCATATTCATCTTTAAATGACTCAAGTTCTGCCTGAAAACATCATATACTAGAAGTCGTTAAGAGTGCTAGTTTAAAAACATTAAAGAATTTAACCAACAGTACTGCATAGATCATCAGTAATCTGCAAACCAACAAAATTGACTATCGTCCGCATGAGAAGATGCCTTCAAGAGTCCAATAAAATGTGCAAATAACAAAGCAAGGAATGTGCAGACTGACAATGACATATAAAGAATGATGAGAAATTTCTGGAAACCTTTGATGCAGACTAATTTGATAATTGAAACAGGGAAAACAGCGAGGCAAAAATCCCAAAGTCAATAATACTAACCAATTGTGCTTTAATCTCTTCTTGCAACTTCTCCATGTCAGACTTTAGTTGGTTGACAACACTTCTCTGAGTTAAAGAACATTCCATAAACAATTAGCAAGTCTAGAAAAGTACGAAGAAGAAAGTGGAAAAACCATAAAATTAGAAAGACATAATCCAAGGATAAATGTGGGTCCAAGAAGTGAAATCAATGGCTGCAATGATGTGGGATGTGATGTGCCGACATCTTAAAATTCAGAAGGGGTAGTTAAGATAATAACATACACACCTCATGTGTCACATGATTTTAGTTAAATTTTAGGACTACAACTCAAGTTATGTAGACTACTTCAATTAAAATAGGCACAAATGCTCAGTGACACCCTTCAGAAGTTGAGCCAGCTTCCTACTTACTTACTATCTTGACATAGCCAAGCATTTTAGAGATCATGAGAGCTAGCAAGATATTTCTCTTTCCAATACATCTCATCAAATGCAATCAGGAGAACATAAGTGAACTATTAGCTTTTAAACTTCTATAACTAGTATAATCATACATGATTAAAATCAATAAAGTTACTAAAAAGAGTTGGTGCAACATAACAAGGTCGCTAAATCAGAATAATAAGGCAGAAGACACTATAAATGAGTTTACCCTACATTCGTATACGCGCGCGCGTGCACACACACACACACACAGATATATATATATATATATATATATATATATATATATATATATATATATATATATAAGAAGAGTATATACACTTGTGGATAAATCAAAAATTACAGGACAATTGTAACAAATTTTGACCATTTCAATATACAATTGAGACCCAAAACAAGAAAAGCAATCACATTTGTAGTAGACACACCTGCTGATTGTAACTGTCAGTCAATGACGAATTTTCAGCTGCTAAAGATTGTGCTAAAGCCTGAGAAGCCTCTAGAGATCGTTGTAATTGAAACTTTTCCTGTGTCAAGTCTTCTATATGCTGCAAGTAAGAACTAAAATCCTCAGACAAGAATCAGCGGAACAAACATGCAGCAAAGTTCATACAAGCAATTTTGACATAGAGATAGTTTTCATATCAAGAATGTATCCCCAAGCAAAGTGCAACGGGAAACATGAATCACAGCATGAATCACAGCAGATGCATGAACATCAGTTGCTAAGACAGCTCTTTTCAACTGGGAACAATAGAACTAATCAACCAACGCTACGTTCCCAGGGTAAGTACCATCATTAATGACCTTAAGTTTATAAATCCTAGGATTAATCAATGCTTTACTTCCCTAAAAAGTGAAACACTAAAACAAATGAACATGTAAACAGATATAGTACATCAAATATCACACAAATTCATCATTCCAGTACCATAGAACCGGTAAATGTCTAAAGGACTTCCATTTCTCTTTCAGGTATCAGAATAGGTATATGTACAAGGAACGTCAGCACATAACGAGCGAATGGCAAACCTGTTCCAAAGCAGCAAAATCTTCATTCTGTTTGGTTGAGTAGAACCCATGGTTCATCTCATTGTTCTTCTCATTGGTGTCTGGTCTCAGTGACTCAGCTCCATTATTAATAGAACCAGAATAATTCCCCACATCACTAAGTTGGCTAGATGCATCAGGGATTACAACCGTTGGAAAAGACAACTTAGTTCCGGTCTCCGGTAATGGCTTCTGTAGAGCAGATGATTGCAGATCTTTGCTGTTTATGTCTATGCTAGTAGACATAAATGACTCCTTTTGAGGTTCAGTGCGTTGAAAAGGTGAACCTGAAGAAGTTTTCGGAATGTCAAGAGAATCCAGGAAAGATGATCGAGATCTCCTAGAAGGGAATTCATTTGAGGAAGAATGCTTAGCCATATGATTATACGAACTGTTGATGTCATAACCGAAACCAGATGATTTAGATGTTTGCACAAGTCCATCATACAAACTTGGAAAACCATTAGATGTTTGTGCAGGTCCACCATATAAACTAGAACTACCAGCATGGGTACTCAGTTTTGTTTCCTCTGAATCTGAAATCCCAAAAATACAAGTTTATACCAGTTAGCATGTTTCTCCCAGGTAAAGTTAGACCATCACACACGTTTCTCCCAGGTAAAGTTAGACCATCACACACTTGACTAAAGCTACCATCTCAAATAAACAGTAAAAAAAAATCACTTGCTTCAGCAAAGTAAACTATGTTACAACTACCGACTATTTTACAACTTCCATAACTACTCATTCGGCAAATCATTAAGCTACATAACTTGCCAGCCTAACATCACTCCTTTTTACCACAGTTGAGATTTTTGGGAAATAAAAGGACAAATTTGACTTTCATTAGTATAACATAAAACATTTATAGCATAAAAAAGCTACCTTTAGAAGAAGGATAGAACATTCTGCCATTATCAAGACTGCTGACAGTACTCAACTTACTTTCCAGTGGTGGAGTTATAGAATTTAGTGGATAGGCCTGTGTAACATATTTGTCAGAAGAATCGGATTTAACACCAGAGAGAAAGGAAAAATTATTGTTTACTTTTAGCCGTGGTTCTTCAGTCCCTTGGAAATTGGATTTGCTAGACCCGGTATCATAATCTTGGTTTTCTTGAAGGCGTAGATACAATTGGTCAGACAAACTCCCAAACCGGGATCTATCTTGACCCCTAACAATATCATTACTCACATTTTTAGACTCAGAGTTAGCACTGGCACCTGCTTGTTCAACAGACCCTGAAGCACCAAAAACCTTAATAGCTTGATTATTTGAGTATGTCTGTGCTAAATCTTTAAATGACGAATTTAAATCACTTTCTAGAGAAGGGGGATAATAAGCATGTGTAATATTTGACGAGCTCTGTTGATTTTGAGTGCTCAGTTTGGTCAATTGGTTGGCGTCCTCCTCATTATTCAGCAGTGGTGTAGGACCAAAAACTTTATCAGGTCTATCAGAAGAACCAACTCCTCCTGAATCAGTTAATCGCACCCGATCAGCTTCAGAACCTAGGTTTTCGCGCAGGCCAACATCTGAAACTTGAGAGTGGCTAACAGAAGTAGATTTTTTTGCTCGCTCTGCTGCCTTTTTCTTCCGGAACTCCTCCAGCTACACAGGTAAGTAACGAATTAAATAAACATTAAAAATTTAACTTATTCCAATAATCATGAAGAAAAAAATGTAACTACTGAAAAACCTCCACTTCAACTTCAGAGAATAACAAAATAGTTATGATAATAATAAAATTAAAAAATAAATAAATAAGCTATCTACTTAAACAATAGACACAACAGAAAGATGAAAATATTACATCAACAAATATCCATGAGGTAAAATAATAGTAATACAGCGACATTTCAATCCCTCAAACTATTAAACAATGTGTGTTCCCTGACTACTGAGCAAAATCTTAATAACTAAAAACTTCCTCTAACACCAATCCCTCACACATTACTTCTTCTAAATACTAACCGTGGACTTGCCACTCCACCAGTAAGGGATCCACACATTAATCTCACATAAGCTGGTCCTAAGCCTGGGGAAAGTGCCTGCCTCTTCTCATAGAGTGAATTAACAAAGGAAATCCAAAATACAGTTGCATGGCTGATGACAAATTCAAATCAAGTTACATTTCATCTCACTCTAATCACTCCAGCCAATTCCAATTCTATAATTCTGAGAACTACATGAATATCTCAAGCCTACAACAAACACAACACTGGCCATTATACCAGTTACAACACTAAAAGACTCACAAAAGAGCTGCACCACTGCTCAACACGAACAAATTGACGCCGATGCCAGAGCAACAAATAAAGAGAATCAGAACCGAAGACAATTCCGAAACCGAAGTCCAAATATAACATAAACCTTGAAAAAATAATAACCTATTTCACATATCCTACACAAGTGAACGAGCATAAAACTGTAGCCAACAGAATCCAAAGCGAAATTGAAATGTGAAACTGAGATAAGACAAACAGCTGATAAAACAAGAAATTGAAATAGAAGAAAGTACCCGGCGCTTCCCGGCTTCTAAATGCTCCTGTTTGCGGGTGGTAGACAACACCTGAGCCGACGCCATTGGATCCACAAGATTCAATCCTCAACAAAACATAAGATCAAATAAATCTACAGTAGGTAGGCAATCCAAATCGGAAATGAAGATATCGATTGTGTAGAGAAGAAAGAGCAGTGAGCCCTAGGGATTGGAATTGAACCGAGATCGAGAAAGGAGGAGGGAGGCGAGAGAAGACAAGAAGGAGGAGGCTGCGATCGGATCGGAGAGAAAGAAGAGTCCTGTCTCTCAGCCTCTCTCGCTTTTTTTATTTTTTTTATTTTTATTTTATTTATTTCGTTTAAATGGGGTAATTATTTGAATTTTGTTGGTGGCATTCTCTCTCCTCTCTCTCACTCGCTTTTTTTTTATTTTTTTATTTTTTTATTTCTTGAAATGTCGTCCTTTTCTTAGGTCTATTGAAGTTGTAACAACGACGGTTGTACTGAGACGTGTGTGACAATCGTTGTAATGAATCATGTTGGTGTATCGGACAACTGTTATAACATTAGTCGTATAAATAAAACATGATTACGAAAGTTTTCATGGATTTATGTTTGATTGTCACTTCTTACTGATGTTATTGTGAAAATATTACAGTATTTTCCCCAAGTAATTAACTTAGTTATAGTTTAGTCCAAGTCCAATCTTTCCTCCTATTCTAGTTTAGTATTTAATGTAAGCCAAGTCTGCTCTTTCGATAGACCTACTAAATTTTTTCTCAATAATTAATAATTAAAAATAATGGGTGGCCAAATAAATATGATGTTAAACATTTATAAGTTCTATTTTCCAATTCAATTGGAGTAAGGTTCATTAAAATAAATAAATAAATAAAATAAAATATAAAAAAAAAAAAAAGATTAACCAAAAAGCAGAATAATGAACTCATAAAAACAAGTACGTCATTTGGCAACAAATCCCTGGCGCAAAGTTTTCATGTGAGCCGACATATTCAGGTAAATTTTGTTGGATAAGACATACTTTCTTCAAGTTATGAATCCATGCGTGCAATCCAGGTAAGGTGGTTGGTTCATCAACTTCATACCTATTGCTTCTTCAACCAGCCAACCAAGCTATCTACACTAAATTGAGCTAAGGCTCTCTAATGAGCAGCGGATTCTTCTGAGCCCACGTCTTTTTTGCGTATTGTAAAATGACCAGGGACTCTGCTATTGGCTTTCCTCAATGAACAAGGACTGGTACTTTTTTTGAACTGGATTGTATTTCAGAAGCCACACACTCTGTAAGTGAAAGGACTTGCCCAAAGTCCATAGATGAATTTGATTGATGCAGGTCCATATTAAGTTGATTATTATAAATGGCGATGTTGGCTTGGGCTATAAGTTTAAGCTTTGAGCTGTAGAAATTGTAAAACAATCTAATAACCCTTTGTTGCATACCATAAAAAAAATATATATATTAGCACATAGTTTTCTCGGTAGTGACATCGAGAAAGTGTACAACATAGGCATGGTTCATAAATAGTAAACACTGCAAAAACCAAACACACAACTAATAAACGAGAACTCTGAAGCCGATCATGGACCTGTTTATTGTTCTATTACAAAGAGGAAAATTCAACAAGTCAAGACAAATCCATTCACGGCTTTGCCTTGGTCCCCAAAAACTCTCTGTGGCGGTTTTCATAATAGGCAACGAACTTGTCATGGTCCGGAAGAGTTTCTTTGATGACAGGAACCTGTACCAAGTTTTGATACCATCTACACAACCGAGGGAGTTTATCGGAATCAAGTAGTTTGACGCCCAACACATCTTGAACCACACTTGAACTTTGAACAATTGGACCAAATGCAATATCCATCATACCAATCTTATCTCCATGAAAGTACTTTTTGTCTCCCAAGGCATGATCTTCAACTGTTTCTAGTACATCCAACCAGTTCTTAACAGCTTCTTCTAGTTCCTCACCTGCAGTTCTGGTCCTGAAAAGTCTCCTTAATGCCTCCACAGCCTGCAAACAGTATTAAGCACCCATTCAATGAACATAACTATAACTTATTTGAAAAGAATTGTAAATTCTACCTTGTCATCTATAAATTTGATCCAGAACCGCGCGGTGGCACGATCATAAGGGTCGGTTGGAAGCAGAGGATTCTGTGGCCAGAC
The DNA here is from genome assembly GCA_031304145.1 of Cardiospermum halicacabum. Lineage (NCBI taxonomy): Eukaryota > Viridiplantae > Streptophyta > Magnoliopsida > Sapindales > Sapindaceae > Cardiospermum > Cardiospermum halicacabum. The sequence continues at coordinate 29,814,450 of CM062390.1, read as the reverse complement.
ATCTTCAATGTATTCAAGAATAACGACAGATTCAGATATTGGTTTTTGGTTATGAAGAAGAACTGGGATCTTCTTGTGGACAGGATTGTAGTGCAGAAGCAAAGCACTTTTGTTGTTGAGGTCTTCTTCAACGCATTCGTATGTGATGCCTTTGTGATTCAGAGCCCAGATCACTCTTAAGTGAAATGGACTAGACCACAAGCCATGTACCTTCACTTCTTCTTCACTCATGTTTTCTAATTAGTTGATGAATGGAGTCTTTTGATTTGTATTTATAGTGATGATGTTTGAAGACCGGGAAGCTTCGTGTCAGATCACGTGAGGTTACTGATTTTCTATGTTATCATATAGGTCTGTTTTTCCAGGTGATATACTTTTAAAAGTTAGGTGTGGAATTGAATGACACATAGGAATATGGTTGTGTCGGATTTGACTAGAAGTGACAGGTTAAGGTCATTACTTGCGTAATGTTTGAAAGTAGCAGAACTTGGACAATTATGTAAAATCACAGTGATAAAGTACCGAATAGACATTGATGTTCTTGTAAGTCATTAACATTACCAAATCTAGAACTAACAATCAAATAAACTGGAAATTATGTTTTATAAACACGATGACATTCAAACTAATATCAATATAGACTCTGTATCTCAATTGGCAAAGAGCTTCTTCTGGAAAAAATTTTAAAATGACAGGAACTTGCAGGAAATTTCTGGGATTCAATTATTTTGACCTCTAACACTGCTTGAATCACACTAAAACTTTGTAGAATTGTGGGCCAAATGCAATGTCTACAATTCCAATTTTTAGTCCGTCAAAATATTTCTTGTCTCCCAAGGCATGTTTTTCAACTGTTTCTAGCACTTTCAAGCACTCATTCACAGCTACCCCCAGTTCTTCACCTGTTTCAACAACACCTCCTCAGCCCACAGCAATATTATTACATTTATTCAGTAACAATTTTTTCTAAAGAAAAATAACAAGTAAGAAACTAGAGGTTTTGAAGTCCTTTTGATTTATAAATTTAAAGAACTGTGCCAGACTTCTTCAACGTAACAAGAATAACTGCAGATTCACATATTGGTTTATTGTTATGAAGAAGCACTGGGCTTTTCTTGTGGATTGGATTGTATGGTTGCAGAAGCAGAGCACTTTCATTTTTGAAGTTTTCTTCCACGTATTCGGAGCCTATTTCACTCTCAAGTAAAGTGTACTAGACCATAGCCAAGTATCTTCACTTCTTCTTCGCCCATTTTCTTCTCAAAATGATATGATAAGCATGGATTATTTAGATTTCTATAGGCTAGAGAGCTTAGGTAGATTCATTGTGTCAGGTAAGTCATATTATATGCTATCTTAGAGATTTATTTTTCCCGAATGATATTGTTTAAAAGTTACATGGCACGTCACAAACCTATTCTATACAGGTTGTACAACAGTATTAGAGCTAAGCAAAAGCTCAGTATAATAATCTTTATATATTTTGGAGTGGGTGAAACAGAGTGCAACAGAAAAGACTTAGAAACAGAGATTTGGGATACACTGACAGCACAACAGACAGAAAAACAAGCAACAAACAAACGCGCACACAAGTTTCCAAAGACTGCAACCGATCCACTAAGTGGCAGAGGCCTCCAACGCTTGACGGCGGGCCTTTAAGACATCCACTATATAGTCTATATCAGGGAGGTTCTCTTTAATCACAGGATGTTCAAGGAAACGTTGAAACCATTTGTGCAGACGAGGGAATTTATGTGATTCAAATAGCTTCACTCCAATCACATCTTCATTCACATTCAACCAATAAACCAGCGAACCAATCGCAATGTCCACTATCCCAAACTCCTCTCCATTCAAATATTTCTTCTCACCCAAGCAATGTTCTTCAACCGTTTCCAGCACTACTAAGCTCTCCTTGGTGGCCTCCTCAAGCTCTTTACCTGTGTGTCGCAATGTTCTCCGCAACGCGTCAAGCACCTTATCATCCGTATATTTAACCCAGAAACGAGCGTTAGCTCTCTCAAAAGGGTCAGTTGGGAGGAGAGGATTGTGAGGCCAAATCTCTTCAACGTATTCAACTATAACCATGGATTCACAGATTGGCTTGTCATGATGAAGAAGGACAGGGATTTTCTTATGGACTGGATTGGATTGTAAAAGCAGAGTGCTTTTGTTGGACAGATCTTCTTCAATGTACTCATATGTTATTCCTTTTAGTTTTAGAGCCCATATCACTCTGCGGCTAAATGGACTTATCTTAGCACCCAAAAGCTTCACTTGTTCACTCATGATTTTTCTCTGGATTCTGATAAAACCGCAATTTCATTCTCTGCTTATAGCGTCGTGTATTGTGCATTATTGCTTGATTGAAGTTTCTGGTATCATTAATTTAAGATTTGGAAGTTTCTAGTTCGTTTGACTAGTAATATTTTTATAAGAGTGAGATCATCAGTTACGTCAAGATTTGAAGGTGCGTTATTGGTCATTGATGATGATATTTAGTACTGGTCAACCATATAGAAAGACTTTGATAAGATCGTTATGAATGAAAACGGAAACAAAAGGACATTGACAAACAGACAGACATATTAGAAAGAAAATCAAACATAGAAGTCTCCTGTCAGTTCTAACTCCATGTTTCGGAAACCAAACTTCTAACTTCTTCTGTCATCGACTTTAAGTGTTGGTGGATGGTTGATAAGGCAAAACATTCAAAAGACTCAAGATCATCATCATCAATCACAATATAGCTCCCCGAGTTCTGAGTGATTCTGCTCTTGATATTTTCAACAGATACTCCATATTGAGTTCTTTGTCGGTTGGAAGAAATCGGAATCCACTAGGTAATGAAGCAAGGGAAGCATATGTTATCTCCGTTGAAAATGGGTGACAAAAATCAAGTATGAACTAGTAGAGCAGGTCTTTATGTGGATGTGGAAGTTAACATATCTGTATTATATCTAACGGGAAATATTATTAGGAATAATGTTTATTTACACCTCCTGAGTTGGTATAACCTTTCTGGTGAATTCTCGACTTTCGAACTTATCAAAAATATTTGAATTGAAATTTCGAAAATTTAAGAGTTTAATTGAAATTTTGACATGTTTGAGGTTTAGTTAAAACTTCGAAAAATTAAAATTAAAAAATTCACTTTTTTATATTAATTTTAGGGTCTAAAAAATATTATTCTTTATTATTATTACTATAAATTAAATAAATTATTATACTTTTTAATCGTAACCACATGACTATATCGGACTCATTTAGCTCATTTAGTATTTTAATAAAATAAATATTGAAAAGAACTTTTGAATATATTAAATGGTAGAAAATATAAATATTCCAAGCGAGATGATTAAATGACCTCTAAGAACATTTCCAATGGAACGTGCACGTCAGATGATGTGACCGTATAAAATAGAAGTCGTGAATGTTGATGTTGCAAAATTTTTATTGATAGATAGTATAATTTTAAAATAGTCATTCAGTGGTGACCGTCTTTCACTCTTCCTTTTTAATTTTTAATAGAAATTTAATTAAAATTAAACTCTTTTATTATAATAAAAAAAATTAAAACACACTAAAAATCTAATTAAATAATATAAAAAAACTGAGTCAGCATGTCTATTTGACCGTCTAAAATAAAAGGTCTGATAGACAATGTCTATTTTAAAATTTGACACGTCAACTGGACATTCAAAATAAACGGTACCATTGGAGCTCTACTTTTTAAAATATTGTCGACGTTGCTGACGTGGTCGTGGAGAAATTGTAAATAGACATACCACTGGAGATGCTATAATATTTCGGGTCATCTGGAGGCGGGTGACGGACGGTAAGAAATTTTAGAAGATTTTATTGGATTGTTATTTTCTTAACAGGGTATATTTCTCTATATTTTTCCTACTTTATTTTTGTACGTTCAATTAATATTATAAACGATAATGTTAGTTGCGCCCATTAGGTGCTAAACTAATCAACTCGGCTAAACGATTGATTTAGTTAATACGTGTTGTGAGATCTTTTCTTCATTACTTTATCTTTTTAATATTTGTATAGTCCTTGTGCCATAGTTAAGGTTATACTATGTGCTCATAGCTAATATCATGTTAACTTTATTTAATTAATTGATTATGCGCATAATTAGTTAATTAAGTAGACTAATACATTGCATGTCAGATAATTCGTAATTAATTTGACCCAAGTGTTGTGAGATCTTTTCTTCATTGTTTTATCTTTTTAGTATTTGTGTAGTCTCTATGCTATAGTTAAGGTCATACTATGTGCTCATAGCTAAGGTCATGTTATCTTTATTTAATTAATTGATTAAGGGCGCGATTAGTTAATTAAGTAGGCTAATACACTACATGTCAGATAATTCGTAATTAATTTGACCCATGTAGTGTGAGGTTTTCACAATCATAGTTCAAGAACTGTTATACTGATTCATTGGTTGTGACCACATGTATTTTCTAGTTCATAATGCAATCTACATTAGATTAGTAATTGATTTGAAGGGTCTTACCAAATCAGTCTAAAACTAAGGGAAAGATTGGTCGTTAGGCAAGTTGTAAATAACTACAGCTGTGGTTATTAAAATTGACAGAGATATATGTAGATTCAATAATCAACACATTAGTTAAATGATGGATTAATTGGGTCTCTTAATATATTTGATTCTTAATATTTTACGTCCTTAGTATTCAATTCAATTTCATTCTTTAAACCTCCAATTTACATAATCTAGTTAGTACATAATTCAGAATTGATAATCGTTTTCTATGGATTCGACCTTGTTTAATTTATTTGCCGTTCACAGGATATTTTAAATATTGACGAACTCAGCACCCGTTAAAATTTTATAACTTGGGGTTGAAAGGGTGAAATTGAATTGAATACTAAGAACGTAAAATATTAAGAATCAAATATATTAAGAGACTTAGTCAACTGATCTTTTAGCTACTGTATTGATCATTCAATCTATTGGTATCTTTATCAATTTTAATAAGCACATTTATAGTTGAAGGACTTTGTTGCATAGTGGCAACTCAACATTCGCGATATGGTCAGCAAACAGGGACACGATACTCACGTTCTTCGTGTGCAGCTCGAATGAGACAACCACTCTAGAAATGGACCGCACCAGGGCCTTGAATTTTTTGGCTTCACAGAGAGTATCTTTCTTGAATTCTTTAAATTCTATCCATATTCAGTTATGAAACGTTTGGCGTTTTAACTCTTCAATTTCACTTTTTTCATCGTCGCCACCACTTTCACCTTCATTATCATCACCGTCTTTTGCCAACGATATCTTCTTTAGTGAGCCTATCTTGAAGTTGCATGTGTTCTTTTTCCATTAACACATTCGTTCTTGCAGTTGTATATATTCGGGTTGATCAGCGCCAACAGAGCTAGTTACTTCTACTACCACCATTTTGGGTTAGGTTGAATTGATTTGACAGATCTTGCAATAGTGCAAGATCTTTAGAAATTGGACACCATAGTGCGCGTCAACCTGTAATCGCTCGAAACTGGATTTAACCTATACCTAGTTGGACCGCTAGGAATCAGTTTAGGCTGCTTGAGACAAAAGATCCTGTAAAGGACAATAAAGTGAGGTCCATAATCTTTTGGAAACTGTGGAGTTTACTGTAGGCAATCTGATGCTCAAGTCATATTATCCTTACAAAAGAGAAATTAGAAAACTTAAAACAAAATAGATCAATCTTTGGTATGCTCGGACTGTATATCAGTGGTTGGATTGCCAAAAATCTTAATGACTATCGGAATAGACTAAGAGAACTGAGTTGCTCGAACAACATTAGAATTGTTTAAGTATTTAGTCTTTTAAGTGATTTAAGATGTACGGGGATTGATCCCTTAAAATAGCTCTTACTGAGTTTTTTTTAGACAATTTAGTGTTGTTATACGAGAAATGAGTCGGATTCCATGATTTTCGCGACTTCACCCTCTTTGAAATTCAATGAAAACCGGTTCAAATGTTTGTTTAATGGAACCCGATCATTTATTTGGGATGAAGAGTCATGTGGGTTTAAGAGCAAGACTCGGAAAATTTTATTTGATTGAACCCCATGACTTGTCCACTCCTATTTTGCGCTTAGAGTATTTCATTTAAAATTTGGATCTAGTCGTTGTATGAGAACATCCCCACTGCTTCATTTGCATTTTCAAGTAGGAAAATTATAAAATCAAGCTCCAACCCAGCAACTTTATTGATGAAATCTATAAAATTTGAAAATTATATGGTATTTGCACGCCTAGTACTTTCTCAAATTTGATGTTTGATTTTTTCCTTTCACGATTTACATTTTTTGTACTTTTTAATTTCAAACTTTCCACATAATTTATATAAATTATATTTTATACCACATTATATATATACTAGTGAAATTACCTGCGCTTTGCGCGAAATAATAAATTCTATATATATAATAATAATTTAGCAAAAATAATATATATTTTTAATTTTATATAATTAAAAATATTAATAATTAATTAAATTTTTATTAATAATTATAAATATATTATTATTTGATCATTTTAAAGTCATTCTATATATATATATTAAATTATTTCATATAAATATGGAATTATATTAATAAGTATTCCGTTAGAATAATAAGAGTAAATAATATTTATTTATTTTAAAAATTTTTAAAGATAATTGAATATTTAGATATATTTTTTAACCTGTATTTTTGTAATAAAAAATACTAATAAAATAAATAGTAACTAATAAATATTTTTTATGGTTAAGTTATATATATATAAAACAATATATTATTCGTGAGTTTTATTTTTTTTAAAAAAATATATCAATATTATTTGGATGATGAAAGTAATCATAACATCACAATAACTTAAAATTTGTAAATTTAATTTTTTTTAAATAATTTCAATCAATTAATTTTATAATATTAAATTGGAATAAAAATTTTAAAAAATAAATCATAATTACAATCAATTATAATTTATTGTATAAGACATATTTTATAGTGATTTTTGAAAAATAGAACCATTATTTATTTTATTGGCCATTTGAAATTGAAAAAATATTTTCTTTTAAAGATGACATATAAAATACATATAATATAATCTTTTTTTAAATAATTCACATAAATATAAAATATCCTTTATTTTATAAAATAACTATATTCTATAATTCATTTCATCACTATTATTTTGAATATCTTAAAATCATAACCTCAATTTTTAAATTATTCAAATTACTTATTTTTGTTTTACAATTATTAATATAAATTATATTATTTTATTTTATTTTATTTTTAACAATTATATTGAGATACATAATAATTTATCATATAGTATACTTTATTTTTTCATTTCTAATTGAACTAATTTATTAAGAACTTCAATCTCACTGAATGTAATATATATATATATATATATATATAAAATAAAACTAAATTTATATTACAATTAATAAATATATATTAAATAAAAATAAATATAATCGTAGAATAATATCATACATTAAAATATTATTATATTTATAAAATAAAATACATAATACTATAATTTAAAAAATAATATAAAAATACTTTTACAATTTAATAGAATATGGAAAAAGTATTTTTTTAAAAAAAAAATAAAAAATAGATATAATAGAAAAATAAATGAAATATAATAACTTGCTGGTACATATATAAAAAATAAATAAATAAATAAAAATTAATGCATCCTCACAGTACATAGAATATGTGCATCTATTTTTTTCTTTTAGAAAAACAATTCCATGGCATGTGAACTTGTACTTTTATGTTTTTCGATATTTGTGCGACCACTGTCAATCCTTTCAAACCCTTTTCTCTCCAACTCGCAATCCATTATTCCAACCGTCCGTCAAGATGTCATCTAGATTCTATCCATCTTAGGTTGTTGATCTCTTCGCTCGCATCATCATCGGTGGTGATGAGATTGGATCCACAAATTCTCTCATTTCTAAATTGATTCTCTCAATTTTTCTCCGAAGAATATAAGAAAGGATAGTCATATTTAAAACTGAATTTGTGGGAATTGGGAAATGAAAATGTGAGAGAAAATTGGATGAGTATGATTTCTATTTATACAATTGGTTCGACGGTTAATCGAGAAGAGGAAGAGGAAGAGGAAGAGGAAGAGGAAGAGGAAGAAGGATAGATGTATGAATCGAAGAGATAGATATATGAACAGTTATTTAGAGAGAGACGTTTAATAGTACTCAATTTTCATAATAAGGAGTCATTGATTAAAATTAAATATATGGCCATAAATTATTTTCATTATAAGTGCTCACTGATTTTCTGGAATATTATTTATATTGAATGTGGGCCATGAGTCATTAAATGAGAAGGAGACAGAAGAGAAAAGAAAAAGACAAAATCTCATAAAAAATTACATTATCTTCAAAATCTCGTGAAAATATCACGAGATTCAAAAATAGCCAAAAGTGACTATTTTTCCATTCAATGAAAAACTCTCAGCGTGTCATGTCAGTTTTGCAGGACCCGCTGAGAGTTCCGCTTTATAATATATATAAATTTAATATTTTGTTAATAATTGAAGTTATATATTAAATAATACTTCCTCCTTTTCCAAATACTTGCAACATTTCATATTGGTACGTTGTCCAATGTTTAACTTTAACCGTAAATATCTTTAATAATATACAACTAAAAATTATATAAATTTAATATTTGAAAAATAGATATCAAGACGAATAAAATAAGACCTCACTTGACTATATTTTTCCTTATACATAATGAATAACACATGAAAGAAGATTGATCCATGAATAGTATATACTATTGAAATGTTGCAAGTAAATAGAAACGGAGGAAGTATTATGAATGATATATTATTATTATTTAAAATATTAAAATAATATGAATTATATATTATTATTGTTATTAATTTAAATAATATTATCTTATTTACTTATTTTTTTATTATTCTATTAAATTGTTTTGTTTATTTTTTAAAATTTTTATAAATCTTAATAAGATTATTTAGTTAAAAAAAACATAAAATAACAAAAATAGAAAATTTAATTAATTAAATTTTAAATAATTATAATTTGTCCGTACTTCAAAATACAAATGAAAATGGACTGGAGTTAAATTTTTTGGTGAAAGTATATTCGTAAAAGATGTTTGCAAATGGTGCAGGGTTGGAGTTGGTCTGACATATGGCTGACATATTCTATACACATTATTAAGCAGTTTGAGTTACTGTCAGGTTACACAATATTTTAAGCACGCAGGAAAAGAATTATACTTGTTTATTTTGGAGGAGGTGAAACAGAGCGCATACAGAACACACTAGAAACAGAGATAACACTCAAAAGACAGACAGACAAATAACACTCAACACAGAAGTCTACAAACGGACAAACAAATAACACACAGCATTGAGCACAGAAGTCTCCAAAGACAGCAACCGATCCATTAAGCGGCAGAGGCCTCCAACGCTTGACGCCGCGCCTTTAAGAAACCCACGACATAGTCTCTATCAGGGAGGTTTTCTTTAATCACAGGATGTTCAAGGAAACGTTGAAACCATTTGTGCAGACGAGGGAATTTATGCGGATCAAATATCTCCACTTCAATTACATCTTCATTCACATTCAACAAATAAACCAGTGAACCAATCGCAATGTCCACCATCCCAATCTTCTCTCCATTCAAATATTCCTTCTCTCCCAAGCAATGTTCTTCAACTGTTTCCAGCACTGCTAAGTTCTCCTTGATAGCCTCCTCTAGCTCTTTACCTGTGTGTCGAAATGTTCTCCACAACGCGTCAAGCACCTGCACAGATCGTTTATTCATTAGATATCAAATCTATAGATGTTGCAATCTCACTTATAAGATGTGAATTGGTACCTTATCATCCGCATATTTAACCCAGAAACGAGCGTTAGCTCTCTCAAAAGGGTCAGTTGGGAGGAGAGGATTGTGAGGCCAAATCTCTTCAATGTATTCAACTATAACCATGGATTCACAAATTGGCTTGTCATGATGAAGAAGGACAGGAATTTTCTTATGGACCGGATTGGATTGTAAAAGCAGAGTGCTTTTGGTGGACAGATCTTCTTCAATGTATTCATATGTTATTCCTTTTAATTTCAGAGCCCATATCACTCTGCGACTAAATGGACTTATCTTAGTCCCCAAAAGCTTCACTTGTTCACTCATGATTTTTCTCTGGATTGTGATCAAACCGCAATCTCATTCTCTGTTTATAGTGTCGAGTTTTGTGCATTATTGCTTGCGAAAAAAGATTGAAGTTTGTAGTCGTTTGACTGGTAATAATATTTTTATAAGAGTGAGATAATCAATTACGTCCAGATTTGAAGGTGCGTCATCAGTGATATCTAGTACAGGTCAACCATATAGAAAGAAATTTGATAAAATCGTTGTATCAAAACAAACGGAAACAAAAACGTAAAACAAGAACCAAAGGACATTGACAAACAGACAGACATGTTACAAAGAAAATCAAACATAGAAGTACTTCTTCTGTCACTGTCGGACATCATAATCCATCACGTCACTATTATTTTCCCCTTTTTCCCTTTTGATCACTTTACAGATCACAAAAACATCGTCATCGTCGTTTTGTTGGTAGCGGCCATCTAATCTATATTCATACATAACCCAACTACAGTCACCACGGTCTCCATTACACGGAATAAAGCTAAAACTGCTCTGAGATCCAATTTGAACGTTTTGGTCATCAAATATCGGTTTATTGCCTTGACCTTTCCAGGTTCCATATTCGTGGTTCTGTCGATCCTCTGACTTTTCGCTGTTTTCTTTTTCAATTTTGTTAAAAAGAAAAGAATGTCTTCGTCAATATACTCGAAGTACATCATCCATTCATTAGCATCGCCATAAACATCACATTCGAATATAGCTCCTTCAGGTCTGAGTGATTCTCCTCTTGATATTTTCAATAGATACTCCATAATGAGTTCTCTGTCGGTTGGATGAAATCGGTATCCACTAGGTAATGAAGCAAGAGAAGCGTGTGTTACCTCCATTGTAACTGGGAGACAAAGATCAAGTATGAACTAGTAACAGTACTATTTATAACAGCAATGGATTTACCTATCCACAACAACAGAAAAATCAATATCCTTCTCATATTAGGAATTATTATTATTAACAGGAATCCACGAAAAAGCTGGACACATAATAACAAAAGCCAATGAAAAGTGAACAGAGGAGAAACAAACACTAGACCAATCAAGACGCAGAGGCCTCCAGAGCTTGACGGCGAGCCTTAAAGAAACCCACTAGTTTGTCATGATCAGGAATGTTTTCTCTAATCACAGTATCTTCAAGGAAGCGTTGGAACCATTTATGAAGACTAGGGAATTTATGTGGTGGAATCAGTTTGACTCCAATCACATCTTCATTCACACTCAACCAATAAACCATGGAACCAAACGCAATGTCCACCATCCCAATCTTCCCTCCATCTAAATATTTCTTGTCTCCCAAGCAATGTTGTTCAACAGTTTTAAGTACTTCAAAACACTCCCTTACAGCCTCAGCTAGCTCCTTGCCCGTTGTTCGGAATGTTCTCCGCAACACATCTATTCCCTGCAACAATATAATTCACATATAATATAATATTTAATATACCACATTCAATAAAACAAACAAGAGAAGAAAATCAACCTTATCTTCCACATATTTGACCCAGAAACGAGCGTTAGCTCTTTCGATAGGATGGGTTGGGAGGAGAGGATTCTGAGGCCACGTCTCTTCAATGTATTCAATTATAACCATGGACTCACAAATTGGCTTGTCGTGATGAAGAAGCACTGGGATCTTCTTGTGAACTGGATTGGAGTGCAAAAGCAGAGTGCTTTTGTTGGAGAGATCTTCTTCTATGTATTCGTATGTTATTCCTTTTAATTTCAGAGCCCATGTCACTCTGCAATTGAATGCACTTGCCCATGTCCCCAAAAGCTTCACTTGTTCACTCATGGTTTTTAATTTGATTCGCTGCTATTCTTCTGCAGATTTTACTCAAACCCTAGCTAGCTGTCTCTTCAAAATCCACCACCATATCCATTGAAAGTGCTTCTCCAATAAGTCAGGCAGATAAGGAGACGACTGGGAGACACGTCATTCCCGGAGTTCGTTAATTTGAAAAGGTTAAGCCCAACAAACAATGGGAAGGGCTACTCTATGTAGGCCCATAACTAAAGCCCAATACTCAAAAGCCCAACCTCAAACCTCAAGTAGAAATAGTTTCAAATCTTATAGTACTTTGATGTAAAACTCATTACAATATGCTCTTATTTATTCATTATACATTGAGATTGGTCCATTCATGTTGAAGATGCGAGCAAATATTCCCTAAAACGCTTGTAGACGGAGAGCATCTCGTCACGATCAGGAAGGTTTTCGCTAATAACTTGCAGTTGAATGAAGCTGTGGATCCAAGCATGCAAGCGAGGAAACCTCTGAGGTTCAAAAACCTTCACACCAACTACTACTTCAATTACACCAAGCCAATGAATATAAGCTCCAAAAGCCAAGTCCACTAAGTTAATATCATCTCCTCCAAAGAACTTCTTATCATCTTTAAGAGCCTCTTCTTCTATTACCCTCAACATCTCCATACTCTCCTCCTTGTATTTCTCTTCTTCTTCACTGTTACTACTCCGAAACAACATCCATATCATCGGACCCTGTAACACTGATTCAATCAACATAAAAATAATACATAACTGGATTGTGATAATTTTAGATATTTCTTTACCTTCTCTTCAGCAAATTTGATCCAAAATCGAGCCTCTGCTCTCTGGAATGGATCAATAGGCAGCAGGGGAGTGTGGGGCCATATCTCTTCCAGATATTCAAGTATAATCATGGACTCACATATTGGTTTTGTGTTATGGACAAGAACTGGGATTTTTTTGTGAACTGGATTGTATTGCAGAAGCAATTGACTCTTATTGGCCAGATCTTCTTCAATGTATTCGTATGGTATACCCTTCAATTTTAGACCCCAGACCATTCTGCAGCTAAAAGGACTCACACGATGACCATGGAGCTTCACTTCATCCATGGCTTGAGTCAATATGTGAGAGAGTTGTTCCATTCATCTACATATATAAAGTATGATGAGATGAGATGAGATGTGTATTTTGCTTAGGCATCAAGTTATCTTTCTAAATATTAAAATGATAGTCGTTGAATTCACACAAACAAGATTAGTTTAAGCTTGTCAATTTGACTATCATGATTTCTAATAATATAAAATGATTATGAACTGTATTATGAAATCTCGAATAGTATAATAGATAGGGCCAATCTTCCAATTTTTGTTTATTTTATATTTCTTTTCATGTGGTAATTAAATATAAGAATTTAATTTAAATTTGAATTTTATGTATTTAGATTATTATTTTTAAATTAAAAAATAAATATAATTTATAAAACAAAATGAAACTCTAATTTTAATTTTCAATTAGATTTAAAATGAAAAGTAGTCATCAATATATATAAATAAAACAGAATGGGGAAGAATACTACACTCTACCGTTCGACACGTCTCATATACACCACAAATAAGAAGGTGATACATGGCACGACATATACCTCGTACAAAGATTGCGCGTTGCGTGAAATTTCTGAATTTTATGTAAAATTAATATTTATATTTACATAATTTATTAAAGTTATTATTTATTATTGGGAGAAAAAATAATCAATTTTAGTTATTTACATTTAAAAATTAAGTATGAAAATTAAAAATTATATCTTAAAATTATGACCATATATGAAATTTCTTTAAAATTCATTTAAAAATGGCTTTAACTTTTTATATATATATATATATATATTTGTTAAAGAAGTGATTTATTAAAAAAAATTAACAAAATTTTTTTTAATAAATTAAAAAAATCTAAAATTTATCAATAGTAAATGAGAATGATTTGTAACATAGCTTAAAAAAATAATGAAATGATATTTTCCACCAATAATTTATACAGTTTCATCTCACAAAAATAAATTTTATAATTTCTATACATATTTTATTAAATTTTTCTAAATTTTAAAAAGATGTATAATAACATCTCCAATATCATGTTAATTAGAGTTGTCTTCACAGCCATAACCATAAGTAATGTAGAGATTTTTTATTTTTTTTTTAAAAAAAAATTCCACATCGGTAATGTAGAGCTTTTTTAAAAAAATAATAAAAAATTGGTGAATTCTATTTCCAATGTTAAGATGATGTGACATACTTTATTATCAAATTGTGGAGTTGAATTGCTATTTCTGGAGGGTAGAATGCACAATTGACTCATTTAGATAAATAGTTTTACATTATTTGGTTAAATTATTCTTGCCAACTATTTCTTTTATTGCATAGATTGAATTTAATTAAAAATTTATTAATAATTAAATTATTTTTTTAATAAAAACAATGATTATTGCATCACTATTTTTAATTGAAACTATTTATTTTTAAACATCCTATAACATTATTGTTCAAACCCTCTCTTTTCGACGGCCGCGTCGTCATCTCACGCAGTATTGGAGGTCCTTTACTATGTTTATTATTGTTTTTTAAAAGATTTATAATTACAATATTCAATATTTCTCTCAAAATTAATTCCAACACTAATACTTAATATATATATATATATACATATATATATATATATATATTATAAACTTATACTCCAATTTAATAATAATATCTCATTTGTAATAATAATAATAATAATAATAATAATAATAATAATAATAATAAAAAGAATTTTTGAGCATAACATTGATTAATATGGGAGAGAATAATTATGGTTATATATAATTAAAAAAAATCTGAAATATATATTTAGTGTATATTTAAACTTGAATTCTAATTTCTTAAATAATATAGATGGTTGAGATTTGATATAAAATTAAAATAAAAAGTCAGGAATGCAAATTGGATAAAAAATGAAGTATTTGGGATGGGATACAAAGTCTCACAAGTTATAAGCAATTTCATCTTTACTTCCAACTTAAGGATTAATTACAAAAAACCCCCCACTTTTTCAAACTTTTTGCATTAGTCCACTGGTTTCAAACGTTCGTTACAAAAAACCCAGGTCATGCAAACTTTTTGCATTTACCCACTGGTTTTAAACTTTTTTTCTATTAAAAAATACTGTTCCAAAATCAGAAATGAGTTTTTTGTAGGGTTAATTATAAAAAGCCCCAACTTTTTCAAACTTTTTGCATTAGTCCACCGGTTTCAAACGTTCGTTACAAAAAACCCAGGTCATGCAAACTTTTTGCATTTACCCACTGGTTTTAAACCTTTTTTCTATTGAAAAGTACTGTTCCAAAACCGGAAATGAGTTTTTTGTAAGTAACGTTTGAAACCAGTGGGTTAATGCAAAAGGTTTTAAAAAGTGGGGGTTTTTTGTAATTTACCCATTTTTTTGTAAGTAACATTTGAAACCAGTGGGTTAATGCGAAAAGTTTGAAAAAGTGGGGGGGTTTTGTAATTTACCCTCCAACTTAATACTTTAAACCTTTCTATATTTGTCCACTGAGTGGTTTTTGTATTTTTGTGAGTGGTTTTTGTATTTTTTGAGTAGTTTTCAAATTCTATATGTATTAAATTGAAGATTCGGAAATTTCCTAAAATCAAAATTACTCATACAACACCAAAACCATTCACAAAAATACCAAAACCACTAGTAGTTTTGATTTTGGGGTGGTTTTGCAAAACTTTTCAAAACCGGGTGCTCAAAGTAAAACGTTTGAAAAAATGAGGTGTTTTTGGAAATAACCCAAACAATTTATGTGTGATAAAACAATGTAATTTATAGAATAAATGTCATTATTATAACATTATAATAGTATACACACAAGATTGTATATCTAGTTATGAAACTATAAAATAATTCACAAATGACATTAAACAAATACAATATCTTTTAAATATTTCCATGGCCTTTTCAGTTTATATATATATATATATATATATATATATATATATATATATATATTAGCTCTCATTAAATTTTAAAAATACTACTATTAATTTTATGTATTCTCCAATTCATTTTAAAAATACTACTTTTAATTTTTTTTTCATTCTTCAATTCATTTTCTTTTTAACTAAAGTTGACTGAAAATTTCTTAATGTTTCCATTTTTATAATTTTGGATTTTATTTATTTTTATAATTTAATATTTTTTTAAAAAAATCTTTAATATATATTGCATATCGATTTCAAATGTTAATTACTCTTTTTTTTTATACACTAATTCACAACATGTTTCTATAATACTTTCATAAAAAAAAAATTTACAAATAAATTGTTTTTATTAAATTAATACAATTTTATAATTAAGTAATAATAACATTAATTAGAAAAAATTTTCTATTGAGTGAGTTATGATATTCTTGTGTTAAATATATATATATATTTTTTAATTAAGAATATTAAATTACACGTATAATGATAATAGTAGGGAAAAACTTTGAACTCTTGAGTATCTTTTATTTATTTTCATAATTATTCATTTATCTCTTAATTTGTATTCATTCAAAATAAGTAATAAAAGTGTTTATTGTATTAATTGAAATTTATTGTATTTTTTCAAAAAATGTCTCTGCTTCAATTTCCATATTAATACCCATTGAATAAGATAACTAATGATCATTAATTTACAATTAAAAGAAAAAACCTTTTATCTTCCCATTCTAAATTTGTTTACGTAGGTTGTTATTAACATTTTTGTTTTCATTAATTTACTCTTAAAAAAGTCTTTTATCTTTCTCATTCTAAATTTATCTAGGTATGGTTTTATTAACATTTTTGTTTTCTTTACATGGATACAAACTATTATCAAACCATTACAAATAAATTATTTTTTAAAGGTTAAAAAGAAAAGAGCATTCAATTTATAAATGGGTAAATTACAAAAAACCCCACTTTTTCAAACTTTTCGCATTAACCCACTGGTTTCAAACGTTACTTACAAAAAAAACCATTTCTGGTTTTGGAACAGTACTTTTTAATAGAAAAAAGGTTTAAAACCGGTGGGTAAATGCAAAAAGTTTGCATAACCTGGGTTTTTTTGTAACGAACGTTTGAAACCGGTGGACTAATGCAAAAAGTTTGAAAAAGTGGGGCTTTTTTGTAATTAACCCTTTATAAAATTATATTTTCTCTTCTCTTCTCATTAATTACAAAAAGCCCCACTTTTTCAAACTTTTTGCATTAGTCCACCGGTTTCAAACGTTCGTTACAAAAAAACCCAGGTTATGCAAACTTTTTGCATTTACCCACCGGTTTTAAACCTTTTTCTATTAAAAAGTACTGTTCCAAAACCAGAAATGAGTTTTTTTGTAAGTAACGTTTGAAACCAGTGGGTTAATGCGAAAAGTTTGAAAAAGTGGGGGGTTTTTTATAATTTACCCATTTATAAATTGAATGCTCTTTTCTTTTTAACCTTTAAAAAATAATTTATTTGTAATGGTTTGATAATAGTTTGTATCCATGTAAAGAAAACAAAAATGTTAATAAAACCATACCTAGACAAATTTAGAATGAGAAAGATAAAAGATTTTTTTAAGAGTAAATTAATGAAAACAAAAATGTTAATAACAACCTACGTAAACAAATTTAGAATGGGAAGATAAAAGGTTTTTTCTTTTAATTGTAAATTAATGATCATTAGTTATCTTATTCAATGGGTATTAATATGGAAATTGAAGCAAAGACATTTTTTGAAAAAATGCAATAAAAAACCATTTCTGGTTTTGGAACAGTACTTTTTAATAGAAAAAAGGTTTAAAACCGGTGGGTAAATGCAAAAAGTTTGCATAACCTGGGTTTTTTTGTAACGAACGTTTGAAACCGGTGGACTAATGCAAAAAGTTTGAAAAAGTAGCGCTTTTTTGTAATTAACCCTTTATAAAATTATATTTTCGCTTCTCTTCTCATTAATTACAAAAAAGCCCCACTTTTTCAAACTTTTTGCATTAGTCCACCGGTTTCAAACGTTCGTTACAAAAAAACCCAGGTTATGCAAACTTTTTGCATTTACCCACCGGTTTTAAACCTTTTTTCTATTAAAAAGTACTGTTCCAAAACCAGAAATGAGTTTTTTTGTAAGTAACGTTTGAAACCAGTGGGTTAATGCGAAAAGTTTGAAAAAGTGGGAGGTTTTTTATAATTTACCCATTTATAAATTGAATGCTCTTTTCTTTTTAACCTTTAAAAAATAATTTATTTGTAATGGTTTGATAATAGTTTGTATCCATGTAAAGAAAACAAAAATGTTAATAAAACCATACCTAGACAAATTTAGAATGAGAAAGATAAAAGATTTTTTTAAGAGTAAATTAATGAAAACAAAAATGTTAATAACAACCTACGTAAACAAATTTAGAATGGGAAGATAAAAGGTTTTTTCTTTTAATTGTAAATTAATGATCATTAGTTATCTTATTCAATGGGTATTAATATGGAAATTGAAGCAGAGACATTTTTTGAAAAAATGCAATAAATTTCAATTAATACAATAAACACTTTTATTACTTATTTTGAATGAATACAAATTAAGAGATAAATGAATAATTATGAAAATAAATAAAAGATACTCAATAGTTCAAAGTTTTTCCCTACTATTATCATTATACGTGTAATTTAATATTCTTAATTAAAAAATATATATATATTTAACACAATAATATCATAACTCACTCAATAGAAAATTTTTTCTAATTAATGTTATTATTACTTAATTATAAAATTGTATTAATTTAATAAAAACAATTTATTTGTAAAAATTTTTTTTATGAAAGTATTATAGAAACATGTTGTGAATTAGTGTATAAAAAAAAGAGTAATTAACATTTGAAATCGATATGCAAATATATATTAAAGATTTTTTTTAAAAAAATATTAAATTATAAAAATAAATAAAATCCAAAATTATAAAAATGGAAACATTAAGAAATTTTCAGTCAACTTTAGTTAAAAAGAAAATGAATTGAAGAATGAAAAAAAAAATTAAAAGTAGTATTTTTAAAATGAATTGGAGAATACATAAAATTAATAGTAGTATTTTTAAAATTTAATGAGAGCTAATATATATATATATATATATAAACTGAAAAGGCCATGGAAATATTTAAAAGATATTGTATTTGTTTAATGTCATTTGTGAATTATTTTATAGTTTCATAACTAGATATACAATCTTGTGTGTATACTATAATATAATGTTATAATAATGACATTTATTGTATAAATTACATTGTTTTATCACACATAAATTGTTTGGGTTATTTCCAAAAACACCTCATTTTTTCAAACGTTTTACTTTGAGCACCCGGTTTTGAAAAGTTTTGCAAAACCACCCCAAAATCAAAACTACTAGTGGTTTTGGTATTTTTGTGAATGGTTTTGGTGTTGTATGAATAATTTTGATTTTAGAAAATTTCCGAATCTTCAATTTAATACATATAGAATTTGAAAACTACTCAAAAAATACAAAAACCACTCACAAAAATACAAAAACCACTCAGTGGACAAATATAGAAAGGTTTAAAGTATTAAGTTGGAGGGTAAATTATAAAAAAACCCTCACTTTTTCAAACCTTTCGCATTAACCCACTGGTTTCAAACGTTACTTACAAAAAAATGGGTAAATTACAAAAAACCCCCACTTTTTAAAACTTTTTGCATTAACCCACTGGTTTCAAACGTTACTTACAAAAAACTCATTTCCGGTTTTGGAACAGTACTTTTCAATAGAAAAAAGGTTTAAAACCAGTGGGTAAATGCAAAAAGTTTGCATGACCTGGGTTTTTTGTAACGAACGTTTGAAACCGGTGGACTAATGCAAAAAGTTTGAAAAAGTTGGGGCTTTTTGTAATTAATCCTTTTATTTATTTATTTTTTAAAAATCCATTTCTCTTGTGCTATCATATATATATGTATAGGGTTATTTCCAAAAACCACCCAATTTTTGAAACATTTTACTTCTGGCACCCGGTTTTGCAAACTTATACCAAACCACCCCCAAAACCACCCAAAATTAAAACTACTAGTGGTTTTGGTGAGGTATAGGTGGTTTTTGTGTTTTTAATTGATTTTTGTGTGGTTTTACTAATTATTTAGTTTTAATAATTTTAAATTTTTGATTTAAAAATTTTAGTAAATTTTTAAATATTTTATCAAATAATTTAAATAATTTTTTTTATAGTTTAAGAAAATTTTAATTTTTAATTCATTAACTTTAGTAATTTATAGTTTTAATTTCTTACTTTTATTTTTACTAAACTACAACTAGTATCAATAATTTGTAAAATTTTTAATTCTTTTATTTAATTAGCTGAATAGTTTTAATATTTTTTATTTTCAACCTTTAATTTTTAATTCTATACATACAACCAAAAACTATCTAATTCAAATAGTTTTTAATGAAAAATTGTGTTTTATTTTTATATTTATTTTTTAAAAATAAAATAACTATTAAATATATCAATATTTTTTAATTATTTTTCAATTTTAAATATTTTTTACTTTTTGATATTTTTTTTTAAGAACCTATAAAATTATAGTATAATAATAATATAATTTCTTTTTAATAAATTTTCAAACATACTTATAATTAAATAATCTCTCACAGGTTTTAGTAAATTAAAAAATAAAAATTTAAATAAAAAATTATTAAAGATAATTTAACCAAATATTTTTTTTAAATGATTAAATCTGCATAATAATTTTTTTTTAATTTAGTAAATTTTAAAAATAAAAACTAAAACTAAAATTATTAAAAAAACAAAACATTAAACAATTATTTAAAAAGTATTAAACTATATAATAATTTATTTTAGTTTAGTAAAAAAATTTTTAAAAAAATAAAATATATTTAAATTATTTAATAAAATATTTAAATTTTAGTTAAATTATCAAACAAAAATTTAATAATTATTAAAATCATATAATTTGCAAAACCATTCAAAAATACAAAAACCACTCAATCACACAAAAACCACTCACACCTCACCAAAACCATTAGTGGTTTAATTTCGGGTGGTTTTGGGGGTGGTTTGGTATAAATTTGCAAAACCAGGTGCCAGAAGTAAAATGTTTGAAAAATTGGGTGGTTTTTGGAAATAACTCTATATATATATATAGGGTTATTTCCAAAAAACACCCACTTTTTCAAACGTTTCACTTTGAACACCCGGTTTTGAAAAGTTTATCCAAACCACCCCCAAAATCAAAACCACTAGTGGTTTTGATATTTTTGTGAGTGGTTTTGGTATTTTTATGAGTGGTTTTAAAATTTTATATGTTTTAATTTGAAAATTATGAAATACCTAAAATCAAAATTACTCATATAACACCAAAACCACTCACAAAAACACCAAAACCACTAGTGGTTTTGATTTTGGGGGTGGTTTGACAAAACTTTTCAAAACCAGGTGCTCAAAGTAAAACGTTTGAAAA
Organism: Cardiospermum halicacabum; assembly: GCA_031304145.1. Taxonomy (NCBI): domain Eukaryota; kingdom Viridiplantae; phylum Streptophyta; class Magnoliopsida; order Sapindales; family Sapindaceae; genus Cardiospermum; species Cardiospermum halicacabum. The sequence continues at coordinate 29,792,928 of CM062390.1, read as the reverse complement.
AGTGAGTGTTTTTTGGAAATAACCCTATATATATATATATGTTTGTAGTTTTATTATGATTGTGGTTCACCATATTAGAAATATATAAAATATAAAAACTCACATGTTGTCAACAATTTTTAAATCTTATTATAACTTCATACAAATGTCAATAAATTAATAAATTATAGCCAATAATAATATAATTAATATAATTAAATAATCTTATAAAAATTTTCATGCTAAAATCACAATCTAAAATATATTAATATCACTTATATCAAATTAAAATAAGAAAATTACTTACTATTATTACAATTATTACAAAAAAAATAAAATAAAAACAACATGGGTATAAAACTTAAAATCAAATACAAGTACAAATATACATATATCCAAATTGAAAAAAAAGAGTTCACATTGGCATTTTGTTGTCCACGATTGTTTCTATATATGTATCAATAGATTCTCAAAACCTCACGAAATCATCTTATCTCTTTTTTCTGCCAACTCTGAGATCGTTTTTTCTGCTAACTCAAAGAAAAGTTAATCTTTATACATAGAAAAGTTAATCTTTATACATAGAAAAGATAAAGACAAAGACAGTACGTTAATAAAATAAAAAGTCAAAAATGAAAAACCAAAAATTGATCATAGACTAAAATTTGTATTAAATAATTGAATAAATAAAATTAATAAACAAAATGAAAATAAGTAATAAGTACTAATTTAATTTTATTTTTAAAAAGAAAATAAATGATACCGTTATTTTTAAAATTACATTTATTAAAGAAATCAATTAGTGAATTAAGGAAAAAATAAATTGAATTAAAAGACAACCAAAGAATCTCAATCATTAAAAACAAAAATATTTAAAGAAAAAATTAGATTATAATGGCATGTTTTCATTTATTAAAATAAAAATAATTATAAAACCTGAATACATCTTTACATTTTTATATGGGAAGATTCTTGAAAAAAAAATAATTAAATATAATCTTCAAAAAATATAATCTAACTAATAAAATCTTACCATAACGGATTCTGTGTCTTCTCCCAACTCTATCATTTTTGCAACATTCTACATGAGATTCATAAGAATTATCGAAATAAAAAATAAAAAATGAAAAAAAGCTAAAGTAAATTAAACTTCATGTATTTAAATTAAAATCACCAAAGTAGTAAATGGAGAAACGTTGAAATAAAAATCAACAGAGAGAATTTTCTTTTCTCGAATTTTCGACCAAGATGAATTCGTCACGCCGTCCTTTAATATTTTTGTAGCCTCCAATCTTCAATCTGATAAGAACAACGGATAAGAACAACAAAATAAATATGTAAGAGCATAGAAAGATGAATCAAATTTCTTTTTTTTTTTTTAAAAAAAAAAAAGAAAGAAAAAAGAAATGATTTTGAAATATGAAGAGAGACATCAAGAGGAAGAGAATAGATCACAAATAAATAGAGAAGGAAAGAAACGAATAGTTAAATAATTAGTAACAAAAGCATCTAAATGATATCTTTTTGACATATTCTTCGTTATTGAAGTTAATGATATATGATATGTATGCAAATTAATGTCAAAACAATTTAATAAATCGAAAAATAAGAGAGAAGACTAAAGAACACGTGTCATATTGTAATTGGCTCAATATCTTCAAATGTCAAAACTTCTCATTTTCATAGTTTTTCAACCTAAAGCAAATCATGCAGTGTGCCACATCGGATCAGTGGGGACCACTAGAGATTCCGCTTTATATATATAGAAGATTTTTTGAAATTTTGCTTTTCTACATTAAAAACCATTAATCCTTCGTATTCTTTAACTCTTCATTTTCTTCATTAAAAACAATAACCTTTCATATTCGTAAACGTTTTCTCTTTACTTTTCAATGTCTATAAATTTCATTTTGCCATTCACTCTTCGTGTTCCAATTTCATTTTTAATTTTGAAATTTCCCTCAAATCCAAAAATGTTTATTCTCCTTCTCTCTTATTCTCTATTTCATTTTAATATTTTCTCCGCAATATTTTTTCTTCATATTTTATTTTTATTTATTAATGTTTCCTTGTTTATTTGATGTAATATTATGTTTTTTTGTTTTTTTTTTTCTCTCTGTCTTTCTTTTTATCCTTTTCAGATTTGATCCTTTTGAGGTAATAAGAAGCCTTTCTTCGTCGTCAGAGATATTTTCTACCTCAAGTATTAGGTAAGATTTTATAGGTTTTCTAATTTTTTATTTATTACTTTTGATGTGTTATGGAGCAGATTCAATCTTTTTGTTTGATTTTGAGTTAGTTTTGTATAGTTTTGGTAAATCATCACTTTTAAAAAGTATCATCTGGAGACTGGAGAGATTTCCAACATAAAATTTTTTGTAAAATATTATAATTTTTCTGAAATTGTTTTGATTATTTTTTATTCAATTTATATATACATATTTTTACTAGAGTTCTAAATATTTTGAGAAGCATATTGGAATAGACTAAAAACATGCTTCTAACAAATAGATTGTCGCTTCTAACAAATGGGTTGTCTTTTCATCTTAATCTCATCTTTATTTCCTTAAATTGTTACTATGAATGTCTATCATTCTTAATTTATCTTTGTTTCCTCTTCTATTGTTTTATTTTTTTACTTATGTTATTCAATGGCTTGAGTATATTTTCGTTAGTCACAATCTTTTTTATATAACAAAATATAATGTGTGTATATATATGTCTATTTTTTTTAGCAACGAGTTTAATTTCTCCCACATAATCGGCACCAAAATATTTGTGTTGTCAATGTAAACTTTGTGAGTGCTTTATTTTTATATGTATATAGCAAGAAAATCAAAGGTCATTCATGGATAAGCAAATTTAAGTTATATGTATATTGTGAATACTTTATGTTTAATTTTGTTGGTGGAGATTTCTTTATTTACCTATTTATTATTATTATTATTATTATTATTATTATTATTATTATTATTTTGACGAAAAGTTATTTCATATGTTTAAAGTTTGATAATGTGATTTTTTAATTAATCTTTATTTTGACTTATTTCAATATATATATATATATATATTTTTTTTTTCCTAATCTAAAGTCTTAATTTTTTGCAAATGTGTTTTATTTGTTAAATACTATATGAGTAAATCTATCAAAATTACAAATAGTGAGGTTTCAGATTCTCTGAGTAGAATACTTAATTTTCCTCCCTAATTAAATTAAGACTCTATAATGACTATTCCACTTCAACAATTTAGATTTCTCAATTTTAATGAATTTCAATAAATATTTTAATTCATCTTTTCATATACTCAAACTTACTTCGATTAGTAATTAATTAATTGAATTATGAAAATTAAAATTTATAAATAAATTCTTTAATTATATATTGTTAATTAACTTTTAATACAATGTGCACTAAAAAGGTTTGACACATTTATATTTTTCAACCTTGATATTTTCCTCTACAAAGATGTCACTTTATGATGATTTAGATTAAATTACACTGCTCTAAATGAGGTTGAAGATGTTTTCTGGTGCATTGGATTGTGTACTAAATAGAGTTAAAACATTATGTGCAACATTTGTATTTTTTCAAATTTAATAAATTATAATAAAATTTAATTTTCCTCTTTCTATATTTTTCAATTGTATTAAATAAAATTAAGACTCTATAGTATCATTAATTATTCCTCTAAAATTATTTAAATTAAACAAGTTTAATGAATTTGAATAAAAATTTAAATAAAAATTTTCATATATTTTTAACTTGCATTAATAATATCTTTTAATTAAAATAAAATACGCGCATTCATGATTAGAATTAAAAATAAATAAAAAGTATCTATATATAAAACTGTTAAATAATATCTAAATTGATAACATTTAACTTACAATTAAATAAGATTAAAACTCCACGATAACATTAATTATTAATTATTCCACTAAACCCATTTACATTTCTCGAACGGATTAATTTAAATAAAAATTAAATTTCCATATTTTCATATTACAAACACAAATTTGTTCGCATTAATTGAATAGACTTAATCTTTGAGTTATGGGTACAAATATATTATATATATATATATATATATATATATATATAATCTCTTCCTTTGCTATAAGCATGTTAAGAGATTTATTTATACAATGCGATGGTTAATATAATAACATATTCAATCCCGCGCATTGCGCGGGTAACAACACTAGTTAATAATATTAATGGAGATAAATTATATTTTAATTAAAAAAATAAACTTAAATTTAAATGAAATTCAAATTAAATTTATCAATTAATACTATTTAATATATTAACAAATATTTATTTTAGTTAGTTATAAATTAAGTTATTCAATTAATAATAAAATATATTAAATCTTTAAATTGTAGTATATTTATTAAATATTTTAAATTTTAATTATATAAAAATTAAATTTCATTAAAAAAATTATATAAAGATTAAATTTTATTTTAAAAATAAAATATTTTTACATATACTTAATGGTATATATAATTTAAGATATTAAAAAAGTATTATTAAAACTTGAATAAAAATAGATGAATTTTATTTTAAAATTTTAATTTGAAAATCTTTTTAAAAAGTTTTTACATATTTTTAATTATTTTAATGGAAAAATATATATTGGTAATTTAGGTTAAATTTAAAAAAAAAAAAAAATAATTTAAAACTTAAATAAATAAAAAATAAAATATTTTCATTAATACTATTATTTCAAAATTTTAGGTTTAGAGATAGGAAAAATAAATCTATGCTTGCTCAAATTTGATTACACTAGTTTGAAAAATAAAATTAAAATTTGAATTCAATAAAAAGAGGATGCAAAACAATCAAAACATGACAATAGCTTGACGTGCAGTTCTTTAATCAGAGCGTCTTCAAGATGGTTCAAATTGTATTCTGCTAAGCCAGTTCAGATGGCTTCTATGTGATTTGTCTCTTGAGCCATCTAAAATGCTGTAGTAGAATGCAACCTAAAGGACTCATTTGTTCATAGTTAATTTGAAATCATGTATCTGTCTTTTAGTTTCTCCATATTTTTAATATTTTTTGTAAAATTAAAAAACCCCGTTCAATTATCTCTGCATGAGTTAGTTGAAAGATTATTTATATTAACGGCTCTTTTTACAAAAGAGTAGTTTGGCAAAGTAAAAATGTACACAAAAATCAAGTAAAACTTCAAGTAAAAACTTCTATATCTGTTTTTTCTAACAAATTTGGTATTAGAGCATTGGGTTTGTTTCCTTTGGTAAACACTTTTCAAACATATTCTAATGGCAACAAGTAGTTCTCCTACTTTGTTTGCTTATACCTCAAATCAAGTTCCCATCTTCAATGGTGAACATTATGATTATTGGAGTAGTTAAATGCAGACTATTTTTGTTTTTTTAGATCTTTGGGAGATTATTGAAAACACATATGAAGAGCCAGGGTCTGAAGAATGGTCTGCTGCTCAACAGAAAAAATACAAAGAAAACATTCAAAGAGATGCAAGTGCTTTGCGTCTTATACAACAAGGTGTGAGTAAAAATATATTTCCTGGCATCTTTGGAGCAAAGAAGGCTAGGATAGCTTGGGAAATTTTAAACAAGTGTTACCATGGTGATGATAAGGTAACATCTTTCAATCTACAATCTCTCTGGAAAGAATTTGATAATTTGTCCATGAAAGAAAGTGAGTCGATGGACGACTTTTTATCAAAAGTTTATGAGATTGTGAATCAAATAAACAGTCTTGGTGATGTTTTGGAAGAAAAGAAACTTGTTCAAAAGGTTCTTAGAAGTCTTCCAATGAAATTTGATCATATAGTTGCCGCCATTGAAGAATCCAAAGATCTGTCCAATTATTCCTTTCATGCTTTATCAAGTTCGCTTCAAGCACATGAAAGGAGGATGAATCGATCAACAAACCAGCCATTAGACCAAGCTTTCCAAGCAAAAGTTAGTACTTCCAACTCAAAAAAGGGATCACAAGGAAATATCTCATTAGCCCCAAGTTCGTCATCTCAAACTCCTGCATCATTCTTTTTTAAAATCTTTCTACCATCTCCATATTAGTTCCCAGATAAATCAAATCATCAAATCATCAACATACAGACAAATGATAAGAAAATCTGCGGTACCTTCTTTTTTAACATAGAGAGAAGGCTTATTCATACTTTTCTTAAAACCATTTTGGCAGAAGAAACCATCAATCTTGTTGTTCCAGGCCCTTGGCGCCTGCTTTAAGCCATAAAGTACTTTGTGTAAACGATACACTTTATCTTCATGTCCTTCAATAATATACCCATCAGGTTGCTGAACATAAACCTCTTCTTCAAGCTCTCCATTTAGAAAAGCAGATTTTACATCAAGTTGAAACACTTGAAGTTCAAGTTGTGCTTCTAATGCTAAAACCGTGTGTATTGTCTCAATTCTCGCATCCGGGGCAAATGTTTCATTAAAATCCACACCTGGAATCTGCAAAAACCCTTTAGCGACCAATCTCGCTTTATGTTTCTAAACTGATCCATCTTCATTGATCTTGGTTTTGAACACCCACTTCAAACCAATTAATTCTTTATTTTTTGGTAAATCAACAAGAGACCAAGTTTTATTTTTCTCAATAATAGCAATCTCAGCATCCATAGCTTTTCTCCAGACATCTTCTTTTACTGCTTCTTCAAAGTTTTGAGGTTCACAACAAAACAATGAAAAATTACAATTTTCATAAATATCTCTCAAAGACCGTACCTTCTGAGGAGGTGATTCTGAATTTGAATTTTCATTATTTGATGTAGATTCAGATGGTGAAACATGCTCTTGTTGATTTACAGAAGTCAAAGGTTCGTTGATTGGAAACTCAATCTCCTGCGATGTATTTTCTTCAAACTGCCAAACTGCCATTTCATAAAAAATAACATCTCTTGATACAATCAACTTATTAGTCGCAGGATTAAAGAGACGAAAACCCTTAGACTCATCACTGTAGCTAATAAACATAAGTTTTTCACCTTTTTCATCATACTTGTCACGATTTGGAGCAGAAATATGAGAATAGGCAACACACCCAAATACCTTCAAATGATTAACCACAGGTTTTTTATTGAACCATGCTTCAAAAGGTGTTTTATCACGAACCGCCTTTGTTGGAGATCTATTCAGAATATAGATTGCAGTGTGAACAGCTTCTGCCCAAAAATGATTTGGAAACCCTTTTCCTTTCATCATGCTCCTTGCCATTTCAACAATGGTTCTGTTCTTTCTTTCAGCGATACCATTATGCTGCGGACTTCTTCGAACTGTAAGTTGTCTCTCAATGCCATTCTGCTTACAATACTCCATGAAAGGAGTGTAAATAAATTCTCCCCCACGATCAGTTCGCAGAGATTTAATTTGAAACCCGCTCTGCTTTTCTACAAGAGTTTTAAATTCTACAAATACAGAGAAAGCTTCGGATTTTCACGTAGGAAATGAATCCAAATCATTCTTGTGAAGTCATCAACAAAAAGAATAAAATATCTTTTGTTACCCAGAGATGGTGTCCTTGTAGGACCACATATATCTGAATGCACCAACTCAAGAGGTTCTCGGGCTCTCCATGAAGTCTTAGGAAATGGTAATCGATGCATCTTACCAAAAATACATCCTTCGCAGACCTGTTCTTGTCTTTCAATTGATGGAAGACCGATCACCATATTCTTCTGCTTGAGCAGCTGCAGTCCACCATAATTCAGATGGCCATATCTTAGGTGCCATAGAGAGGAATTTTCACAACTTTCTCCTTTCAATGCAACTGTATTTTTAGATGGCATAATCAGCGGAAACATTTTATTTGATGTCATCTGTATTGATGCTACAACAACCTTGTTATCATCAAAAATCTCGCAGACAGCATTATCAAATAATACCGAGTATCCTTTTTGCATAATTTGCCCAACACTAAGCAAGTTGTTAGATAACTGTGGAATGTAAAGAACATCATCAACAAGCTTTTGATTACCTCCTTTAAAATGAACTACAATGACACCTTTCCCTTTTGCATGATGTGCTCTTCCATCACTAAGTTCTATCTGTGAAGTAAACTCCTCATCCAAGTTTGCAAATAGTTGACGCTTCCCAGTCATATGGTTGCTGTAGCCGCTATCAACGTACCATATCTCATCACTTTGGTGTTGAACAGACATGCAAGAAAATAGTTTATCGCCATCATCTTTTGACAAGTTTGCTTGCTGCTTGTCATTTTTATTTTTATGATAGCACTTATTGTCAGAATGATTTGCATTCTTGCATCTCTTACACCTGAAAAAACAATCTTTGGTTTCATGATTCGTCTTTTTGCATTGCGGCAACTAGGATCTTCTGATTTTTCTGATTTGTTTTTGCTTTTATTTTTCCCTTGTGAGATATTTCCTTGGCATACAAGTAAGACAATCTAAAGGAAAAATCTTCAATTCTCAGAGAAGTATATCACTGATCTGTTAAAAAAATTTGGAATGGAAAATTCCAAACCAGTACCAACACCTTTGGCATCAAATGAGAAGTTACAACAAATGGATGGAGTTGAAAGATGTGATACTAAAAATTTTCGAAGTCTTGTTGGTTCACTGATTTATTTGACTCATACTAGACTGGATATAGTTTACTCTGTTAGCTATATTTCCAGATTTATGTCTGAGCCTAGTAAAAATCATTTTGCAGCAGCAAAGAGAATCTTGCGATATTTGCAGGGAACTAAAAATGAAGGAATGTTGTACGAGAAGGAAGAAGACAACAAACTGGTTGGTTACACTGATAGCGATTGGGCTGGTGACTTAGATGATCGCAAAAGTACTTCGGCATATATTTTCTGTCTTGGTTCTAAAGCAATTTCTTGGAGTTCAAGAAAATAAAAGACAGTTGCACTATCATCATGTGAAGCATAATATTATGCAGCAACAGAAGCACCATGCGAAGCAACTTGGCTCAGAAGAATTCTTTTTGATTTGCTTCAAGAACAAAAATCTGCAACTTATATTTTCTGTGACAATTCATCAGCCATAGCCATGACTAAAAATCCTGTGTTTCATGCCAGGTCAAAACACATCGAAATTCGACATCATTTTATTTGAAATCTGGTGTCGAATGGTGAAATTCAATTGGACTACATTCATACTCAGGATCAGCCAGCAGATTTTCTGACAAAAGCAGTTATTATAGAGAAATTCGAAAAGTCTAAGTTGAAGTTAAAGATTTCAAGTTAAGAGGGGATGTTGATAGTTAATTTGAAATTATGTATATGTCTTTTAGTTTCTCCATGTTTTTAATATTTCTTGTAAAACTAAGAAACCGTTCAATTATCTCTGCATAAATTAGTTGAAAGGTTATTTGTATTAACTGCTCTTTGTATAAAAAGAGTAGTCTAGCAGAGTAAAAATATACACAAAAATCAAGTAAAACTTCAAGTAAAAACTTCTATATTTTTTTTTTCTATCATCATCATCGACCATATCTCGTCCTCTGCTCCATAACAAATTTCAAGTGAATTTTGAAGTCCGACTATGTCACATCCTTCATTGAAACTTGATATTTATCTGTGGTTAACGAATCTGTATTTATAGATGCAATTTGTTTCCCTAACCACAATAGAAACAAAATCGATCTCTTGCTCTAATAATTCATCTCAACTATAACACTAATTTATATATATTTATTTAATTTAATTATTTTAAATGAAATAAATAGTAAAAGTAATTTTTACTGGAAAATATTATAAATGAATTATTTATTTTTAATTTTAAATAAAATAAAAATATTATAATTTTATCAATAAATAAGAGTAGAGTAATTTAAAGTTTGATTAAATTTAAATATCATATATATTATGGTGGGAAAATGACCATAAGGTATCATAGTCGAAGGGAAGAGCAAGCAGAGGGAACTGAAGCCTAAAACCAAGCTCGGCCGAAGACAGAAGGGGTACCCTAAAACCAAGCTCGGCCGAATATAGGGAAGATACCCAAAAGCTACCCTCGACCGAATAAGAGGGCCAAAGGCCCAAGAAACGCGCCAATCTAGCTCGACCGACATGGTCAAAAGGCCCAATGAAGTTCAACTCGGCCGAGTATAGTAGAGTCCGAACCGAAACACTCCAGCCCACCAAATGATTACCTAACTAAACACGGATTTCCAACGCCAAACCCGAGAAGGAAGACTAATCATACCAGGCCAAGGATTCCCAAAGCCCGGTAGAAAAACGAAGACCAACCCCTATTGAAACAAGGATTCCTAAAGCCAAATAGATAAAAGGAGATCAAGCCCAAGAATGAGACCAAGCCCAAAAAGGAGACCGAATTCAAGAAAGATAGGGAGTTCCAATTCAAATCGAAATAGAACCCAATTACCTCCTATAAATAAGGGGTAGAGGCAATTGTAAAGGATCCGATTCTTATTTTTCTCAAGAGTAGATTTTGTTCAACCATCTCTTGTAAGCTGTTAAGCTATTTTCTCAAGCAATCTTAGCCTGATATTTGGCTGTGGTTTATTTGACACCACAGTTTGGCGCCCACCGTGAGGCTCGAACCTCACACACAAGGTTAAGGTTGAAAATTCAAAATTCAAGTTACAATCCACACCTGCTCTTATCAGACATGGCTCCAATGAACCCTAATACCATCAATGTAGAAGATCAAGTTCCAAAGACGCCAGAGGAACAGCTGGCAATCTTGACTGAGATGTTGAAGAAAGCTGAAGAAGAGAAGGAGCAGTGGAAAAGAGAAGCAGAATCGAGAAGGAAGTCCACGAACCTCACCAAAGAGAAAACCCGGCAATCGAGCCGGAAATACTCACCCCTCCGAAAGCGCAAGCTCAACTTCGAAGACTCCGGTAGAGGAACATCAGAAGAAAGTGATGGGTCGACAGAAAGCTGTAAAAACATCGACCAACGTGATTCAAGCAGCTCCGATGAAGAGACCAGAGGTCCTAAATCCACCCGTAAAGACCGAGAGAGACGCCGTGATCAGGAAATCAAAGAACTCAAAGACCTGGTACAAAGAACTTTGGGAAAAAGAATCACAATGAGGTCGTCAACAATGCGATACTCCGACATGCCCTTCACATCTTGGATCCTAGAAACGAAGATGCCCAAAAGGTTCTCAATTCCGAACATGAGACCATATGACGGGACAACAGACCCTGAAGACCATATCGCCGGATACAAAAATCGCATGGGAACCTGCAATATCCCAGAAGAGGATATGGAAGCAATTATGTGCAAAAGTTTCGGTTCCACCTTGACGGGGACCGCCCAGAGGTGGTATTCGGCTCTGCCGGAGAAAAGCATCAAGTCGTACTCATCACTAGTCACCAAATTCGTGAACCAATTCTCAAATAGCAGGAAGAAGGAGAAAGACGTAGATGATTTGTATGATCTAAAACAAGGAAGTGCTGAAAGTCTCAGACAGTATGTCAAAAGATTCAAGGAAACCAAAATGGCCATCCCCGACTGCCGAGACAAGAGCGCCACCAGAGCTTTCATCAAAGGCTTGCTGAAGACCTCCAAGTCCTACGAAAGCCTAAAACTGATCAAACCCCGCACTTTCGAAGACGTTCTGGAAAGAGCCGAAGACGCGATGGAGTATGAGGAAGAGCTCCAACCCAAAAATCACAGAAGCTCCCAGAATAAGCCAAGCTCCCGCGGCCAAAACAGTACTGGAAATTTCGGCCGAACTGAAAGGCCGAGGAACAACTTCAAGGAGACTAACAGCAGCGGCTTGTCTAGACCAGATTATACCGGCCATAATTCTTCGAGGCCAGATTACTCCGAACACGGCCGAAAGAGAAAAGAACTACTACCTTATCCACTCACCATTCCCACAAGAGAAACCCTTACAATTCTTAAAGGAATGGGAGACAGAGTCAGATGGCCTGACAAGCCAGCGAACCCCGCAGGAGCATGGAAAGATAAATCCCGATACTGTCAATTCCATGGAGACCATGGTCACAACACGGATGACTGTTGGACACTCAAGAGAGAAATCGCCGAGCTAATAAAAGCAGGCCACTTACGGGAATATTTATCTGAAAAGGGGCGAGAAATCGCGGGCGAGGCCGATAAGAATTGCCGATCTCCAAAGACGGTCCCAGTCGAGAATGCGGAAGAAGAAAAGGTGATCAACATGATAGCTGGGGGATCCGACATATGTGGACTAACGAGCTCGGCAGCAAAGAGAAAACTGAGAACTCCCTCAGCATATATAGTATCAGAGACGGACCCACAACCAACAATTACTCTATCACCTTCACAGAAGAAGAGGCCAATGGGGTCAATGCGCCGCACCACGACGCATTAATGATCAAAATCTTGATAGCAAACTTAATTGTAAAGAGAGTATTGGTGGATAACGGAAGCTCGGCCAACATACTATTCCTCGAAACATTCAAAAATATGCAACTGGACGAGAGGATGATGCGCAGAAAGGCCGTCTACCTCATCGGCTTCGATGGTAAAGCCACCTCGACAATCGGGGAGATCGAACTACCAGTGTTCACAGAAGGAATCAATCTGCACACAACCTTTCTCGTGATAAGCTCGAGGTCTGCTTACAATGTAATACTCGGAAGACCCTGGATACACGATATGAAGGCAATCCCATCTACATATCACCAACTTATCAAGTTCCCAACCCCGCGAGGGATAAAACAGATAAAGGGTGAACAAAGCTCCTCCAAGGAATGCTACGCCAACTGCTTAAAGCAAAAGGGGGTTGAAGAATAGCAATTAACGGCTCGGCCGAACGAACCCCGAAGCCCGGCCGAAGACGAAGTCGATGAAGTCCCCCTGGACCAGGAGGGGGCGAAAACGGTGCAGATTGGGGCCGCAGTAGAAGGCTTGGAACGGGAAAACCTGATAGGCTTCCTCAAAGCCAACCAGGACTGCTTTGCCTGGTCGCATGAAGATATGACTGGGATCGACCCAGCAATCATAACCCACGAGCTGAACGTGAAAGAAGGCGCGAAACCATCAAGCAGAAAAACGCAGAAGGTTGCCCCCGAAAGAAACAAAATTATCAACGAAGAGGTCGAAAAACTCCTCTCAAACGGATCCATCAGAGAAGTCCAATATCCGGACTGGCTTGCTAATGTGGTAGTCGTCAAGAAAAAGAATGGGAAATGGAGGGTCTGCATTGACTTCACAGATCTGAATAAGTCATGCCCAAAAGATCCATTCCCGCTGCCACATATCGACCTCACCATCGATGCAACTGCGGGCTACGAGATGTTGAGCTTCATGGATGCCTACTCAGGTTACAACCAGATCTTGATGCATCCCAACGATCAAGAAAAAACTGCATTCATCACGGAGAGGGGGATCTATTGTTACAAAGTAATGCCTTTCGGCCTAAAAAACGCAGGGTCTACATACCAGAGGCTCATGAACAAGATGTTCGCTGACAAGTTGGGAAAAACCATGGAAGTCTACATCGACCACATGCTGGTTAAATCCAAGGATGCGGCTCACCATGTACATCATTTGAGCCAGGCTTTCGAGACACTCAGAAAATATAACATGAAGCTCAACCCCACAAAATGTCAGTTCGGAGTAAGAGCAGAGAAATTATTGGGCTATCTAGTCACGAAGAGGGGGATCGAGGCCAATCCGGATCAGATAAGACCCATCCTGAACATAGCAGAACCTCGGAGCAAGAAGGACGTACAAAAACTCACGGGAAGGCTAGCCGCGCTAACTCGGTTCATCCCTAAGGCTTCAGAAAAATTCCAGCCTTTCTTCGAGGCTCTTAAAAAGTCCAAAGAATTTGAATGGACCGAAAAATGCAGCAAGGCCTTAGCCGATATCAAGGATTTCTTGACCAGCCCCCCGCTCTTGGCAAAACCAGAAGAAGGCGAAAAACTTTATTTATACTTGGAACACTCAGAGATCGCAGTAAGCGCTGTTCTGGCCAAAGAAATCGGGGGAAAACAGCAACCAGTATACTTTGCAAGCAAGACTCTAACATCGGCCGAAACCAGATATCCTACCCTGGAAAAAGCCATTCTAAGTCTTATATTCGCTGCGAGGAAACTTCGGGCGTACTTTCAAGGGCATCCAATCGCGGTCATAACTGCGCTACCCCTTCGGAGCGCAATTCACTCCCCCGACAGATCCGGGAGATTAATGAAATGGGCTCTAGAACTTAGCGAGCACGACATATCCTTCGAAGGAAAGAAAGCGATCAAATCTCAAGCGCTGGCAGATTTCATGGCTGACTTCGAAGCTCCACCGGCAGAAACAGCCTCAGTCTATATTAACCAGCTGATAACACCCTCAACTGATGAATGGATACTAGAAGTAGACGGGGCTAGCAGGCAAAGCGGCAGCGGCCTAGGCGTATATCTCAGGCCCCCAAACCTACCCCCAATACTTCAAGCAATCCGATGCGAATTCCCAGCCACCAACAACGAGGCCGAATACGAAGCCCTTATCGCAGGGTTAAGAGTGGCAAAAGAAAGTGGAGCGCACAATTTAATGATCAAATGCGACTCCCAGCTGGTGGTAAATGAAATAAACGGTACATACCAGGCCCGAAACGAAAAGATGGCCAAGTATTTGAAGATAGCCAAAGGTCTTATGAAACGCTTCCAAAAGGCCACAATAAAACAGGTCCCAAGAGAAGAAAACGAAAGGGCCGACGCTATGGCAAACCTCGGAGCTTCAATGCATAAAGACGAGCCGACGGGACCAATTCTATATGCCTTCCTTCCCAAAGCAGCCATCGAATACGAAGAAGTCTTGGCCATAGAACGAAGTGATTGGGGAACCCCAATCATCAGCTACATCAATCATGGTCAAGTACCTGAAGATAAGGCAGAGGCTAGGAAGCTGCGAGCCCAGGCTGCCAGGTTCTGCATCATCGGAGGGTTACTCTTAAAAAGATAAATAAGCGGTCCCTTCCTAAACTGCATCTCCCTCCCTGAAGCCGAACTAGTGTTGAAAGAACTCCATGAAGGACCAGCCGGAAACCATTATGGAGGGAGAAGCCTAGCATTCAGGGCACACAGAGCCGGGTACTACTGGCCAACCATGAAGACAGATGCGGCCGAACTTGTAAAAAAGTGCGACAAATGCCAAAGACATGCCAACTACTCCAACCTTCCCGCCGGAAATCTACACAGCATCACCTCTCCATGGCCATTTGACAAATGGGGGATGGATATCATCGGGCCTTTCCCGATATCCATACACGGTCGAAAAAGATATATACTGATGGTAACCGATTACTTCACAAAATGGATAGAGGCTGAAGCACTAGAAAGAGTCAGAGAGCAAGAAGTACAGAAATTCATCTGGAAACACATCGTCTGTAGATTCGGCATACCAAGGGAAATTATTACTGATAACGGCCCTCAATTCATAGCGCAGACTCTGAAAGAGTTCTGCAACCAGCTAAACATAAGACTCACATACTCGACCCCAAGGTACCCCCAAGCCAAAGGCCAAGCCGAAGCATCCAACAAGGCGGTGGTAGACTCACTTAAGAAAAAACTGGAAGGAGCCAAAGGATTGTGGCCCGAAGCCCTTCCCGAAGTCCTCTGGGCATTCAGAACGACCCCTAGAACTTCAACATTGCAAACCCCCTTCTCGATGGTATACGGAACAGAAGCAGTACTCCCAACGGAAATCCTATCACCACAAGAAAGACTAAATGGAAGGGCCAATGAACAAGTCCTAGCTTTCGAGAGAGATACTTCGGACGAAAAAAGAAACAGCGCACAGCGAAGAATAGCCGAATACCAAATAGGGATAGCAAGGCAGTACAACAAAAAAGTCAAGGCCCGAGCCTTCCAACCTGGAGATTGGGTACTCAGAAGGGTATTCCAAAACACGAAGAATCAAGCCCATGGAAAACTGGCCGAAAGCTGGGAAGAACCATACCAAGTGGGACGAGCATCCGGAGAAGGGTCCTACAAGCTGCTCACGAAAGAAGGAAAGGAGATAGAGCATAGCTGGAACATACATCACCTTAAAAGGTACCAATTTTGAATATAGCATGATAATTGTAATAACGGGCACCCTTTTTCCCCGAAAGGGGTTTTTAACAGAGCCCCACCTCAATGCAATAAAATAGCCTTTTTATCTTATCCATTACTCTCAACGACTTATGCCTTGCCAAAGGCAAGCCCCCGGTAAATCTGGAGGGTCTCGGGCGAAGACCAACTGCTCAAAGAGCAAAAAATGCCCAAAGGGCAACCCGAAAATTGCCAAAGGCAAGCCCCCGGTAAATCTGAAGGGTCTCGGGCGAAGACCAACTACTCAAGGAGCAAAAATTGCCCAAAGGGCAACCCGAAAATTGCCAAAGGCAAGCCCCCGGTAAATCTGGAGGGTCTCGGGCGAAGACCAACTGCTCAAAGAGCAAAAACTGCCCAAAGGGCAACCCGAAAATTGCCAAAGGCAAGCCCCCGGTAAATCTGGAGGGTCTCGAGCGAAGACCAACTGCTCAAAGAGCAAAAACTGCCCAAAGGGCAACCCGAAAATTGCCAAAGGCAAGCCCCCAGTAAATCTGGAGGGTCTTGGGCGAAGACCAACTGCTCAAAGAGCAAAACCTGCCCAAAGGGCAACCCGAAAATTGCCAAAGGCAAGCCCCCGGTAAATCTGGAGGGTCTCGGGCGAAGACCAACTGCTCATAGAACGAAAATCGCCCAAAGGGCAATCCGGAAATCTCAAAAGCAGACTGGTCGAAAAGAGCTCAAACGAATATCAAATAAAACACGTCTCGGCCAAAATCAACCGAACTACAGCCTCGAAACCCTAAAGAATCAAAAAGGCAAACGAAGAAACAATATGCTTGAATCGCAATTAAAAAGCTGGGGGATTACACCCCTCACAAATAAATTCAACACAAAGTACAATGAAAGATAGAAATTTCATTAATCAAAAGGGGGGGTTACAATGAGTACACAAAAAATCGAAAAAGGTACACAATAATCGCTCAACTCTCCCCACGAAGAGCAGCCAATGCGTCCAGCTCCTTCTGAGCAGACTCAGGAGTCAAAAACCCTTTGATAACCTGCTCCAAAGAAAAGGACCTGATCACAACCTCGGTTTGGGCCGCCTCAATGGTAAGACTCTCAACGCGGCTCTCGAGCTCCTCTATACGACCGTGTGAGGCTCGCTTCGCCGCCCTCAACTCCTCCAACTCCGCCGCTTGGCGCTTTAGCTCCGCGTCCTTCGAAGCAATCGAGGCCTCTAGCCTGGCATTATGAGCCTCCACCCTCTCAACTCAGCCGACATCCTCAGCACATTGATCCACTGTTTTGCCCAAGTCATCCTGAGCCGCCTTTAACTCGGCCGAGACAGACTGATACTTAGCCTCAAGAGCCCGCCTGTCCCGCAAAACAGGGCCGAAATGCTTGCGCATACCAACCGCCCCTTGGAGCCCCTGAAGATAAAGAAGGTAAGCAAGGAAACCACCTAAAAGATCAAACAAAAGACGAACTTACCCTATAAAGGCTCGAGATAGACATCTCGTAGAACTTTGTAAATGACAAGGACTCTAACCACTCCTCGTCCTGGGGAAAGAAGAAGCCATCTGCGACCGCAATCATCTCGGCCGATATCTCCCTAGTAGAAGAATCCCCTGGGAAGTCAATCACGTGACGACCATCGCCACGAGGCTTTTGACCAACATGCTTGGTCCGCTTCTTGGCCGGCGCTACGCCACCCGCTATCGGCCGCTTCTCCTTCGCAACCGAGGGGCGAGAAGGCTTCCGAGAACCCTCTGGAACTGCCGGGCGAGAAGCCTCAGCAGCCTCCGAAGGAACAGGACTCGGAGGACGGACAGGCTCGGCGGCCGGCTCAGGTCGCTCTTTGACCGGCCCTTCATTCCCAGCAGAACCCGACGCATGGGCCTTCTCTTGCTCCGCTTGGATCTGGCGCATGATGGCCCGCATGGCCAAAGCTCTCTGACCCTCAGGCTTGGACATCACATAGTCGGATAACTCTGAAAAGACAAACATCAGCAAAATTCGATCGAAGGAACTCTAAACACAACACAAGCAACTCACTTGTCCTGGTAAACGCCCAGAGACGGCTGACAGGCAGCTCACCCAGAAGCGTCTTGTAATCTCGAGACTCGGCCGGAATAGCAAGGATGGCCTCACTCCTAGTCCGCGCCCGAGGAGAAGACTTGCAATTCTTTGTCCCGAAGTATGCTGAAAAGGAAAAGAAAAATCAGTCAACTAGAACGATCGCCCGAAATAAAGAGAGAATAAAGAAACCTACAAGAATCACGCCAAAAGGGAGGATAACCCAACCCCTTCCCCAGACGGGTAACGCCTTTAACAAAAAAGTATTTATCCTTCCATTGAGTCTCGTTGGAAGAAAAACCTAAAACTAAAAGCTGGGCGTTTGCCCGAGCATTCAAGACATATCGGCCAAACTCCGGGTTCTCACGCTTCACGAAGTATGAGTAAAAGAAATCCTCGGCCGAAAACTCCAAATTGTGTTTCTCCTTCAAACGATCGACGCAAAGAAGAAGCCTAATAGCCATAGGAGTAAGCTGGCTCGGATGAATTTGGCACAAAGAGCACAATTCCTTGACCAGACCCATGATTGGGAACCTGAGACCAATCTTGAAATGACGCAAATAAAAAGGTTCCCAACCATCTGCCAGCATATCATCCACTTTCTCTTCAGGCTCGGGCAACCTAGCCCGAATCCAACTTGGGAATTTATAAGTGAAAAAGGCTGACTCCAACTCATCCATGGTCATAGTGTTCCTAACATTGAGGAAAGGAGGCAAAATGCCCTGGGGACTAGACTCGGCCGGGGAGTTACGGACCGATGAACACTCCTCGCCCACATCCTCCGCGGTTGAAAATTCGGAGGTTAAACCACCAAAAGACGACGTGCCCAAAGAATCAGTAGACATCTACAATCGATCGAGAAAAGCAGCAGGTTAGAGACTCTCGACCGAAGTTAGTACAAACAAAAAGACAAAGGGAAGGCAAACGAAGTAGATCAAAAAAAAAAAGAAGGGAAAAACAAACCAAGCAGTCGAACAGACACACAGATTCAAACCCAGCGACTCACCAAGAACCAGAATACAAGTAAAACAAACCAACAACGACAGAGATCTGAGCAAGGAAGGCTAACCTTGGCCGGAAGTGAGGAGAAAGGACCTCGAAACGTCGCCGGAAAGTCGAAACCGGCAAGGGAGGACGGTCTTCGAAGATAGAGAGAGAAAGAAGATTTGAAAGTGAAAAAATTAAGAGAGAGAAGTAAACCACCAACCTTTATATAGGCAAGCCGTCACGATGGCAAATCTTAAACACGACAGTCGAGGAGCCGCCATGATGGCAAATCTAAGGCACAATAATCGAAGAGCCGCCAAATCTAATTGAGATAAGATAGCCAGGGCTGACGTGGCCCACCAAGAAAACCACAGAAACCTCGGCCGAAAATAAAAACAAATGGAAGCCCAAACTCGATCGAGATAACGACAAATATTGCCATGCTCGAAAGATTCAAGCCATGGCAATGAGGGATTACTGTGGTGGGAAAATGACCATAAGGTATCATAGTCAAAGGTAAGAGCAAGCAGAGGGAACTGACGCCTAAAACCAAGCTCGGCCGAAGACAGAAGGGGTACCCTAAAACCAAGCTCGGCCGAATATAGGGAAGATACCCAAAAGCTACCCTCGACCGAATAAGAGGGCCAAAGGCCCAAGAAACGCGCCAATCTAGCTCGACCGACATGGTCAAAAGGCCCAATGAAGTTCAACTCGGCCGAGTATAGTAGAGTCCGAATCGAAACACTCCAGCCCACCAAATGATTACCTAACTAAACACGGATTTCAAACGCCAAACCCGAGAAGGAAAACTAATCATACCAGGCCAAGGATTCCCAAATCCCGGTAGAAAAACGAAGACCAACCCCTATTGAAACAAGGATTCCTAAAGCCAAATAGATAAAAGGAGATCAAGCCTAAGAATGAGACCAAGCCCAAAAAGAAGACCGAATTCAAGAAAGATAGGGAGTTCCAATCCAAATCGAAATAGAACCCAATTACCTCCTATAAATAAGGGGTAGAGGCAATTGTAAATGATTCGATTTTTATTTTTCTCAAGAGTAGATTTTGTTCAACCATCTCTTGTAAGCTGTTAAGCTATTTTCTCAAGTAATCTTAGCCTGATATTTGGCTGTGGTTTATTTGGCACCACATATATTATTTAAATAATATTATTTTATTTTATTTTGAGAAATTAATTCCACTTTATTATAACTTTAAAAGTGAATAACAAATTTTATTAGAAAATAAAATACATATTTTATTAGTATTATAAAATTGATTAGTTAATTAAGAAATTAAAAATTATATATTTGAATTTTTTTAACAAAATATTAAAATAAACGAATTTAAAATTTTATATAAAAAATTTACTATAAATTTGTATTTAATTTTAATTAAAAATAAAAATATTTTATTCCTTTAATAATCAAATTAAAAAAATTAATAAAATGAAACAATAAACTAATTTAATTTATTCAAGCCAGCAGTATCAAACAATTTAATAATAGCATAAATTAATAAAATATAATAATGTTTTTATTATGATATGACAGATAATAATTATATATTTAATTAAAATTCTGTATATGAGTCCGGTTCATGAAGCATGACTGAACACAAAAGGTTCCCGCTCTCCAGCAAGAAAAACACGAAACAAGCTATATACGTTGATATTGATCTCATATAAACCGTACTTGAAGAGTTTCAATGGTAGCTTACAAAAACAACCATGGCAGAATCTATTACTTTCTGAAAAGTAATTTAAAAACAACGAAGAAACAAACAAACACGAAAATATAAAAATAATACCGGAGTGGCTAGCCCTCCAAACATCAAAGTGGTGCATGTTAGTGATTTGTTTGTTTTAATAAGTCAATGTTTGCTGATTTGTTATTATCCAGGTTGCTCCTATTATAGTGGAACAAGTAGATTACTGGAGATAATGTTGATTATGTTCTGTTTTTCAGTTTTACTAGTATTTTGGTTTATGTGGGTCAGTGGATTATTCACGTATTTAATTTGTAAAAGCTTATAAAGGCTTCAGTTGTTGCAATCAACATAAGTAAGTTATTCTTCTTCTTTCACTACAATTTTCTTAGTTTGTTGTCAGTGGTATCAGAGCCTAGTTAAAGCTTTGAGGTGTTAGGGTGAAAGTAACTCCAGAGAGGAAGAGTGCTTGTCTTAAATCAAAATTATCTTATTCAAATTTCTTGAGAGAGAGTTGATGTCTACTGAAATTTTTATTCAACCATCAGTTCCTCGCTTTGATGGTCATTATGATCATTGGTGTTTGTTGATGGAAAATCTGTTGAGGTCGAAGGAGTATTGGAATGTAGTCATCGATGGAATTCAAGAACCTGCTGAAAATGAAGTATTGTCAGACGCCAGAAAGACGGAATTGGACAATTTGCGACTGAAGGATTTGAAAGCGAAAAATTATTTGTTTCTTTCAATTGACAGGTCAATCTTGGAGACCATTCTCAAGAAGGATAGCTCAAAAGATATTTGAGATTCCATGAAGGCTAAATATCAAGGTTCGGCGAGGGCAAAACGGCAGCAACTCCAGACACTTCGTTCGGAATTCGAAACTTTTCGAATGAAAGCAGATGAGTCGATTACTGATTTTTTCTCAAGGCTCATGACAATCATCAATAAAATACGTGTTCATGGAGAAAAAATGGCAGATGTTACGGTGATCGAGAAGGTACTTCGTTCATTGACACCTAAATTCAATTTTGTAGTGTGTGCAATTGAGGACTCTAAGGATCTGGATGCTATGTCGATTTATGAACTACAAGGTTCTTTGCTAGTTCATGAACAAAAACTGATTCATCAAGATAAAGAGGAACAAGCACTTCAAGCTCTTACAAGTTATACTTCTTCAGCAACGACAACTGGTCGTGGTGGTCGTGGAAGGGGAAGAGGGAAAGGGAACAAGAGTCACAAGCAATCATCTCAGAAGCCAGAGTCATCTCAGAAGTCAGAAGATGAAGTGATTACGGGAAGTAGTAAAGGAAGAGGAAAAGGAGTTGGTCAACGAGATAAATCACACATAAAGTGTTATAGATGTCGTAAGTTTGGTCATTACAAGTCTAAATGTCGTCTCGACTAAACAACGATGATCAAAAGCAAGCAAATCTTGTTGAAGCAGAGAATGAGCTATAAGAAACCTCCTTATTGATGACAGTCTGCCATTCAGATGGGGCAACAAAGAAGAACTCGTGGTATCTTAACACAGGATGTAGCAATCACATGTGTGGAGATAAGTCAGTATTTTCTTACTTGGATGAAACATATCGTGATAATGTGAGATTTGGTGATAACTCTAGAATCTCAGTTATAGGAAAAGGAAAAGTAACATTGCAGACAAAAGAGACTGCTCACACTATCTCTAATGTGCTTTTCGTTCCTGAGCTGAGAACAAATTTATTGAGTATTGGCCAGCTTCAAGAGAAGGGATATGAAGTCTCTATAAAGAATGGAGCCTACCGAGTTATAGATGAAAAATTGGGTCTCATTGCCCATTCCAAAATGACTTCAAACAGGTTATTTCCACTCTACTTGGAAAACAATAGTAATTTTTGTTTTGTAGTGAGTTTGAAGGATGATGCTTGGTTATGGCACTTTTGTATTGGTCATTTACATTTCAACGGCTTAAAGACTCTACAGTCTAAAGATATGGTGGAAGGACTTCCAAAGATTGTTGTTCCCTCTCAAGTTTGTACAGATTGTGTAGTCAGTAAACAACAACGAGATCCATTTCCAGAAGGGAAGGCATGGAGAGCCAAGAAAGTATTGGAGCTGGTACATTCAGATATCTGCGGGCCAATCAAGCCAATAACAAATGGAGGTAAAAGTTACTTTATTACCTTTATTGATGATTATAGTCGCAAGATGTGGATTTATCTCTTGGAAAAAAAATCAAAAACACTTATGGCTTTCAAGAAATTTAAATTGGCTGTTGAAAAAGAAGTTGATTGTATGGTTAAAAAAATCCGTGCTGATCAAGGAGGAGAATATACTTCACATGAGTTTTCAGATTTTTGTGAAGCTCATGGAATCAAGAGACAGTTCACTGCAGCTTACTCACCACAGCAAAACGGGGTCACAGAACGGAGAAATCGCATAATTTTAAATATGGTTCGAAGTCTTATTTCAAGAAGTGGAGTCCCAAAACAATTTTGGGGAGAAGCAGTAAACTGGAGCACGCATATATTAAACAAAAGTCCTACAACTGTTGTTCAAACTATGACTCCTGAGCAAGCATGGAGTGGAAGGAGACCAAAGGTGGATTATTTCTGAATATTTGGTTGTGTAGCGTACGCACGTGTTCCAGACCAGAGAAGGAGCAAACTTGATGATAAAGGTGTAAAATGTATTTTTCTTGGTGTTAATTCTGAGTCAAAAGCTTATAGACTTTGTAATCCTAACACCATGAAAATTATTACAAGTCGAGATGTGGTGTTTGTGGAGGATGAATTCTGGCCATGGAATAGAAAAAAGGATGAACATGTGCAGCTTTTGCCTACAGAATTTGATGGTGATGATTATTCATCTCATATAAGTAATGAACAAGAGCTTGTAGACAGAGTTGAAACTTCTCCAGTAGTAGAAACTATTGTCAACAGACGAGAACCACGAATTAGAAGAAGGCCAGCTTGGATGAGTGACTATGAGGTATATGATTCTAATCAAACTGAAGACCCACTTGTTCATTTTGCATTATTTGCAGATTGTGATCCTACTACATTTGAGGAAGCTATTAAGGAGTCAAAATGGCAAATAGTCATGGAGCAAAAAATTCTGGCTATCGAAAAGAACAAACGTGGACACTAACAGAGCTTCCGAAGGGGCACAAAACAATAGGTGTGAAATGGGTCTATAAGACGAAGCTGAAAAAAATGGAACAGTGGACAAATATAAGGCACGCTTGGTAGCAAAAGGCTACAAGCAAGAGTTTGGTGTTGACTACAAAGAGGTTTTTGCTCCAGTTGCAAGGATGGATACAATCAGGCTTGTGATTGCTTTGGCTGCACAAAATTCTTGGCCAGTGTTCCAGTTGGATGTTAAATCAGCTTTCCTACATGGAGACTTGAAAGAACAGGTATATATCGATCAACCTAAACAAGGAATGAGCATAAAAGTGTATAAATTAAATAAGGCATTATATGGATTAAAACAAGCTCCACGAGCTTGGTATAGTCGAATTGAAAGTTATTTTTTGAAAGAAGGCTTTACGAAATGTCCTTATGAACATACACTTTTTGTTAAGATAGGAGTAGAAGGGAAAATGCTCATTGTGTGTCTCTATGTAGATGATCTTATTTACTCTGGAAATGATAGCCTGATGTTTGAGAATTTTAAGAAATCTATGATGCAAGAGTTTGATATGTCTGATCTGGGTAAAATGCATTATTTTTTGGGTATTGAAGTCATTCAATCTGCTGCTGGAATTTTTATGGGTTAGAAGAAGTATGTTGGTGAAATTCTTGACAGGTTTCATATGTCAAAATGCAATGCAGTAAATATTCCAACATAGTATGGGTTAAAGTTGACAAGAGATGCTGAAGACAAGCCAATAAACAATCGACTTTACAAACAGATTGTGGGGAGCTTAATGTATTTATCTGCTACTAGACCTGATATATGTTATGCTGTTGGCTTGATAGCAGGTACATGGAAAATCCTAAGAAGATACACCTATTTGCAGCAAAGAGAATTCTTAGATATCTATGAGGGACAATGGATTTTGGGTTGTCTTATAAGATGGGAGAAAAGTCATCTTTGCTTGGTTTTACAGACAGTGACTTTGCCGGTGATCTTGATGATAGGAAGAGCACGTCTAGTTCTGTTTTTATGTTTGGTTCAAGTGCAGTTTCATGGGCATCAAAGAAACAATCTATAGTTACATTATCTACCACAGAGGCAGAGTACGTAGCTGCTACTTCTTGTGCTTGCCAAGCAGTGTGGTTAGGAAGAATTCTTGAAAAACTATGTTACAAGAGTGAAGGACCGATTGTCATTTTCTGTAATAATAGTTCTTCTATCAAACTCTCAAAGAATCCAGTTTTTCATGGAAGAAGTAAGTATATAGATGTGAAGTTGCATTTTTTTTTAGGGATCTCACCAAGAACAACGTGATAGGGTTTGTCTATTGTAATTACAGATATACTTACTAAACCTCTAAAGGCACCTGCGTTTCAGAAGTTGAGAAAACTTCTTAGTATTGAAAGACTAGAAGATTAAACTGAATGATATTTAGTTTACAAGAGGGATTGTTAATGATTTATTTATTTTAATAAATCAATGTTTGCTGATTTGTTATTATCCAATTGTTCCTATTACAGTGGAACAAGCAGATCACTAGATCATTGGAAATTATGTTCTGTTTTTCAGTTTTGCTAGTATTTTGGTTTATGTGGGTTAGTGGATTATCCACGTATTTAATTTGTAAAAGCTTATAAAGGATTTCGTTGTTGCAATCAACGTAAGAAGTAAGTTATTCTTCTTCTTTCACTGCAATTTTCTTAGCGAAGTAAACAACCAAGTGGCAGAGACAGACAGGTGTAGCCTTTGAAATCCCAAGCGGTGGCTGCTGATTATGATGAGCCACACATCTCCTCCACCTCTTCACTTCGACAATCGGATGTGCTGCCTCTTCTCTCCTTAAAAAGCTTTTCATTGATGTGAGTGCCCAGACCCGAATCTAAGAATCTGATACTCTTTGGATTCCTTCACTATCATTCTGAATTTGGCCATTTTGGTAGTTTCTATGCACAGCTCAACATGCCCAAAAACCCGTGTCAAGTTTTTGGTTGCATGGTAATTTTTACTCGTTTGACATTTGTAATTCTTCCGATTGAAGTAACAAGAAAATAAACCTGGTGCACGTGCAACCGGTTTGTTTTGGTTTGAATGACGAAACTGTACAGGGAAGGTAACATGGGGGATATGTGCCACGTATATCTAACAAATAATCGTCGAGGTCAGATTGGTCCAATCAAATACCCTCCAGCGTCACACATTACGTGGCGGTTATTACTAATCGGTGCATAAAACCCACTGAGTCCTCACAAGTAACTCAAAACAAACTCCATTTCCTTTCATTACACAACAACGGTCAGATATATATAATTCACGTGCCTCTCAATTGCTTTCCAATTCACTACTAGTAGTACTACACATTCGAAGCTTAATTAGCTGTCGTTTTCATGGCGATGGAGCGGAAAATCGACGAGGTCGAAGAAACCGCCGCCTTGTGTGATGGAGATGTGGAGGAGGATCTTGTGAAGATTAAAAGGAAGCGGAGAAAACAAGAGAAGATGGAAGAGCAATTGCAGGATCCTTTGGAGCTGTTTGGTAGAGACATAATGATGATGATTTTTAAAATCCTCGACGCACGCAGCGTGGCACTATCTCTCCTCGTTTCGCGTACTTGGTACGACGTTGCTTCCAGCGATACTCTCTGGTCACCCAAGGTTACTTCTCTTCTTGTTTATCTGTTCGATTTTCTGTTTTATCAGTCTTTCTTGTTTTGGCTACTAATTGATTGAAATTTGATTGATACAAGTGGAAATTGTTGTGATTGTAGGCAATTTGGGTTGAATTGAACTTTGAATTGGTGAATTATGGCTTTTATTTTGACTTCTTTGTGTTATTTGGTTTTTTGATGGGAAAGGAACACCTGGTTGCGATTCTGGTCTGGTGTTGTTGAGAGGTTTGTTTTTAACAGAGAGATATCAAACATCCTGTGAAGTTCTGGTTTCATGCGTGAATGAAAATGGAAGATAGAACTTCGTAGATGTTGTAATTTTATTATTTTAATTGAATCTGTGAGTTGAAATTTGGTGAGACCGGTATGATGAAGACTGACTAGTTAGAATTATGCGATTTTCGTAGATGTTGTAGTTTTATTATTTTAGTTATCTTGTTATGGTGAGTTGTTGCTGATTGTTTGATACTGGCAGACAGACCTAGGGGTGAGCGACCTACTTAACAATTACAGAGAATAAAGTATAGCTAACTGCTCCCTTCAAATCACTGATCTTAGGTCGAGCTAAAGAGGACAAATGGAAAGATTAATGCAACGTAGGAAGGTCCCTACTAACTGCTTCTCAGCCAAGCAAAATGGGACTACCAGCATATGCACATTATAATGAGAAAGGTCCTTGGTTTGAGGATGCAATGACTTGCTCTTTCCTACTGCCTTGCCTGTGGAACAGATGGTGAAGAAAGCACTATCATAACCTGAGATTTTATGTCTATGGAGTACTCAACCCATTGTTTTAATAAATTTTAACTCTTCCCAAGCCTTGTTTTTTTCACGAATATTCCAGAGAAGTCTGTTCACAACTTGATATGCCTGATTGAAGTTTGAGAGTGGGAGAATTATCTAACTATTTCGTTGAGCATTATTTGATGAGTCTTCAAAATGAATGGTATGTTACAGTGATAATGTTTCTGCTGAAATTATTGCCCTGTTGATCATCTATTTTTCTTACTCAGCAAACTTCATCTGAGAAGACATTGCTTACTTGCAGCTGCAGTTTTAATTTAATGATATTGATTTACTTAATCCTGATGTCATTAGTGTAATGAACTGTGGCTTGGGAAAGCACACATACCTCGCTTTGCACTGGTCCGAGGAATATCAAAGTTGTCTGCATACTCGTTATCTGTAGAGGATAGCAAACGTGTGAGTCACACATCCTCTTCTCTCTCTTCACTTGGCTGTTTTTTCTCGCATTGTACTCTCTATAACATGCACATATGCAGACAAATTCACATGCAAATGTTGAAGTGCGGGCCATTGGTTCCATCAATTCACCTACCTTGTTTGTTTTCATCTCAGTATAGATTTTCTAACCTTTTTTGTTTCTATCTACAGACACGTATCATGAAGGAAGATTTATGCGACCACACCTGGAATTTCCATTTTGCAGAGGTAAAAGTTTATGGGTTGTTCACTTGCTTAGAAGTTTAATAACGAGCAATAGGATTTGATATTTTGCTTCATTAGAGCAAGTGAATAGTACATTGACAATTTGTTCTTGGCCGCCTTCCCCTCTCCTTGAAATTTTATGCATTTGATTATCACCTCTTGATAGATGCCTTCTGTTGTAAACTCATAGAAACCGTAGTGCAGAGAAGAAGAAAATGTAATGTGATTCAAACTATATCTTTCCTATCATACTCAAACCAATGTCTGTTTTTTCTTCGGTCACCTGAATTAGAATACATAAAAGAATTTGCAATCTGTTCTTGCTTTCCTTACCTCTACAGTATTTATCTTTTCTTCCTTGAAAATTCATGTCTGTCACCTTCAAGTGGTACTAAATTCCACCTATCAATAATAAAGTCACTGATTTGATGGTTTATTTTCTTCTGTCAGGCAGCTCCTGCCTATTGGCGTAATCTGGATCCCTACTGGAAGGGTACTGGCCGACCATTGCGACGATACTTTCATCCTGATGGAAGCCTTACTGCAGATAGTGATGATGCAGTATGGGGTGGCCATGAGTGCTGTTATTCTATAGTTACTAGTTTTGTTGGTGAAGGGAAAATAAGGAATCACTATGTCCGGATAAACCGGTGGCCACAGCTCTCAATTTCAAGGAAGCAGGACTGGAGCTGGGAAATGTCAAATTGCATTAGCTGCTACTGCAGTGTTCCTGACGCTTACAAGGAAGGTGGCACAGGGCCCTTGCATCCAGTTTTCCCTAGCAGGTGTTGTATATGATTCTGATGTATATAATGAGAATCATTAAGTGGTTTTTTTGGCAATAAAATATAAGTTGTATTTCTGTTGTGTTCGCCTCTGCGTCAAGTGTGTAAAATGTTAAGTTTTAGATAAGAATTGTAGCAGTGGTATTTGTATGTGTGAGAGGGAGAGGAACTTTGGTGACCTATCGCGGTCACCGTCACTTGAAAGCATATAATAGTAACTATGTAGTTGGTTTTGTATGTGACCACTGAAGTACCGTCAGCATTGATATTGATCCTTTTATTTTTCGAGAGCTTGCAAGTGAGTTGGAATGGTTACTGTCCCATGACAACTACATTTGGAAGAATACTCGATTGTGTGACGTCATCACATGCTCGTGACCCGGGCTTCCTTTATCCAGACATGAAGCTCTACTATCATGAAGTCAAGTTTATATATGTTAAGTTTGTATGAACCTTGTCAAAACATATTTTCCCACATATTTTTCTAGAAATGCCTTTTTATCAACTAAATATCCTCACTTACAGAAAACAAACCAGTATACAAAACAAACCAGGATAAAGAAAAACCATTGAGAATCTTTTATGAGTTCACCAGCTACAGCTCAAATCAAATCCTAAATAACCATGGCAGGGCTGTGCAAAGTAGTTATTTTTCATGTGTCCTTATATATATAAGGAAACACGACTGATAATGCATCGGCTAAAGGAGACAACCATGTCAAGAGTGTTGAACAGAAACTTCTGTCCTTCAATTCTGGTAATTCAGTTATCTAAGACTTTTTTTACTTCGACAGAAAGGATTGATGTAAACAACGTAAACAACATAAGAGCTTTGCAATAAGAGACAAACTCTTGACAAATAACACTGCAATTTGCTCCAGTATCACCAGACTTCAGGACGAAGTTCACCAGTTGCAGGGGGCATCCATTTCCCAGAATTATAAACACTCTCACCAACTTTCCAACCAGGAACATCCTTCATTACTTCTGCTTCATACTCAAGATACTTCTTCCACTCCTTCACAAATCTAAACAAGGCAAAGCAAAGAATATCTTTAATATTCCCCCGGTGAATAAAGTGAGCATAAGTAGGACATGAAGTTTCAAGAGAATAACAAATCACCTTTCATCTTCTTCAGCTTGAAGCATAGGCAGGATAGCCCTACGTGCAGCATACTTTTCTTCCTTAAGCGCCCTGCAAAGATTAAATATAAAGAATAACTTCTCAAAACCTTTTAACCACAGGATGTATTTGCGATAACAATAGATATAAACAAATAAATATGTTATCTACATGACTGAAAAACAACAACTTTCAGCAAATATAATAAATTTCATGATCAATTTCAATTATCCTGAACCCAAGTGCCCAACTCCTGATTCCCAAAGGAGACATTGTTTTAATGGAAGAAAGCTGACAAATTTAGCAGTCTAAGAAAATAACACACTCAGTAAACTGATACGAGAGAAAAAGCAACCAAGACAAAGTCATAGCACAGATTTCAAGTACAATAGAGCAACACATTTGCATTCTCTCTATTGGCCATAACATGTAGCTTTGAACCTTGATGTCATATATTAGAAGGTTCTAAGAAACACACCTCTACTTTTCCACTATATATGACGAGGAATTAGACTATACATCACCCTGACAATATGGTAATAGTACCAGTAGAAAATCATGACAAGTTTTTCAGCATCTGGATGAACTATAACCAACTAAATATCTCTTAGTTATGTACGATGAGGCATAAGCTGCTGGCAAAATGAATTTGTACAATATTACAGTGACATAGATGTAGGGTTTCAATTTTATGATCAATTGATCAATACAAGTTTCTGTAAAGGTAGTCTTTCATAACTCCTTTATTAGCAACCTTCCCAGTAGACAAAAATTAAAACAGACATTAATTTTTCAAATGATAATAAAATTGCAATCCACATAAATAAGAATTCGTAGTACAATTCTTGTACCACATGAAACTAAATTCAAGTTCAAAAACAGAAAATACATAGATTAGCATAATCAAAAACAGAAAGAATGTGTACGTCTCCAACTCTTGTCTTAAACTGTCAAACAAACAAAACAAAGTTTCCATATTTTACAATGAAAAATACCAGACCCTATAAAAATGTTGTAATTACAGAGAAAGTTTGTAACATTGAAAAAATTCTTAAAGCTCAATACAATTATCACAACAATTTGAGAACTAACAAACACTGACAGACTACCATACAGAGAGCCCAGCCCGACGAACCTCTGAAAATCAAAGAGCTAACTTATATAATCAAAACCAAAATAGAACTAATTTCCTAATCATCCAAATAATCTACAGCCCTAACAAGCAGTGAATGACACTGAAAACCCAGAAGCCACTTCTTTCAGATTTCATGTCTAATATTTCCAACACTAAACAAAAAATTTTCACCAAACACCCTCCATAATCAACTAAGACACCAATCGAACGAAACCCTAATCCTCAACATCTATTCAAAAGACTTCCAAATTCGAACTCTCAAGTATACAAAAACAACCAAAACCTGATTCGCTAGATGAAACCCATAAAACGAAAATAAACAAAGCCCAATTGAGATCAACAAAACAAGATCAAAGTTATAAAAATTAATGAATGGACGAAGAAAGATAAGAAAAATAAGTGTACCTTCGGATCTTGTTGCCCTGGCCGACCTGATACATACCCCAAGAGAAGACACCGAAAGCAGTGAGGAAAATGGCCATGGCGCTGGGGCCCTTGGTGGGTATACGACGGGCGTACCGAACTGGAGCAAAACCGCCCGGAGGTGGCCCGTCTTGAAGGACGGGCATATCTTTCACGCTAGCCATTCCTGGCTTCCTCCTTATCATTGCTTCCGTCATTTTGTTCTCTCTGGTTGGTCTCTGGAAATTGAGAAACTGATACACCAGAAATACAGAAGAGTGGTGTGTGATGCGATGATGAAAGGACTGGAGTTCAAGTCGAGGCCAAGGATAAATTGGTAAATTGCAGTCTCTGCTGTTTTGGGCTGGGTCACCCGTTTTTATTAAGGTTTATCCGTCTTAAATTGGGCTGGACCGGCCCAATGTTTTTATTAAGAAGTAGTTTATTAAAGCTGTATTTATTTAGTAATTGGGTGTGTGGTATTTAGCAATGTCGGTTTGCAATTTACAATCCGGAAACAAGTCGGGTCGAATAGATGGGATATAATTGACCCGAGTGAAAAACCTGTACATCATGCAACCCAAAAGAAGGAAAAAAAAGAAACATAAAACCCTAAACCCTAAAGAAAACATAACCCAAAACCACACTAGAACCTCCGTCTTCTAGAGCCTTCTGTTTTTCTTTTAAAGCCCACACATTTTCGATTCACGCACTTGTAAGTCTTTCATTTCTTCTTCTCTCGCTCACTTCTCACACCAGCAGCAGCCATGTATCGCCTTGCTTCAAGTCTCGCTTCCAAGACTAGGTGAGTCTCCATTACTTCACTCATGTGATTAAGTCTTCATTTCATCTGGGTTCTAGCAATAGTCTTTAATATGCGATTATATGAGATCAGATTGTGTATTTTATGAATCTACTTCTGACTTCTTTTCTGTATTGGGTTTGGTTGCAGGGTCGCCAGGAGATCTACACAACAGGTGATTTTTGATGAAATGTTTTTGTGTTGTTATCTGTTGCTTAATTGTATTGATGTGTTGATTTAATAGTGTGTGTTTTTTTGTTATTAGATTGCAGGAGGGTTGAGTTGGAGCAGAAACTATGCGGCCAAAGACATTAAATTTGGAGTGGAGGCCAGAGCTGTAATGCTCAAGGGTGTTGAAGACCTCGCTGAAGCTGTTAAAGTCACTATGGGACCTAAGGTATTGTTGGTTTCTCTGTGCTTTCTTCATTCACTGTTTTGTTGTTGGATTATGCATTGTGTTTGCGGTCTTGGAATCTTAATGAAGTGAGCTTTGAATTGAATGGTAAATAGTTCGATGGAATTTGGTCTGGAGTTGAGTAGCTGTCTTAATAATATTGATTACCAATTTTGGGGTGAAGTACTGAGTCTCTGTTTCATTCTTATATCTTAAAGGGGCGCAATGTGGTCATTGAGCAAAGCTGGGGTGCACCCAAAGTGACCAAGGATGGTGTTACTGTTGCAAAAAGCATTGAATTCAAGGATAAAGTTAAGAATATTGGTGCCAGCCTTGTGAAACAGGTTGCAAATGCAACCAACGATGTAGCTGGAGACGGTAAGATATCGGGTTTAAATTATTTAAAATTTAAAGTGAGTTTCTTACTTGGTTTTTGCTGGAAGCTTAACTTCTATGCTTCACCTCGACCTATGTCTTATTAGATCATCAAATTAATGTTTTGAAGCTTTTTCAATGTGATTGCAGGGACCACTTGTGCAACTGTTCTTACTCGGGCAATATTTACTGAAGGTTGCAAGTCTGTTGCTGCTGGGATGAATGCAATGGACTTGAGACGAGGTATTACAATGGCAGTTGATGCTGTTGTAACAAATTTGAAGAGCAGAGCAAAAATGATCAGTACATCAGAGGAAATTGCGCAGGTTCTCTTTTTGATTGATCTCTGTAAACCTGCTGCTAGACTGGTTAAAGGCATTAGGTATTGTGTAGAGAATATTTCTAACCCCTAACGCTGAATGCTTTTACTTTAATAGGTTGGGACAATATCAGCTAATGGAGAGAGGGAAATTGGTGAATTAATTGCAAAGGCCATGGAGAAGGTTGGCAAAGAGGGAGTGATCACAATACAGGTATGTTGCTGCGATTATATCTCATCTTCTCCTGCTTAGTTATTTCTGTGTGGTGTTGTGATGTATCATTTATCAGAGGATATATTTATCCATTAGTGAAAATGAAGTAAATATAATTCTAGATTCTTGTGTATATTGGTGTTAAAACTTACGAGGGTTCGGCTTAGTCTAGTTGAAGGTTTACAAACACTTTTTATTCTATGGTGCAGGATGGAAAGACATTATACAATGAGTTAGAAGTTGTTGAAGGGATGAAACTTGACAGAGGTTACATCTCTCCTTATTTCGTCACCAACCAGAAGAATCAGAAATGTGTAAGCTCTTGTATTTTCTACAACTAATTGGTTTATGGTTGGCTGCTGTTTGTATCTTTGGCTCACATATGAGAATGAAGATGTTTACATGTAGTTTATTGTTTTCTTTTCCCTTATTTTTTGGCACTTCTAATTCATTCTAATGCCATTGCTATTTGTTGGCAGGAATTAGAAGATCCTCTCATACTCATACATGAGAAGAAAATCTCCAGTTTAAATGCTGTAGTGAGAGTTTTGGAGCTTGCACTGAAGGTAAATATATTTTAGTAATGTAATTGTGTAGTGTCTAATATCTTCATAGCTAGTGGATGATGATTAATAGATTTCTTCTTTTCTTTATGCAGAGACAAAGGCCCTTGTTGATTGTGGCTGAAGATATTGAAAGTGAGGCGCTTGCAACTATTATTTTGAATAAGCTCCGTGCTGGTATCAAGGTTTGGTTTCATATTTGGTTTTGACAATACTGGTAGTTTTCTTGTAGCCATTGTATTCGAATGGGATGTTAAATATGGTTTTCTAATCTAGTAGCGCATATGCATTGAGTAGGTATGTGCTATTAAGGCTCCTGGATTTGGGGAGAACAGGAAGGCAAATTTGCAAGATCTTGCTACCCTCACTGGAGGTGATGTAAGTACATGTTCTGTTTTACGTATTATGACAATAGTACCCAACAGGTTGTGGCATGATTTTCCAATCATATGTATTATGTGAATTGTAGGTTATCACAGAAGAGTTAGGCATGGATCTTGAGAAAGTGAATCATGAGATGCTTGGTTCATGCAAGAAGGTATGCACTAGTGATATTTGTGAGTTGACTATTGGCATTTGTTAGCTTTCATTTGCTGGTTTACTCTAAATTCAATACTTGTATCTGTTGTAGGTTACCATATCAAAGGATGACACTGTTGTTCTTGATGGGGCTGGTGATAAGAAGGCTATTGAGGAAAGATGTGAACAGGTATATTTTGCTTCTGTCTAAATGAAGTTTACCTATCAAAGGCCTAGAGTCTATTTCTGCTGACAGTAACTCTTAAAGATAATATCTACATAAGATGCCTTGGAATACTTATGTTGACATTTTGTTATATTTTGTTGATGATTTGCATCTACAGATCAGGTCTGCCATTGAACTAAGTACTTCTGACTATGACAAGGAGAAGTTGCAAGAAAGATTGGCAAAATTGTCTGGTGGTGTTGCCGTATTGAAGGTCTGATGGTTTGTTTCTTCTAATGCTGATACTTCTTGGAATTTTTTCCTGATAAAAGTAAAATGGGATATTGCAGATTGGAGGAGCTAGTGAGGCTGAAGTTGGTGAGAAGAAAGATAGAGTTACTGATGCTCTGAATGCTACTAAGGCAGCTGTAGAAGAGGGCATTGTTGCAGGTGATTTATTTTTTCTTAAGTGGTTTCTTTTTTCTTTATAATACCTTGAGAAATGAGTACCCTCATCTTATTTGTCATATATTTATGAAGGTGGTGGTGTTGCCCTTCTTTATGCTGCAAAAGAGCTGGACAAGTTGCCAACAGCCAACTTTGATCAGAAAGTTGGTGTTCAGATTATTCAGAATGCTTTAAAGGTTTGTGCCTGTGTGGCTTTAATGTCTTTTAGGTTTTCTCCTCGATTTGGCTTGAAGCATTGTGTTACTTGCATTTGCACAGCTTTTCAGCTGTTGCCATGATCTACTATTTGAGGTTAAGTGGCTTTAAACTTGATATGATAACACATGATGAATTGCAGATGCCAGTGCACACAATTGCCTCTAATGCAGGAGTAGAAGGAGCTGTTGTCGTGGGTAAATTGTTGGAGCAGGATAACCCTGAGCTTGGATACGATGCTGCCAAAGGTTAGTATTTATTGAGAGTTTCTGCATCGCCAGCATATCCATTAACAGTTGCTTATGTTGAGCCAATTTGTTGTACGTACTTAGGTGAATATGTTGATATGGTCCAAGCTGGAATTATTGATCCATTGAAAGTTATCAGAACTGCCTTGGTTGATGCTGCAAGGTAACTCTTTATCTTTCAATTGGTCATTAAATAATTGTTTTTAATATTCTGTCCGAGGAATCCTCATTTTTCAATGCAACTACATTGCAGTGTGTCGTCTTTGATGACAACCACCGAGGCAATTGTGGTTGAACTTCCAAAGGATGAAAAGGAAGGTGGAGCTATGGCTGGTGGCATGGGTGGTATGGGTGGTATGGGTGGCATGGACTACTAAATTCCCTTCAGAGGTCACTAATCCAATCTGCCGTCAATACTGGGTGGGTGGTTTGAAGTTTAATTTTACATACAAACTGAGAGTGTAGGGGGGGTTATGTTTTATGGTGTTTAAAAATTATTTAAATGAGAAGGCACCCATGTAATCATAGTGAGAGACCAACATGTAGGTATTTTTGGCAATTGTTACTTCTTGCTTGGAAGATTCCAATTGTGCTGAACATTTTTTTATTGAAAATAAATCATCCACTTCCTTGCATCTTTGCGAATTTAAAGATACATGATGTGATGAGTTTGGGTCAATTGGTTTACAATTAGATCCTTGTCTGTCGTTGCTTGCTTGTGTACCTTGTTAAATTGATACACATTTCAATTTCCGGAAATATTCCACTCTTACCGTTGCATGTAAAGAAGATGGTACAACGATCCATGAGACTGAACTGATGGGAGAGACGGATACATGGACATTACGTTTTCCTGATTTAGCGAATAGCTACCCATGCTTTTATACTGGTTTAACTAGTTGGCCGAGAACAGTTCACCTGTTTGATGACTGCTCCAGATTTAGAGTTTCGAGTAGAATGGAGGGTGTTTTTGTTTATTTCACAACCTCCTGCTGTGAGCCTGAGATATTTTGATGTTCCCAGCAAAGCAACCCAGTAACAGAATTGAGCAATGGATAATATAATATGCTTTCTAACAAAATCCTACCATTAGCATAAAACAGAGCCTGTCATGACTCATAAATGTATGTTCAAGTATCAGAAGAACCCTATTTGTCAAGAAAGAAAACTTATAACTATTGCCAAAAAGAGAACCTGAGAACTCCATATTTTTACCAGACTAAATACAAAATTTATAAGCAATGTCGAGCTCATGACACAGTTAAATGTAGCTTTCCAACACCATTATCTTCCTTTTCTTCGACTTTTCACAGATGCACAATCTGAGCAATACCACTTCCCTTTAGGCTGTTCTTTCAAACCAACACAGCCAAAGTGAAACCATTCTATCTTGCACTGTTATAACATTAAAACATAAGCAACATGAAGAGAATATAACTAAGGAAACATATACGAAGAACTAAATAACATACATCAGGATTATCACATGCAACCATCTCTCCATAGCTGACTTGATTGCAGAAGCAGTATGTGGGTTCATTTGGATCGACAGGTAAGTCTAACTCCATGCCACTAGGGTTTGCAACAGCTGTAGCCGTTTCAGCCGTCACTGTTGCTGCTTGAGTTCCCATACGAGTTCTGCAGATAAAGATGTCATGAATTATTGTCTGTCACATTTTTTTTTCCCAGATTAGCATTGATATATGTAATCTAGCTCCATTAGCATCCTTAAAGTCTTAACGTGAATATTTTAATGAAACATCTGTTCCAATGCCTATAACATACCCAAGCAAAATCTACATCACGCTTTAAGGATAGGTAACAAGGTAGGAGAACTCAAAAATACAGAACACAGGAATATTTGATGCTTAAACTAGAATAACCTATTGACTTGAACTCATAATGGATTAATTGCAGAATTGGCTAATGCAAGTATTGATTCACAGTATAGAATTCAATTGAGCCATTGACAACACTCATCACCTCTCACAGCAGTGAACCAATCAACATCAAAGGAGATCTATAAGATATATTTTCAGGGGGGAAAAATTCATATTATTCCACCAAACTGTCCCACATGCTTTCATGTTTGATTAGGAAAAAAGCAATATTGCCCATAACAGTAAAGTGACCAACATGAAAAAGACATTTAGAAATTGAAATGCATAGTCAACAAAAAAGAGAATATAAGATAGGATCAAGAGAAAATAAGATAGGAAATACTTCTTGCGCCCTCCCCTGCCCCCTTCACTACTCCTTCCCGATTTTGTGCCAGCATTATCAAGGCTTGTGGCAGGTGAAACAGTGTTAGCGGCACTCTCTCTTTCTGGAAAATAAAATAATAATACAAAACTATTACCACCTCTTGAGAAGCTAAAGTTTGTTGATGAAAAAGAAAAAATAAATATTCTAGCCATTTATAAAGCTAAGAATTTGTTTTGGAAAAAAAATCTAGTCACTGTAAAGAAATTTGACAGACAACAAACTAATGAGTAAAGAAGAAGTATCGAAAATTTGAATTAAAATGCAGAAAAGTAAGATACCTCTGCGAAGTTCATCGTCAAAACTTTTCAGGTACTGATCTAGTTGTTGTATATGCGTGTCTACCTGAGGCACAGAGTACCATGTACTTATTAGAAACAAATGATGAAGCAAGTACTTTCATGCACAAGTAATAAAGGTACTTCACTATACTAGAACATAAATAGAACAAACCATTTACATCATAGCTACTTCCAATCAGATAGTGGATTACCACACAAAACAAAATAAAAGATTACATGATCATATGTTGAAGTAACTAGAATCAGGATTATTTAATCAGAACAGACTGGTGGTTGCCCAAAATAACTGCTCAAATAAGACCATTTGCATTTTAAAAACAAATCTACAAAATGTTTAATTATCCCTTTCCAAAAGCTAAAGAAAAATCCAAACTTATTAAGCTATCAGGCTGCTCAAATAAGAGGAAAACCACCTCAAGCTAAGAATTTGCAACATCTGGCAATCAGAAATTGCTGAGAAGAAAAATTCTGAATATTATAGAACTTATACACTGCTAGTATGACACATACCAAATCATAAGCCTGAATAGCCAAAGCAACCTTTTCATCTGCAATTCTGACGCTATGCTTTTGCTCATCAATTGTCTCATCTGAGAATTTAATATGTGAAGTACTAGGTGTAATATTTCCAGCCCTAACTTCCCGCTTAATGTCCTCTATCTCATTTTCACAACGTTGCTCACTTTGTCTTTGAAGCTCTGTCAAAGTATATACAGAAAAGGGTTTAGCATCCCAGCTCCAAGAATAGGAGGAGGAACAATTCCTAGAATAAGCATATTTAGCCCCACTATTTTCTACAGGGTTACTGACATAATTGGTAAATACAAAGGTAGAAGAAGAGTGTAGGGAATAAGAACTGCAAATTTAATCAAACAATGGCTATAAGTACCAAATGCTACTACTTCCTAGGCTACAAGATAGTTTCTAAAGGTAAGAAGAAAATACATCCAGTGGCACTGCAGTAAGACCAAATCATAACATTGAACAGAAATGATAATTTTTCATCTAGCCACACTTTTACTTTAGAACTCACAAAATAAGTTTTCACATGTGATAAAACATAAAGCTGAGAACATGATTGTATTTGGGAAAATACAAGTTCTAATAAGTTCCTCTATTAAGCCTATCAAAATAACAAATTCACAGCTGATTGTAAAGTATACAAAATTGGCAGCAACTATGGTCCAGTCCAGACCAAGTTTATTGCATGCTACAACCCATTTAAATAATGCAGCTAATTAGAGACATTTAGTAGGCTATTCATATGTGTGTGAGAGCATGGGGAGAGCAGATAGAATACCTTGCAAACTTTTATCAAGATCACGCATCAAGGAGTACTTCTTCTGCAAAATATTGGGCAGCGAATCCAGGTCTACAGAAAAGGCAATAGGCAATGTAGAGAGGTAAATAAGATCACAAACGCTGTAAGAAAAATTAGAATGAAAACCCAAAGAAAAAAAATATAAGCATTTATAAAACAGTTAAAAAACATGGAGCTTCGCTGTGCAAGGTGACTGTACTAAACTGGTTACAATAATAATCCCACAGTTTCTCAGTCGCTTTGCAGCTAAGTATACAGATTAACAACCTAAACCCATCTATATTTCAAGGTAGAAAGAGAGACTTAAATCCACCGAGTTAAAGGTATAATCCCAAAATCTCTCCCTTGACCTCTAATGCGGTGCATTTAGCCTATTAAGAAGAGAAACGCGACCCTCAAAG
The DNA here is from genome assembly GCA_031304145.1 of Cardiospermum halicacabum. Classification (NCBI taxonomy): domain Eukaryota; kingdom Viridiplantae; phylum Streptophyta; class Magnoliopsida; order Sapindales; family Sapindaceae; genus Cardiospermum; species Cardiospermum halicacabum. Next base: position 29,752,972 of record CM062390.1, on the reverse strand, counting down.
CTACAAACAAACCCTTTTATCGAAAACATGATTCATGCAGTTACCTTCTTCTTCAGATACACTGATCACTCAGCTACTGGTAAATATAAACTAATCGTCATTCAAGTCATCTTGATTTCAAAAGACATACAAAATTCAGAACACCTTGTTATACTAAACGACTTCATTTTACGCATTTTCCCGATTAAAATCAATAACAGACATCTCACAGTAAAATTAGGGTTTCTGGAATTGGAGACGACAACCGATAGTGATAGGAAAGAACTTACTGGCTTGAAATTCGTCGAGAAACGACATTCGTGGAGTTGAAGAGTGGTTCCGAAGAGATCAATTGCTGCTGATTTGATCCTTCAAGATGTTCCCGCCACTACTTCAACCAACTTTTGAGCCCTAGAAAAGTAAAATCAAACCAGAGATGCGTTTATATGTCTTTTTAAATAAAATTAGATATACTTCTTAAATGAATCAAAATTTAATTCTTAAACCAGAGCCATACCACGCGTAACCTACGTGAAGGTGCCGCTACTACCAACTCATATGTGAGAAAAGGCCTTTTACATTTATATTGTTACAATAATTAATAATAATAATATTATTATTATTATTATTAAATAAAAATAATATAATAAAGGGAGATTTTATTTTATTCGTATTAATATTTATTTTTTAAATATATAATTATTATAGTTTTTAGTGTATATAATTAAAAGTATTTATCATTAAAATTAAATATGGAATAAAGTTACAACTAGATTAATACAAATACATATTATCACAAGGTTTTTTTCATATAAAAATCTTTTTATTATTTTTCTTTTTAGGAAAAGTTATATATTATCCTCAAGTGGTTGAGAACTACATTAGAATCCGAAGTATATAGCATTTGTAGTTACATATTTAACTGTACAAATTGTTATCTTGTTATATCACATCAATAAAAGTATATAAAGGTCAAGCTGAATTATTTGTAAAAAATTATTCATTAATTTATTATTTTTTTAACATGAAGAATTCAATAGTCTTGAATAATTATTATTTTTTGAGTTGTATTTGTTTATTTATTTTTAAAAGTTGTATCCTTCACTAGAAGAACGTAGACAAAGCTAACAAGATATGGGAGTCCCCTTGTGTTCTTCTAGCCAACTTTTACCAAACATGATCCCCAAATTGTCTACAAGTTAACTCATTCCTTAAAAATTATTTAACATAAAACAAAACTTCAATCCAATAACAATGTACCTAAAATTCTATAGCCTTTTGGTGTATATGCTACACAAGTTGATAGAAATAGAGGATAAAAAAACACACACACATCAGTACAATTCCATAAACAAGTTTCTGCTGTATCTTGATGAATGTGGTCAAACAACTGAAACAGCGAAACCAAACATTAGGCAATCAAATACAAAGGACATAGGAGTCAAATAATCAAAAAATTGAACACAAAGTCTGAAAAGGCCGAACATTAGGAGTGGCAAATGCAATTTCTCCTAAAAATAACAAATAAGGCGCGGCGCCAAACGGTCACAAAGTCAACAACATGGGACCTCACTGTCTTGTTTCTTCTGTTTGTCTACCTCTATCAGTCGTACCCTTTTCGTCATTTTTGGTAAATCATAATCTGTCAAATACAGTCTAATTACATGTTATTTGTGACTGTTAATGGTCTAATTTTTGGTCCAAAAAGTAGTTAGGACAGGCAAATACGTGTCGAGTCATTGCAAAAGCCAAGTTACAGGCACTATTGCAACTAGCTCTTCTTGTGTGTTGTTGAAGTTTCGAGTCCAATGTTTCTTCTACGTTGTTTTGTACTTGCTTGGAAGATATATGTTAGAAAAATAAAAAGAAATGTTGGAAGATAATGAGCTGTATATGGACAGTTGCAGACGTCAAGAGACATTCTGAGTCAAAAAGACAAGAAGAAAAGTGAGTGAAATCCACACCAAAACAAACAGTATACAAGAATGTGTTTATTTGTATGTTTACCACTTCTACATGTGCCTAATTCATTTAATAAAGAGGAAAAATTAAAGCCAAAGGAAGGAGACTATAAAAAAACATAAAGGGTATTTTATAATAAGTTGATTGGAAGCTCCCCTGCTCAACAGAGTCCATTCACATTTGGTTAAGCCCTGGAAGGCTCAAACTGATAATCAATCCCAGGTGAGCATTTTGCTACTTTCTGTTTGTAATCAATGAAAAGCTTATTGGGAAAATGGTTTCTATATTGCTTTGTTAAACATTCAGCTGCCATTGTGCCAATGATATATAACATGTTGTTTCATGTTCTGTGTTTCAGATTGTATGTTTCTTGAAAGTGTAGAATGGCTATGTCTGAGTATGTAGTAGATGTGAGATCAACCGACTCTGCGATTATTAGTATTGGGGAACAACAGCAGAAGAGTGTTGATTGCTCTGCTGAGAAGAGGAAATCTCTAAGAGCTAGATACATGTATGGCATTCTTTTCCTGATGATAAATCTATGTGCTTGGTTTATTCGAGACTACGCGCAAAAGCTTTTACCTCAACTGCATTGTGAGTTCTCTTTTGAGATCTTAACTTAACCAATCTGTTTTGTTTTGTAACACATCTCTCTATTTGGTAAAAATGGCGATTTGGTTTGAATGATAATGGTCTAGTGTCCTTTGTTTCTTGCCTGTGGGAATATTGTGTTGCAGACATAGAGACTTGTGGGAGTGGGGGACATGATTGCTTGCAGACACTAGGAGTTCTTCGCATTAGCTTAGGATGCTTCGTATCTTTTGCATAACAGAACTAGAAGTATTCTTGATTTTACATGTTAATCTTCAATGTGAAAAGTATTCTTATTAGTTATTTTTGCACTGTTAAAACCATTGGAGTTGTATTTCCTTGACATAGAGTTCAGATGTTTTTCTTCTTAATGTTTCTTAGCACATTTAACACAAAGAAGTTAGATGAAAGTCGCAACAAGTGGCATTCAGGATGGTGGTGGTCCAAGTTGTGCCTATTGCTTGCGTTCATAGCAGTTTCATTCTTCTTCCCTTCAGATTTTATCCATGTATATGGTAAATTTCACTAGAATGTCCAAATTAAGATGAGAGGTATAATATCTTCTTCATAAGAGGTATTAATCTTGGCTTGTGAATGGATTTCTTGCAGGTGAAGTTGCTCGAGTTGGCGCTGGGTATGACAAATATATAGATGTTCTACCTTTGTCCCTCAACATCTGGGGTGTTCTTAAAACCTAAATGAAGTGCTTATTCTCAGTTTTCCTTGATTCAGGATTTTTCTTGTTCTCCAACTCATTAGTGTGATTGAGTTTATCGCTTGGTGGAACGACTACTGGATGCCGGACAAGGAACAGAAGCAAAGGTTAGGTCCTTGGCATACAATATGTTCACTTGCATGTAGTTTGCAGTTTTCTGATATCAAATTATTTTTTACTTTGCAGTTGCTATCTGGGACTACTTATGTCGAAAATATTTTACATAGCATCTTTGTTCGGAATTGTGCTAATGTACTGCTTATATGCATCTAAACTTGCTTGTAGTCTTAACATCTTCTTCATTAGCTGGACTGCGGTTCTTCTCATAGTGATGTTGGTTATATCCTTGCATCCAATGGTATGCTGCTGGGACTCTAGTTCTACTTCTGATGAATATGTAATATGTCATAATTTGCTTAAATGGGGGGTTAGTCATCTTCAAGATGCAACGTTCTCAATCCAGGACTGTCTAGCCCTATATATATATATTTATGAATCTTTATTACTTTATTTGAGAGACAACTTTATGCAGAAATATTTATATATGTAACCCTCTTATTTATCTGAAATATTGCCATTTTGTTGTCCCATGCAGGTAAACAGGGGTCTTTTGTCTTCCGGAATTATGGCAGCTTACCTAGTTTTCTTGTGTTGGTCAGCTATTAGAAGGTAACTAGGATTCATGTCATCAACTGACTATAATTGTATGCACACGGGCGAAAATGCATCAAATTTGCGCTGTTGTTTAAAGATTTCAAATATTTCACAAACTGATGAGGACTAATTCCAGTCATTCCATATCTCATTTCTGTTTTACCATTTGGCTTTTCAGTGAACCTGCTCATGAGATATGCAATGCGAAAGCGCATGTAAGAAATGGTGACTGGACAACAATACTTGTAAGAGCTAATCATCTTGTTCTCTTTCAACCGATCTAATTTCTTATGCACCTGTGACTTGTCATGATGCGAAATCTTGTATTCATCACGTTTCTATCTCCAGGGCTTCCTTATTGCAATATGTGCCATAGTCATGGCAACATTTTCAACAGGTCTTGATTCTCAGTCATTTCAGGTGAATCACCTTTGCTGATGATACCTTGCCTCTTCAATTCATAGTTTCTATAAACCAAACTGAATTATACACTTATATAACAAGTGACCAACAGTATTTTAACCATCTCTTCAGTTTCGCAAAGATAAAGTACATCTGGATGACGATGTTCCTTACGATTACGGATTTTTCCATCTGGTATTTTCCCTAGGAGCCATGTACTTTGCAATGTTGTTCATCAGTTGGGATCTTAAAAACACAGCAAGAGAGTAAGCAAGCCACCAGACACTACTACTTTCTATATGCATAACTTCTTCTTTCCATTCTGCAATTACATAGTCACGACTCACACTCACTTTAAACTTAATCAGGTGGAGCATAGACGTTGGCTGGGCAAGTACATGGGTGAAAATCATCAATGAGTGGTTCGCAGCCTCCATATATTGTATGTCAATTGGTTAACCATTTCAAATCAACAAGAAAGTTTAACCATATTTGGCTAACAGAATTTCATTCTGACTTCATGCAGTATGGAAGTTAATTTCCCCAGTAGTGAGGCAGCCGAAAATTGTGACCGGAGAGGAGCCTAATCGGCAGATAGATGATTCAACTTCATCATGATTCAGATCAGCAATTGGGATGTCATATACAGATTCAATTTTTTGGCCATTTTATTCATTCTTCAATTCGAATTCGATGTAATTGACAGACACAAAAAAGCTTTGTTTCATATGTATTGCCCTGCACATACACAGTTTAATTTTGTTTCATGTGTATTGCACTAAAGCAGCAAAGTAATTCCAGTTTAGTAGTAAAACATGTAAATATCTTCTAGCATCAGTACAGTACAAACAGTTGATACGAACTTAAGTTTCCTAATTACTATCAGTTTGGTATATCTTTTATGGACTCTGGTTAATGATATTACAAACAGTTAATTACCTGATATAACAAGAATTTAATATAGAATCAAACAATGTATTCCTACTAGATAAAAGATTCCTTATAGATGGAAGATTAATCTAAATTCACTATAAAAGCAAATCAACAAACTTCAATCAATTCGTACAGTTAATTAAAATGGTTTCTTGTACTCCAATCCAATTTCCACCTGGATATCGGTTCCGTCCTACCGACGAAGAGTTAATTACTCACTATCTCCTAAAGAAGGTAAAACGAGAACCGCTCCTTTCTTATACAGCTGTCAAGGACTGCGATGTGTACGGTGATGGACGTCTATGGAGAAGCTACTTCAATCGGAGTAACGAATTATCAATTTATTTTTTTTCTAAATTGAGAAAAAAGAGTGAAAAGAGTAAAAGAATTGATAGAGTGACCAATTTTGGTACCTGGAAAGGTCAACATAGTGATGTTAAAATTCATACAGTTACACCAGACGGAGAAGAGATTCACATTGGAGCGATACGCAGCTTCTCTTTTTATCCCAACGATGAGGCTCGAGAACCTCGCTGTCTTTGGACCATGTACGAGTATCGTCTGGATGGTAGTAGTCTAACGCAAGTGACACCTAGCGAAGATTGTTATGTGATTTGTAAAGTTGTTCGGAAAAAGAAAGATGTTAAGGTTGAAGAGAATGTTGAAGATAGAGGTGAGTTATTCTATTATGGTGGTGAAACCAATTTGGGGGTTAGGAATATTGATAATGTGGAGGTTGAGACGATGGAGGCGTATCAGGCACAATTGGATGACTCTAGAACTGTATTGGGTTCTAATGTTGATATTAGAGGACAATATTATGGTGATGGAGGTCAATTGAATGTGATAGATGGTTACATGAGAGGAGACACCACTAATCCAAATATGGTCGTGGCTAATAGTACTGATAGTGGTGGTGATATGGCTTTATCCAACCATATGAGTGATGTTAGACATGGAGTATTTGATAACAGTGGTGGGGGTGGTGTGGATTTATGTTACCGTGTGAGTGATGTTAGAGGTGGAGAATCTGATAATGGTGATGGTGTGGATTTATGTAACCGTGTGAGTGATGCTAGAGGGGGAGAATCTGGTCATGATGTTGTAGTGATGGAAAAATCGAATATGAATAATGGGGTGGAGGGTAATGAAGTGTGGTTCGATATCAGAGATAATAGATCGTTGATTGAAGAAGAATGGAAACAATATTTTACATTTGACTAATTAGTATGCTGCTTCAGAATTGAACTCCAACTCATAACTGCTCATCGAGTTTATCGCTCGGTGAAACGGCTATGGAGGCCGGAGAAGAACAAAGAATAAAAGTTTAAGTCCTACAAAATGTATGGAAAATTTGCAGTTTTGTGAAATCAAATTATTTTGTACTGTAAGAGAGCAAGCAAGCCAACAGACATTACTACTTTCTATATCTATATGCATATGTGCTTCTTTCCATTTTGCAATTACGTAGTCATACTCACTTTAAACATAATCAGGTGGAGCATAGACGTCGGCAATTTTGCACCGTTGTTCAAAGGACTTTATGTGATTGAGTTCTGCTAGTGGGAGTACACAGATGATTGAAGGATAATCCGTTTTTAAAATTAGATACTATTGACTCTGGTTGATTAAATAATAATACATGAAAAGAATGATATCAATCATCGAATGAAGTACCAAACATAATTTTGAAGTTTGAAACCCTGAAACTGCACAAGTAGATGGGAGAGAATTTACCACAAAGCCAACCTTTCCTGCTTCCAGACACACATTTCTTATTTATATGGTCTCTTTCTTGTTGTCAGTCACATAAACAGTCAACAACTCCAGTCGTAGCATGAAACATATTACTCACCCACTCCGTCTAAGCTGGAGCAAGTTCTGCTTACCAACTCCAGTGAACCGTCATCAAATAAACTAGATTTTCTCAGATCTTATTATCCCAGCAAATTGCAACATTGTGATTAATCATCTATTGTTTAAGATGGTGTCACCAGCATATGTTATGTCATATTATCACTATCAAGGGTCAACAAGGAACATCACCCAGAACAAAATGATTTAACTTCTTGATAACTAAACTGATTCAACAACTTCACCACATCAAATATTTACCAACAACTCCATCACATTCTCCCTATTAAAACACTTGAATCCACTCCCATCTGGCATACCAATTCAAAAACATTCAAAGAATCTGAAAACATCATATACACATAACATAATGTTTAAGCAATCATCACTTCTTAGTTTCATCTCAGTACTGACTATCTGTACACATCTGATGATACTTGTGGTTGCAGGTGGCCCTGCTGCTGCTACAGGTGGCACTGCTGGTGCAGCAGCTGGCGGAGAAGAACCCGTCCTTGAATTTTACTTGCATGACATTCTTGGAGGAAGTAGGCCAACGGCTAGACCAATCACTGGCTTACTAGGCAACATCTATAACGGTCAAGTACCCTTTGCTAGGAGGATAGGTTTCCTTCCTCCGCAAAATGGAGTAGCCATCCCAAATGCCAATGGTGCTCTTCCGACAGTAAATGGTTTCAATGGCATACCACTCGGAACCGGCTTGGCTGGTACAGGTTTTGCAGGGAAACAAAATCAGCAGAACCTAAATGGTATTCAAACCCAGATAGGACCAGATGGGTTGGGGCTAGGTTTTGGAACAATCACTGTCATAGATGACATCCTAACTTCAAGTCCAGAATTGGGATCTCAGAATCTAGGGAGAGCTCAGGGAGTTTATGTGGCAAGCTCAGCGGATGGGACGACCCAGATGATGGCATTTACAGCTATGGTAGAAGCAGGAGAGTATGGTGATAGCCTCAACTTCTATGGGGTATTCAAGCTTGGAAGTGTCGTGTCACACCTGTCTGTGACCGGTGGCACAGGAAAGTTCAAGAATGCTTTCGGAGTTGCTGAGGTTAGACCACTCATACCACCTGGACAGCACGTTGTAGATGGTGTGGAATCTCTGTTGAGGATCACTGTCCATCTTAAGTACTGAATGTCCTGTTGCATTTTCAAGTTACATGTGGAGTGAGAATATTCTGTTCTGGTGTATTGAAACCAAATTACCTTTCTATATTTTATTCAGTCAAATGTTTAAATGCATGAGTGTCAGTGAATATAGCAACACAATATTTGTAATCCCTACTCCTATCACAGATTTGCATAACTGCGATGCCTAATCCAAAAAAAGGTGCACCAATGAACATATATACATAGCATCAGCATAACATACATATCTACAGAAAAATTGGAGACAATTTATGCTTACAAGTACTACTAATCATAGTAATTTTCAACATGGTAAAATTAATTTTCATTTGTTGATTGTGTATGTAGGTCAATTACAATATTTATAAACTTATCATGGTTAATCTGCTTATTAATTGGCTGTTTGGCCTTCCTATATGAAATCCATCTACAACTAACAACGTACCAATTATCTTCAAGTGTCACTTGAAAATGCAGCAACCTTGCAACGAGAAAGCACAGCTGGTTGATCAAGCCTGTAAAGAGAATCAATCAAATTCATCCGTAATGAAGCAGGACCATTGGCCAATTCCATACCCATCTCACCAGCAACACCGAAAACAGACAATGCCGAAGCAGTAGCCTCAAAAGGATGCAATGGATCAACAGCAACAAAAGCTGCAATTAGAGCAGTGACTGCACATCCAGTAGCTGTAATCTTCTGCAATAAAGGAACCCCATTGCGAACACCCACAATTCTACTCCCTTGAATAACAATGTCAACAGCCCCAGAAACAGCAACCACACTACCAGTCGTTTCTGCTAGACACTTAGCTGCTTCCAACGCATCCATTGATTCATGAGTGCTATCTACGCCCTTAAAATCCAAAAGAGTAACTCCAAATCAATCATTGTATATTAATCGAGAGCACTTGTAAAAAAACCAAAGTTACCTTAGTGGAGCCGAGAGAGGCGCGAGAGAGGGCGATAATCTCGGAGGCGTTGCCTCTGATAACGGTGGGTTTAAGTTGGAGAAGCTCCAAGCAAGCGTCTAACCGAAAACGAGAAGCACCGGCAGCCACCGGGTCGAGAATCCAAGGTTTGCCTAGGTTAGAAGCTAAGTTAGCGGCGAGTTTCATAGCCGGCAACCAGTGAGAGGAGAGAGTGCCGACGTTGATATACAGAGACTGTACTTGTGGGGTGAAGTCAGGAATTTCGTCGACGGAGTGGAGCATGGCGGGTGATGCGCCGCTTGAGAGAAGAGTGTTGGCTACTATATCCATCGACACGAAGTTTGTTATGCACTGGATTAACGGTGACCGGTCACGGACAGCCTTCAGGTGGGACCAGACAGTACGGCTCCACTCTGCTTCGTCTTGAGGTTTATTAGTTGCATCCTCTTCCATGTTATCTTCTCTGCTGTTGCTTGTCCTCTCACTCTAAATGAATCAGAGAAGTTTATGTTTAGTTATTTATGTATGTTTGGCCTCTAAGTCTCAACAAATCAGAGTGGCGCAGCGGAAGCGTGGTGGGCCCATAACCTACAGGTCCCAGGATCGAAACCTGGCTCTGATATTAAAGTGGCTTCTGCATTTTTTTTTTTTTTTTTTTAACATTTTTTCATAAAAATTATTCAAATGAATAATATTAATAAATATTAAAATTTTTATCTTCAGTTATGTTAATTTCCACCAAATTAATTTAATTGAATTTAAATTTTAAAATTGAAAAAAAATTAATTTTTAAATTAAAATTTTAAATATATGAATTAATTAAAAGATTTTCGAATTTTTAATTTTCAAATGATTTTTTATATTATTATTAAATGTTTAAAATGAATAATTTATTTATATTTTTAAAATAAAAATATTTTTTATTATTTTAAAATATTTATCATTTTGATATAAAATAATTAAATAGAAAACTAATTATTTATAGTAATTAAAAAAATTAAATAATAATTCAAATTCAAATTTTATATATTTTTTTTCTCTATTATAGAACGTTCCATTATTCTTCAAATTTAATACATAAATCGAATTTTCGGTTTATATCACTTTTACAATGCGGGATTTTATTAAAATTATCTAATTACCTTGTCTTTGAAAGAACACGTAATTATTTTGAGACAGACAGCAAATCTAGCATTAAATCTCAGAAAGCACAGTAGTAAATCTAATATTCAATACAGTTATCTTTATGATCGAAAACGTTAACGACAATCGTCAAATCCCCCAAATCAGACAGAAATGCAACAGCAATCGATTCAGCCACCGTTTCCGACGCCGATCACGGCTCTAAAAGACCAGAGCAGAGGGACCATCTCCGTCTTGGTAGCCACCTTCGTTTTCTCATTCCTCTTCATCCTCTCTCTTACACTCTTCACCACATCTAGAGACCCTCACCAACCCCAACCCGATCCATACCTCTTCCCGACCCGACCCACATTCCCCAACCACATTCCCTCCGATCCTGCTCCTCCATCCATCGCATACCTCATCTCCGGCTCTTCCTCCGACTCCTCCCGCATCCTCCGCCTCCTCTTCGCCACTTACCACCCCAAGAATCGTTACCTACTCCACCTAGACTCCTCCGCCCCTCAGTCCGAGCGTGATCGATTGGCTCTCACTGTTCAGTCTGTTCCTGTCTTTGTCGCAGCTCAAAACGTCGATGTCATTGGAAAATCTGATTTCAGCTATTCTAAAGGCTCTTCTCCCATTGCTGCTACACTTCACGGAGCTTCCATACTCTTGAAGCTATCCAGGAACTGGGATTGGTTTATCAACTTAAATGCTGCGGATTATCCGCTTGTCACTCAAGATGGTATCTTTTTGCTTCCTTTCACTTCCTGCTTCTATTTTTTGATTTAGTTGTTAATCTTTAAAAATTTTGGAAGCTCTGCAACTTGGATTGATTTTATTTTTAGTAGACTTATCTAATGATGTTTCTAGTGACAAGCTGATTTCTACTTCGTTCTTATGATCAGTATTTTGGTTATTTTTGGGTACGTGGTTCGCTGTTGAATGCTGTTGTCAGTAGTGTTCTTATTATTTTATTTTTTGTGGTCAGAGTCAGATTTGCATAGAAATTATTTTTATGGGGCTTTAAACTTAATGGTGTTTTAAAATTCTTCATTGCTGTTTTAAGTTTTGTGAAGTTGATTATGATATTGTTGTTTGTTTTGCGTGTTTGCAGATCTTCTTCACATTTTTTCATATTTGCCTAAAGATCTCAACTTTGTGAATCACACTAGCTACATTGGTTGGAGAGAGTATGATAGATGATTTACTTCTCAGTTTGTAATTTGATTCCCTTTTATTTGCCAGCTTATGTAGCAATGTTAATTTGTACTAAATGGACATTGTTGGTTTCTGTCTGTCTTTGTATTTAGATCAAAGAAATTGAAGCCTATAATTGTCGATCCAGGGCTGTATCTTTCAGAAAACAATCCAATGTTTTATGCTAGTCAAAAGCGGGAACTGCCTAAAGCTTTCAGATTATTTACAGGTATGTGTTTTGGATTTGAATTTTTTCCCCCTTTCTTAGTGTTTGCAAGCTTTTTGTTATGTTAAATGGAGAAAAGATAGGAAATTCATTGTTCTGGACGTTTTCCCTAAGTATGAAATATGTCTGTGGCTAATGCCTGTTATATTTACATATTTGAAATGTTAGATGACATATTCAGACGATATAGTTATTCAGTCATGTCATTGGCATATACTTAGGTGAAGTGATAACCATTAATTCAGAAAACATATATGATCTTGGATGATTCTAAAAGCATACCCAAAGAAAAAAGGGATAGAAGGGTGTATTTTCTGATGGAGGGTGTTGGGGGAAGAGGCTAATGCAATGCAGTAGTAGTAGACAAGATTTAATTTCTTAAAACTAGAAGGTAGATTAAGAAACTGTGCTTGACTGCATTTAATTGGAGTCAGAGGTATAGGAGACAAAGATTGCCTGTTGTGATTTTATTGTTCATTTTACTAACTACTTTATGAATTAAAATGGTATATAGAGATCAAGTTTCTTGGCTCAGTTATTACCTCTTTGATAATTTATTTTTCTCTTCTAAATACTGTAGTGGTCTAAGCCTGAAGTAAAGAAATAAAACACTCAATTCAGTGTAATTCACTTACAATTACTTTGGAGTCTAAGGTTCTCTGAGCTGCGGTTTTTGACCTTTTTTTCTTAACATTGTTATTGGTGGTTAATAACTGTACTGATTGCATGAAGTAAAGAAGTAAAGCAGTTTGGCTCTTTCTCTCCTTTGTATAATTGATTTTGCAAATTATGCTGGTAAAGAATTATTTGTTCCCATGTCATCAAATTCAATAGTTAGAAGACCTATTGAATGCCAAAAAAGTGTATGAATGTGGTCTATCATTTGGATAGAAGATGGTGTTTATTTGGGAGTGGAAGGATGGATGGATGAGATCCAGTTAACCATCCATCTTTATCTATGTTGTTCTTGACACTTATTGCAGTTATATGATAGGAATGATTAATAGTCCAATTAGAGGGCACGAGTTGTTCTTTAAAATGTGCAGACTTTGGATCAGATATGCCCAGAATTAAGGACCTTGGGTCTTGCATTTCATAGATATTTGGTGAAGTCCGTGCAAGTTGTATATGTAAATTTGCTTTATCATTTAATGATTTCAAAATGTTGATAGTCTTCTGCTTGCTAAAAACAATATTGACTGTGATTTGAAATTTTAATCTAATCTTCATATGGTGACTTGTGCCCACATGTTAAGTAGCTCACCATTCAGCGGTGAAGTTTGTGAGGTGGAAAACTCATAAATAATGCCTAAATTCAGTCAAAAAATTGCATCTATATTTCAATTGGAATCTGCTGCACAATTTGTTTTTTCTGTCCCAGATCTCTCATAGTCTCTTCAACTTAGATCTGTTTCCCAATATGGAAACGATAGATGATCTCTCTTTGCTCCCAAGTGGGTTAATTGGAACAATAATTATAGGGATTTTCCTAACCACTTCCAAGTGGTATTTCTTTTTTTAAATTGGAACTTTGGGTCTATTCCACTTAGTAAATGACTTACCTTTATTTCTATAGATTGCTTTAATTGCTTGCATTGTGAATCACTCCTTACATGGTTCAAACAAAAGGATTGGTCTGATGGCTGAAATCCCCTCCTTGCAGGTTCAACTTTTCTCATTTTGAGTCGTAATTTTGTCGAGTACTGCATCTTGGGGACAGACAACCTTCCGCGAACACTCATGATGTATTTATCAAACGCAATCTCAGCCCTTGCGAACTACTTCCCTACTATACTATGCAACTCTCGCCAGTTCAGCAATACTGTTGTAAACCACAACTTACAGTATGTAGCATTTGACAAGCCCTCCAAAGAGAATCGTTTCCCACTCAACTCAACGGAGTTCGATACCATGCTTCGGAGTGGAGCAGCCTTCGCTACACAATTCCAGACTGATGATCCTGTGCTTGACCGCATTGACAGTGAACTTCTTAAACGCAAACCTGGCGAAGTTGTGCCTGGTGGATGGTGCTTGGGTCAACCTGGAAACAATACTTGTTCAGTATGGGGTGACGCTGATATATTGAGACCTGGTACAGGATCAAGAAGACTTGAAATTCAAATGGTCGATTTACTCTCCTCTAGTAAATTCCGCTCAAGGCAATGTATAGCAGAATGATACTGCAAACAAGGGGGAGATAACCTAGAAGAAAATTTGGTCGATCAGATGAGAATATGCTGCCAAAATATATCAATCAGAGTCGAGCTTCTTCGTTTTAGAGATTTCATTGTTGTAAAGGGTATACAAACCACAAAGGTTAGTTCCACTGCAGATTGCAGATTGGATGAAACTTGCTCTAATTTAACATCTAATTGTATCATGAGATAGTGTCTATCTCCTGGAATTGACTGATTATTTGTAAGCACTGAATGATATAATTTGAATTTTGTTACACTGAAGATATGTTGAATAGAAAACTGGGTTTGGCTTTGTGTCAATGAATATGTTATTTACTTTTTCTGGGTTCCTAGTAACAGCTGTTGTTACATATCAGTAAACATGGAATCCTCTTAAACATACAAACAAACACATTGAAATGAACTCTCTCAAAAATTTTCAGGACTGTCATCCAACTGCTTCTCATCTTCGATATCCACCTCCAAGATTTCCTGGGAAAATTAAACAACTTTGTTTCAACAAAACAAACATGATCATCACATATACACCATCCATTGAAGAAGAACAAGAGTGACACACTTACAGGGATCCTCTGCTTCAAATAATTACCAAGGCGAGAAAGAACGAGGGAGCGTTCATGCCAAAAGCGACCTCTGAGTCTGATCTTGACAAAAGGACCATCCAACTCCGCTAGCTCTGCCTCTCCTGTCATCCCTACCGATTCGTCAAACAAGTGACCAAACTGCAAATTGAGTTGTAAATTTCATCAATACTATCACTACTGGTTCACGATTTAAGTGTGAGAGAATATGAAAAAGACGGTGTCGTGCCTCGGAGCGAGCATCAAGCAAGACTTTTCCGACATTTTCTTCAGTCAAATCCAGTGGAGGAAGCGGAACTCCTCCGGATGATTCTGAAGTCGCAGCTGCGGCTCGTCGTGTCCTTTTAGCTTCCAGAATTGGCTTCCTCTTGCTCCTGATGCTACTCTCTACCACCAGGTTCTTTTGACAGGCATTTTTAGGCTTATGAGTGTGGGAATCGTACAGTCTACTAGTGGAAGCCAACTGAGGGTGAGAGTAGAGAAGCAGTGCCTCCATTAACACCTTTTCTTTGCTTCTCAAGCTCTAATGAGAGTGGAGCAAAGAGGATGGATGAGAGTGGTGGTGACGTGGCAATTCTCAGCCAACCATATGATGATCCATTGGCCAACCTGTGTTAATAGGTTAGATTAGATGTTTAGAGTCGATAACTCTTTCTTCATCTTTTTTCGCCATTATTGCTAATTTTAAAACACAAATCAAACCGTCAGAGATAAATAAGCAATTATTTGTAAATAATTATATTATTATTATTATATTGCATTGTAGAAATACTTACAAACTAAAAATTCATAGAAAAAATTGAAAATTAAATAAATTAAAATACTTAATTAAATAATTAATACAAATAAAAAATCATTGTTGCAATATGATATTCATAAAAAATTATTTTATTAAAATATTTTTAATACATACTCCTAGTATTCACTGTTTATCCACTAATTTGTTTTGTATATTATATTATTTTCTATGTATAAGGAATAATATAATCAAGTGGGATCTTATTTTATTCGTCTTAATGTCTACTTTTCAAATATTAAATTATTATAATTTTTAGTTCTATATAATTAAAGATATTTACCGTTAAAGATAAATATTAAATAGCGTGTCCGCAGGAAGTGTTTCACCTCTTTTAGAATGGAGGAAGTATATAATAATTGAATAAAAAAGATTCAAATGCGGTAAATACCGCACCATAATTTAGTTAATACCGTATATTTTCCAAATTTATCCTTATTTTTAATCAATTAATATTTTAATTTAATTTATATTTATACCAATAAAGATCCTAAGCTACCAGTAAAAAAACTAACATCAAAAGAAATCGTCCAAATTCCAATAAATTTTTCTCTGCTCCTCTTTCGTCCCATTGATATTTTCCTCACGCAGAATATCCTCATATGTCCTAACATTAGAATTAAACTCCCTATCTTGTTAGGAGTACCCAAACCAAATTGTTCAACAACTAAAACTTCTTTATTCGGAATAAAAACGATTTCCTTTTCTAGTTGTTTCATAGCTAAACCAACAACAGTACTAGACTCCAAAGCGCTACAATCAACATTCATCTTCCTTTCACAGTTGGCAGAATGATGAAGCTTGATTGTTGCTTGGCTCTCCCTCTAAACAAAACAAATAATGGAAACCCATTACACAAATCAGAGAGAAAGAGAACAGGATACAACTCAATTCAAAAGGCATTCCGAGTTAGAGTTAGAGAACACAAGACCATGGGATCGGTGGCTTCCTTAGCTGGTTTATTTAGATTAAATATTTTACTTTAAATTAAAAAATTTAGTAAGGATAAAATTGTAAATTATAGAATAATAGAGTGCAGTATGGTGCGGTATTTACCAATGCCCAAAAAATTTGATAAATGAATTAAAAAATAATTTAATATAATAAAATAAAGTGAAATGATTTTTGAATTAAAATAAAAACATATAAATTATAATTTTAAAAGAAAATTATTAATAAATTTTATTATAACTAAACAAAAAATATATTAAAATTAAAATTTATAAATTTTTGAAAATTATATGTATTTGATATATTTTAATTAGCTATGTTCCGAATAAATTGACTTAATACTAAATTAATACTATGGGTATTTTCGTTTTTCCACCCATTTTATAAAAATAATTCAGAAATCCATCCACTTTTAAAAATAATTCGAAATAGCACCCATTTTTATGTGAAAAGTGGTTTTGGATAGAGGTTGGGTGGTTTTACTCTATTTCTATATTGTTTGTTGGGTTATTTTCATTTTTGTTATTTTATAACTTTTATTTACATCATATAGCCTAACTTTAAAAATTTTACAAAAATAATCTTTCAAACTTTCACTTTTAGAAAATGAACCAAATTGACCATTTTATCCTTCTGTGAAGATCTTTTACACTGATCTGTGAATAGGGCTGGCAAAAAAATCAGATTCGGTCCAAACCCGGTCTGATCCGGTATTTTTGGATCGGGTTTGGAGCTGAAAATCTTTATTTTGGGGCGGGTATGAGGCAAAAGTGCTGATCCGTTCGGGTTATCGGGTCAAAAGCGGGTCAAGGTTTATTTGATCCAATCCGATCTGGTAACCTTGTTATATATAAAAAAAAAAATTGATTATATTAAACAATAATATAAAAAAATATGTGATTTAAATGAAATTATTAATTTATATATATATTATTATTATTAGTTATATTGATGTAATTGAGTTTTAAGATAAAGTTTAAAGTTAACTTATTTAGTAAATAATATTATTATATAATTTATACATTTTTTACATATGATTTTAGATCAATTTTATTTATAAATATTATAATTTTAAATTATTTTTTTCTATTATTATTGTCGTTATTATTGTTATTTTATGTATTTATTCAAAATTGTAACTTGCATGGCGTTCTATATGTAATATTTATATAGATAACTTTTGTTAAGTTTAATATTTATTTAATTAGTTATATTTATTTAGTGGAGTTATATAGAGTTTAAAATTAATTTATTCATGCAATAAACAATGCTATTATATAAACATAATAATTAAAACTATAAAAGGACTAAGTGTGTGTTTGGTAGTGAGATTTTTAAGTAGCGATTAGATTTTTCATTAGCGATTTGACAATTTAACCGTTTGGGAGAAACTTTTTTATTAGCGATTAGATTTTTAATTAGCGATTTCCAGAACGCTACTTCAAGTAGCTGTCCACGAATCGCTAATCAAAAAGCTCCCATTTTACCCTTATCAATTTATAAGTATTACTAAACTACTCTTAATAATATTAAAAGCTTCTATTTGTACTAAATTAGTTAATTTTAATAGTTTTTATTTATTAAATATAATTAAAAATCTTTAAATAACTTTTTTAGTTAGTCTATATTTTATTTATTTTTTAATTAGTTGATAACTAAATGATGATTGGTTTTAAATTAAAAATCTTGAAAGAAAAAATTGTTTAAAAATGAATACTAACACTAATAAATTATATTATAAGATAAAAATAATATATTGTATTGTTTACGTAATTTTACGTCTAACAGCTACTTCAACATCTAATTGTTATTACCAAACACTCATGTCTAATCGCTACTTCAACATCTAATTTAACAGTTAACAGCTAATCACTACTTTAACAGCTAACTCAACATCTAATGTAACATCTAATGCCAAACATATACTAAAACTGCAATTATTCCATATTTTTTTTACACCGATTCCATTTATGTGAGTTTAAACTATTATTATTATTGTAATTATTAAATATTTATTGAAAATATAATCTCTTATACTATTACATGCAGCATCACATAGATAAAATCTTGCTAAGTATTTTTTTTTATTTAATTAATTTTATTGATCTAGTGAAGTTTTCATATAGAGTTAAAAGTTAATTTATCTACTCAGCAAATAATATTATTATGTAAATTATACATGTTTTATGTATTATAAATCGGTATGTTAAATATGATGAGTTTAAATTATTATTATTATTATATAAAAATATATTAAGTCTTATGTGTATTCGGGTCATACGGGTCGGGTGGGTCAATAGGCGATCCGTTCGGGTTCGGATTTGGGGCTAGAAACTGCGATCCGTTTGGATCTCGACTCGGGTTTGGATCAAACTCTATAATTCACGGATCGGATATGGGGCAAGATTGATCCGGTCCGATCCGACCCATTGCCACCCCTATCTGTGAAGGTGTGAAGGTGGTCTGTGAAGAGGACCTTCACATATGTGATGGTCTATTTTTGAAAATCAAAGTTTGAGTGGCTCAAAAATAGAAATAAACTTCTATTGGTTTAGTTTTGAATTTTTAAATTTATTTGGTTTATTTTATATAATTTTCCCTTGTTGTTATTAAATGCATTAAATATTTACTTTTGTACCATTATTAACCAAATATTAAATTACGCTTATTTTTAATATATATATATATTTTTTTAATTTTAAATTAAATAATACGTTTTAATTTATTATTTTTAATAAATAAAATTTAAAATAAATATAAATTTATTTCATTTTATTTTTAAATTTAAATAACATATGAAATAAATTCATATTTGTTCTGTATTTTTAATTAAAAATTAAAAAATTAAAAACTGTTGTCTAATGAAAATCTAAAAATAAAAATAAAATTATATTTTTAATATAAATGTAAAATAAATATAATTTTTTTTATTTTTAATTTTTTATTAAATAAAAAATTTTAATTTTTTATTTTTAATTAAAAATACAGAACAAATATGAATTATTTAAAAAAAAAAAATAGGTGGATTTCTGAATATTTTTATAAAACGGGTGAAAAAAAGAAAATAGGCTGATACTTTACCGTTCTATAATTGAATGGGAATTTTTAGTAGGTGTTTCAAATTGTTTTTTTTTTTTTTCAATGGTTATTTCTCTTCCTCCCCATTTTAATCTACATATAGATAGCAGACTCTGTTGTTCAGAACCTTAATAATAATATGTTGAATTTGAAGATTCCTCTTTCTGCATATCATTTCTGACTCAGTACTAACAAGTTTGAAACGTACCCTTTTAAGTATTGTACTTCGAATTTCATTTCACCACGGTCCGTGATCCACATTTTGCTGGTCAACTTTTTAAACTCCTCCATGCTCCAGATTTGAACGCAACTATCCCTGTCGTCTGGGTAGGCGATCAAATAAATATTATTTTACGTCCCATCTTTATTAAAAATAATGTTAACAAATTCAGTCAGTCCAGCACGGTTGGTCATGAAATTCTTCTTTATATACATTGATACATGCCCGACTCAGTTTCCATCTTTAAAAAAATGGCAACCACTAATTCTTCTTCATCTTCTGAAATGATAGATATCAACAAACTCCCGAAACAAAAATGCTGGGAAACCTACGATGTATACAACTATCAAGGATTCTGGTACCCAGAATTCCTCCTCACAGGAGTCTTAGCAGCAAA
Organism: Cardiospermum halicacabum; assembly: GCA_031304145.1. Lineage (NCBI taxonomy): Eukaryota > Viridiplantae > Streptophyta > Magnoliopsida > Sapindales > Sapindaceae > Cardiospermum > Cardiospermum halicacabum. Next base: position 29,733,029 of record CM062390.1, on the reverse strand, counting down.
ATCACGTTTCCAAGCTCGCTCAGACGATATAATACTCGCTTCATTTCCCAAAACAGGCACAACATGGCTCAAAGCAATCACTTCCTCCATCCTCCAATCAGATCACGACCATCTCTCCACCAAAAACCCACACTCTGTGGTCCCCACACTCGAACACGATCTCAAAAACCCCGAAACCGATCTCTCAACACTACCCTCCCCTAGAATCTTCCACACGCACATCCCCTACTCTCATCTCCCGGACTCTATCAAAACCTCAGGCTGTAAAATCGTGTACGTTACTCGGAACCCGAAAGATGTGGTTGTCTCGAACTGGCATTTCTTCAACAGCTCGGCATGGAGGGATGGTCCGGAGAAGTACCCGATAGAGAAAGTGTTGGATGAGTTTTGTGAAGGGGTTCAATTCTACGGACCGTTTTTTGATCATGTGATGGAGTATTGGGCTGAGAGCTTGAAGAGGCCGGAGAAGGTTATGGTTTTGAAGTATGAGGATATGAAGAGGGATCCGGAAGGTGAGGTGAAGAAGGTTGGTGAGTTTGTTGGGAAGGGGGTGTTGAGTGATGGGGAAGTGGAGGAGGTTATTACGAGGACAAGCTTTGATCGGCTTAGGAATCTGGAGGTGAATAAGAGTGGTGTGGTTTTTGATCTGCAGGTTTCCAATAGTTTGTATTTTAGACGTGGTGTTGTCGGAGATTGGAAGAATCATTTTAGTGATGATATGAATTTGGAGTTGGAGGATGTTGCGCGTGCAAAGTTACAGGGCTCTGGCTTTCGTTTTGACTCTTGATTTCAGTTACTGTTCTGTTGGTTGTCAAACCCTATAGTAGTACTAATAAATAAATAAAGTGACGTTGATGTGGTTGGAGGTGGGTCCCAGTTTGGATCCAAAATGATCCACGAGAACAAAGTAACCAAAATCATGAAAAGATAAAAAGAATAATGGAGACAAATACGGAAATTTCATTAGAGCATGTACAATGGGATTTTTAATCTGATATATTGCTGAGTTGAGTTGTAAGTACATTAGGAGAGAGAAATGTAAAAAATACATGAAAGAGAAAGTAGTGGTGTAAAGACCATGAAACCATATACTTAGGAGACAATTGGTATGTGAGTGTGGTGCGTGTAATACAAACACGATCATCACAAACCAATTATTTTGCACGCGCTCCACATGAGAGGAGCTTTTAAATAACTAAAAAAGTAAACAAAAATCACAGTTGTCATAAATATCCGATATCAAATGTACTGCATTGTATATGCTCTTAGGAACTGTAAAAGATAAAAGATAAATCATTATGGTAACCGACTATTAATCTGTGAATAATGATTGAACACCTACCATTTGTACTCGGACTGAATTTGGCACTTGTATTTCTATCATATAAATCTTTAAATACCATTCTGAAGCCAGATTTCCAGACTCTCATCCTACTCTTTTACTATGCCCTACTTTCATGTCCTTCACTCTTATGGCAGAGACTATCCTCCTGCGGCCATCCCATTTTTTCATTCGAGGACTCACATAAGAGCTTGACAAATGAATAACTTCCCAATGCGTGTACACTACTACTAAGTTAACTAAATAATACCGGTCAATGTTACAGTACAAACTAAATAATACTCGTCAAAAGTTTGATTGATCATAGCAATAAAATAATATTAATTCGGATAATATTGTTTGAACAACAGCATATTATTCTTGGTATTGTCTGGGAAGCTGGTGCCTTATAACTCCACTTTCTTCATTCAATTCAAAACCAGCTCCAGAAAATTCAGCACTGTTGAAAAATGGTCTTAGATCATAAATCTCGCGTTCCTGTGCCTGTTCAAATATAAACAAAATAAATGTTAATAAAGCTAGCAGTTCTAATTATGTAATGATTGATTATCGACAATTTCTCACCTTGTTTTCCAGATCTGCTATCTTCACGTCAATATGGTTGATCCTGGATCGAGTTCCAGACACAATTTCTTCAAAATGCAATGCATTTTTCACAAGCTCGCGAAGAAGTTCCAATAGCAGCCTATTGTAATCCTTCTTGAAAGTCATGTACTTTCTAAAGCTCTGAAATAAATGACATGACATATATACTTATCAGTCGCAACTCTTCTGATGTAAAATATGACATTTAAATAACAAGAGCTTTCCACATTGCTTCCAAAATTGAGATCTCTCGCTAACTATACCTTTTGCAACGCTTTCTGCACCCCAAATTTTTGTGTTGAAATGAATGAATCGAGTAGGACCCTGATTGCCATATCTACATCATCTTGGGTGACATGCTGTCTGAGGTGCATTCTAGCATGAGCTTCTGACATCCTTATCATTGATTCTATGTGTCTCACAGCAATCGGTACTCCTTGCCCATGCTAACATTCACAGTTAAAGGAATGAATGACAATCAGCATATCCGTATATAAGATCAGTCCTTAGCCAATGCAAGCATAAGTGAAATTACTTACTGAAGATTCTCTTCGCAGCTCAGCATAAACATGTGTGAGCTTATCCATATCGGAATCATGTAACCTTGGAAACACATTCAACTTTGCATAAGTAATATATTTCTTGAGCATATCCTGTGAAAGAACCTGTCGCCAGAAGCCACAAATGTCTCATTATTACCATTGATAAAACAATTTAGATAATGTACCTACACCAGATAAGTATGGAAACAATGACAAGTATGAACCTCCGGATCAACTGTTCTATCAGAGGATTCTGCATCTTCTTCATCCAAGGGCCTCTCCTCCAGATTACCGCCCTTGGGCTGTGACTTGAAATGACTATCCACAACAAACTTTGCAAGCATCTCATCAGTGACAGGGTCAACCACATCCTGCAATGAAGCAGTGAACCATGTTTAATGCCATCAAAAATGACTTCATTAGGTTAGAAATTACATTCACTTTAATTAGGCTACAAAATGTACATTTAATAAGCAAATCCAACCGAAATTAAGATATGGGCATTCATTGATTAACAGTAGATTGAAATTAAAATCGTGGATTGAGATCTCTGCAGACAAAATATGCAAGGCAGTAACAACCACCAAAATCAAAAGGTAGGCATAACTGGAAACATACTGGAGTTGCTAATACTACTAACCTTAACAACACAGAGAACGTCAAAACGTGAAATGATGGGATCTGTCAACTCAACATTCTGAGAGAATGTTTTAGAGGAGTCATATCTGCAAGCATGAGTTCATTTGATTTAGAATAAACAGATTATTCAAGGAGTATGCTCATTTTCCAAATATTTTAGTCGTATTTAACCTATACTCAATTTTCCATCCAGTGGACATTCTGCTGCATATAAACGTAGTTGCTTGTTCCTATTTCACTTAATTATATTCAGAATTTTACTCTAAATATCTTCTTCTATTAACCTACCTTCCCCCAACAGGATTCGCTGCAGCAATCACAGAACATCGAGCCTGGAGAGATGTAACAATTCCTGCCTTTGATATGCTAATACTTTGCTGCTCCATAGCTTCATGAATGCTCACCCTGAATATGTAATGCATAAATTAACTACCTCAAGGTGGAGGATTTTCCAAACAAATTAAGACATACTACTCAGCATTCACTAACCTGTCTTGATCATTCATCTTATCGAACTCATCAATGAGACAAATCCCTCTATCAGCTAGAACAAGGGCTCCTCCTTCAAGGGTCCATTCTCTTGTGACTGGATCCTTGTGCACAGCTGCTGTAAGACCAACAGCAGAAGCTCCTTTTCCAGTAGTATACACAGCTCTCTGCCCAGTTTTTTCAACATACCTACAAAATCATATGGTTGAAGTCAGACAATGACCAGCACTGACAAATTAAGTTAATAACGGAATAAAGTATGATAGCACTTACTTCAGAAACTGTGATTTTGCCGTGCCTGGATCACCTAGGAGAAGTACATTTATGTCTCCTCGCAATCGGTGTTTTCCTTCAACATTTTTCTCCTGACCTCCAAACATAGCAAGAGCAATTGCTGTCTTAATATCCTCGTGGCCATAGATTGATGGAGCAATGGACTTGATGATCTGATATTTAATTACAGCCAAAAATCAATTTCTGAAGTCATAATCATAAAAATGAATTTGAAAGTGAATGTCCTCCCTAGCATACCCTTTCTCCAATTCTTGGGTCTTTAGCCAACTTCTCAATCTCTTCTTTGTCTTCCTGGGTAAGTTTGTAGGCAGAAAAAAGGTCATGCTTCTTTGTGACATAATTTGCTTCCACCACAGTAGAAAACACAGGAAATCCGTTCTTTGTGTTCAAAGATAAATCAAAATTATTTGTGTATACACCAGTCACTTCCTGAAATAATCCAACAAAAGTCAAAGCAGAAGTTAAGAATACACACAATCAGAGCACAAGCAAAGAGAAGCATTGATGAAAGTAATTTACAATCTCTTCTCCTGGCCGAGCACAATCAATGAGGTCATTCAACAGTATCACTTCCTTGTATCTTGGGAGCCGGCCAGCAGGAACAATCCCTGGGCTCTCTTGAAGAGTAAGCTTTTGGTAATTTCTGTATATAGTCTGCAACAAGAAACAGATTGTAAATGTAAGTGAATTAAGCTACATATTATGCTATGAATAAAAAGTTATATATTTACTGCTTTAACAGAGAGAATATGTACACTATCAAAACATCCAGTGATATAGCAAAGAATTTGCATTTGCAACTTCTAGAAGTACAATTGTCTCAAAAATAAAAGCAGCAGGCACACGTAGGAAGAATAGAAGCATCACCTGTTCAATGTTGACAGTGAATGGTCCTTTCGATTGGCATTCAGGACAAGAACCAACCTTGACTTCTGAATAAGAATTCTGGAAGAATGGCCCCAATAAAGCACCACATTTGTTGCAATCATATTTTACTAGTTGCAACTGGGGAAAGACACCTGAGCGCCTAGTGACAACTCCTCCTATACGTACCATTGTGTTCAAATGGATTTGTCTGCACATAACCATACAACAATGTGTGAGAACTTGACCTTGCAATTCAATTACAAACAAGAAACCCTTGTGCAATAGATACAATTCAATTGCAATAGGTTCACAAATGTTACCTGATATTCCGAATCTGATCAAAAACAGGTAAATTGGTGATTCGAACATATATCTTCTGATGGATATTTTGGTAATTTGGATGTAAATCAAACACAACTTTTCTAGAAACTTCTTCCATGACTTCTAAAACTGATTGTGGGGCATCAGCAAGCCAGATAGCAATATTGGGATGGACGTAGATGAATTGTTTGTAATCTATCTCCAAGCTACACTTATTAGCTGTAAGATGCCACAACAATTTTTAAAAAGTTAAGAACCTAATCTCTCAACTATAGTAACTTCCGGAAAATAAATCCAACATGAGTATTAAGCTTGAACTTGATAACTGTGTACCTGATACCATCTCATTTATCAGCCTCACGTATTCAAAGTCATTTTGTTCACTCTTGGCATTTGAATAGGTCAGTAAGAATTCTCTGAACTTTTTAGCAATAAAGCGACGAACTTCATCTCTGGTAACCCATTCTCTCAATGTTCCCTGTACACGGTACATCTCAAACTCAGCATCATCGCCATCTTCATCATCAGACGGATAATCATCAGTAGCATCCGTCATGGGGACATCATCTCTAGAATGTCCCCTCCCTGGAGAACTTTGCATACCATCAGTATCATCATTGTTGCCCCTCCGCGGTCTGAAATCAGCCCTAGACCTCTTTGAAGGTCTGTAGCTGTCATCATCAGTATCTGCAACCCAAAGTACATACCATTATCTATCAAATTCGTGTTCAACTCCAGATCACCCCACTATGTCTTAACAAGAGTTTATTGTTATCAGCTATTGAGTCGCAAATGTAAGAATCAAATTCCGAAATCCTATATAACCTACTAGTACACTGAAAGAACTTTCACCTTGGTCGTGAAGAAGCTGAGGAAGCTTTTTACGGCTTGGGTTGGTGGAGACGTGGCCATCACGAGCATCAAGCTCCAACTCAGCAGCCCTTCTATCTGCCATAATCTGATCTAAATCTCTCTCATCTTCAAGTGATTCGTCCAGTCCCAACGACTCGTATTGATCGTGCTCGTCCATTCTCCGATAGTCGCTGCATTTTTATTGAATCAATTAATTAGAGTTGGAAAAAAGACGATGATGATGGATAATTAAAAAAAGACAGTGTTGGCTACTGACTCCATGAAATTGTCGTTGTAAAGATCTTCTCCGTCCTCATCTTCCTCAGGCACGTCGGGCTCATCTTGAACGATATCGGGATCGACAGCCGCCTCATCGTCTGTCGAAAAATTCTGACTGGTGTTGGGCGGAAGCTGATCGGAGTTGAACCCGGCGGAGGTTGGCGAGTCAGGAGTTGAAGGAATATCAGCCATTAAGCTTTGTTTGCAACTTTGGAATATCGGCTCAGTTAGGGCTTGAGTTAGAAATGCGCTCCTCTTCTACCTCCACCTTGGCGGGAATTCTTGGCGCCAAATTTAATGGGCTGTCTTGGACCCACTCACAGAAGGCCCATGGTATTTATTTTGGGCTCAGTCGATCCAACCGGGCTCATATAGAGGAGATACCTTCTTGTGTTTGATATTCATTTGCTGCGTATGTATGTGTATTTTTCTGCGTATGTATGCGTACTTTTCTATGAACTCGAGCATCTCGACCCAGGGCCAACTGATTCAGCCAAATATGTGCTTACTGTCATTATTAAGAAGACAATGTTGGTTTTTTATTTCAATTCTCTTGAAATAGTTTGATATAAATAAATTCTACAAAAATCAGTATTGAGTTTACTGAAAATAATTTACAAAACAGGCAGAAACCATTACAACCGATTACATCAGGTAAACAGGGAGCACACCATTAAATTATACAGCTAACCTTGAGAAACATTTTCTCTCAAGTACTATCTGAAACTGCTCAATACTCAAGGCAACGATCTGAGGTACACAGCCCAAGTCACTTCTTCCTCTAGTATCTACTTCGACGTGAGGGATTTATTGCATCTCTCTAGATTCCTAATAGATAACTAGAAAACCCCAAAAAACGTGGCCACGGCAAAAACCAGAAACAGCACTCCACCCACGTAACCAACCTGAATGGAATCATAAATGAGCTCAGTCAGATTTGTACTCAGAAGATATGGTTTATGATAATGAAAGAAATTGATATTCCCCTACCAATTTCTCAGAAATGTAGTTTGAAAGAATGGCTCCCCCTACAACAGCTATAGACGTTGCTAGTAGGTGTCCGACTATTGCTCCACTTGCCACGCCCCATGGTGACTGTTGACAAAGACACAGGACGAGGAAACAGCTAGAATTATGTATTGCAAATTATTGATGAATGCAACTGTTGACAGTTTCAGAAGGTCACCTGTGCAGCACCAAGCGCAATTGTTGCAAGCATTGAACGATCTCCCCATTCCTGTAAAAGGAAAATAGTTGAGATAAAATGATGGAATACACATTGGGCAAGTGTAAGTCAGTCCTGTGACTATATATTTACATCCTACGACCTCACTTTATATAGTCATACTCAGGGAGTAGAATGCTGCTACACCTTTTAGTTATATACATTGGTGAACAAACAGATTGATGTGGATATCAGTTTCAGATTATATGATTGGGGAAATTTTCCAGATGTAAAGAAAGGCAGTATGTAATTATCTTTAAGATGATATAAATCTAAGACGGCAAAATCATACACCAATGTCCTCTATTCAATACATAACTTAGCTAGAAGATGGAAGAGAAATGTTACTCACTGCAAAGAATACAAGGCTGAATGACTTCCAAAGGATTTCCAGTGGATTTGAAAGCCTTTTTGACACCTGAAAACATTAAGCAAATTTTGTACCAAATATAAGCACACAAAGAAGCAAAGTGATAAAACTATCCGGGAGTGACTAAAGCCGCGCTTTGCTAAAACCTTTTGTAGTTGTTATGCATAGCATTATTAAAACTAAAATGCATAACTAAAGAAATTTTTCTCCTTTTGGAACATTGATCCATCTTTAATTTATCACCGATAAAGAAAACCTCAGGAAGGTGTTAACTTGGATGATTACCTTTTCCTTCACCAGTTCCTCAGCTTCAACAAATTCATCTAGTTCAGAACTACTCTTATTACCATCCTTAGCAACACTTGGAGGCAGCTGCCAAGCATCTTTTATTGCTTTGAGACCAAAAAACATCAACAGAGTTACTGCTGCATATTCTCCAATTGGCAGGGCTGTCATGACCACAAGATCATTAGGCAGACAAAAAAATTTGGACAAACTAATTGAATTACTTGCTTGTCAAGATCAAAACATCATTATAAGATACAGAACGCACCAATATTTTGCAAGAAATGATTTCAGTATGAAACTAAGTTATACAAAGGTTCTTGAAATGGCTTACTAATTAGGTGCAACAGTTTTGCATGTTTTGGATTAGACCTACCATTATATTAAATAGAATAGCCCAGTCTATCATCCTTCAACTAACTTTCCTTTTTTTGAGTCAACTGAGATGGAATCCATATTCTTCAGGAAGATATCCTCACCCAGAATTTGTCAGGTCAGCAATGTTCATAACTACTAATTTAATCCCAATGAAATCGGCATATCAGGGACATGTAAAATTTTCAAGCATTTAGTGTTTGAAAGGGGCAGCAATACTTTAAGTGAGATGATCTAATATGTCAGAATGGACTCATCAGCAATTTGTCCCAAATTGTTTGCTATTTTGAAGACTTATGTTACCACACCAGATCTCTTTTCTGATATTATTTCTTAAATCATAGAAAAAGAGGGAGACAAAATTTAGGTTGAGAATGAATGCTACTTTACAACCAAAAACTGTCACCATATTGATGTTATCATGCAGTTTATTAGAGTTAAAAGCATTGACAAGCATCAAATGATAGATAATTACAAAATTCTTATGAAATTTTCATCAATTGCCCATTACCCAAAACTCGTCAATTACCAGAAAGAGAGAACCAAGTGATTCAACTTACTTGTTTGAAATTGAGCAGGTACAGAATGAAAAATCATTCCAATAACAACTGAAAGGACTGTCATAAGCGCAAGAGCAGCCATTGATCCCAGAAGAACCTATTTGATGATTTGATCATTTTATGAGACTTACTTGAACAGCAAGTATTTAAAGAGCAACAAAAATAAATGTTGGATTATAAAATATTCTATCAGACAGCAAATATCAGTTTAAAAGAAATGCATTCGTCATAGTAAACTAATATAACCCCACTCAACACCACCAACGTTCCGAATTCCCTCACTTCAGTATAACATTTGTGCATATGCACAGCAATTTTGGAAAATCCGACCAAAGAAAATAAAATATAAAATATGGAAGAGACGGTAATGAAGATAACGAACAAACTATCAACACCTTTCTTAAGCTAATGAGATCCAAGTTTCAGTCACCACCACTCAACTTTGAAATACACAATATGACTTTGTTCCCCTTCAAATGTGTAAAGGGTCACAGCCATAAGTAACCCCTAAATTACCTAATTATCAAAACAATAGACAATTCCAACATTCTTAAACACCTCATAACTATACTCCAAAGATGTGGGATAGGCAATGGGGGAAGGAGAACAGAACTTTTTAGAAGGTATACCATCATGTCACATTTTTCCAATAACATATAAACTTTATCTACTTAACGGCAGGATCCTGCTTGATCCATTGGAAAGGCAATAATGCCATTAATTAGCATATTCTTTCCTGCTGTAGGCATTTTACAATCCTTACAAGTCAACTTCAATTTTGCGTGAAGTGAAAAATGTGAATAGAATTAGTAGTAATCATGCAAAATACACAAGCTAATTGCACAAAACTTCATCAAACATATTGGTTGCACGCTAGGGCCAAAATCAAGATGTTGAAATAAAGAGGTTGAACTCTATGGAGAAAATGTCCAGCAGTATAAACTTAATATAAGGTGATATTAAAATGAGTGTCTTGGTAACTTTCTTAAAAGTAATAAAATTAAGAGAGAAAATGGAAGAACATACCAGTCCTTTCTCATATTGCATGGCCAAGAGAGCAGCAATGAAAAATGTCTGCACAAAAGACAAAAGAATAATCTCAGATCCATCTCATATTCTAGAAGTACAAAATTTGATAGTACTTACAATCAGTAAACATGCAAACTAATCAAACAGTGAAGGGGGCTAACACACAAGTTAAAACTCTGCAACTGTTATCCATTTTGTTTTGTATTGATTTTCTCTGGCCTCGCTACAATACAATTAATGAATACTACACAAACCAACTAAATGCAAGAAACAGTAAACAAGTGCAGTGCTGTACAAATCCCCCTCACTCATTTGAGTCAGACAAATCATGGAGAGAAACAATCTCACACGTACCATAAAAGATTTAGCATATTTCACTTTTTTATTTAAGATTTTTTATTGGCATAAGAGATCAAAGACTCAAGACTAAAGAAACTTTTCTGCCTGAAAAAATAAATAAATCAAGCAACCTATATCAATTGAGTTTTCTAATATTTGAATAAAAGTTAAGACAGTTGTTCATCAATTCTAAATTATCAAATGTCACATAACTCCTTAAATTTACATAAGGTACTTTCAATCATTGCGCCTATATTCGTTAACTGCCTCTAGTTCTACCAGAAAGGAAACATCATAAATCCAATACAACCACAAAGGTGGTTAAAAGATAATGCAACTTAAAAGACAACTCCAGTTCTCACTCTACAACTTAACAATTTTTCATCTACAGATATAACAGAAAATAGTTGATTCCAAGTTCAGCCAGCACATAGAGACATCAGGTTTTCTTTTTCAAGCCCTGGCTTATCTGAGCCTTGCAAGCATTTCCCAGGGACCATCATAGTCAGTAAGGCTGAAGTGTGACAGGAGAGCTTTGGTGAACTCGTCGCAGGAGAGAGGTCCCTTGATCTTGGCAAGCCACATATGCCATTGAAGAGCTATACCTTCGAGGTGAAAGGAGGCCAATTGAACTTGGTGATCAGGATGCACCTCCTTGAGCTCAAAATACAGCTCTGCTTTGTAAATCCATCCATGTGGATCCTCCCCATTGAAATTTGGGAATCTTAATCTAAGATGGTGATGTTTGTAATTGGATTGAGATAGACTGATGGCCGTGTTTGAGGGTGGGATAAATCCGTAGATGCCAAGGGATTCATTTCTAGTTGCTTGGTTTGACTATTTAGTATGGCAATTATTGACTGAACTCTGGTAAGGAGTTTTTGCAGGGTGAGAAGGAGTCGATCGAGCATTGCCTCGTATTTTCTGAGGATCTCGATAAATTCATTCCTGAACTCTGCGTCACTTTGGTGCCGAGTAGCCATAACCGGATCTAAACTGAGTGTAAACTTTAGAAAAATAGGGAAAAGGAAGAACAGTGTACAAATATCTGGTTTTTAGAGTTTTGGATTGAACTTTCCGCGAGGCTGTTATAGCAGTAAATACTTGACAACTAAAAACAAAAGTATATCCACTGAACTACCTTAAAATGACATCCCTCGAGAATAGCAGAATATCAACCACCATTCCCAACAGCTATGGCCTGATATCCGGCTCCTATTTCTCAGGTTATATCAATCCACTAACCCCCCAATTAAAAAGATAACTGAAACAACCAAAAGACGTGGCCTTAGGCTAGAGAGTGTATGTAGGGTTCAAGAATTCCCAACTGGCTACTGCATATAATACCAACCCAAAAAAAAAAGGTTTTGCAAGCAAATCTATCAAACATATTCTATAAATTTCTAATTGAAATTTCTCGTAATATAATTCAGAAAACAATGCATTCCAACTACATGAAAAATAAAATATTCCAACTGCAAACTAGGAAATGGGAAAAAAACTTCATAAGGTAAATCGGCTCACCTTATCACCGATTTCAGAAACGAATATTAATGAGAATGCAGCAGTGAAGCCAGATTTTGCAATTGCAGCTAGGACTGCCTTAGGCCCTCCTTTCACAAAGGCAATCAGCGAAAATACCAAAGTGCATCCAACAAGCACAATAGCTACTGATAGAGGATAAGGAATTCGTATGGGTTGTTTATCACTGCAAATTCATTAATACATGATTGTCAGTTTGAATTCATGGAGCTCATTTTGTTGACACGAAGATGATTAAACAAACTATATCATAAAAAGAATTGCTGGCTGTAAAAAGATCAATGTCAAAAAACTAAAACCTCAAGCCAATGCATGAAATTAAACCATAACCGCAACCTTCTTGTTAAACCATTTTGATGTTCTGCATCAATCTGGCATGAGAAAATACCGTATTCTTTAATTTTTCTGAATAACTAAAGTTATCTTTCTAATCTTTCAGTGATTGATTCACATTACATAATTTCAGTTCAGCACAGAAGCGTAACTAAAAGCTTAACTAATAACTTAAGGTCAACTAGATTCCTCTGTAGAGCTGCAATATTTATGTACTAGATGAACTACAAGACGATTACCATATCTCTATTTTTACTCTACTACCAATAAACACTCATAAACTGCAACACTGCTAACAAATGCATTGTGAAAATCAAAACTAAACACGGTAATACAGTCATCAAAAGACCCACATAAAACCAATAAAAACTCACATTTTAGATGAATTGTCACTTGGTGGACCATTGACAGATATTTTTTTCTCTTCATTTTCCTCTGCCTCATCATAGCCCCCAGATCCAACGCCAACGTTAGATGCTTGAGCTCTTACTCGGTCACAAGCCAAGCTTATCCTTGATTTTTCTCTACATCTTACTAAAACCAACTAACATAAGCTTAAAATTGTACTAAAAATAACCGCAACAGCGATAAATTGAAACAAATAAGCAGAAAATCAGCTCAAACTAAACTAGCAAAAGATAACAAATAATTCGCATCGCAGATTATTTCCACGGATTAATCAAACCTCCAATTCACATCACAAATACTACACAAAAGATAAATCAGCGACAAATTTAACGAACCTGAATGAGAAGATGAAGGGTTTGTGGATGATAAGTGAGCAGAAGATGGCAGCGAATGCAGAACAAGTAACAAGGGATGCTTCACTCTTGAAGTGAGCGGTCTACTAAGTGCCAAATTCTGCATTTTCGTTAGCTCATATATGCATTTAACCTCAATCCATAAACCATCGATCGATAGATTCTCTCTTTTCCTCTGGAAGGTTGTGCTGGGCGTGTGTCCGAATTGCGAATACGGATTTCTCGACTCCGGGAATCTTTGTTATTTGGAAGAGTGGGGCTGTCCCTGGCTGCCACGTGTATCGTGGTAGATAGAATCGTTTAGCTTTGTTTTGAAAAACCGAAACGACGACGTTGATCTCCTTTTATGTTACTAGAGTACGGCTTTAAAATACTTGGGTTGGGCCAGTTTTTCTCACTGTTGTTTCTATTCACACCTCATATCTCTTCTTTCGATACTCATTCATATACATATTATTTGATATATGTACTTGTTCTCTAATTCAATTATTTCTGGAAACCAAAATTTTTTTTTTTTATTTTATTTTGCGAATTTCATAACGTCTTCATACATTCTCCACGGCATGTCAACGAGCAGCTTTCCATGCTATTTTAGTTTAGAGCATCTCCAATGGAACGTGGACATTAGATGATGTGGCCGTGTAAATTAGAAGTCGTGAATGATGAGGTGGCAAAATTTTTATTGATACACAGTATAGTTTAAAAATAGTCATACAGTGGTCACCGTCTATCCCTATTTCTTTTTTAATTTTAATAGAAATCTAATTAAAATTAAACTCTTTTATTATAACAAAAAGAATTTGAAACACGTTAAAAATCTAACTAAGAGTGTGTTTGGCACTAGATGTTACATTAGCGATTGAGTTAGCTGTTAAGGTAGCGATTAGCTGTTAGCTGTTAAACTAGCGGTTGAAGTAACTGTTTGAGATGAGTGTTTGGTAAGACTAATGAGATGTTGAAGTAACTGTTAGATATAAAATGACATAAAAGGATAATATAGTTAAAGTGTATTTTTAAAAAAAAAACTAGTTCAAAAGAATAAATTTTACTAGGATATTTTTGTAATAACCAAAATTGGATAAGGGTAGAATGGGAGCTTTTTGATTAGCGATTTGTGGACAGCTACTTCAATTAGCTGTCAGGGAATCGCTAATTAAACATCTAACCGCTAATCAAAAAGCTGCTCCCAAACACCAAAATATTCAAATCACTAATATAAAATCTAATCGCTAATTAAAAATCTACCTACCAAACACACTCTAAATAATATTAAAAAGCTGAGTCAGCATGTCTATTTGACCGTCTAAAATAGAAGTTTTGATAGACGATGTCTAATTTAAAATTTGCCACGTCAGCTGGACATTCAAAATAGACGGTACCATTGGAGCTCTACTTTTTAAAATACTGTCCACGACGCTGACGTGGCCATGGAGAAATTGCAAATAGACATACCACTGGAGATGCTCTTATGCTAGTTCGCGTGATTCATGCCATAAATGAAGGGAAAAAAAATTTTAAAATAAAAATGATATAGATAATTCAAATTTTTTATTTTTTTTTTCTTTCAAAAAATAACAAGTCCGTACGAGAAAAAAATTGTATTAATGTAAATTTTTTAAAATAGGTTTAAAAAATTAATTTTTTAAAATAAAAATTAGATACATAAATTTTCATTCATGAATATTTAATTTAAAATTGTTAAATTATTAGTAATTAATTATTTTCTAGTTTATATATATTTAAACCCTAAATTAATCACAAATTTATCACATAATATTAGAAATATTTACGAGTTTTTTATTCTATTTCTCTCGGATTACATGTCACAAATTCAATGATTCGAATCAAAATAAGAATGTAATAAAGTTGAATCTGCTGTTAAACGAGACATACGATTATTAGAACCAACCATCAAATAACAATAGAAAGTCAGAGAAAACACTGGGGAAAAAATACAGAGACTTGTTATCATGGATCAATGTTCTTAAACATAAAGTTCTGCACTATCTTTTATTACTTAGAAGACTATCGGAGTCTGTTCCCAATATACAATTGGAAATAAGTAAGAGCATCTCCAATCGTACGTGAATTAAGAATTTCTCCACAATCACGTCAGCAACGTGGAGAATTTTTAAAATTAAGAATTTCTCCACAATCACGTCAGCGACGTAGAGAATTTCTTTAAAAATTAATCTCCACTGGTTGATTCTATTTCCAATGTGAAGCTGACTTAACATATTTTATTATTTGCACTGTGAACTTCAACTGCTAGTTGTGGAGGGTCGAATCCACAACTCATGCAAATAAATATTATTATATATTTTATTAAATTAATCTTATTATCACTCTTTTGGTGCGATAAAGATTTAATTTAATTAAAATTCTAATAATTATAAAAATAGAAAAAATATATTAGATGGTGACTAATACATCACCATTTTGAATAGACACATTTTTAATTATTCATTCACGTCATTATTCACGTCCTCTATTTTCCACGGTCATATCATCTCACGTCCACATTTGATTGAAGATGCTTTAACACTCACTAAAATTCTAACCATAAGTAGAAACGTACTTGGTCGGAGTTTTTATTTATTTCGGAGATAGAGAAATAAAGAAAAAAGAAATAAGAAAATTAATTAATTAATTTTTTTTTACAATTTTTCCTTCTATTATTGGCACATTCTTAATCATTATGTCGATTTAGGACTCAGTTGCCAACATGTTTGGAAAATACACGTCTCTTGCATGTTATCAAAAGTTTTACGCTTCCCTTTTATTACTAGAAGATTACTGGAGTCTGTTCCCATATACAATTACGTTATTCTAGTAATAAGTAATCTTACTAGAATTCTAACAATAAATAGAAACGCACTTATCAGAATTTTTGTTTGTCTCATATGCAGAGAAGTAATGAATAATAGAAAATAAAAGAATTAAAATTTTTTCTTATGGTTTTTCCTTCTCTTATGAGCACATTCTTAAGCATAGTGTCGGTTTAGGACTCATTTGTCAACGTGTTTGGAAAAGACACGTCTCTTTGCCAGTTTAATTCAAAATAGTTTTATTTGAATTAACCACTTATATAAATTTTCTATTAAAAAATAAAATTGAATCACTCAATAATTCGAATCCCAAAAACCCAAGGCTATATCCACGGATTTAAGACCAACAAGACCTATAACCTTTATTTCTTTATTGTCAAGTGTCCCATACACTCCATATATTTATATTGAATTATCTTCTATTGTCTAACCAATGTGGAACAAGTTTTTTTTATTCAAACACACTATTCTCCAACAATACCCCACATTTGAGTAAGGAATTTATTTGTTCTATCTCTTAAAGATGTATCAATTTAAGAAAATATCTACCTTGAACTTTTCTTTTACATGTTGTTTAGATTGGGTGCACAGTGGTTCATTTAAGTATGGTAAGATATAATAGATGTAGGGTTGTCGTTTATTAAAATATGGTAGGGTAAGTAGGTGCATGGTTGGTATATTGATATACTTCTTCGTGTTTGAAAAAATGGTATGATTCATTAATGTATCGTACATATTTATTTATTTTGAAAAGGAAAGAAAACAAGTACACACACAACCACCAATTTGGCAGTTAAAAAATCTGACTCAAAATAATCATTTTGAACCGTGAAAATAAACCATGTACATTACCCTACCATAACCCTAGAAATCGAACACAAACAATAATATAACCCTATCATCATCCTGGAAATATAAACAAACAAGAGTTTAGTAAAACTTATAGAATTAACTTAGTAACTCAGTAGGTAGGAATTTTTGAGTTGTTCACTTTAGAATATTTGAGTTAGTCAGTGAGTATGACCGTTGATACATATTTCATTTTTATGTTCATTGTGCGATAATGCTCATTCTAGTCCTAAACATATCCTGATTTTTCATGGTAGCTTTAGAGAACTTAATTATTTCATTTTCATAAATGCAACCCCACATTTACTATCATATAGGTGATATTAAATTTTTTCTATAATATCATTGAAGGTACAGAACAACATATCCTTCGGCTCGTGCTAACAACTAGTAACCAAAAGAATGAATGAGATTTTATTGGCATTATCATCTTTTGAGTTTTTCTTAACTAGTTTTCCTATTGAACCTAATCTATGGGATCTCCACTCTTACCAGGTTAGGTTTCCGTCAAGTATTACTCATAAATTGGCATTAAACCTATTATTCGTGACAACATCTTAAATTGATCTATTGAAAGGCCTTTTGTCAGGGAGACGTTCAATTTTCTTTTGACTTTACATAATCAATAGTTATGCTTACACTTGTGAGAAACTGTCTTATTGTATTATATACGTGTCTAGTATACCTTGATTTACCGTTATAAACTTTATTTTTTGCTCTTGCTTTAGTAGTCATATTATCGCAAATGTATAATGACTGGTTTAGGCTAGACTATAGTATTCCCTAAGAAATTCTTTATCCATTATGCTTCTTCGGCTGCTTTATCTAAAGCAATGAATTCGGATTCTGTGGTCGATCTTGCAATGCAAGTCTGTTTAAAGGTTGTTCAAAAAATAACACCTCCAACTAATGTAAATGTATATCCATCTGTAGATTTAGTATCTGAGTTATCTGAAATCTAATTTGCATCACTAAATCATTCTACAACTGGAGAATAAGATTTATAAACTAATCCACAATTAATTATGTTTTCCAAATACCTTAATACTGTGATAAAGAGTTGTCCAATGATCACTTCCAAGTTCTCATGTATTGTAGAATTCATCAAATACATTAGACTTCCGATTATTTGTGAGTACTCCAGGTGTGAAACTCTCATGCCATTATCTTCTGTAAGTTGCAATTTGCATCCAAAGGTGTAACTATAAGTTTACAATCAAATTGATTAAACCTATTTAGTATTTTCTCAATAAAGTGGAATTGTGTTAATATGTAACATTCACAACTTCGTTTAATTTGAATTCCTAATATGACATCTCATTGATCAAGGTCTTTTATGTTAAAATTTGAATTCAACATCATTTTCATAGTATTTATTACGTCCTTATTTATACCAATCATAAGCATATCGTTTACATGTAAACATACCATCATACATGAACCTTTTGTGTCTTTAATGTACACACTTATCACATTCACGGGTGCAAGTAGAAAAAATTATATTCTCTAAAGTGGTAAGCGGTGAAACAAACAAAAATAATATTTTCTAAAATGTTTCAAGAGTAAGCAATTTTATTTTTATTTTTACCATCAAAATGATAAATTTTAAATGGTTTCATTTACGATTCCGACCGAAGATTTGTGTTGAACTATCGACAACTTTTAGTCTTGTAATTTTCTTTTCAAAAATTATACTGTTTCTGTCCCAAAAATGCTGCCACATTAGGTTTTTTCACGTTTGCCACTACATCATTTCTATGGAAAATATCTTTAATTATAATAAACGAAAAATTATGATAATTTTATATTTAAAAAATAGATATTAAAATGAATAAAACAAAATCTCACTCGATTATATATTTTTTTATATATAAATCACAAAATATGAAAGAAGATTAGTCGATAAACAGTGTATGAAATCTTAACGTGGTAACTAATAAGGGACGGTGGAGTAATAAACTCCAATGAATAAATGACTAAATTAAAACTATTTTCCGTAGAATAGTTGTCGTATTTTATTGTATCCACCCCCTTATAACTCATGTCTAATCATTGTTCCTGGAAGTGGCAAGTACACATTATACTACATATTATACGAATGGTTTGAAGCAAGAAAGATTTGCAAATGGCAAAATTGACTCGTTTTTCTAAATTAGGATTAAAGTCAGAATTTTTACCAAATTAAAGGACTAAAAAGATGTTTATTTCTTAAAAACAATAAAGAATATTCATGTTTAGCACGTGAGTCTCACGTTGTTGATAAGGTAAAGCCTAGTGGAGTTGCCCATTTGCATACAATACCAGTACTACCAGTCCACCACCTACTACTTATCAAAAGATTTAAATTAACTAAACATAACATGGCCTTTACACTCCTTCTCCCTCACATCACATGCTTCACTGGGCCCCATCCACTCTATTTTCCATGTCTCCACCCACTGCTATCCCAGCATTATTATCTCAACTGCTTCGATATTTCCAAGCAAATTTTTTTAAATAATCACATCGTTTTAATTAAATCAAAATTAACGTTAAAGACTAAAATAGCCTTACATTAGTTAATAATGGAGAATACTTTCTAATTAAGGAAAATAATCTTCATTAAGATATCTATTATATATAGGCATATCCGCATATATTACACGTGGGATGTTGGGACAGAAAAAAAATAAAATAAAATAAAACAACAAATTAAATTGCTAGGTGTTAAAATCTGATTGGTTCGTTGACGTGTTTGATACCCCTGATTGGGCGGGAAGCTTCGTTAACGTCGTCTTTCTCGCCTCGGTTATATCTCTAATTTCGTCTAATCTTTACCCATTTAGTTGGGTGTTTATTACATTTATACCCTTCATCTACCGCGGTGAAAAGTCAGATCCTAGGAATATTCATCATCCACGTGAGAAATTACTTAAATACAATATCAACGATTAATTTAACAATAATCATGACCCGATCTTCCTTAATTACCGTTAGTGGGTCCATTTCACGATTAGGAAAAAAATATCTTTAGTCAGTCACACCAATCAATGGTTGCTTTAACCTAACGGTGGCTATACATAAAGCTAGTCCATACCAATTTTCTTTTTCTTTTATATTATTGTAATAATGGTACATTTAATTTCATCTAATTTTCTGGTTGGTATTTATCCAAATTTAAAATAATAAATAATGATTTTTTAAATGTGTACTCATTTTGACGTTATTAATAGATATTGGATTATCGAAAGAGATCTAATTTAATAAAATCTGGAAAAAAATAGTAAAAGTAATTTGAAAATTCAATGCATGGAAAATAAAAATTTTGAAAAGCGAGAAAAATGAGGACATTAGGCAAGAAAAAGAGGGCCTCAAAAAGACGTCGTATCGTGAGTGATAATATAACCAAAAGGAAAAGAAAGAAGTACTAGTTGTAGATAGCAACAAATCAATCCACTTTTTCTCTCTTGACCTATTCTCTCTCAATTTCTATTTTTCTAAACAGCACAAACAAACGTTCTTCTTCCTTCACGAGAGGTTTTTCAATATTCCGTTAATGGAATCCTTAGACACAACGGCTTTCATGGACGACCTCTTGCTCGACTTCTCGTCCGATATAGGCGAGGTAGACGACGACGACGTCGATGGACTCAACAACAAAAGAGCTAGAACAACAACAACAACACCTTCACTGCCTTCCCTAAACCGAAACAACAACGGCCTTGACTCCGCTTCCCTTACATCTATTTTCAACCCTCTCAACACTCCCAGCCATTCCCTACCTGTAAGTTCTGATCGTCGTTTTTTTAATATGCTTTGTTAGTCCATGACTCGGCTCGTCGTGTGAGTCTGTTAGGCCGAGTTTGGCCATGACTCGGTTATGTCTGTGAGTTGGAGACCGAGTCAAAAGCGGCATTTGACTTTACCGGTGCCGGTTACCCATAGTAATTTAATAAAATAATTGATTATAATAACTGTGTGGACGGTTTTGCCCCTGAAAGAATATTAAAATGGGCTTTTGAAAATTTTGAAATGTTTGTTGATGGGAGGGTATTTTTGACATTGTCGATGGTGGTGTCATTATTGTAATGAGCTGTATCTCACAAGAATTGAGGTGTATTCCATAAATGTCCACTGGTACACATAAATTGACTTATCAATACGCGTACGTTGTGCACCACTTGTTAACTTGTCACAAACAGTGTTATTTAACTTTTGAAATGGAATTGACAATTTTAGCCTTTTTAATATAAATATTTCCCTATTTGTCTTGACATGTGGGTCACGTGCTTCGAGATTCTTTCACTGAGTTGACTCACAAATTTTTGTTAATTCTAGGATTTTGTTGAAGAAGACCTCGAATGGCTATCGAACAAGGACGCATTTCCCAGCGTCGACACATTCTTCGCCGACGGCTTCAGCAATTCAATTCCGAAGCAGCTGAGCCCTAATTCAGTTCTTGAGAACTGCACTACCACAAGTACCAGCAGTACTATAACCAGTAACAGCAACAGCAGCAATTACACAATCATGAGCTGCTGTGGCGGCAGCCTGAGCGTACCAGTTCGTGCTCGGAGCAAGTTCCGTCGCACAAGACGGCGTGATTTCCAGAAAGAGAACTCATGGTGGGGAATTGAGAAGCCTGTAGTAGTGAGGAGGGTGAGCATGGGGAGGAAGTGTCAGCATTGCGGTGTCGAAAAGACCCCGCAATGGCGGGCAGGTCCATTAGGGCCTAAAACGCTTTGTAACGCATGTGGGGTGAGGTATAAGTCAGGGAGGCTTGTGCCCGAGTATAGACCAGCTAATAGCCCTACCTTTTGCAGTGAATTGCATTCCAATTCACACAGGAAGGTTGTTGAGATGAGGAGGCAGAAGCAGATGACATATGGATTAGGTTAATGAAATTTTATGGTTTTAATTTAGTTTCAATTTTTTTAGATTAGCACAGTGAGTAGATTAGTGTTTGATGTAATTTGGGTCGGATTGAACTTAGTTGTAGTTTTGTTTTCTTAATATTTGTTGTTTGAAGAAAATCAATTTAGATTATTTTGGCGTTGGTTTGTGTGTTGCGTGCCATATTTGCTTATAGAAGGAATGAGAGATGGTGTTGCTTGGATTGAGTTCAGTCCCATTTCGAGTTTTGGGTTCTTTGTGGGATTGAAGGAAGGTCTTTTGTTCAACTATAAGGATATAGCAGAAGTGATGACTTCTTTGGTTTAAGTTTTCTGGGGCTTCTTGTTTTCTATTGCAGCGATGAATGTAAATTTGATTGATACAAATCCTGAGATTACTATAATGATGAGTGTGGGTGTTCTTTGGTGGCAAACTAACGCGCAGGAGCAATTGCATATTCAGCAGCATTGACTGAGGCACATGGGTGTGACATATCTAGACCGATACATACATGCATCAGTTGCAATTATTGCACATGGCATGTGCTGATAGTCATCGTCATGATTGTTGAAATTATCACGACATGGTATCCACATCTTTCAAAATGAGTAATGATGTGAAGTAGTATATTATTCCATGAAATGACCTAGATGTAATACCAGAGACAGAGAATGGACCAATTGGGCCTAGTGACATAGTATCATTACTTCTAGTTTGACTTTTTTGTCTATTGGATTGAATCAAAGCCTATTCGGAGGATAAAGTAGATGGACATCATTGCCAGCGTATGTATGTGGTTGTCAGATGAGTTTTATGAGTTCGGGCTTAAACTAAACTCTCCTAGTTAATGAAGATTTAGTGTGTTGATGTGCAGAGAGAGGCTGATGAGAATAGTTTTGATGAGGAAGGAACAGAAACTGACAAATGGGTAGTGATGAATGATGATGCAGATATGATGGGCCGATGAGGTGACTGATTGAGACTGGATAGCTTTGTCAGTGAAGAGTAGACTAGATTGGTGTTTGCAGATACCACATCTGTATACTGTGTGCTTGTCTGATCTTTCTCTATCGGCTGTGTACTCTTGCCATATTTGGAATTCTCTCTTTATTTGCTGTAATTTTTTTATTATTATTTTTTTTCAAACAACTTCATTTCTTCATTTAATTTTCTATTTGCTATCATTCTGGTAGATGTTAACCTGTTATAAAATAAATAAAAGTTATACAAATACTTCCTCTGCTTTTTTTTATTCACTACACTTTCTATTTCTATTTGCACACTATTCGAAACCTAATTTTAACAATAAATATCTTTAATTATATACAACTAAAAATTATAAAATTTTTATATTTAAAAAGTAGACATTAAAACGAATAAAACAAGATCCCACTTGAATATATTTTTCTCTATACGTAAGTAACAATATAAAAAATAAGATTGATGAATGAATAGTAAATACTATTCAAGTGTAGCACATAAAAAAAAGCGGATGAAGTATGTGTTAAGATTGGCCTAATTTCTACCATCTTTATAACAGTTTTCTTGATTTGAAAAAATTGCGGGTTTAATGGTTTATATTAAGGTGGAAATTTTGTTTATAATATCGTAATGAGAAGAATATAATGTTCTTTGAATTTTTTCTTATGTAAAGGGACTGTATCAATTTTTTATTATATATTTTTTAATTAATAATATAAATTTTAAGTAATTGATTTTTTTAAATCAGTCAAATTTAATTTTTTTAAAAAAAATCTTTTTGAAAGATTTGAAATTTAAAATTTTTATTTTATAAAAAATAAAATTAATTAATATTAAATTAAATCTTATAACATGCTATCGCCATCCTTACATTTTTTAATTGAAATTATATTTTAAGATTTTTTTATTATGAAATAATATTTATTTTCTAAATAAAATATTAGTTATAAAGTTATTAAAATAAATATTTTAGAAAAATTGTATTATATTTAGTATTTGACTATTGCAAATTTATTATTTCTTAATTAGAAATATTTTTAATCATAATAAATATTCAAATATAATGATTAAAAGTAATGAGATTATAGAAAATATTTACATCATTTTGAAAATTATCAACTATTTATTCTATCATGAAAGTATTAGTCAAAATCAATTTCGATTATACTTATCATTACTACTTGAGGAAAGAAATTGATTTATCACATAAAAAAAAAAATATTGTTGACAATATATCATCACCGTTCAATTTTCTTGTTTTGCAAAATATTAAAATTATAATAGGTATGAATTTCGACTTTTAATATATATATATAATAAAATATAAATTAATGGTAAAAGTAAAATGATTATTTTCATGAAATGGATGATTAAAGTATAATTTAAAAGAATGAAATTTAAGTTATAAACTCAATTTTATTCCAATTGACTATGTAAAAATTGTAATATTATTATTTTTAAAAATTATATTTAAATAATATAATTTAAATATTAAATGTATAAAATAATTTACACAATATTAAAAAATTTATTTAATAAAATATCAAGTCAAATAAAAAAGTAAGTGAAATAATAAATAAAAATTAAATTAACTAATAAATAAAAAATATTAATAAATAGAAATATATAAAAGTATAATTTATAATATAGATATACAATATATTATAAACATTTTAACGCTTTTAACTTGATTGTTATCGTAGTTTTTTCTTTTTTTTTTTAAGAGTAGTGGCACGATTTGAGGTCATCCTTTAATAACATCAAGTGCTAGCTACCATTTGTTTGACTCAGAGATAATATCATACGTTACTCGAGTAAAAGGCTCAAGCAAAATAAAAATACTTTGGACTACACACACTATCAAAGATCATATATTATTTTTGGTCAATGTTCTTTAGATATTTTTCTATCTTCCCAACTCACCAAGGATTTTGAAACCAGCTTCAGTTTGACTTAACCCCAAAGTCCAAAATCGAACCAACCTTTGATTGAATGAATTAGAGAGTCGTCAAAGAGCCTTCAAAATTGACATAATAAAATGCATAGAAACTGGGTGTCAACTATATTAGGCTCAACTCAATTCAATCCAATCCAGACCTAATTTTCTTAGAAGCCCATCGACAAGATTGCTTGGGTTCTACGCAATCCACCGTTTGTTTTCCGGTATGGGCTTCTCCGTTGACTATCCATCTCATCTCTCTCATATTTATACACATTCAATTCCCAACTACATTCGTGGAAAATAACCCAATCTGATTGACGTAATCGTAGTTTGAAAACTTTCGATTTATTTATTTCAACTAGATAAGGTAGTGTTGAACATAAATAAATGGAAGTTAATATTCTGAACATGATATGTATAGATTAATGTTCAAGGACGACGACCAATACCTGAAAGGAATATACAATATAGAAATGGGACGGTCAAAGTAGATCTTGATGCTTATAACTTTCGAAGAAATTCAGTACTTGGAAGATGTGAATCCATTCCATATGATATGATATGATATGATGTGTCCTTTCTTACTTTACAATGCTTTGAAGACACAACATTGACGTCCATTAAATGGCTTTTAAGATTGCTACGCTAACTACGACATTAATTGACATTAGATGATTAACTCACTTTTAATGATTCGGGTTAATTGCTAATTACCATGTGTTAACCTTGTTCTAATTGAATATTGCATGTGGGTTGCTCTTCTTCTCATAGATGGGGTGATTAGGGAGGCTTGTTTATATATACAACAAATAAATAGTCTTATCCCTCCTAAAATAGTATGATATTTCACACTAATTAAAAATAAATTAAATATATTATCATTTTAAAAAATTTCATTATACATATTTTTAATTCAAACGCCAAACTTTAGTGATTAAAAAAATATTATATTCAACTGTATGCATGGTTAGAGATTAAACTATTTCTAAAAAAAAAATTAGGATAACAACTAAATAATTCAGCTTTGAAATAAACTATCACCAAAATAAAAATGATACCATCTAACAATTCATTCATAAATGTCATATCTACATCAATGAGTATAGGAATGATGTTGTAGAGCTTGAGAATCCTAATCTGATATAGTTTCATTTGACATGAGCAATCGAAAGTTGAAAATCAAAACCTTCACAAAATCGTAAATGACTCGAGAGGAGTAAAAACCCTTCCAGATACAGTCGTCCGGTGACCGAAATCCTCTATATTACTAGTCTGGAGAGGGAAAATCTATCTCGACTAAATGAGGACAAATGGTAAATACAACTACAAAATAAATAGTGGAAGAGTGAAAAAGGCCATCCGGAGAAGGTAGAGAGACCACCCTTATTTGGCCGGCAAAGGAAAGGTATGGTGCGACGACGCTTAGGGTTTTCGTCTAGAGAGAATAGAGATTTTTGATTTACTTCTTGCAACCATAGGTTATAGTTTTCATTATATCTAAAGTTTAGTACACTAATATATTAATTATAAGATTAAATCTGAAAAATCTTGAAAATTTTATGTTGATAAACTACCTCGACAGATATTATAAAACAAAATAAATATTAAGAAGTGACAATTACTTTAAGACGGAGGTAATATTAAACTCAGCTATTATATCCATTCAAATAATCAAAATCTTGAAATTAGTAGTGCATTATTCATATTTCAAAGAGCTAGGGCCCATGGCACCTGTCAGCCCGCCTTGGCTCTGTCATAGGTGACGAAGGATTTGGTTCATAATCTCAATCATCGAAAGTTGGTTCTTCTATTATTCATTAAGTTATCTTGCTCAAGTATCAAAAAGATTGTATGACCGTTGTTGGTATTTTCATGGCTTAAAGAAGATGTTCTATCTTTAATAGTTTATGTTATCTAATTAACTTTAATTATTACTTCTATGGTATTCCTCGAGAGTTAAGATAGAGCGCATTATAGTATCTTACATGGATTTTTTTTTGTCAAAATTACATTTAATCATTTTTCTTTCTCACTAGTTAACTTGATATCTTTATGGATTAAGCATATTGCCAAACCACATTAAATTTTTTATATTGCTTCTTCGCTATTTCAATTCTAGTTGCTGTAATTTTATTTCCATTATTCTCAACAAATTGATATAAGAGAAATTAGTTAGAATTAATTATGGAATCAACATCATCAACAACAAGTTGGTTCATCATCTTATTGATTTGATCATTAAACTTGCAGCATATAATAATAAAAAAAAATTAATCACTAAATTTGTAGCGTATGATAAAAAAAAAAAAAAGTATAATAAAACTCCATAACAAAGTGGTATAATACTATAATCAATATTATTGAAAATTATTAGAGCTATTGTAAAGATCCTCGAAGATTACATGCTGAAGATTATTGAAAGATTTTATAGCCTAGTTGAGATCATTGAGAGTTATTATAGATTAGTTAAAATCATTGAAAGTGGTAGAGTCTATTTTGAAAATGAAGTTTATGGTTTGATCCTTAGGTACTTTATGTCGAAAATCTTTATGATATTGGTATAATAGTACGATCAAAATCTGAAATAAATTGATATTAATAGCTCGATTCAATTTGATATTATAATATAAATTTCAATTGAGATCAAATTTGCGTATGTGATTTTTTTTTTTAACATCTTAAAACAATTGAATATATTTTCTAATTCAATATTAAATTTTATTTAAATTTTAATTAGACATCCTATCCAGATTCTCGTCTACTAGGATGCTTGAAATGAAAATGAGTGAAATCACCCATTAAAAATATTATTTTCATTATTTTAAATTAAAATATTGAATTCATAAAATATATAATTATTATTTAAAAAGAAAATCATATTATGTAACCATCAGATATCCGCATTGTCCGGGACTGGTGACAGGATTTCTGGACCCAATTTAGCAAGTACAATACAAGCTTTAGAAGAATCTAAGGTGAAAGGAATCTGGACCCATTTCCAGCAAAGCTTTTATGAAATACCATCAGTCATTAAAATAATCTAGTACTACCCAAAAGCCTACCATTACATTAAATATTGTTAATAACCTTTATGTAGCAATGATGGCATGTGAATGCACATACTCTCTAATCCAAATCATAAAAGTTACGAAAAGTATATAGTATGTTTATATACACAATCTTTGATTATAATCAAAATCCACCCAATTCATTGAACAACAGAGTGGAAAAGAACCAAACCCAGAAGAGAAAAGAACAGCAGAAGAAGAGTATATTAGATTAGAAGAAGAAGAAGATGGAGACATAAAGCATGTGCCAATTGGGTGGGTCCGAATCTTTGGATCGGTGGATTTTGTATCGACTTTTATCTATAAACACGTCATTCTGGGTTTATCTGATTATGATATTGTTGATATTGATACTACTGCTTTGCTGTGTTGTTTTAATCTTGGTTTTATTTATATTTAATTAGTGTCTACTTACTGTTTTGTTGTGTGATTAACTTTGAGATCTAATGGGTGGTCGTGTTTATTTTATTTTTTCTTCTGTTGAATTGATACTTTGCTTGTGTTTTGTGGATTTTAATATTTAAGCAAAGGTGATTTTGTAGGTAGATTATATAGTGAATGAGACAACGTATACAGTTGTCAGTGTATTATATTGTATGTAGTTTTTCTTTTTATATGGAGTTTTGGATTGGGATGAGTTAAAATATTATGATTTTAGTTTTTATTTTATTATATGAAGTATATATTATCGATTTGTGATGAAATAACATCAGGTATTGTTATCAAACTAAATTCTTCAAATTAAAATTTAAATGTAATATTTTTTAGGTAAATACTTGCAACATTTCACCTGCACATACTGTCCAATGTTTAACTTTAACCGTAAATATCTTTAATAATATACAATTAAAAATTATACAAATTTAATATTTGGAAAATAGATATCAAGACGAATAAAATAAGACCCCACTTGACTATATTTTTTCTTATACATAACGAATAATACATCAAAGAAAATTGATCAATGAATAGTATATACTATTGAAATGTTGCAAGTAAATAGAAACGGAGGAAGTATATCATTACAAACATTTAAGAATAATACAATTTAAAGTTGGACAATTTATCCAACATATTATTATAATTTTTCAATTATAATTTTCATTAAACATATTTTTACATATGACAATTTTGAAAAAATTATATAAAATCTAAAAAATAATCAAATTCGGTATAATAAAAATTATAAAAAATTTAAAAAATAATAAATTTTTAAATTGCGTCAAAATAAATTGTACTTTCCATTTTCTAGGTTAAACTATTTGTTTCTTTTCTCTCGTCTATCAATTGTGACATAAGCATCAACAAAATTATGGAACATTATCATCCTTACAATATACATATATAATATGAGTAAACTAAGTGAAATATATATTTTATTTTAAAATGAAAATTCATCGCTCCATTTTAATTTCAATTTTAGATATAAATAACGGAATTATTCAAAATCTACTATTAATTTTTTTAATATATAAAATTTCAAAAATAAAATTATCCGAAATTTCACGATATAAAATATTTACAATTCAAAATTTTAAAACTTCACCATTTTTAACTCTACAATTGTTCGTATAAATATAATAAAATAATTTTCCATTCATAAATAATAGGTAAATATACAATTATCCAATTTAAAAGCAAATATGAAATTAAAATTGATTAATATCTTTATTTACATAATAACATTTACTTTCTATTAAAAAATGCATGCTAAATTTATACTATCTCACTAAAATAATAAAAAAAAAGTTTCAATCCAAAATTGGAAAAAGTTTACTTTTCTAAAGTTCATTTATTAATAATTTTCAATAAGGAATATTTACTTAATATAATAGTACATGCAGCTTAGGTGGCAAAAAACAAGTGGTGCACATCATCAATCACACAGTTCAATGTAAAGCACATAATCATATCATAATTAGACATATTTAAATGCTCATCTTACAATTTCCAAGACCACAAGCTAAACTAATCTAATCAAAGCTAAGCTACCCCTACTAAACCTTACCAACCAAAACTGAAGTCCCCATCAAACAATATTGTTTCTTTTCATTGTCCCTAGTTTCACTTTCATCTTCTATTTGCCAAAAATCTTTATGAACTACATACAAGCCTTTTTTTTCAAGCACATACATAAACCATACAAAACACAACCACAACTAAGACTTAGACTTGTTTATTATGTATGTATCATGTCTCTGTTGAGAGAAAATGAAGTGGTCGCATGCCTTGTCGGCCATTAGAGCTTCAACCAACACTCCTTTCATTTTTCATTTTTTCTTCATTCACCACCATCATCATCTATTTCTTTCGCTTTTTTGAATCCTTTTTGTTTTGTATTTTTTTAGCTCAAAAAGGGAAGACCTTTTCTCTTGGGTTTGTTTGTTTTTCGTTTCTAGAGGTTTTTCTGGGTCGCTTCTTACCTTTTGGTGTGTCTTTAAAGACAGATTTTGAGTAGATCCTTTATGGTCGTGGGAAAACATTATCTGGGTTGGTTCTAGTTTTTGTCTAAATTCAATGGTTTTCTTTAGTTTGAGTTGGTGTCAAGTGGTTTCAGAGATGTGGGTCAGTTGCTGCTTCTATTATCTCTTCTTTGATGAGTGACTCTGGATTGCTTTTTGGCTCAAGAGGTATGTATTGTTTTTTAGATCTTATGTTTTGTTTAGTGTTATTGGTTTTCTTGTATTGTTTTTCAATTTAGTAATTTGTAATTGGTTGTTTTGCATTTAGACTTAAAGAGTTGTTATTTTGATTCAAATTTTACATATATTTTTTTAAGATTTTAAAATTTGTGAGATTTCTAGATTTATTGTGCTTGAATTTGTTGGTTTAAGTTGATACATATGGAGATAATGATTTTCTGGGATTGGTTAGATTGACTTGCTATTCAAACAATATAATTGTTCGGTAGATTTTCCCAACAGTGAAAAGTGATTAGAAGCATTTGAATGTTGGTATTGATTGTAAGCAAATTTACAACATGTGGCGAGCTTTATCTTCATTATTTATTGACATTGTAATCTTAAGTTGTTGTGTAATTGCAGGTTCAAAGTTAGGAGGATATGGATTATACAAGGATTGGGAAGTCAGAACCAATGAGAATTGCGGAAATCGGTTTTCTGGCGTCTTGGCTGATAGCCATGCTACTGGTTTGTGCTTCAGATGGATTGAATTCTGAGGGGCAATACCTGTTAGACCTGAAAAATGGTCTTAATGATCGTTCCAATTCTCTTTGGAATTGGAAGTCCACTGACCAGACACCATGTGGGTGGATAGGTGTAAATTGTACCTCAGATCATGAACCAGTTGTCTGGTCTCTCAACTTGAGTTCCATGAATCTTTCAGGAACTCTGAGCTATAGTGTTGGTGGTTTAATCCATCTAACGTATCTCAATGTTGCTTACAATTCGTTCTCTGGAGAAATACCTATGGAGATTGGAAACTGTTGGAATTTGAGACACATTTTCTTGAACAACAACCAATTCCATGGGCCAATTCCTCCGGAACTAGGCAAGCTATCTCGATTAGAAAGCTTAAATATATGCAACAACATGCTCTCTGGAGCAATGCCGGAGGAGCTTGGGAACCTGTCTTCACTGGTAGAATTTGTGGCGTACACCAACAATATAACTGGTCCACTGCCTCATTCAATTGGGAATCTTAAGTACCTGAAAACATTTCGAGCTGGACAGAATGCAATCTCAGGGAGTATACCTCCAGAAATAAGTGGATGCCAGAGTCTGGAAATGCTCGGTCTTGCACAAAATCATCTTGGAGGTCCATTACCTAAGGAAATTGGAATGCTTCAGAGTTTAACCGACTTGATCTTATGGGACAACCAGATTGATGGTTTTATCCCACCTGAGATTGGTAATTCTTCAAAGCTTGAGACTCTTGCTTTGTATGCGAACTCTCTTGTGGGACAAATACCAAAGGAGATTGGAAACCTGAAGTTTCTGAAGAAGTTATATCTCTATAGGAATCATTTGAATGGAACCATTCCTTTGGAAATTGGAAATCTGTCAATGGCAACTGAAATTGATTTCTCTGAAAATTATCTAACAGGGATAATACCAAGAGAGTTCAGTAGAATAAAAGGTCTGCGTTTGCTGCACCTCTTTCAGAACCAATTTGTCGGAATAATACCACCGGAGCTTAGCAGTTTGAAGAACTTAACAAAGCTTGATCTTTCCATCAATTATCTGAAGGGTCCTATACCATATGAGTTCCAATACTTGACTCAAATGATTCAGCTACAGCTTTTTGATAACTCTTTGAGTGGTGACATTCCAGCTGGTCTAGGACTCTACAGCCCTCTTTTCGCGGTTGACTTCTCAAACAATCAATTGACTGGGAGAATACCTTCTCATCTTTGTCGGCATTCAAATCTAATATTTTTGAATCTTGGGACAAATAAACTGTACGGAAACATCCCAACTGGGATCATCAACTGTGCAACATTGGTGCAACTTCGTCTGAATGGTAATGAGTTTACTGGGAGCTTTCCTTCTGAGTTGTGCAAATTGGGAAATCTTTCTGCTATTTCCATAGATCAAAACAAATTCAGTGGTCCAATTCCACCTGAAATTGGTTACTGCAAGAAGTTGCAAAGGCTTCAGATTGCAAACAACTTTTTTGTGTCTGAAGTTCCTAAAGAAATTGGTAATTTATCTCAACTAGTGATCTTTAATGTATCTTCTAATATGCTCACCGGAAGAGTTCCACCTCAAATTGTGAACTGCAAGATGCTTCAGCGGGTTGATCTAAGCCATAACTACTTCATTGGTTCTTTACCAAATGAGCTTGGAACCCTTCTTCAGCTCGAACTTCTCAAGCTTTCGGAGAATAAGTTCTCTGGAAAAATTCCTGCAGCACTTGGAAATCTATCCCATCTGACTGAGTTGCAGATGGGTGGAAACTTATTTTCTGGTGAGATTCCTCCAGAGCTGGGTGATCTTTCAAGCTTGCAAATAGCTATGAATCTAAGCTATAACAACCTCAGTGGAAGTATACCGTCAGAACTCGGGCATCTTAATCTACTGGAATTTCTCTTACTCAATAATAATCATTTGAGTGGTGAAATTCCAAGTACATTAGAGAATCTATCAAGTTTGTTAGGATGCAACTTTTCTTACAATGATCTGACAGGATCTTTGCCTACTGTGCCACTCTTTCAAAACATGGCAGTCAGTAGTTTTGTTGGAAACAAAGGGCTTTGTGGCGTGCCTCTCGGTTCTTGTAGTGAAAATCCATCTTCCGGTTCTGTTCCATCTTACAATAGCATGACTACTACTCGAGGAAGAATTGTCACTATAGTTTCTGCTGCAGTTGGTGGTGTTTCTCTCATTCTAATAGTAGTCATTTTGTACTTCATTTTGCGACCGTCCAAGATGGCTTCATCATCTTTACGAGATAATGAGGCTTCATCCATGGATTCAGATGTCTACTTTCCTCCAAAGGAGGGTTTTACTTTCCAAGATATTGTTGAGGCAACAAACAATTTTCATGAAAGCTATGTTATTGGTAGTGGTGCATATGGGACAGTTTATAAGGCAGTCATGGATTCTGGTCTACCAATTGCTGTCAAAAGGCTAGCATCAAACAGAGAGGGTAACACCATTGAGAACAGTTTTCGTGCTGAGATTTTAACTCTTGGAAAGATCAGACATCGTAACATTGTGAAGCTTTATGGTTTCTGCTACCATCAAGGCTCCAATCTTCTAATCTATGAGTACTTGGAAAGAGGTAGCTTGGGTGAATTGCTTCACGGGTCGTTTTGCAACTTGGAGTGGCCAACCAGGTTCCATATTGCTGTTGGAGCTGCTGAAGGTCTCGCTTATCTGCATCATGATTGCAAACCGAGGATAATTCACCGAGATATCAAATCCAACAACATTCTCCTTGATGAGAAATTTGAAGCTCATGTTGGTGATTTTGGTTTGGCTAAAGTGATTGACATGCCTCAGTCTAAATCTGTGTCTGCAGTTGCAGGTTCATACGGCTACATAGCTCCGGGTAAGATCTCTATTCTCTTTTTATTATTCTTATTAAGAAAGATGTTCTATATTTAATCTTGAAAATTTTTTCCATTGGTGCATGCAATATTCTATTAGATTCTAGAGCTACATTTATGTTCAATATTCTATTAGGAACTCGGAAGTGACTGACATGCACCTCTTGTTGATTTCAGAATATGCATATACAATGAAGGTTACAGAAAAATGTGACATCTACAGCTACGGAGTTGTTTTACTAGAATTGCTAACAGGTAGAGCTCCTGTACAACCTCTAGACCAAGGTGGCGATCTTGTCACGTGTGTGAGAAATTACATCCGGGATAATTCAATGGATTCTGGAGTGCTCGACACTAGATTAAATCTCGAAGATAAAGTTGCAGTAGGGCACATGATTCTAGTTTTAAGAATAGCACTCATGTGCACAAGCATGTCCCCAGTGGATAGGCCAACAATGCGCGAAGTTGTGTTGATGCTCATAGAGTCAAGCGAGCGCCAAAGCAGCTTGAATTCATCTCCCACATATGACCTTCCTCTGAAAGATGATGCTTGCTGAAAGTAGGTAACAATCATGCAAATTTTGTTAGCCTGAGATGATTACTTTTCTTTTTGGTTCCGAGTCATCATCATCTCCATAGTTTTATTTGGCATAGCTAGATGATGATTTGATATCCTGTACATTTCTAAAGAAAATATGTTTCTCTGTTGCTTTTACCTTACTTCAAATGGTCGTTTTTCCATTTTCATAGAATATAGTTATGTAAATGTACAGTTTATATACAATATATACATGTAATCTGAGGATTAGTTTCTTCAATGACTAATTTTTCATTTCATTATATGTTTTTCATAGAACTACAATTGAAAAAGATGACACTCATTAAACTTTTTTTTTTTTTTTTTTTTTTTGTTATTACATTGATGAAATAAACTGAGAAATGAACATAACAAATCAATTAGTCATGCCATGTAGCAATGTTCGACCACTTAGACTGATCATAGCTAAGATGGAAGCCATCAGCTCTAATGGAGATATACACATCTTTGATATCTTTATCTCTGATGGGGTCAAAACCTTTAAACACAGCATCTTTATCATTCCACATAGCATCACAGATCACACTAGATTTCCTCAAATCCGAATAATGGAACTCTTGACCGGGCCACAATTTGTTCCAAAATTTGGTGCACTTGACTCTTGTCACGCATGCACCATTGGACATGTCGTCATGAACATGTAAAGTGTATAGTTGCAGATCATCTTCTTCTGAGACAGCACATGCAATCATGATCAGACAGTGGAGAGCTACAACAAAAACAAATGACTTTGAACCAAAAGGTGTAGGCATATTTACTGTGAAGTTTGGTATGGTATGATGATTTGTATTTGTTTGTTTGGTTGATTTATATGGAGATAGATCCATGTTAAAATGAAAAGGGGTGCGCACTTAGAAAATCATTAGCATTAATTTGGTTTCCATTCTATTTAATATTTAGATTGTGATCTCTGCTAAGGAATATATGGTGTTAATATCCTGATTTTCACTTCAGATTTGATTAGATGTGATAAGATAAACTCCGATGGATAGAAAGATGCAGAGAATGTATAAAATTAATTAAATTAGATTTAGATGTATATTACATATAAAGGAAAACAACTTTTCCTATTTTTTCCATTTCCTATTAAAGAAGACAATTCTTTTTTCGAATTGAGAGGGTGTTATAAATAACGGTTAGCATTTAAATAAATTTTCGAAAAAAAAAATTAATTATAATATTTAGCGTTTCAAATACTGTTTGTGAAAATTAGAAGATATAATTTTCCATTCAAATGTTAATAGTTATTTATTTTATTAATCTTTCATTTATAATTAATTACATCATTACATTATTAATTATATTTAAATATGTAATAAATTTTTAATTGATTTAAAAATTAAAACTAATACCAAATATTCAATTCAATAACTAATCTAACAGTTAATTTAGAAGTTAATATTACACCTAGTCAATGCATGTATTTGAAAGGCTAATTTAATTTCTAATTCAAAATCTGATGTCAAACATATCACTAACTGTATTAACGATTAATTTATGTGATACACTACAATTATATATATTTTTTAGTATTAATTAAATCGATTCTTATCTCATGATTAGATATACCCATGACTTTTATAGAGTATTCAAAAATCATAATTAGATACGTGTAGATTCTTAATGACTTTTAAAGTTTATGAAAGTTATTAAAAGTTATGATTAGATACACATGTAAATAAAATGAAAACGAAAAACAGAAAAATTTTCATAAACAATATATACAAATTTTGAATTAATTTTTTAAAGTCAAATAAAGTTACTTTCAACAGTAAATTTTGCAAAAGTTACTTTCAACTGATGAGTCTTTTTGACATTTTTACCCTTTTCAATTTAAAAAATAGTGACAATAAATAAGAAATTTAAGAAAAATAAAGAGGGAAGTGCAAGATTACCCCTCTTTTAAAAGATGAATGGAATGATATACAAATATAAATACTAATCTATTCAAAATCTTATCCACCCTACCCACTTAATAGAAATCCTATTTTACAATCTTCACTTTCATTCTCCAAGGTTGCTTGATCGTGAAAAAAAAACTTCAAATGGTTGGTGAAGATTGACATTGAGGTGAGTTTAAAACATTCTTATATTGTCATTATACTTAAATTCACATGATTGTTTGATAATTGGGGTAGTATATTGCTTTATAGGATTTTAGTTGAATTTGGGGAATGGGAAATTCATTTAAAGGATCAAATTTGGTTATAAAGGATTTGTTTTAGTGACCATTATTAGGTCCTTATAACAAGTGTTAGGATTGCCTTGAATCACAAGAATTTCCTTTGAGGAAGGTTTTCCTATTTTGAGTTTGGATCTATTTTCTAATTGTTTGATTCCTTGTTTTAGAAAGATTTGGTTTTCCTAATTTGGTTGATTGTATTCCTTGGTTGGAAATGAAACAAATTAGGAAAGTATATTTGATGATCACTATAAATAGAGTTGTCCCATGAAGAAGAAAGTATCCCGTCCCTATGAGGTGGTGATCATTGCATTGAGGTCATGCCCAGTGGAGGGTGATGAACATTGGGGTTGGGGTCTTGCCATTAAGGAGATTTTGTATTGGGGTTGTCTCTCTATTAAGGAGATTTTATTTGGGGGTTGTCTCGTCGTAACGAGATTTCGTATTGGAGTTATCTCGCCATGGTGGAGTTGTTCGCCTAAAAGTGATTTTGAGAAAGAAATCACTTTTATGTGGAGAGAGTGTTGTCTGAATGACTTATAATTCTTATTTCTCATAGTAAAGTTGTTATCTTTTCGTGGATTAGGCAATTTACCAAACCACGTTAAATATTGTGTTTGTTTGTGATGCACCGGGTTTTCGGCATTGATTTTGGGTATGAAATTTGGAGCCCAAATTTGAATGGTTGAAGTGAAACGGCGTTTCGGGATCGCTTAGAGGGGTTTTTCGGACTTTTATTATTTTAAGGTTTTTTTTAAAATTTCAGAATTGTTTTTCTTTTCTTGTTAGGGTTAAGAGTAACACCTTATAAAAAGGGTGTTTAGGGTTTCTAAAGGACAGACTTGACATTATATTTTCAGTAAATCAATTGAGTGAACGAATTGTTCCTCTTATTCAATTCGCAACACTCGTTCAGCCAATTTACACACGTTTCCAGCATCAGTTTGTGGTCTGATTGTTTTGGTTGAATCGAACTTAGAACTAGGAAGAAAGTAGGATAGAACCGGAAATTTCCTAACAGAAGAGTTGATAAATCTCCAATGTTGTAATCATTTATGAACAATCACTCTCTTTTTACGTGAGTTATTTGAAATAGATGTGAGGTAGTAAATTGTTTTCATGACCAGATGATGAGTGATGTATTAAATGTTTCCTGTTTTACTAGATATTATCTTTCCGATAATGTTGAATTGAGTCTAAAAAGATTAAAAAAATTTCTTGGCAGGTTTGAATTGTTTGGTAGAAAAAATATAAATATACATTTTTAATAGCCATGAAGCAAGAAAATGAGTGGAGTCTTCAACCTAAGATATGGATAAGTGGAATATGTTTTTATCAACAAATTAATGAATTTTTAACAGTTGTATGTCAAAGGAAGGTGGCCTTGAAGGATTTATTATAGAGAAAGTTTAGAAGAAATTGAATGAGTAGTTTCCTGGGTGGAAATTTGATTATGCAAGTTATCTTTTAATAGTATGGATCACTTTGTATAGTAATTATATTGCAGGTTATCTATTGACGTATAATATGTTAGATTTTGTAGGTAATATTCCCTACAAATGTATTTAAGGGACATTGGATTACAATTGTGTTGGATTTATACTTTGAGTGAATAGTACTAGTCGATCCTAAGGCTACAAATTATGGAGTTAGTTTTTTAGCAACGCAATTCAAGTTACTTTATGAAGTTATTCCATGTCTCTTGATTCAATCAAGATATTATGCTAATAAGTTCATAGGAGATTCGAATTGTTCAATCCAAAAATGAATAGTACATGTGATTAATAGTTTGCTAATTCTAATTCAGAAAGATGCATAAATATCTTTAATTTTTTTCCTTATTTGGTTAATTTTCTTTATACATATGAATCTAACATTGTATTTTGGCATTTCCAGAGTCTCATGTGGTCCACATGTGTGTAACTTCATTAAAGACATAACTGGTGATCACAAATTTTGATCGCTAAGTGCCAGAAACTCTCGCTATACTCTCCCATTACGTAATGATATTGTTCATACCAAATTTAAACACTACACCATTCATGGAAGCTGATAAACTTGTTTTCCGTGTAAACACAAAAATGACACCGTCTATGTTATATGCTTTTAAACTTTTGAGGTTAGCTGAGTTACCTGTTATCACTTTATCTTCCTTACTTTTATTAACTGAACATCTAAAGTTGCCTTTATTGAATTACTTTTGATTAACTGTAGAGGCCAAATGTTTAATTTTTGGTATTGAATGACTATTATATATATATTGATTTGGCCGTATTGAATGAGTCGATTATACTCTTAATGATATTAGATGAATTGCCTTTTAGGTGGCTTTCATATTATAATGGTCAGCTGATACTCAAAAGCCCACCGTAAAAACTCTTGCTAGTATTATATGATTCACTATTCAGGTGGCCGTCAATTTACAGTGGTCACCTGAGACTCAAATGAACACTGGATTGGAATTTAATGAAATGATATTATTTGCGCTGCATGTGGCCACAGAGACTCAAATCAACACTCGACTATCACTTTCTTATATGAAATGATTTACGCTTCAAGTGGCTTCTACAAGCTTAGTGGCCACTTTTGATTGAAATTCACAATGTAGAAATATTTTATGGTAAGCGAGTTACATTTCAGATGGTTTTCACTTTGTAGTGGCCACCTAATATTCAAATTCACATTGGAGAAATATTTTCTGGTACTATACAAGTTGCTCTTCTAGTAGCATTCTCATTATAGTGGTCACCTGAGACTTAAAATCACACTAAAGAATCATTTTCTGGTAATATGTAAGTTGCGCTTTAGGTGACCTTCACATTGCAGAGGCCACCTTAGACTCAGAAGACCATTGTATAACCCAATTTTCATATCTTTTATGTGGCTTTTTAGGTGGCCTTCACATTGTAGTGGCCTCTTGAGACTCAAAACATCCAAATGCATATACTCTTATTTTTCAAGTTAAGTCAAAACGTTTACATTAGCCCTATTAACCCTATTATGATCTATAGACGTGAATTAATTAACTTACTATTACGCCATATTAATACCATCATCACATGATCTGCAACAATCCAATTATGAATAATTAGGGAATGGTGAGGCACAGATTAAGGTTACACAATTGCACATGCTTATCAATATCATCTCGTCAAGGTTCTCAAACATTTTTTTCATTATTCAATCATATCTATCTCAACATCGATATCAATTTCAATAACAATACCAATACCAATGACAATATTAGTGGCCATATCAAGAAAATTATCAATTCTCATCTCGAAAATAATTTACAATACTTTACCAATAAAATATTCAAGTTTATTAGTCAATGCTCTAAAACAAACCATAAAATAAAAAAAGAGATTGAATATGGACTCTTGTCCTAATATGAACCGAAGTCCCAATATGGACCCAAGTCCTTTATGAAATAATGTCCCATTACAATATGGATTGCAATCCCAATATGAATTCCGCTCCAAGAAACATGATACTTTCATACTTAAATACTTCTAATTCTAAGGCATGTCTTACCTTCTATTTTCTAGAGCAAGTCTAAGGGCATTTTGTTTCATTATTATCTTTCCATCAATCAATAGCACATTTCATGCTCAATATACCATTACAGGTCATCAAGTGACAATTAATCCAATTAATTTCCGATTAACACTTATGCACTTTCAATTCTTAATATCACCAATTTATATCAACAACCATCAATAATAACCAATTCAACATTATATCTCGCAATATGCACAAGCATATCATTCAAAAAAAAAGAATGCAAGGCGGAAATATAAACTTCTAACCTATATCTGTCACATCATAAGCAATGTGGACTTAGTCCGCCCAAACTTCAATTCTCGATAGCAGATCCTAGCATGATTTCTACATGCAACCATACATGCTTAAACGCCCTAGTCATGACAATAATTATCAATACACTCAATTTGGGTGATTAATTTATTAATTCAACTTCATGTCATATTTACAATTAGACATGTATTTCAAGCATCAATCAATAATAATCAATCGTGTAAGGCTAAAAAAGGAAATATGAATCTCGCCTTCGTCAATACACAAGTTAGAAAGCCAGTCCCATGAGGGTTTCCACTTGTGAAAGTCAATATTAGGACATTTTAAAATTACTACATTCAATAATGCCAACACAATCATTACCACCATATTCCAACAGAACTCAAATACCATATAACAATTCTATTAAGGGTATTAGTATTCTAATAAGATTAGATAATTTCAAAATAGGTTAAAATTAACCCAAAATCACTTAGTAACAACCTAGGATCATTGATTAACAATTTTTAAAATCTACCCATACTAACTCATAAAGTAAGGATTTCACCAAAAATGGAAGAATTAGGGTTTTTAATACCAAACACTAATGAAGCTAAGGATATATGATAATAGTTCAAAATCATTCTGAAAAAAAAAAAATCTAAATTATTCTAGAATCAAAATCCATATATTATTTTCAGATTTGAAAAGAGTAAAGAGAGGAAGATTTTTACCTTGAAAGATTAAGTTCAAGAGAACTTTTAAAACACCCAGGTTTGATAGACAAGTTTATTTTGGCAAGGTAGAGAGGTAAATGGAGTGTACTTGGTGGTTGAGTGTTGAATTTTAGCTAGGGTTTATTGGTGGTGTAGAGATGAGTGAAGAGGATGATGAATACTGTTATAAATGGTGGGTAGGGTTTCATGACTTAACTAATTGAGTCTTTAGATTTGATTGGGTCCAATTGTG
This sequence comes from Cardiospermum halicacabum, assembly GCA_031304145.1. Lineage (NCBI taxonomy): Eukaryota > Viridiplantae > Streptophyta > Magnoliopsida > Sapindales > Sapindaceae > Cardiospermum > Cardiospermum halicacabum. The sequence goes on along the minus strand of CM062390.1, from coordinate 29,691,903 downwards.
GGCATAATTTAATTCTGAACCCGTTAAATTCCGAAACTCAATTCCGCCATCTTTATTGGTTTCTAAAAATTTATTTTATCATTTTACGTAAAAAAAAAAGTCATTGTTTTCAACATTCAGATTTTTCTGCTCGATAGGGGTAAAATGATAATTTTACCAAAAATAGATATTTTGAATCAATATTTTTCTCATTTTTCAATTTAAATATATCCCTAAACTTCTAATTGAATCAAGTTTTTCCCTTAAAGATCAATTTCCAGTTTCAAAGCCAATTTTGTAATATTTAATTTTCAAATTAAATAAATATTTTCAATCCTAGACTTTTTTTCTCAAATCAAAATTTCTTAATCTCATCATTGCCCTTAATATTATTTCTCATTTATTCTTAAATGGAAATTTCAAAAATCAAACATTCAAAAATTTCAAATTAGACCAAAATTTAAGGCCCAATTTGGGCCAATGGTCACAACTGGTTTCTTTTGTCTAATTTAGCACTTGAACCCATAATTTGTTAGCTCAAAGATCATACGAAAGCATGTTTAGTACCACTTGACTCGGTTTGTTAGAATTGTGACGAGAATTTGGATGTACTTTAGTATCTAAAATTGACTAGGTAATTTATAAAGGACTTGAAGACTATTTTAGAAGCATCATAATTGATTAATAATGGTATTTTCAGAAAATGGATTCATATTAGGAAAGAGATCTTTGAGAATCTTAAATAAGAAAAGATTTTTTATGTTTAGGATTACCTCGTGACTAAATAACTTGGTGCTATAAATATGATGCTTGTATATATTATTATACATCGTGAGTGAACAACGTATATTTGGTTGGTTAAGTTTAAAAGGTGTCCGATGGGGGTTTGGGAACCATAGAAATCTTGAGTTTCAGGATATATTTACGTTATCCTATGAGAGCCATATAGAGAGAGCTTGTGTGTGAGAATGTGACCAATATAGTTAGATTAGGGAGTGAGAGAAAGGTGTTCTGGTTATAACTGTTGTTTTATTATTACACAGTGAATTAATCTCTCATCGTCCTGAAAGCCGCTTTGGGTTTCCAGGTCAAATCTTAAATCTTATGTCTTATTTTTTTGTTTCTATTTTTTATGTGGATCAGATTGCATTGGACTACATGGAAAGTCTGGATTGTTTTAAGACAACTTGAGAAGGGTTTAGAATATTCGTTTGTAGTCTGTTTGGGGCCTACAATAGCTTTCTGGAAAGGCAATTGCGAAACCAACAATTTTCAAATTGCATTAGGATGCCAAAGGCCATATTGCACAGTTATCGGGTCCAAACCCAATTATTTTAGGGGTCAATTTTGACTTTTTCTGTTTTTGCCAGTTTTAGGATTCTTGTTTCCAGCAGGACTTCCAATTTTTTAAGATTTTTTTTTCGCACTATAAAAACATCTTATGTTATTGTAAAGCCTATCAAGTAATAATATTATAATTTTCTCTTAATTTGAGATTTGACTTTCCCATTCTCTTTGATTAGGATTTATCGACGTCCCATTCAAACGAAATTACTATCAAAACTCGTGACTGAGTCTAAACAGCCTTTAACTTTATTTTTTACTTTCGTTCAACATCAGTTTTCTTGCATTGTGTATATTTATTTACTTTATAGTTACCAATATTCGATCTCACTGCAAAAAGTCATCGATTTTTTCAACAAGTTGTATTAGAACTCGCCAATTTTTTTTCAATTTTAATATTCATCGATGAGGTTGTATGTATGAACAAGTGGTTGTGCGGATTAGGCCATGCTTGCTAATCAATTATTAGCGGTTGACAGATTTTAGTAATGGTTGGTGATGGATCAATTATGTAAGCGATTTAACCGATTATTACCTCCAAGCGGATTGATGATATTGATTGGCAATGAATTGTTTAATAATCTCACTATTAATTATTTTAATTACCAAATGACATTAAAGAACACCTATTACAATCATTAAAACAAAACAATTCGTAAATTATAAAAGATGGATTTATTTGAAGGTTCGAAGATGATTGGACCATGGAACAGTTTAAACCCATAAACATTCAAAACTTCACCAATTCACCCGTCAGTATAAAGAATGAATAGAATGGTACTAACAATTTGACCGTATGAATACACCAATTAAAATTTTAATTTAATCGAATTTAGAGTGGTACATAGCCGAAATTCTAACATGACCATGTATCCCATATGTTACTTAATTCAATCCATCACTCTACATCAATCCGTGTGTTGGAATTACCATCCTTAATGAAAAATAATGCTAACCGAAGTTAAGACATGGTTGTAGACCCTCTGTTACCTAAAAATAGAAAGAGACATGAATTATGGCTCCATTGCATATGTCCCAATCTTCATATATACTTATTATTGAGAGTGGTCGCAACACTTAACGGATCAAAATATAGCACAAATGTTCGTCAAGTCAGTCTATTGGTGACTGTAGATGGGGTCTTCAACTTATATCAAATCAATTTACAATCAACTATCTATCTATCTCCAGACATAACATAATAATATATTCTATTGGATGTCCTTTTCTATTTTCCCACCACCAAACCTAGTATTATTAATCATATTATCTACACTACAAACATATTCCATATACCCATATCTGATTTAATCCTCTAACATGGAAACTTCTTTCTTAGGCTGATTGAGATTAGACCCTATATCTATCCAAATATTTATTTTTAATGAGATAATCATCACAATTTATGTATGATTTAACAGAAGAAGATTGGAAATTAAATTAGAGTTAGAGATATGTACAAGAAGTGGTAGATGCATTTGGGAAGAACAGTGATGAGATAAAAAGTTGTTGATAACACATTATAACAAAAGAATCCATATATCGTTGACCACCACTACACTACATGTCCCATGCGTTTCTATTCTGCTTGCACGCCACACCCACACCATACCATATTACTATTACACGGAAACCCGAACTATATATACCTTATCATATTACTATTACATGGAAACCCCAACTTAATTATATTTTTTATTAATCCCAAAAATCCACTGGGATCTGGGATTTCTAAAAAAAACACTAATTTTATTTTTCTTCATTTTATTATTATTAAATAAAATAATCATTGAAATTTTTTTAAAAAAAAGTTATTTTAGTAAAATTTCAAAAGATAAATTTAATAGTGGATGGTTTCATGGCAGTGGTGATTGAACGAAGAAAATTCGATAAAATTGAAAATTGCAAAAAATTGATTTTATTTTTTTATTTTTTTCGTCCAACCACAAATGTCGATGTATCACCACTATTGGACTCGACTCTTGGAGCTCTACCAAAATCCAAAATTCATTTTAAAAAGGTATAAGATTTTATAAGTCCCTGAACTCGACTGTATTTTTCAAGTTAGTCCTCCAACTTCACGAATGATCAATTTAACCTTTTAACTTTCAAATTTTGTTTCAAATAGGTCATTTTTACTGATGTGGATGGTTTAATTGATATTTTGAAGTTAACATTTTTTGTTGCCAGATCAGCCCCACATCAGCAAAAGGGCTTAATTGATCCACCATTTGCAAGTTGAAGGGTTAAATTGACCCTCCGTAAAATTTAAAGATTAACTTGAAAAATATAATCAAGTTCGCGAACTCTTGAGACCCTTATGCTTTTTAAAATTTTTAATATTTTCATTTTAACCGTGTTAAAATTAAAAAAAAATTGATATGATTTTTTGTTAAAACTCCAAAACTACTGCCTTTTTTTAGATTATCATTATATTACTTCTATGCATTTAACTCTGATTAAAAGTGTTAAATTGATTCGGAAAAGATTAAATTGATCTCTAAAAAGTTGGATTACTAACTCGAAAAGACCCTCCGTGCCTTACTATTACAAAAGTTGAATATAATTAAATACTATTAAAACCAGGAAAAATCTTTTTTCCAATTGATTTCATCACTGCTGAAGTAGAAACCATCTTCTTTAACAAGCCAAGAGCATTTTCTAAAAGGAAAGTAGCACCGACGAGTGTCTCTGGGAACATTAAAAGCTCGAAAACGTTTTCTCTTGGCTTCCCATTTCATCGTGCATAAGAAGTCATGAGAGGAGGAGAGGAGGAGGAAGAAGGAGGAGGTTTGGAGTGACCAGCTGAAGTCGTCGCCTTCTTGAAGAGCCCGGCCGCCGAGATCGCTGTCGCCGGAGGAGCACCAGATGACTAATGGCAATGAGGAGTTGTTGGTGAAGCCATTGATGACTCGGACGTCGTAAGTGGTGTAGAGGTTGTGCGGTTCGAGCAGTGATATGAAGATTATGCCTATTAGTAGACACACTGTAAAGGCTATGGTTGTTGTTGCTGTCAATACTTTCTTCTTCATCATCTCTTAATCCTTATTCTGTTGTGTGTATACCATATCATGATGCTTATTATGTCAATTTATAGGGAGGAGAGGTATTTGTAAATAATGATAATGACTTGCAATATGGAAGTACAATAAATAATAATTGATATCTCATATCTACTCATTATTTTACATCATTTTTATCTCCACCTTTTTTTTCAATATTTTTTAATTATGACTCAGCAGCATTTAAAGAAAATGAATTTGCAATTCGAATTAGGATTTTTAATTTGGAAGAAAATTATACTAGCAGTGGATGAATCCACGTGATATAGTTGTGGAAGGAAGGTCGTTATTAAGGCCTCATGGACATCGGCGACTCTGGAAGGAGGTTGTTGACCTATACGTATACGTAAGGATTTAGAGTATTTAAAGTATGTGTAAGGGATAGTTTAAAGCTCAACTTTTTTCTTTAAAGATATCATTTTTTTATTAAAATGGTAAGATATTGAAGTGAAAGTTTACTGTTCTCCCAATATAACAAATGTAAAACCTGCTAGTACACTAGTATACTGACTAGTCATTATATGTCATGCTTTATGTTCTGCAGTGATTAGGTCTAAGTTTTCAGACATCTAGTGATCAAGTAGTTCGAATTTTGAATGTCAGCTTACTTTAGGTTGTTGTAATTTATGTAGTTGAATTTTAGAGGGTTTTCTATGGTTAGGTTGTGAATAGTAATCTTAAGATGTTAGATTCACAAGATTTTCAAATTTTTATTAGTAATCTTGACCTCATGATATAGTAGAGTATTTGTACCAGTTTGCTAACCATTTTATACATAGATGTTTAATATTAGCTAACATCGACAACATGAAACTTATTTGAACATTTTGTGTAAGGTTAAGAATGGTGCAATTTTTTTTAGATGGAAATATGATGTTTTCCGAATCAAGTCAAAAAAGTAATTTGGAAACTACGGAATAAGCTGAAACAGTTGGAACAAGAAAAGACTCTAGACAGAAAAGGCCAGAAGATTGTCATTGTTTTATTACTTCTATTTGCAATATGATTTCTCTAGAAAATATGTAATATGTGGTAGTGGCATTGGATAGGGATGTTACTCTATCATTTGAGTGCATTTGAAAAATCTCTACTTTATGTAAATATGGTTTTGGCATTAAACTTTGAATGTAATGAATTTGTCGAGCAATAAAGAGATTTAAATTCCAGGAATTTATACTGTATAATGTTTTTCACAATGTTTAAGGTGTTCAGGTAAGACTTTGTTCATTTCAACGTGTTACACGTTAAAATAAAACCTATAATTTCTATCACATGATTTTAAATATTAATGGACCTGAAATAACATAAACATTCTTAAACATGACGAAAGTTATGCCTTACAAAATATTATACAAATACAATAAAATGATGTTGAAAAATTACAAAGGTATTGACATGAACAACCTAAAAAAAGAAGAAGAAGAACCAACCTACACAATTGTTGGAAAAACTCGGACCAATCTACACAACTGTTGGAAAAACTCGACTAGCTCTTATAGCACTTTTTGAAAAAATCGGTGAACGATTGCAACGGAGACGAGTATTAGTAACCTCAAAGTAAAACAAACATACATAAGGTAAGAAAATAAAATAGAAAATGAGACACAAAGTTTTACATGGAAACCCAAAATGGGAAAAAACCATGATAGTCAGGACAACGAGAGACTAATTTACTATGTAACAATAAAGTAACAATTACAACCAGAATACCACTCTATTACTCCCCAACCCAATTACATTGATCATAGTCTCACATGTAAGCTCTCCTAATATGACTCTTACAGGATATAGGACTCAATCCTAGAACTCAAGATCTCCATAGTCTGCATGGTTTCCAAGTTCCATCGGGCACTTCCCAAACCTAACCAACCAGATCTGCATTATTCTTTTAGAATATCTAATAATATATACAAGTACCATATTTATAGTATTATGTTACTTAGTCATAAAGTAATCCTAAGCAATTAAGAAAACCTTTTCAAATTTAGGATTCTCAATGATCTCTTTTTCCTAATTAGATCCATTTTAGGAAATATCATTCCTAATCAAATATGACATTTTCAAAACAGTGTTCAAGTCTTTTCCAAATTACCAAACAAATTCTGGATATTTGAGCCCGAATTCTCGTCACAATCCTAACAACAACTACACGACTGATTTTGGGAAAAAAAATCAACATGCAAAAAGAAAACAACATATTAAAATTGTCCTAACTTGTAATTAATCTCTTTTCTATTGCGGATTTTTTTAAAAAAAATGACATAAAATTTGAAAAATATGAAATATAGAGATATATTCGAGTCGAGTCTGTACTCGTATAGAGTGGATCCAACTCGTGTATCAAAAGTTTGGATTCGACTTAAAGTTTGCCAAGTTTTGCGTATCCGAGTTCGGACTCAAACCTGTGAATTAACCTCCAATGTCAAGCTCAGCTCGAATAGTAATATAATATACTCGATTAGGTTTGCTAAGCTCGCAAGCTTTTAGTTTTAAGATTCGTAAATCAACTCATTTAAATTTAAATTTAACTAATTAAAAATTAATTTAAATCAATTCGGTTGAATTTGAACTTTAACTGTGAAAAATGTGTTTAAATTTAAATTCGCTAATGGAATTGATTTCAAGTTGTTTGAGAGTCCGTGGACTGATTTCTTTCGCCAATGAAATGTTTTGGTATGAATAGGTCGGGAATGGTCTAATCAAGACCAATAGAAGTCAATGGAGAGGAGTGATTGTAGTCCTCTCATCAATACAAATTAAAACAATATCTAATTCATGATTTCTTTGATGAATTTACATATCAAAGATTTTGTTTATGAGATATTGTACTAGTTAGTATAGGTTTCTATATACCTAGGTTCATATCTAGCTTTGCACAACACTACTAACATGTGCAATTGTACAATACTTGCCCACATTTTATACATGCATTCACACCTTATACAACACACCATTCTTTAGAATAGAATCCAAAATACTTTACATTAGAATCCAAATTGAATATAATATATTCTTTATAACAACTATCAAAACTATAATTAAATGATTCTGTAATCATTCAAAAGTATACAAATCATGAAAAAAAAAATACCCTACTTGATAGTGAAGAATGACATATCTAACTGAACTCCACCAAAGATGATTATATGAAAATAAAAAAGCACTTCTTTTATATAAACAACAAAATGCAATGCAAGAACTACAATTGCAGATTTTGCAAATAATATTTACTATTGCTATTGCTACACACTATGGCATGACATCCCCAATGATATACAAATAAAGAAATGTCAAGTAGTACCCAAAAATAGAATAAATAACATCTTTGCAAGTTGCATATAGTGAAAGCTGTTCATATAATGATGAGAAAGCATATGCCACTTCAACATTTATTAAAAACAAATAAGATCCAAATGGCATATATTGATAGCAAAGACAGATATGTGTGGAGGCTTATAAAGTATATGTAAAAAATAATTAGGTGTGTGAAAATTGAAAAAGTGGTACCAAAACTGGAGAAGATCAGAGATAGTAAGAACCCACTAGTTGTCCACAATTTGCATTTACAAAATTTACAAATTGGTTAGATGTTATCAAGTTGCATGTGTGGATGTAATTTGTTGTTTTAAAGTAAACTACAACTATATGTGTTTTTAATGTTATCACTGTTTGCTTTATGATATTGCTACTTATCATGACTTCTTTTTTTTTTTCCTTCAGGTTGTTAATGTTGTTGGTTGTACTTGCTAGAAGGTGCTTCTTGCTAGTAGAAGAGGGAAGAGTAGAGTACATACTATAATAGTATTTAAGAATTTATTTTGTCATAGAGCATCATGAATATTATATTTTATGTAATAAAAAACAATCTAATAATTAAATTTAATTACAATTAAATATTTAATTTTAATAAAATGAATAGTACGTGGAGCAATTCAAACCATATGTTTTATAGTTTTGTTTTTTTGGTTGATTTTGACATATTATTTTAATTAATATTCATTCAAAATATTTTAAAAAAGATTGATGTATCCACCCAATAACTCTAATCAAAATACTAGTAAAATTTCAATCCCCTCCATTCGAGAAATTACATGCAAAACAAGAAACAGCTAGATTATTTTATTCATCAAAAACTCACATAACCAGTTATGGCCAAGAGAATTGCTTCTCATACTGATCACTAGCCTTAACATAAAGAAAAAGACCATCAAGCTGCACTTTCCACAAGCACTTGTTATCACCACACCTGGAAGCATCTCTATTTTCATCAAATATTGTAAAATGTCCATTCACATTATCATGACTCATATCACATTCGTAAACCTTTTTAGGACCTCTTCCGATCCTAAATCCCCAATTGAAATGGTCTTCGCGTATCAGAACATGTGTGCCCAAGTCTTCTCTGCTTGACTTGCAGTGCACCGTCAGGTTTGAGCTTGTGCCTAGCAGGTTGAAAACGAACACGTCGAAGCCATGCACAACTGGACATATTGAAACTGCGACTGCCAAAGTCAATAGGACCATGTAAAGATTCATGTTTTGATGGAGAATGGATTGTTTGAGAGGTGGTTTTTGTGGGTTTACATAGATTATATAGATGATATTTGTAATCTCGTTGATTGAAAGTTGGTCAATCTCTCATTAAATGCATAGATATCCATATCATGCATTTCACAATTAAATCCGGAAAAAGACGTCTGTACAAAATTTTTATGGAAAATGATTTTTATCGGGACTAAGAGTGCGAATTTTGACACTAAAGTTAAAATAATAATAAAATTTGATAAAATAACAATGATTTGACTGGTGTAAGGTTGATTTTTAATTAAAATAATAATATTATATATATTTTTTTAAAAATTCGGTCTACTGATTTGGTATGTGTTATTTTTCAATTTTTATTTTAATTATTTTTTTTATTTTAGGAGTCGATTCACGGGAGCTTAACAATTTTAATTGTTAAAAATTGAATAAATATTAACAAAAATTTATATATAAAAATATACTTTATATTAGAATAATAGAATTTGAGATTTCTAAAATTTCGTTTCAATTTTTTTTTCGTAATTTGAACATCACTACTAATATATAAATTTTTATATTTAAATATTTTTCAATTCATTGAATATACAAATTTGGGTTTCAATTCATTATTGTTGAGTTATATTTTTATTTGTTAAAAGTTTATATAAAAAACAAACAAATAAAATGATTAGATGACGTTATATATAAATTATATTATTATTTTTTCCACTAAAAGATTAACTATTTTGTCCCCTCATATATTTGAATCATCCTTAAAAAATGTTCCGTATTTAAACTAAAAAAAAAGAATACTATTTAGGTTATGTATATTGACAAATAAAAGTAATCAGATCCATATGCAACCCGATCATAATTACTGCACAAAATCTCATAGAGATATCTTGTACTGAACTCCAGACATTTGTTGAATCATGTTCTAAATTTTTGGTCTTTTCCAAAATTAAGAAAATGCAATCTTCATTATTAATGTACAACAAAATCAGAATCCAATCCTGCACGGGAAGATCTAGTTATTGGGTTGATGGAAAAAGATCTCATTATTGGTTTTAGTTTATGGAGTTAGACTAGTCAAAGAAATGATTATTTGTATGATTGTATATGTTGGATTCCATTCACTCCTATAGTATAAAAATATCTGGAAACATATTTATTTAAATAAATGGAGGAAACATCCTCATATGGAGTTTTAGTTGGTCATTTCATTATAAATCAACCGCTGAGGTTAATCAAGGTATTTTTATTGCATAAGGGAATCAATAGAACAGACCAACCAATAGACTTTAAGCAAATAGCTAAGATATGGCAGTGTAATTATGTAATGGTAGTAGTAGTTTCATTTTGAATTCACAACATTTACAGCAAAATATGAATTGATTATATAGACTTTAAGCAATAAGATAAATTTTCACATACCAGTTGTTGCCAAAAGAACCAGTGCAGAAACCACAATTATGAAATATGATTTGCATCTCTGTTCTCCTTGCGCCACATGACAGTGCACAAATGCATCTAACCTGCAAATCATGCAAAGTTCAATTCAGGCATGGCATATATACATCACAATAGTTGTCGTAAGACACCATTCAAGTACCTTGAACTTCAATTGATCATAAGCAAGAGCTGGCAACAGCTAAACCACTGTTTGTCATGCCAACTAACTGAGAAATCACATCTTCAAGACAAGAGATTTGTGTCAAGAACTTGTCAGGAAGTTCAACAGAGTCGGATTGATTTTGTTGCTGCCACTGGGAAATGCCATCACCAATGACCTTTAGTCCACTCTGCAGTAATTCCACTCCTTTGCTTATTCCATCAGGAAGTTTCCTTCTCTTATTACATTGGATTTCACTGTTAGTTTCCATGCTTTCGCAACCTTTGGATTCCAGTTTAATGTTCGAAACTTTTCGAGTGATTTCTTTGAGCAGCGTGCCTTCTTTCAGAAGCAACTCAAGCTGCTCGGAATTATGTTCTATTGTGACAAGTGCTGATTCCTTATCAAGAAATACCTTAAATTCAGACATAAATCTTCCCTCATTCGGCTCATAACCTGATGCCAAATCATATGAAAGAGCTGAATCTTGAGGCACAAACCTCCATAACTGAGTGCAAGTGGTACGAGAAGCAAAATTTCCAAATGCTTCGAGTGCCAGATGAATGAGAGCCCAGTGCCTCTCTCTCAGAAGCATGTGGTACAAGTCCCACACAGCCACACTCTTTGCACAATCATCAGTTTCTGACATGTTCATGTGGGCAAGTCCACTCAGGAAAAGAGCCAGTTCTGATTTACATTGATAAAATTGAGCATCTGAGACCGCTGAGCTCGAAATAAACAGGTCATGAAGCTCAAGGATGACTTCCTCCATCTCATCAGATGTATAGAAATTCGTAACGTTAGAAATGATCCCCAGTGTTTCACTCATAAGTTTAAGATAATGGTCCTTCATCAGTCTGTCCACCTGATTTCTGTATCTGCGGACAGTAGCTACTAAAAACTTGAGGGTCTTCAAGTCAATATCAGATATCTTAACCTGTCTACAAAACATATTAATATCAATTTCAGTAAAATATGCGAGTGAAAGGCGCAGTTGTAATGATATCAGCTGCATCAAATGGGATTAACTAACTTCAGTATTAAGGACATCCACTCAAATTAATGTAATGATTATCCAGCAGAATGAAGAGAAGGTTTTCAATTGGAAACCATTATTATATTAGAAGAGCATTATATACTTACAGAGACTGCAAGGAAGCAGATAGAGCGAAAACTGGAACTCCAAGCACTCTAGAATGGCGAGAATTTATGGACTTCTCATCTAAAGTCTCAATGAAGCTGAAATAATCGGTTACTATTTTTTGTTTGGCAAAATCTCTCATGGGATCTGACAGCGAATCCATGGGGAAACCTTCGAGAAGCAGAGCTACATACACGATTGACAATGACTGACAACTGTCATCCCCAACAACAAAATTGTATACTTGGTCTACAACCGATTGTTTACTGTGTTTGAGAAGAACACAAATTGTTCTTGCCATTTTTCGCACTGCAGAATTAGGAAAGAAAACAGATTCTAAAGGTGCCAATGACTTCATCAATACACAAAATTTGTCAATAATGTCATTCACCAAGTCCATCTCTGCATGACTCACCAAAAAGCGCCAAAGTTCCATTACCACCTCTGAGCAAAGAAAGTGAGGATGGAACAAATTTTCAAGAAGAAAAGATGTCAATTCCTCCCAAGCCTGACAAGAGGACGCCACAATCATAAATGTTTTCAAACCATGCAAAAGAGCTGAAAACTTAGGCTCCCACACTAGTTCCAAAGTTTTTCCTGAACCATATAATATGGGAAGCTGTGAAAGAAGAATGCAAGAATACAACTCTTCATCGGCTAATGTCTCCAACAACCATCCAAGTTTTCTGGCAATTGCGAATTTCACATGGTCTTCAAGGTCCTTGGAATGCATAAGGAAGCTAAGAAACAGAGCAACTCGACCAGGTAACAGAGCTTTTTCCCCAGGCACAGCCTCACAACTCATATAAAAGATTTCATTAGTTGAAATTGATGAATCAATTGGATCAGCACGGATGAAATTTGAGCAACATTCCTCAGCAAATAACCAGTCCAGAATTTCAAACTTGCGTTCTTGACTGACTAATTCTGAGTTCAGTAAAGAATTAAGTAACTCCAAGGATAACTTCTCCAAAAGTTCTACCAACACTTCGCTAGGGGCTTTTAAATGCTTTTCATGGCTCAGCGAAATTCTCAAAGTTGAGATAATAAGAACGCAGAGTGTTATGTCTTTGTATGCCAAAACTGCTTGGCTAGGAAAGAGGGAACATATCTTTACTGTGTTAATCAGGTAAAACTTTACTGGAACAAATATCCTCCTAGCTTCGTTTACTGAAACAGCTTCCTTTTGCTGTGAAAACCAAGCCTCAACACCGCACCTGAGAGATTCATTGACCAATGATATTAATGTCATGATAATATCTGCAACATTTACCTTTGCAGCTAATTCTCCCCTTGAAAGCTGAAGCACAGTAACCACTCCTTTCCATGACACATTAAGAATTGTCACCAGGCTTCCACCACCATTTGCCGCTTGAACTCCTATCTCAGACAATTTTTCTACTACACATTTTATTATATTTGCCACATGAATCACATGATTCCCAGTCACTGGTGCCTCACATGCAGAGCTAGTTTTATCAAATCTTGAATCACATGAATCCCAATGGGTAGCTGCAGAGTAATCTTTGCAAACTTTTATTACAGCATCTATGACTGCTTGGGTAACCTTCAGTATATCCAAGCCTGACGAGCTGATAGCCTGCTTGAAACCATCAAATATTAGAACCTTTGTTATTGTACAATGAATAATCAGACTGACAGTTTGAATCTTTCACAAAGAACAGTAGGATGAAGTCTTCCACAGTGGTTTTACCATTTTTTTTTTTAAGATCAAAGAGGATTAAAAATCAAAGCATAAGCAGATTATACAAACTGAATGGCAAAAACTTCAAGAAAGTTCTTTTGCTAACTGGATTCTGAAACTCATCAAACTTTACAGCATATCTTCCTATCACAAACCTCTGGTCATGATATATCCATCAATACTGAAAAAGAGCCAAACTTGCAATAAATCAAGAAACTGGTAGAGGCATCAGAACAGTGCCAAAAAGGAAAACGTAATCAAAATGACAACATGAGAAAGTTTATTTAGATATCACTAACACCTCTTGATTTATTCCTATTTGTATCATAATGTTCAAGAGTCAGTTTCACTAATTTCCATTACATGTATCCAGCCCATTTTTCCAGTAGTAGAACATTAAGCAGCTGAAATAAAAACTGATAGCAGTACCTTACTTTCTGATATTGCATCTTTTGTTAAACTTAACTGCTCCAGAACGAATTTCTCAATGAGAGATGTTGATTTTTCATTATTTGAAACAGGATACTTTGTAAGAGCTGAAAAAATAGCAGCAGAGTAACTCAAGCATTCCGAAAGCAACTGCAGAAGATAAGATTCAACATTTTCAGTTATTTTACTATGTAATAGCCAATTTGCTGCATAATCACCAACAAAAGACTGATAAAGGGAGATTTTACCTAAGCTTTTGAATAAAAAATTACAAACATGGGGGATTAGAAATACATTGAATCATACAACTAGACTGCAAGAGTTTAATAAATGAAACTAACATTTAGTGAAACCATCACACAAAAAGGCTTCTACACTACGTAGTTTTATGAGTTTAAGCATTGCTTATACCTGAAAGAAGATGTTGTTATGTTCTTCCTCTTGAGACTCCTCCCTAGACAAACGAGTCATCTTCAAATGTTTTCCACACCAGACACTCGCCTAAACACACAAACAACCGAGAAACAGCGATTACATATACAAACACAACACAATAACCAGAAATGAACGACCATACCTTCACTCCAAGTTGGAGAAACTGCAACAAACAGCCAGACAAGTCGGCATCTACACATTTTGCAGCTACTAGTAGCACATTTTTGTTCAACAAACATTGCGATACATCCAAACAAGTAAAATCCTCCCAAAACGTCTAGAAAACCCTCGTTAAGTCAATCAATCGAAAGAAACTCGCATAATTGTAAATCTTAATTGAAGGATACATTTAAAGATTCGATGAGATAAGTGAGGTCGGAATTATCAGATATAGCGAAATCGCATAATTGAGTGAGAAGTTCGACTCGATTCTCCACTACCTGTAAGATTGGAAGGAATCGAAAGTGAAATTCGAAGCAACGTTGTCGTGAGCTAGGGTTAATTGAAGCTTACCTCCGATGCTTTGATGGCTTCTATCAGATTGTGCAGCTCCACGCTTGAGCATCGTCTCTCCATTTTTATTTTTTATTTTTTAAAATTTTGTTTGATTTTATTGTTCTTGATGAGGCGGCGTTATTTAAATGTTGCCTCCATTTCCCGCCAATCGTTTCAAATTAATTTAAACTAATTTAGAGGCCTTTTAGGGCTCATGGATGAGGCCTTTTAGGGCCCATGTAGTCTATTCAACCGATCCATGGGTTAGAATTAAAGGCGGGCGCGTGTTCGTAAATGCCATTATCAGAGATACAATGGCCACGTGGCGGACATGCAAACCGGTACTTAAGTTTTGATTTTATTGTACAGAATTTAACAGCCTAGCTAGCTTTAGCTTTAGCTTTTCATTCAATATTCATGAACTCTACGTACATGTTACTCTGCCTAACTTCACCTCTGTTTCTCATTTACTGCAATTCATGTTTCTCTTTGATGGTCAACTATCATTTATTACATACGATGTTGATTATGTTGAATTACAATCACCTTCAACTTATATCAACTTTCTTTGTTTTATAATTTGTAGCTCTTACTTTTATAGATTGCGTTTAATGTAATCACTGGGTTTCTTTTTCCACTTTGCTTATCAAAGCAGGACAAATTCCACAAGAAGAACAAAGAGAGAATGAAGACATTTTTATCAATAACATTCACCGGAAGACACAGTAAAAAAAAGTACACAGCTAAAAATCAACACAATTTCTGGAAACATAAAATTGGAAAACAACATAGAGAAACGTACAACCGAACCACGTACACCTGATGATGCGATAACTTAACTAATCATAACGAACATAACTGAAACATCACCATAACAACAATAGTAGAAAAAATCCAAAAACTCATAATAAAAAACAGATAACTCATGTTCAAGGATGATGAGCTGGCAACGGCAAAACTCCACCCACACCTCCAACACCACCAGCTCCACCCACACCTCCAATACCTCCTAACCCACCCAATCCAGCGCCCGAACCGCCTCCCAAACCTCCAGCTCCACCCAAACCTCCAGCACCGCCACCCAATCCACCAGCTCCACCTCCCAAACCTCCAACTCCACCTCCCAAACCACCAGCTCCACCACCCAAGCCTCCAGCTCCACCTCCCAAGCCACCAGCTCCACCTAAACCACCAACACCACCTCCAAGCCCATGGACTCCACCTATCCCAGCAGCACCACCAATGCCACCAAATTTACCAATACCACCTCCAATGCCCCCAAATTTCCCAATAGCACCTCCAACGCCACCTGCATAACCTCCCACACCTGCAAACCCTCCGACTCCACCGTACACAAAATTCTTATTATCACCAAATGTTTTCGGTGACTCAGTTCTGGTCCCATCTGCATGCACAAATTCATCGTTCAGACCTACATTATTTCCAGGTACATTACGTGTCGCGTTCGTCACATGAACAAAAGCAAGCACTAGACCAACGAAAACAATCGCAAACCGTGTCGCCATTTTGATTAATCGCCTCTCTTCTATCTTATTTGCTTGAATTGAATTGCTGTGTTGTTTGTTTAAGCTAGGCGTGACCTTATATAGTGGATCGGAGGGTTGGTGACGGTTGAGAGTAATAAAAGTGATGCTAGTAAGTAGTAAATTATCTTGAGAAATGGTGAACTCGTTTTCAATTATGATCTGAACAGGTAGGTGAAAATTGAATTGTTGCATGGCTTTGGTTTCATGTCACTCCAATGGAGGAGCCAGATGTGGTTATGTTATGTGTGTTGGAGATTTGGACAAATTACTGTGTCTTGTCTTCCCCAGACAATTAATGAATTTAATGTGCTTGTGAGATGATGGAGGAGAGACAAGGCAAGTGTGAATTGATTTATTACATGATTGATGATAAAATTGAAATTGGGTTTGCTGTTAACTATTGTCTGGACTGGATTGAACAGCTGGCCCAGCCCACAGTTGACATCACCCTAGGCCCATTAATGTTCTTTATACGCGTGGGTGCATTTAGCATCCGTATTCGAAACCGGAGACGCTAATAAAAAGGAACAGAACAGAAGACCCGTAAAACACGTGTAATAAGTGGCAGTTATTTGATTTTGTTTAACGATCGACAAATGGAATTGAATTGTGTTCTGTTCTGTTCTGTTTGGCTTCATCATAACTAACCAACAAATGCAAATTTTAACTCTTGTTTTGCTAATTAGACCAAAATCAAAGTAAAGCAAAGATGACAATCTTCAAAATCACTTCAAAATTTTCCAGATTTGTTCCTCCGACTAGAACAACAAGAGTGTTCGTATCTGCCACTCCCAGACTATCAGATGTAAGTTCAGATCAAACCTCTCTTAATTACATTTTTAAATGATTTCAATTGACAGAAATTGATTAACAGTCAAAGAAGGAGAAGGAAGTAAAAGAAGCATGTAAAAACGTGAAAGAGGCAGCCAATGCAGTTAAAGGAGCAAATGCTGTCAAGAAAACCAGTGAATATGTCAAAGACGTGGCTTCTTCTACAGGCCAAATTGTAATAATTTCACTTATTTATATCTATAAAATACTACCCAGATAATTAAATTAAACGTTAATTCCTTCATTAATGTTTACACAGGTGAACAAGATGACTAAAGATGTGTCACTGACAACGTAAAGGAGATGGTGACAGACGCAGCTAAGGCAACTCTTAAAGATAAGTATGTCAACAAAAAGTAGACACCATGTATCCCATTAACATTTGTCTAAATCACTATCAAATATATATATATATATATATATATATATATATATTATATATATATATATATATATATAGAGTCCATTTCACTTCATATTTCCAATGTATCCCAAAATGATTTAATAAATATATAGAGTTTGAGTGAGAGTGAAAAGAAACCACTAGAGTACTGGATGCTGAAATTAGGCAAATGGAGTAGAGTACTGGTGGGTGGTAGTGTAGTTGTTTTAATAGCTTTAGAGATATATTCTCACCTACATACAACAATGTCACATTTTTCCGGGAATCCTGGTTGGTGTTTTCTTCATGTCTCTAACTTGGTTCTATATACCTCTAAGTATTAATCATTGATCCACAAATGGCCATCTTTGTTCCTCATGTTAGTGGCTTGATTTAACTTCTTGACCACTAACATTTAAGATCCAAACATGATATGCAACTAATCTTCTATATAAAAAACAACATTTTGGTACAACTGTACATCACATCATAACTCACTTTAGCAGTTCAAACCGCAATATGTTAAACATAACTCTGTCCAGTTGCTGTCTAAAGTAAGCACACCAGTGGTTTAACAGCTTCTAAAAGCTGTATTCAATGAAAGTAAATGGTGACCAACTGAGAATAATAAATATCTACACATAACTGTAAAATCAATTATACAGTCACACCTGTACACAGGAAAAAAGCAAACACTAATGACTTTATTTTGGATATGAATTGTGCTTGTCATTAACCTTTTTATCAACTTTTCATAAGAATCTTTCTATCAATCCTAAAAATTCTCTGCTGTTTAAATGTTAAAATAACCAAGTTGATGTAATTTTCTTCAATCTTAGATATTATTGATCTTTTTGACATAATAAGCCAAACCTCAAGTTGTCACGTCAGACTAAAGTTACACTATTTTGATTGCAAGCCAGCAGGTGTATAACAGATAGCTTTACATAAAAAAAGAGAAGCTGATAATCACTGGAAGCTCATTCTTGTATTAGAAGAAGATGAGTAAAATAATGAGGTAGCAGAGAAGCTTGAATTATTGCTTTTTGGCTGCAAGTTTTGTGCAGCCAATCTAGATGAAGACGTTGCAGCAGCTGGTACTGAAGTTATGTTCTTATTTTGTTGAACGTCAGCTGCTGCTGCTGGTGATCCTTTGATGATAGCATCAACCTTTGCATACTCTTCTCGTTCATGTTTGATCTCTTTAAGCATGGCAGCTACATCTTTCATTGTTGGTCTTTCGTCAGGCAATGAGTTTACACATAACAAGGCTATGCCTAATGCTTGCATCATTTCGTCGATTTCGGATTCTGGTCGAGATAAGAGGCTTTGATCAAGAACTTCTATTCCCCGCTTCTGTTTTACCCAATCTACTACATGGCAACCATCTGGTATTGTTGGATCAATTGGTTGCTTGCCTGTTAAGACTTCAAGCATTACAACTCCATAGCTGTACACATCGCTTTTTTCTGTGATCTTCATCATGTAACCATACTCTGAATAACAGTAAAACATCAGTTTAAATTTGCTAATATGTTATTGAATCAATGTACAGAGAATGAAACTTAACCAGGTTGACATTGTAAACATTTTAAGTAAAATAAAATGTATAAAACATCAACTGAGTTAATAGAGAGATGCTTACCAGGAGCAATGTAGCCGTAAGAACCAGCTACTGTGTTGGAAGAACGAGCAAAATCACCATCATCGACCAGCTTGGCTAGGCCGAAATCAGCTATGTAAGGCTCAAAAGCAAGGCCAATAAGAATGTTATTGGCTTTGATGTCCCTGTGAACAATAGGAGGGACACAATCATGGTGCAAGTAAGCAAGTCCTTGAGCTGCACCAAGCAAAATCTGGTACCTAAGATCCCATTCCAACGCATTTCCGGTCCTCTCATGAAGTAGACTGCCCAAGCTTCCATTAGGCATATAGTCATACATGAGCAATCTTGTGCTTCGGTTCCAACAGCAGCCCAGGAACCTTACAATATTCTTGTGACGAATCGAGCCAAGAGTTTTTATCTCTGCTGAGAATGAATCCCGGACTCCACTTTTATCATCATTACATCCATTAGATGTAGCCATTGTCGTTGGCCAGAGCTTCTTAACAGCAATGACTTCACCATTATCCAAATCAGCACGATAAACAACCCCAGAACAGCCTTTTCCTATCACATTGGTATCAACTAAACATTTCAAAACTTGCTCAACTGTGAAATTCAACTTCTGGAAGGGAGTGAACTGCCAAGGCCATGAATCTCCCAACTCAGAATCATCATCGTATCTAATAGTCCTGCGTGCTCGAATCAATGCAAACGTTCCAATCACTACAATTGCGACTGCTAGTGTAATTAACAATGCAATTGCAACTTTAAGTCTCCTTGACCGCCTGCCATCATGTTGCGCTTGTCCAGAACTTCCATCCGTGTTCCTGAAACATGAGTCTTGATTCAAAGTACAAAGGCCTGCATTTCCAGCAAGGTCTGATGGAGATAATTGTCTGAAGAGTTTGTTATCCGGAAGATAACCTGTGAAGTTGTTGTGTGAGATGTTCAGAGAGACCAGGTTATCAAGTGCAGCCAGCGGCTTCAACTCCCCCTCCAGCTTATTATATGAAAGGTCCAGAGTCGAAAGCTTTGTTAGAGCTGAGAGTTGAACAGGAATAGGCCCTGTAAGCTCATTGCAACTGAGGTTAACAGCAATTTCAAGAGATTCAATTCGACCAAGTTCTACTGGAATACCACCACTGAGTTGATTGCTGCCAAGGTCAAGCAACTGAAGACTCGAGCATAGGCCAAGAGATGAAGGTATCAGACCAGAGAAAGAATTTCTAGACAAAATCAATTTGCTCAAGGACACAAGACGACCCAAACTAGCTGGTATTTGCCCCTCAAACTGATTATCCGAAACATCAAGGACTTGTATCCCAGATATAGAAGACAATGCGCTTGTTAAGGGACCATGTAACGAGTTGTGACTAAGGTCTATCATTTGCAACTTTGTGCAACCACTGATCTCATCCGGGACAGGCCCGGTGAGACGGTTACTGGACAAATCGAGAAAATCCAAGCTCTTCAGCTCGCCTATTTCTCTAGGAATGACACCAGCAATGCGGTTATTTGCAAGCCTTAAACGGACAAGTGAGCTACAATTACCAATCTCCGGTGATAGAGAACCAGATATATCATTACCAATCAGGAGAAGTTTAGTCAAGTTCCTGAGGTGAAACAAACCAGCAGGTATGCTACCTGTCAGCGAATTACGAGACAAGTCCAGAGCTTGAAGATGCTCGCAACTCGCCAAACTGGTAGGAATACTCCCTTCAAGCTGGTTCAACCAAGCAAAGAACACATTCAGATTCGAAAGCCTTCCAATCTCTTGTGGAATCAAACCAGATAACTGATTTGTGTCAACTTGCAACTGCATAAGACTTGTGGCATTGAACAGACTTGCAGGTATGGAACCAGACACATTATTATTACTAATCATAAACTCTTCAAGCGCCAAAAGGCTACCTAATGACAATGGAATAGTCCCGGAAAGTGAATTTAAAGAAAGATCAATCATAATCAAACCAGTACAATTCCCAATCTCTTCAGGAATCACCCCAGTAAGACTATTCTGCCAAAGCAACAACGTTTGGAGCTTTTTCAATCTACCAATCTCTACAGGAATGGAACCAGACAAAGTATTTTCATACAAATACAAGTCGACAAGCTCAGAACAGTTACCTATCTCTGCAGGAATCTCACCAGTTACCATCGTCGTGTAAATAGCCAACGTTTGAAGCTTGCTCAATCTACCCAATGAAGACGGCAATGAACCTGAAACCCCTGTCTCAGCCAAACCTAAGACAGTCAAATTTGTACAGTCTCCAATCTCCTCCGGAATCCCCCCAACCATTTCACTGTTCCCACCAACTCTAAGCTCTTCAAGACTTGATAATCTCCCAATCTCTCTTGGGATTTGCCCACTTAACCGATTGTCGAAAAGCTCCAGCCTTTTCAGCCTTGTACACTTGGTAATCTCAACAGGGATTTTCCCTGTCAACTGATTGGAATTCAAACTCAAAGCTTCAAGCTTTTGAAGCTTGCCAAGACTCGAAGGTATAGTACCGACAAGACTATTTGAGCTTAAATCAAGAACTATAAGCCCTCCGCAATCGCCAATGTCAACGGGAATGGTCCCTGTAAGATTCGCATTGGAAATGACAAGCTTTTGAAGAGAAGTAAAAGAAGATAGATTCGTTGGCAATGGTAGTTGAAGAGAAACAGAGTCGATAGATATTTCAGTAACAAAGCCTGATAGAGAACAGTTTATAAAAGTCCAACGACACGGGTCGGAATCAAATCCATTCCAATTCGAAAAAGAAGACATAAAACTAGAAGAAACAGAAGAAGAGGAATGTATCCATGAATAAAGCAAAGACGCTTCATGGTTTTGAGAAGCGAGAGAAACAGAGACAATAGATAAGAAAACAAAAACTTTGAAAGAAGACAAGTTGAAGAATGAAGAAGGAAGATGAGTTCTCGATGTTGATATCGACATTTGCCTCAATTTCCAAACCTTTCTTCTCGGGTTAGCATCATCGAGGTTTGCTCTGCTTTCACTGTCTCTCTTCTATTCTCTTCTCACACTCACTTGCTTTGAACTCAAACCAGTAACATGTTTTTCAAAAAGCACATACAATACTATAATCCAAAAACACAACACTTGAACAAGATACTGGAGTTTAACTTAAACAAAGCAAAACCCAAAACCCAACATCTTGAGATCAACAAACCACCACCACTCTCACATAAATAAAAATTTGTTATTTGTCAACAAAAACAGAGCAGTTAGGGATAGCTCTTTGTTCAAGACAATGCCTCTATTATTTTTATTTTTTTTAAATAAATCTTTTTGGAAACGGACAATAATGGTGTGAGACTAAATTTCTCCTCTACAATTTCCCAATAGAGCTGAGTTACTCTCATTTTTCTACTTTTTGGATTTGTATTGAAATTATGCTACTTCTGGTAAACGAAATTATTTCTTTGTATATTCCCCTGCATTTAAAAGTACGTGTATGAATAATGTTGTAAGCCTGGTTCAAAGTACACTGTTTTACACTATAACTTCTTTGCCATTTTTATACATATGTGCTTTTATATCACTTCCATAATTCATAATTGTCCCATGAATCTTCTTTTTTTTTTTAATATGTTTTTATGTTAATATTTTATTAGTAGTTGATCATATTATTGTCTGGATATGATTTATGGTGATTATATTTTCTTTGTATGTATATAAATTTGGTTGGAATATTTGGGTTTGTATTGTGCATTTAATGAAAGGATATAAAGTTAATGAATTGACTAAAATTATATTTAATAAGTTTATATTAAGGTTATTTTATTGATTTATTGAATTGAATTTTAAAAAATTGAGTTTTAACTTATTTTAAAATATCATAAATTTTATTTAGTTGTTTTTATTAATATGTTAAAATATTATATTATATATTTTTCGTATTTAAAATTTAAAATTAAAAATGATTTAATAGAATTTTTAATTATTTAAATTTCATGTATTTATATATATATATTTGAATAATAAATATGTATTCATTTTTCTATCTTAAGAAATAGGTGTAAATTTTTAAGTTATTTTAATATTTTTAAGGACTGAGATATAATAAGAGATGCATTTTAAATTTATTAAATAAATATAATTTGGTATAAATAATTATTTATGTTTCCAAATAAACTCAGGGAAGTATTGGATATGCTTTAATTAGGGTCCTACTCATTGTTGACTTTGAAATGTTGGGTATATCTTGAGGACAGGTAGGTTTGTTAAATTCAACAAAAATGTTAGTAATAATATTTGAATTTTAAAAATATTTCACCACAATTAAAAATATTTATTTTGCAAGTAATTAATTAAATTATTTTATTTATTTTAATAATTTGTCTATTAGTATTGTGATCAAATATTAATATATGTTGTTATTATATTTTTATTAGTATATTTAAATATTATTTATATTTTTTTATTAATAATAATATAGATAATTGTTTTAATGAAATAATAATATAGATAATATTATTTATAATTGTTTTATTAGTTAATTTTATCTTATGCATCTATTTTTATGATTATTTAAAATTTCTATAACATAAATAGTAAATTTCAGTAAAAATGTATAGATATTTAATCATAATTTTTTTTTAATAACACAAAATTGTAGTATTTAATCATAATTTTTAGAAAATTATATAATATCATATAATATATAATGAGTTCATGAAATTTTGATATATTATAAAATGTAAGCCAAGTTTTCTCAAATACCTCTAAAACATTACAATTCACAAATGTTATGATTTATACTCACAGTCTGTGAATTACAGTCACAGCTGTGAATGGCCTATGAAGTGAAAATCAAACTTTAGTTTTATAGATTTTTCAAAAGTGACTTATAATTATATAGTAAACTTTGTATGACCTATAAAAAAAATTCTCTATATTCTTTATAATAATAATATATTTGAAATAATAATTTATATGCGAGCAGAATTTGTAAATTTAACGGTATATTAAAATGTGGACAGTTTTAAAATTCAACCAATGAAATGAAATATGAGATAACATGATAATTTATGTATTTGGGTTTTTTTTATATATATTTTATCTAAGGGCGTGTTTGTTAATTAGCGTTTTCAATTAAAGGTTAGCGTTTTCAGGAGTTTTAGAGATTTGACCAAAATTAAACCTTTAATTTTTTTAAAACAGCTAGCTTGGTTAATAATAATTGAATCAGCTGATTTGATCCAAAACACTAATTTTCAAAACGCTGATAGTAGGATCGTTTGAGAGGTTTTAAAATTAGAGGTTTGTTAAAAAGACCAAATTACCTCACTTTTAATTAGATTTATATTAATTATATATTAATAAAATAATTGAAACGTATTATAATAATGTTTAATACTTTCGGTATTATTTTTTTAGTATAATATTTTATAATTAAAAATTTTTATAATTTCTTTTACTATTGTATCAAGTATATTATTATTTGTAGTATATTATTTTAATTAATAATTGATATAAAAATAGTCAATATTATTAAAATTATTATTTATTAGTATAATTAATAAATATTAAAATATTTAACCCATTGTATTACCTATTTAAAGGTAGTAATGTAAGATATATTTTGTGAAAAAAAAAAGTAAATTTTTAAAAATATTCGTTTATGTCATTTTATAATTGATTCTACTAATAGTTGGTCAAACCGCTAATTGAATCAGTCAACTGCTAACCGCTAATTAAATTCGCTAACCGCTAACAGCTAATTGCCAAACAGGCCCTAAGATAATAAATAAAAAATAATAATAATCATTTTTCAATTTTTCAATATAATTATAAATTAGTACAAAATGTAACTATACATAAATATAATATATTATAAATATAAATATATTTTTTTGTAATATAAAATATATTTTTTATAAAAACAATATTTGATTATTAAATATTTTATAACATGATTAATTTTTCCTTAATACTGTCATCATAATCATTTGAGGAAAAAATCAATACAATTTTATAATTTTTTTTAAATGTAAATTCGATGTAATTTATATTATTTTATTTTGACCAAAATATTACAATAATTTTTTAGACTTTTTTCTAAATTATTTAAAAATATTTTTCTTTAAAAATGTGATGGACCATTTTATTTTTCTAACAATTTGACAATTAAACTAATTATTTATATTTATTTGAATTATTATATAGAATTTAAAATTTTAATTAAAAAGTAGACATAGTTAATTCTATTTATATTTTAAAATGATTTAATTGTTATTAATTATTTGTATTTTATTAAAAATATATATTTTCAATTTTAATGAGATATATATATAATCAATTATATATTAGAAAAAAAAACGTTTAAAACGCTTGAATATATAATTAAAATCATTAAAATTAACGGCTAATTAAAAATAACAACTATATATATAAAAAAAAAAAACCTCAAAAATTATGAAACAAAATGTGAATTCTTCTGAATTTTTTATGAAGATTAATGATGAGACTTGCTTTCTCCTCATCTAATATTTAATACATTCAACAGGTTGAGGTGGAGTTAAATATAGAAAGTGAACGGAAGAATACTGATGAATGTAGTGGTTTTGTTATTTTAGGCAAAGAAACAACTTGCTTTCTCAAACAATACATCATTGGAATAAGTGCTTTTATCTATATTTGCTTCCTCCTCATCAATTTATATAGTAAACTACTTGATATCAATAAATCTTGGTTCTTCACTTCAATATGTTGTTAACAAATAATAATAATAATAATAATAATAATAATAAATTAAGAGTTAATTGCACTCACTCCCCCTGAACGATGACAAATTACACGTATATAAATATTGGGTTATTTTCAAAAACAACCAATTTTTTTAAACGTTTCACTTTGAGCACCCGGTTTTGAAAAGTTTTGAAAAATCACCCCCAAAATCAAAACCACTAGTGGTTTTGGTATTTTTATGAGCGGTTTTGGTGTTGTATGAGTGGTTTTGAAATTCTATATGTTATAATTTGGAGATTCGGAAATTCCCTAAAATCAAAATTATTCATACAACACCAAAACCGCTCACAAAAATACCAAAACCACTAGTAGTTTTGATTTTGGGGGTAGTTTTCCAAATCTTTTCAAAACCGGATGCTCAAAGTGAAACGTTTGAAAAAATGGGGTGTTTTTGGAAATAACCCTATAAATATTTTGGTATTAATATACAATCTCATTCCTTCTATCCATAAAAATTATTGAAAATATAAAGTAAAATTACTTTAAATGAATATTACATCATACAGATGTATTTAGAATTACAAATTTCATTGTTATATTGATAAATTTATTAATTAAATAAGATTTTATTATTGGTCAAAGGGTGTGAGTGTGTATCAATACCAAAATATTCATTTGTGTGTAATTTACCATCGTTCAGGGGATGTACGTGCAATTAACTCATAAGTTAATCATTTAATTAGATAATAAAATTTACATTAAATAAAAATAAACTTTTTTTTAAAAAAAGGATATACTTTAATTTTTATATTACAATTTAAATTATTCAAGATCACTTTTTATATATTAAAAATATATTAATTATTTTAATTTTAATTTTTAAAATAGTATTTAACCAATAAATATGTTTGATAATTATTTTTAAAATAATGCTGAAAATATCAATTTTTTCTAATTATGTTTTAAAATTTTGAAGATATTAATATTTAATAAATATAAATTGATTAGTTTAGTTGTACGGATAGATAATTGAGATATTAAGAGCGGTGGGTTTCATATTATTTTAATAAAAAAATTTAACGTATTAAACTATAAAATAAATAATTATATTATTTTTATTGTTATGCTAATTTTGTATTTAATTAATATTAAAATTTTATAATTATTTTCCCCAACGATCATTACAATTACTACCATAATTAACCAAATAACTATACTGAATATCATAAATTATTATAATTTAATCATTATTAATTGCTTCAAATTATTAACAAATTTAATTATACAAACTACTATTTTAATTAGTAATTTTCATAATGAATACTAAATATAATTATATAAATTTGGTTGGTTTTAAAATATAATTATATTAAAATTTATTTTATTTATATTTTTCAATTCGATCCTTTTATAATGACATATAAATGGTTTAGTATATTTTATTAGCATAGGAATTTATAAATAAAAAATTATTATAATTATTTATTTAAAATTAATATTTTAAAAATCGAAAATTAGAATTAAAATGATCACTTTTAGGAAAAAAATGTTTAAATGATATAAAAAATAATTGACTAAGTAGATATTCGAGTATGTTTAGACGAATATTTAGGAAGTTTTAAATAAATAATGTTATTAAATTTGTATTTAGAAAAAATTTGCTAAATTTTATGCATAAAAAATACATATAATTTCCATTTAAAATAAAGAAAAAATTGCATAACCAGCAATATCCTACTAATTATGAACAGACACTTTTATTGAATCATATTTAGTTTTAAATTTTGGACCCTCATCAATTAAAAGATTCAATCATTTATGAAGTAAAATGAAAGATACATCCAAATGCAGTAAATAAAGCAAATCAAGCACGCAGTTATTAATCAATTAGTCCCACATTCACTGTAGACAATCTCTGATGCAATAAAACAGTAATATGTATTTAAAAAAACTATTGTCGGTTCAAAATTCCAAAACTTGAATTCTGAGAATCGTCACCTACGTCTAAGTGTGAATTAAACAACCCTAATAATATGCACCACATTAGTTGTAGTACTATACTTCAGTTATAATATAAGGTCGGTATGGTCTCATTTCAACAGAATTTACATAATATTTTTATCTGACAAGGAGGAGCATCCTTCGAAAAAAGAGATTATGGGATCCAATGGCATATTGATAATTTTGAAGCATGGTCTACATAGGGTACATATTGTTAATGAATTTGATGTCTTAAGAATTAAGACTTTAAAAGAGAATCACTGAATTTAATAAGATAATGACTGTGCTGGCATTTTAATTTTGAATATAGTACTAGTATATTATATTTATAATGAGTTCTATTTTAATGGGTCCATAATCTCAAAAGTATATAAAAGTAAATATACTAAAGACATTTATGTAGGTGTACTAGTAGGTAGGTAGTAAAATAAAAAAATAAAATAAAAAAAACAAAAAAAAACAAAAAAAAAAACAAATATTTTAAGAGTTTAAATTAAAAAAAAAAATGTAATCGATTTAAGTAGGAATATTTTACAACATTAAAGAAAAATATTTGAGTGAATTTTAAAAATTATATATATAATGTTTGTGTTATATATTTTGACGTTTAAGTCGGTCATCAACATAAATCAAGTGAGGAAATACCGAAAAAAATGGAAGTTTAGAGAGATTATATTTGTATGGTATCACCGATTCGTAGTGATCAAAATAATGATTAGGATTATGAAATAACATCGTAGTGCTAGACTTGTTCTGATAATATTCGGTGTTGATTTTAAATTTTGATAAGTGAAAAATGACCACCAAAGAAGGATGGCAGGTTTCTATTCATAGAAATTTAGGAGAAATGTTAGTCGAAATCCTGTTAAAATTATCGTAAAACGATATCTACATCTTTCCTAATTTACTAGATGCACTTTGGCCTCAGAGGCCGTTCAAAAGTTAAATGGTGGACATTCGGCTGAGCTCGAGGTGGCTTGATGGGGTGTATTTGGAAACATTCCATTACATATATGCATATTATTTATATGATTACAGTGGTTCCAACTCTGCATGCATATTTCGTTTGAAGGGACAAGATTTGATAAACAATATAGAAACAATCAAAGAAAAAAATAAATTGCAAAACAATAGAAGGAATGTCCAAGCAAACCTTTAAAATACCGATGGTATTTGACGTAGGCACTTCGTCAATCAACTCTAATTCAACTCTGAATTTTAGTTAAAAAAAAAAAAGAAAGAAAAGAAAAGTAATGATTTTTTTACTCGTGATGGTTCTATCGGAATAAAGCGACAATCGGAATAAAGCGACAATTAAACGGTGACACAACGGAAGCACTAGACTCTGCTGATTGAGCGGCTCTGCTGGTTGGGATCAGCAAAGTGAACATAAAATAAGAAAAGTAATTATTTCCTACTCGTGATGGTTCCTATCAAATATAGTCACAAAGTGATGAAATCGCTCTAATCACCACCAGAAACGTGATAGAAAAATGATTTTGACAGTATTTTGATAAGTAGAGATCTTTGAGAAGGACTATGTTCTTATTTACAGAAGTTTATAATATTTGTTAGTAAATTTTAGCTAGATTGCGGTGGAAATATATATATATATATATATATATATATATTAATTTGAAATCTCTCTAACCGTATATTTAACTGTTGGAGAAATTCGGAGAAATTATACAGGTAGGTAATGAATAGTATCAATTTGAATAGTAAAGCCGAAACTTTAGAAGTGTTTTGGACTTGTACCTTTCCGCTTAACTGAGCTTAGAATTTCAAGCCGTTGGAATACAATGCTAGGCTAAAAGTGAATCAATCATGTGAGAAAAGAGAAAAAAAGAAGGGAAAAAAAGTCAATCTTAAAAACACAAATATAATTATAAAAGGAAGAAAATAAATTGAGAGAAGAAAATGAGAAGAGTTTTGGAAGCGAGTGGAGAGTAGTAGTAGCTTTAGCGGCAAAGAACACATCCCTGATTTTAAGGCCATATCACGTGAGAATGAGAATCCATCTATGTTTATGTCCAAATCAAACGGCCTTTAAATATACATGTGAATATTAGGTACAGAGAAGTTTTATAAACCCAATATTTGATTTTCTTGTAATTTTGATTACAAACACAAACATTTGATTTGTAGAGGGAGTGGTTTGTGAAGTAGATGAGTGCATGGTGTTGGTTTAAAACTGTGAGGGATATGTTTAGCAGCAGTAGAAGTAGGCGTAGATTAAAACATGAAAAAAGAACCTAAGCTTATAAACGGCGCTGCATCACCTCGTGCCTTCGCATTGGGAATTTCACCTATTCTATCTCTTCTCTTGCCTTTACTTTTTCCTTTTTTTATTTTAATTATAATATGATATACTAGTACTTACATTAAATAAATTTTATATGGGGTCTGTTGGGTTCCAATATTTCTGAAATGTGACCTGACCTGACACGACACGACCTCATACCTAGTTGTATGACAAATATTGGACAACGTGACTATACATATTATCACGTAGCTGATGTTTTTATCCGACTCACAAGTATCACTCAACAACACAACACAATCACCGTCGTAAGCTAAGGCCTTAATCCGAAAATGGGCCTTCATTGGGCCCATATCAGCATATTGGGCCCTACATCTTCAATGGGCCTCCATGTCAAATGAAAAGGCGTAATATTCGGAAAAGAATGAGCGCGCTTCTTTGAAAAAACAGAGCGAGTAAAATGGCGGCTTCCACAGCAACCGGAATCGCAGTATCGAGGCCGGTTACGTTTGTCACAGGCAACGCCAAGAAGCTTGAGGAAGTGAAGGCAATATTGGGCCAATCTATTCCCTTTCGCTCTCTCAAGCTCGACTGTTCGTATTATTACTTTATATTAAATCCACTCTCTCTTTGCTTCATCTTCTCATCTTTTTAATTGTTTATTTGTATTGTTATTGTGGTACAGTGCCGGAATTGCAAGGCGAACCCGAAGAAATCTCCAAAGAGAAGGCTCGTCTCGCTGCCCTCCAGGTATAGTTGCTTCCCAATATCAATATTCTAGGGTTTTTGATATTTATATTATGTTTATGGATTGTTATTTTTCGAATGAGAAGGTCAATGGACCAGTTCTGGTGGAAGATACTTGTCTCTGCTTCAATGCTTTGAAGGGTCTTCCGGGTATGTTTTCTTTTCATTCTCTTGTTTGTTATTTCATGCCTGCAATAAATGTGATTCAACATTGCTGATGATTCATTTCTTTGATAATGTTTTGGTTTGCAGGTCCTTACATGTAAGTTTTTGTTCCTTTCTTGATTATTGATCTATGCTTGCTGAGGTGAAGTTCTATTGACCTTTTTATTATTCTGCATTTGATAGATATGCTTCTTCACTTCATTCCATAGTTTTTGTCAATTGATAAACTTCTTAATGCCAAGTAATGAAGCCAGGGAAATTTGATTGAATGAATGGTTTAACTTAATCATTATGCTGAATCTAATATTTTTGCATCTTGCATGCCATGTAAAGAAAAGAGTTATCCAATACAACTTCACTTACGCTGATGTGTTAGCATTGTCCATGGCTGTATTAGTTAAGCTTAGTGAATATACTTTTTAACTTGGAGCATAGCTTGTACTTGAATTCTCACTTTAAGTTATCGCTGTGACAATTGGTTTCTTTCTCATTTAAGGCTTCGAATAGGGGTAAAGTACTTATGAAATCAGGGTTCTAGTGTTGCATTGACAAGTTAAGCAATCACTTATTAAATAAGGATTCTTGTGTTGCATTGACAAGTTTGCTTTTGTTGCTAGACTCACTGACTATTATGTATATAATGTAGCAGTGATCACTTATGAAATATCCCTATTAGTCCTTGCTTATGATTTTATTGGCATTATGCTATAAATCCATATGATACACCAGGTGATGTGCTTGAATGAACTTTTTTATCGGATGTTGTTACCTGCCAATAGTAAATCTCAAACACAAATCATATGTTGTAGTTGCGAGCAGAGCTTTGATATTTTTGGCTTCCATGTTCAGTCCATATGGTCTCCCAGATTTTTGCAGATATATATACTTATGTTTTTTTTCCCTTGCTGTTTCTTATAGTAAAAGTATTTCCATGTTTGTATCTGTTTCCATTTTTCGTTTATCATGCATGAATAAATACACCTAAGCTTTTGCTTCTGGTGGTTTATTATGTGCATTTTCAGGCAAATAGTTAAGTAGCATGGTCACTGCAACTGTAAAAACCAGTATTTTTAGAGGTACTTGGGAATCTTTATTTTTTAGATGATTTTTATTTTAATTGCTAAGCTGTCTGTTATGCTGAAAATTTCTGAGCTTGAAGTGTTGTTGCCTACTCAAAACGTAACCGCTGAGTACTTGGTTTCTTAGCTTTGCTGCTTGTGGTTCAAGATTGCTTTTGACAAGAACTGTCAGATTTATGTTATTGTAGCTTTTCTTTGTGACTGCATCAAGCCTAGTGATAGTCCTGAACTATTCTGACTTGTAGCCTTTATGCTATCTGTGTTGTGTGATTGGCTGATAATCAGCTGTGATCCTCAATATTGATCAATCGATTGCATGTACAAGAAAACCATTTGCAAAGGGAAGTTCTTTGTGCAGGGTGTCCTACATTATATCTACTTAGTTTACCAGTTCCCTTAAAACATCGTAAGTGAGAACAAAGTCTAATCTGACGGATTCATTGTAACTAGTCGAACTGATTCATTTGTAGCATTCAATATGGTGGTTTGAGATGGAATTGGGGTTTGACAGAAGTCTAAACTACATACAAACCGTGGAGATTGCATTATATATTGATAGAATTGTGATGATGCTGTTCTGCCATAGTAATTTCTCTATGAATTCTGCTTTTCCTTTAGGCTGCAAGGTCTCTGATTCATGTTGTTTTTGTGGTTTCTAAAATATGCAGCAAGTGGTTCCTGCAGAAGATTGGTCATGAAGGTTTTAATTTATCCTGCATTGTTCCTTTTCCTTCTGGATTTTTCTTGTTCAACTCAACAGAATCATTTCTCTTAAATTTCTGTTTTTGTACTTTTTTTCTTAGGTCTGAACAACCTATTGATGGCATATGAGGATAAATCTGCTTATGCATTGTGTGCATTTGCTTTTGCCCTTGGACCTAATTCTGAGCCTATTACATTCCTGGGAAAAACTCCAGTAAGTTCTGTTCTGTATTTATATTGAGAATTCTGCAACACTTATTGAAATCACTAGAACTGATTGTTTAGCCAGTGTTTTACATCAAGGGCTTCAACAATCAACTTAGGCGTTAGAGATGCTGTTGAGAAAAATAAACAATATCCTGTTTTTCCAATTATAAAACAACTCCCCTAATAGATTGCTTTATGGGAATTCAGTCATAGTTTGTCTCTATATGAAATTGGTTTGAACTTGTAACAATTGAGTTTTATGTAGTATGATAGAAAAAAATGTTACTAAGAAACAAGCTGGCACCCCGACTCTATATATTAGTTAAGATCAGTGCTTTGAGAAGAATAGTGCGATCTTAATTTTTGCGTTCAGCTTTTTGTAAACTTGCAACAGTCAGGTGGTAATTTTAAGGAAGCTGCTCTAGTTAAGTGCCTTATGCACAATATGCCTCTGATATCCAATTAAGTTCAGGATCATGCCTTTTCAAATAGATTGAGTTACTAAGGGTAAATTGATGGGAATGACTTCAGAATTAGGTTTTACCCTAACAACCATACACGTGCTTGGTCTATATTTCTTTATTTTGTGCTAAATATTGGTAGGATTCAGTGAAATATGGAATCTTTTTGTCATTTTCCTGTCTGAATTTTCGGCTGGAAAATTTTGAAGTTTCCAGGAAATTGATTTTCGCATTGGTTGCACTAATGTACGATTTATGGCTGAAACTTAGGGGAAGATAGTGCCTCCAAGGGGACCAAACGATTTTGGATGGGATCCGATCTTTCAACCTGAAGGCTATGAGCAAACGTACGTAAATTCTATTTCTACCTTGATTTGTGTTGTGCTGTACTGTCCCCATGGTCCTTAGTTATTGGTTGATGCATTTATTTTGCATTGTTGGTGCCAATCGTTTTCTAGTTATAGAGAAATTTATGCTGGTATTTATATGCAGTTACGCAGAGATGGCAAAGGAAGAAAAGAATAAAATTTCTCATCGCTCCAAGGCTCTTGCAATGGTAAAATCTCACTTTGCCGAAGCTAAATATACTTTTCACGTAGACACCTCCTTGTGAGAGAGTACACGAATTCATGCTGCAAACTCCACTCATCTTATGATAAATGAAGCCTTCAAATAGTTTATTGTTGTTGCTCAGTGGTATTGAAAGAACTAGCTAGTAGTTAGTGTATCTTTTACGTACGGGAGTGCACAGTGAGGATAATTTGTACTTGTGGAGAAATATTTAAACCTTATGAACGCCATATTCATATAATCAGAACAGTCTATATTAGATTAACTGAATCAGAAATAAAATTGTAACACCTGGTCATTTTTCTATTGCAAGTCTTTATGTACTTTTCTGTACCTATAATGTCCTTAGATCTTGGTTGGTTTATTCAAAATGTAGATCAGTTTCAAGTTTACTCTCCCTGATGATATGGAGTCGGGTGCTATCTTATCTACAACCTCATATAGACCAGCATTTCTATCCTCATGATAAGGGTATGGAAAAGGTATCCAAAATCATATTTCTTACCCTCTTGTTCTCTCTTAAATTATGTAATGCTTTAGCTGTATCGTATAGTAATGAATGTTTGCCCATTAAGAGACAATCCATATGTAAGTCAACTGTTGTAAAGGTGTATATTAAAATGAATGAGTGTTCATATAAGGTGGTTCACTATTCACTTTATTGCAGGATTTAGAGGTTATATGGACATGTGAAATAGAGTTTTAGAGGGTATAGGGTTAGTGTATGGGAGAATATTCATGTACCCAATATTAGGAAATAGGGGCATGTCATGATTGACTTTGATGCAGTTTAATTTATTACATTTAATTAAAAAATGAATCATAATGGAAGTGTAGAAGAGGGTTCATGTAACTAACACCAATTAAATTGGGTTCAGGATATGTCATGCCTGCATGTATGCTTTTGCTTAAAACGTTTGATATCATTCATAGCATATCACATGACTCTGCTGTAAAGTACACAAGTATACCTAATCTTTTGCCTAGATGATTGGTAGACAGACAATCGTCATTTTGGAGTAATTGCAGTGTTGTTCACCTGTTATTTTCTTTGCACTATGAAATGCTAGAGAAAATTGGTGAAGATGCCCTTTAACGACCTTCATCAGTACACATTTATAAGAGCTGGCCTAGTCCAGTTGGTGATCAACAAACACATTGATTACACATATATGCAGTTCGATCTTCCTAAAATTGTAGCTATCGGCTTCCCAACTGGTTTGCCTAATTGTGTGAATCAATTAATAATGATATCAGTTGTCAATTGTTTGGTGGCACCGAGTCATCTAAACAGGTTGTATTCTTGTATTTTTCTTTGTCATGTTCAAGTTATATATTTCCCCAGTTGAATTCTTTTATTAAACCAGGTAAATAAATAGCCTGAATGTGTGATCAAAGCTAAATCTTGGTAAAATCTCACAGTATTAGACGTGTATAATAATGATATAACATGCAATGCTCATTAAGTCGATGTTCTTTGTCTGTGTCATTATGACTCCAGCTATTTAACCATCACATGCAATGCAGCAGTAATCCAACAGTAGAAGGTAATCCCACATGGTACTATAGAGAATAAATTCAAAGGAGGAAGCTTTAATGTGAAAAAACACAGGTTTCATATGAACAAATCTGAACACGACTTAATTGCAGAAATAGTAAGAGATGACAGCTTCGTTTTATAAGAACTCAAAACCATATAACAAGAGAAGGTGGGTGAGGGGGTGTGTGAAGTGTGATATGGTCCCAATGAGAAAACTTCTCACATGCAATAAGGGCCCTTTTACACATGCAAACCCATGTGAAATTCCTTATTTCAATTAACGACCTGATATGTCATCTTTTGTTTTTATCATGATTTGCTTGTTTGAACCAAACACCTATTTTTGAATGAATGATTATATGTTAATGAAGTGGGATGGGTAAAAATTAATTGGATTACTGGAGATGTCAAAAGTGAGAAATGGGTTGAACATGAAAAAGGGTAAAGTGGGCACCCCAAAAGTAATGCTGTTCCTGTTGGTAGTAGAGAACATCATTATTTTAGAGACCATAAAGGTTTCAAAAGAAAAAGGTCTAATAATGTGAGGTAGTTAACAAGCTTTATGTCATGTGAGGTAGGTGTTGCACATGATCGAATAAGAGTAGGGTAAAACAACCAACAAATTATTAACATAAACAGACTGTCTTATAAAGAAATAATCACAATTCCACAACCAGAAAAGAAAGTGAAAAACAAAAGATAAATAAAGATAAAGAAGATAGTAAGTAAAGAAGGAACATCACTGCTATTGCTTTTGCATCTTTTTTGTAACAAAGTTTCTCAAGACTCAAGTTTGACATCCAAATACACTATTGCTTGTATGACTAGACACAACCAAGATTTAAAGAAACAAAAAAAAAAAAAAAAAAAAAAATCATCATTCAGACCCTATAGAAAAAACCCAGAATGACTCGAGAGTATGCAGAGACCAACAATGGACACAAAATAGATTTGAAACGGGGAAGGTTAGACGGGAATTCAATATGAGAAGGGGCTATACGAATTGGAAAAGGTAAGACATGAGATAATCAGCAACGCTTCCGCACCTGCTTCCAACAATCGCCACTGTTTTTTCAGTTGAATTGAAGCAGGCCGAGGTTGAGTAGCAAATAGACACAAACTGGAATGAACCAAATAGGTGTGACAATATAATGACAATGTGCAAAAAATGTACACTTGCCAAAATATGTGAAGCACCTGAAGAAAGTGGTAGTGAAACAATGGTGGAAATTGAAGAGATGATATAACTATATATATATATATATATATGTAGTAGTGGTAGAAGAAAAGGGAATATCAAACAGGAATTTGTAGGCCTTTTGCTTTGGCCAATTCAATTGAGTGAGATCTATGCGCAAGCGCGACCCCTGCGGCAACCAAGAGGACCAGCACCAGCAGTCATGGCTCCAACCATGGAGGAAGATTTGGCTCCCAAGCTTGAAGCGCGAGAATAACTGGCTGATGCTCCTGCTCCAGAAGGAGTGAAGTAAGCACCATTCAGCAAGAGGTCACCCTCTGATCTCCAATTCCAGCTCTTCCATTGACTTGCAGCTGTCTCAACTCTTTTTGTCACCTGTGTGAAATCAGTTCAATTGAAACATCAGTAAATTTGCCATGTTGACAAGGGCAGGTGAAAGGGTTATAGAATCAAGATGTTACCTCCTTAGCGAAGGGGTTCGTTGGAGCAGCATATCGGTTGCCCTGGCTGTTGATGGTGGGGTTAGCACTTCCACCAATGGCATACATTTCCCAGTGAGTGTAGTCATTGTTCACTACATGGAAATATCCATGTCTACATCTGTTGCATTATTCAGAATTTAAAACTTCAGTCAAGTTAAAATCAAATAATTTGATTCATCTACAAATTGAAGAAAAGAAGTCCTATAATACTACCTTGGCATTCTCTGAATGAGTCCCTCTCCAAAATGGTTGTAAGCAATGGTCACTTGCATATTCTTGTCTCTAGTGTAAGAATCACTGTGGCCCAACAACATCACCTGCATTATCAACAATGTCATGAATTAGCAATTGTGTTAACAATTGGAAAGAGATTAGGAAAGCAAATAACAGAGCACTGACCTCATTGTGGTGGGTCATGTGATTGTTAGAAATTGTGATGGAAGTGGAACCCATAACAGCATCAACAAGGCCATCAGCACAGTGGGAGAGTGAATTGTGATCGACCCATATATGGCTTGACCCAAAAATAGAAATAGCATCGCCATCCGCCATTGTCCTCCATCCATAGTGAGAAGGAGAGCTTCTGACCATGGCATTGCCAGTGGGTTTACAGTCATGGATGTGAAGACCATGAATGATGACATTAGTAACAAATTGAATGGTAATGCAGCCTCCATTAGCAATGTGTACATTGGTCCCACGGCCATCAATTGTCTTAAAGCTGTTGACGATCAATTCCTGTTTCAACTGTATGACCATGTCCCTCTTGAACACAATCCAAAGAGGCTTATCCTGGATAACAGCATGGCGCAAAGTACCAGGTTTGGGATTGACAGGGTCATCATCTCTAGGATCAGTGACGACATAGAAGCGACCATCACGGCCACCAATGGCGTTTCTCCCAAAACCAATGCCACAGTCGGCAAGGCGCTTGCGGTTTTTGTGCCAATTAGCGTCACAACGCCAGCAGTCATCAATTGGATTTCCAGTTCCACAGGAGAAGTACCCCAGTCGCCTCCTCTCAGTACTGTTGCGGATTTGCCTGTAATACAATCAATTAAATGATCAGCAACTTGTTGAATAATCAGAATTCACATGTTCACACTGCTTTTAGTAAATAATTAAAAGTACAGTTAATTTTCCAAAGTAAAAAAAAGATTTTGTACATCTGTCGGTGGAGCCATAGTGGCTCAAGTCCAGACAAGAATACCAGATCCCGGAGGAGGTGGCACGTACTGACAAAAATGAGTACGGCGATGGATCAATTCCTGTGTATCGATGTGGTCTTTTAACGGATATAGTTCCGTTGGGTTAATAATATTTATATACGTTATTTTTGTCATCTACCTCTCTATGTTCTGTCACATGACAACAAAATAAAAAATTCCTTTCTCCAACTACTATTAACATCTATTAAATTCCTTTTCCCCTTTGTATTTACTTCAAAACTAACTACAGACCCCAATAGTCGGAATCGTGCTTTCTCTACAAATCAACAAAGCATTACCACAAGCCCCATTCCACCGTATAAAGTAATATGTATATATACTGTGAGTCCGAAATCAGAATTGGTGACCGTTATACACAGATTTGTCCACATTGTAAAAGCAAGAGCGACGACATGAACAGCTCGAAAAAGTTGAAATGATGAGGGAACGTGGGTTGGACAGAAGGTGTGTAGAGGCAAAAGTGGAAGTCACCAAATGACGAGGGCAAACCCGGGAAAAAAATCCAAAGACACAAATAATTATAACTTTTACAAAAAGATAGTGGAAGGAGACTCAGACTCATCAATGTGAAAACATGTAGAGATAGTAAACTAGGATTTAATAGAAATAGGTGGGTTTGGTAAGTGGGGGCAGAATTCCTGAGCTACCCAGTTAAACATTTCCTCTCTAAGTGTAGTGAAATTCAATGATATTTCATGAAACCAATCAATTAAACAATTCAATTTTATACAAATAGATGAAAAAACAGATAAAAAGGAGACCCACATCTCAACCATGGCGACAACTTCCTCTGGGTCATCCACTGCTTGCTCATTCAAAGCCTCACCAATCCTGAAACACACAACCACCACGAAACCATATTAAATTATTTGTAAGGACGCGTGTCGGTGAAAGGAAAATAGTTGCAATTAAAAGAGTAGGTACACAGGAAACACCAAGTACAACTACTCTGCTCAAGAACGAGGCAGTCATTATCCGGTAAAAAAACCGTTACATAAAGTTTTTGTTTTTATTACTTTTGCTAGAGGCGAACCGACGACGGAACGGGCAAATTACTAAAATGTCCACGCGCAAGATTTTTGTAATTCGGGAAAAAAAGGGTAATAATGGTAAATTACACGGGGATATTTTTGGGAAAATGTATTGCAAAGAACAACCGACGCATACTAACAACTAACGGAATAAACGATCCAGATCTAAGGATCTAGATCTCTACGGCTGAGATCATTATTTTACTCATGAAACGGATACGAACCACCAAACCAAGCATGGGTATCCAATAGGAGAAAAAAAAAATCTAAATAGTGGAATAAACGGCTTAGATCGAGAAGCCAAAAAAATCGTTGAGAGTACAATATTCTGCTTGGTCGGTTAGTTACCTGCTCTCCATTGTTGAGTTCATCGAGCTCTGCAACTGCTCTGCTTTCACTTTCCTGTTAAAATAAAATAAATTTTAGTCTAAAAAAGTAAAAACGTGAAGCTCTAGAAAAAATAAAATATGTCAAAAATTCGTTTTCGTTGAGTTGAATAAGGGAAGCGACATAATTACAAAATAAATATCTTCAAGGTGTATTAAAAATGGAGTCATTAAACTGACAGCAGTTAATGAGTTCTTCATATGAGCTCGAAAACATTCAGAGTTAAGAAGAAATAAAAATTAACCGTAGATTCGATTTGAGAATTTAGTCGTCCTCGAATCGAATCAGAAACTGAGAATTCTCAAAAAGTGAACAACAGCAAAGAACTGTATAATGTAGGTTGATTTTCGAGCAAAAACTAGATTGAAGAGAGCAGAGAGTGAGCAGAGAAGTGAAAACAGAGTGCGAATTGAGAAGAGCAAGAGAGACCTTGAGGAAAGAGGAAGGTCGTCGTTGTTGTTTCCACCAGCCATAGCTACAACGAAAAACAGCAAAACAGCAGCTAAGCACACACAAACACCTCGATTAGCGACCGCCATTGCCAAACCAAAAGCTAAAAATCTCTCTCTGCTCTCTCTCTCTCTCTCTCTCTGCACTCTCAACACTCTAGAAGAAGAAGAAAAAGGAAAAAGCAGAGAAGAGTGATTCAGTCTCAGGGTACGAGCTCCAACAAAACGGCCATTTTATAGACTCCAAATGAATCAACTAACGTCCGTTAAACGTAACTACAGAGGCGGTTAAACGGATATTCGACTTTAACCTTAAAATTACAAACTCTTTCACACACTCTCTCTTTACCTCTCACGTGCGAAGCTCATGACTCTATATATTCTCCGTAACTAACCAGAGGAGCCGTTATCGTTACGGTTATGGTTAAAAAGTGTAGAAGTAGGGTGTATGTATCCGTAGCGGAGCAGATGTCACGGTTTTTTGCTGATTTCGCGGTGTATGTATATACTTATACATTGCGTGTTTATGTTTTTCTGTCAGAAATTATTAAAATGAAAGGGTGATTAGTGTTTTTGATTAGTTGTTAATTAATAATGATAATCGGATTAAGTAAGGGTAATTGCGTTTATGGGGATTTGGTTTTTCCAGGCGCCAATCGCGGCCAACTATAAAACATACTTTGACCCCCAACCCGAACAAACACACCATTCAACTCAACCAACTAACAATTCCCTTTTCTCCACTTGCTCCATTTTTATTTTTATTTTTTATTTTTTAATTCTAAAGTTTTAATACAAGCGAGACTTTTTTTTCTTTTTTTTTTTAAGAAATTAAATATCATATAAAATTTGACACCAAAGTTAAATGAAATTTAAAAATGTTTAAAATAATAATTAAATTATTTA
Source organism: Cardiospermum halicacabum (assembly GCA_031304145.1). Taxonomy (NCBI): domain Eukaryota; kingdom Viridiplantae; phylum Streptophyta; class Magnoliopsida; order Sapindales; family Sapindaceae; genus Cardiospermum; species Cardiospermum halicacabum. Next base: position 29,650,694 of record CM062390.1, on the reverse strand, counting down.
AATTTAAACTATTCGTTGAAACAATAAATTTGAAAATATTTAATATATTTTAAAATAAAAAATATTATAAATTGAATATACAGTATAAAAATGTAATTGTTAATATATATATATATATATAATTTAGTTCAAAGTTAAATGAGATTTAAAATTTTAACAATAAAATTTAAATTATTAGGTAAAATAATAAATTTTAAAATATATTAAATATATTTCAAAATAAAAAAATATATATTATAAAATTGAAATTTTTAATCTCATAATAATAAGTATAATGTTTACTAAATAATAGTGATTAAAGTTTAATGAATTATTTAAATAATTATTATATATAAAATTTAAATAGTATATTTAAATTATAAAATAATTTAAACAGTGTTTAACAAGTTGGTTAATAAAAATAAATAAATAGGAAAAATAATATAAAATAAACTAAATAAAGTTTAAAAATTCAAAACTAAACCAATAGAAGTTTATTTCTATTTTTGAGCCACTCAAACTTTAATTTTTAAAAATAGACCATCACATATGTGAATGTCCACTTCACAGACCACCTTCACACCTTCAAAGGTTTTAAATATCGATACGATAATCGATATTATCCCGATATTCTCTAAATTTCAAAAGGTCCGGTAACGATACGTCTGAATATCCTATATCTTCCGGAATATCCGTATGGAATTCGATATATCCGTAAAATATTCCGATATTTCCGATATTTTCCGATATTATCCGAAATATTTCGATATATTTATAAATAATTAATACTTTTTAATAATAAATTTAAAATTAATAATAAATGTATTTTAAAAATGAATTTTTATATGCTATTACTCATTAGTAAATTTACATGTACATAAAAATTGAATGGTGAAAATTAAAATATTAATAAATTTTAAAATAATAATTAAAAATATAAAATAATTAAAAAATAAAAAATAAAAAAAAGGTGGCAGATTTCGGATAAAACAAATATATATATAGATAAGATTTTTGGATAAATTTTATCCAATGGCAATCTAAAATTGAGATTTTTTAAAAAAAAATAAAATAAAATATTGCTATATAAACACTACACTACCACCTACACAAACCAATAATACACACTTACCTTCTCTACACGGCTTCTATTTCTCCAACAAATAATACACACCACCTCCTCTACACGGCTTCCATTTCTCCAATAAATAATACACACCACCTCCTCTACACGGCTTCCATTTCTCTGCACTACTTCCATTTCTCCAACAATCTACATTGCTTCCATTTCTCCAACAATAAATATTCTCTCATTTTCTAAGTATCCATCTTACACCCTCACCCTCCTATTTTTTCCGACAACTATTGAAAAAAAAGAAAAAGTCTTCAACTTCACCTTAAGATCCATAGCTTTCATTTTCAACTCATCAAGTAAATAATTTATACCTTTCATTTTCACATTCTATATTTATCTATTATTTAATTTTTAAATTTATATATCAAATATGTGTTATTATATTTATATATAAATATGTAAAAAAAAAATTCTTTTAAAATTTTAATTTTATATGAACTTCCTTTAAAATTAAATAAAAATTTTAATTATTAATTACTCTTAACAAATCATTTTAAAGGAAGTTCATATAAAAATAAAATTTTAAAAAAGAAAAAAATACTAAATCCATATTTATTATATATAAATATAAATAACACTTAGCATAATATATAAATGTAAAACTTAAATAATGTATGAGAAACTTAAATTTTATCAATTTAAACTTAATTTGTGTGTATTATTTATTTAAATGATTAATTTATGGTAAAAATAATGGTACAGGAACTTTTATTATAATAAAATGTCTCAAAACAAAAGTGATCCTGCATGAAAGTACTGCGATAAAATTCCGAATAACAAATTTGGGACTATTTGCAAATTTTGTGGCCATGTGATGCAAAGCGGTGGAATAACTCGATTTAAATTTCATTTAACTGGTGCCGAGATTTATCGAAATGTAAGACAATGTCCAAATGTGCCGCCTGAAGTAAAAAAGGAAATAATTGATTTGTCAAATAAAAAAGAAAAAATGAAACAAAAAAAACAACATTGTTTGATGACATTAGAAATGAATTAAGAGGTGAATTAGGACAATCACATGATGATGAAGATGAAGATGACATATATCAAATCCCATCTGATTTGCATCCTAATGAACGTGAGGGTTATATTGCTGCATTGCGTGCATCTAAAGCTTCTGAATTTGAAAGAGATTAGATAAGAAGAATAGAAAATGAGAGCTCAAATAGATGGAATACTGCAGGATTTGGAGGCAATAACCAACCATAACAATTTCGCCGCACACAAAGTGTCCGTGAGCCACCTCCAATTGTACATTCTATGCATAAATCCTCAAAAGCAAAACAAAAAAACTTGAAGGATATGCTTACAGGGGGTAGCTTAAGAGAAAAGATGGGAAGAATGATATCAAAAATTTTTATCTATGAGAATGTCCCGGCACATAAAGCAAGCTCTTCTCATTTCAAAAATATGATTTCTTCAATCCAAGAAGCAGATAATTTTTTCTTCTTAATTAAGATCAATTTTATTTATTTTACTCTTATACAATTCTTTCTTTTTTTTTTTTTTGCTTAATTTTGCAGGTTAAGGAGTTATGCCACCATCACATTTTGAAATTCGAAATAAATATTTGGACAGGGAATATAAGGATATCAAAGAATATGTGGAAAGTTTTAGGTGCAAATGGGAGACATACGGATCGACTATAATGTTTGATGGATGGATAAGGCCAACTAAATTATCAATAATCAATTTCATGGTTTATTGCAAAGGAAGCACAATTTTTCTCAAATATGTGGATGCTTCCAATAAACTAAAAGACCATAAATATATTTATGGGTTGTTGAATGATGTTGTGGAGGAAGTAGGAAGGAAGAATGTCGTGCAAATTGTTACAGACAATGGATCGGCGTTTGTAAAAGCAGGTAAGAAAATGATGAAAAAATATTCATTATTTTGGACACCTTGTGCAGCACATTGCATGGACTTGATTTTTGAAGACATTGGAAAGAAAGATACGATTGCAACCACCATAAATAAAGCTAGAGGTATAACAAACTTCATCTATAATCATGGATGGTTGCTTTCTGAAATGAGAGAGGTCTGTCAATGAGAGTTAATTCGACCCGGTGCAATACGGTTTGCCACCAATTACCTTGCTTTGAATAGCCTTTTGCAGAAGAAAGCAAACTTAAAACGGTTGTTCACCAGTGATGCATGGGTTACAAATCGGTTGAGCAAAACAGAAAATGGCAAGAAAATAGAACAAAAAGTCCTTGATAATGACTTTGGGATTCTGTTGCTCTTGTGGTCAAAATATACGAACCACTTTACACGGTTTTAAGGTTGGTTGACACTAAAGTGATCCCTACTATGCCTATGTTGTATGAAGTCATGCGCACATTGATTGAAAGGATTTTACTTCAAATGGGAAATAAGTGGGTGCAGAGCATTATGAAAAATTGATGGAAGAGTATGTTTAGTCAGCCTATACATGCTGCAGGTATGTTTTTTTTTGTTATTTTATATTAACTAATTGAATTTAATTATGATACTAAATATTTATATCTTTTTTGTTAGCTTATTATTTAAATCCACATTTTTAATATAAAAATAAGCTTGGAGACGACCCAAATCTTATCCAAATTGTGTATAAGGTATATATGCAATTGGATTAAGAAGCTCAAGGAATTTTCAATTTCGGTAATGAGGTACAGTTATACATAAATGTGTATTTAAACTCTAATTATTTTTAAATTTATGCATATTTTGAAATATGGTTTTCCTATATTAATTTTTAAAGTATTATTTTAAACAAATAGTTGACTTACTTTAAAGACGGAAGGAAAAGTTTTGGTGATCCGGCAGCAATCGCATCAAGGAGCAAAATGCAACCGGGTACACAATTTTATTCGAATGATTATTTCAATATACAACATAAAAAAGTTATTTATTTTGATATTTTTCTTTTATATTTTTTCAGTGGATTGGTGGGTTATGTATGGATATAGAGCTTCATCATTGAGAAATATTGCAATAAAAATACTATCCCAAACAGCTTCATCTTCAGCCTGTGAACGCAATTGGAGCACATTCGCATTAATTCATACCAAACAGAGAAACCGCCTTGCTTATAAAAATATTGAAAAACTTGTATTTTGCTCTTATAATATGAAGTTGAAGATAAGAGATATGGCTGCTGATAGAAGTGGAGAAGAGACAAATCAAATGGACTTTACAGATATTTTTGAGTCCCCTCTGGAAACAAGTATTGGAATTGAGAATCCTATTTTTCCATGGGTTACATCTGCCCACCTAGATGATGCAGAAGGAAATCCTGATCCACGTGTTGCTGAGTATGCAAGAGAATGTGGAATTAATGTTGAACAAGTTCTTGAAGAAGAAGTTAAAGTAAGCAGTTCCTCTGATGACAATGAAAATTCAAGTAGTAGCACCGGAGATGATAGTGGTGGAGTTGATGGTGGAGGACGTTATGGAGAAGGAACATTCTCTTTGCACCCTAGCCCACCATTATATCCATCTACTACAACCGGTCAACACTTTAATCCAACTGAAGATAGATACAGAGAAAATGAATATGGTGGCCAAGAAAGTCTTAGAAGGCAGCAATTGGATGATAAATCTTTAACAACGGCTTTCTCATCAATGAGCATGGACACTCAACATAATTCTTCATCAAATTTGCAATCACAAAAAGGAATGCAACCAGACTCAAGTTTTTTGAATAGTCAACCTTGGTCAGGATCAGGATCAGATTATAATGTTCCATACTATGGTCATTATGGGAGCTACGACATATTTGGTTATACTTCTTCACTGCATCAAAATCAACCAGCTTGGGTAGATCCAAATTATCCTATATATGGATCAGTTGGAAGAGATGAAGCAACATATAAATGGCATATTCGTAATTATCTTCATTATTATGCAAGCACATATTCATGGCAAAGTTATTGTGAGAGTCAGGATAATAATTCATTTGAAGAACCAAGAAATTCATTTTGGTATTAATATGTAATTTTATGAAATTAAGAATACAATTAATTTATATGCTGAGTTAAACATATTGATTTCTACTGTTCTTAATATTTATTTTATAATTTATAACTTTCATATATATATATATACTATTATCATAAAAAATAATACAAACAATATCTATTTGTAAATTTTTCTAAATTTAAAGTAAAATTAAGATTTTAATATTAAAAAATATAATTTACTTTTTTTACTTTCCGTACAAAATATCTAACCGAAATCGATAATATCCCGATATTATCCGAAGATGGACTACCCCGATACCGACACCGAAACCGACAATTCAAACCTTGACACCTTCACAAATCAGTGTAAAAGATCTTCACAAAAGGATAAAATGGTCAATTTGGTTCATTTTTTAAAAGTGAAAGATTGAAAGATTATTTTTGTAAAATTTTTAAAATTGGACTATGTGATGTAAATAAAAGTTATAAAATAACAAAAATGAAAATAACCCAAATAAATATTATAAAATTATTATATAAATTTTTTAAAAATAATTTAACAATTAATATTAATAAATATTTAATAATTATTCTAACCGCTATTTTAATGACAAATTTTAAATCTAACTTTAATTTATAATTTTTTTAATATAATTTTATTAGACCATCTTCAGCGGTATGTCTATTTACAAATTCTCCACCGTCACGTCAACAATGTGGACAATATTTTAAAAAGTAGAGTTTCAATGGTACCGTCTATTTTGAATGTTCAGCTGACGTGTGGACTTTTAAAATAGACATTATCTATCAGACCTTCTATTTTAGACGGTCAAATAGACATGCGAACTCAACTTTTTTATATTATTTAATTATATTTTTAATGTGTTTCAAATTCTTTTTGTTGTGATAAAAGAGTTTGATTTTAATTAAATCTGTATTGAAAATTAAAAAGGAAAAGTGATAGACTGTATGACTATTTTTAAATTATATTGTCTATCAACAAAAATTTTGTAATATCAACATTCACGACATCTATTTTACACGACCAACGCCATGTTCCATGGGAGATTTTATTAGTATTATCAATTTTATTTCTTACACGACTTAAATTATATATATACATATAAATTTTTTTAAAAATAATATATATAGCATGATTATCGTAAAAATTTAATTTTTGTTCTTAATTTATATTTATTAATTAAATAAAATATTTTTAACCACTGAACTAACATTTTGTATTAAAAAAAATTTAAAAAAAAAAAAAAAACTTTGCTATCCCAATCTTTAAGGGCTAAATTTATTGAATGAGAAAGTACCCTATGATTTACATCTGTGGTTATTTAAGGGTGGGATGGGTGACATCTACATATTTTCCTTCAAATACACAACGACTGAATTAGAAATATAACCACCCTAAAATTTGATATTCTGAAATAAATACACGTGACGAGATTTTACTTATTATAAGCATACCAATTTTGGCATCATCTTCTGAAATACCAATAACTTGGTACAACTTTAAATAAATAATTAATTAAATTTTAATGCTTTTGTTTATTTATATAGTGGTCACGAGTTATGATATTGGGAAATCAAGTTCCGCATTAAAAGAGAACGTTCTCTTCACGTTAACTGGGTTTGTGAAGAACATATTAAATTTCCACATTTTTCATATACATAGATCTACAGAGGTGTTGCATCATTTAAGTTTTTATATATTTGATGAAAAATTATAATTTTATAGGAGCAAAATTCTTGTGGTGAAAGATTCCAACATCCAGAGTATTTTTTTTTAAAATTATAAAATTGATAGAATTTTACATAAAAATATATTAATTTTATATGCCATGCAAATGTCATGTTCAATTACTATATCGTTTCATTTTCATTATATATCAAGTTTAATTTTCATTATATTGATAGTAGAATAGTGATGCAACAAAACTAAATTGATAGAGACTTATTTTCATATTATTTAAATAGTATGAGGTATTTTATTAAAATTAAAATTAAATCTTTTAAATTATCATTAATAATAATAAGAAATGAAAATAAAAATAAAAACCCTAAATGGTATATTTTCAAAGAGTAAGGTGACGGTGGGAATAGAGTCGTTAAATCATTGACGAAAATTAGTAAAATTAATTAAGTACATGTTCAAATTAGGAGTTGATGTTGGTGGTGTTAGAAGATCTTTTTGGTTAATTGGGAATTCTTAATGTAGAAACTATTCTTAGTAAATGTACATGTAGTCTTCTCTAAGTAAACTACTTCCTTAAAGAAATTCAACACCAACTCTATTAATTTCGTCAATAAAACAAATAAGACAAAAATCAAATCAATACTAAAATCAACCTAAATATATATTTATATCACATGACCCATATTAGAGCTAAATTGCGGATAAAGCAATTTAAAAATTGATATAAAACCTAATCTCATTTCCATTAACTAGTATTGGATTCATTAATAAAAAAATAATTCCAAAAATATTTAATTTAATTTTTCGAATCCAAAATATTTATTTATTTATGAGAGCACGATAATGTTTCCATGCAACAACCAAGTGATGGACATGATAGCAGATTGTCACGCTTTGTTAAACGGGGGTATTGAAATGACGGTTTTGCCCTTGTAATTAGCAATCACATCATGATCTTATATTGATAGTAGTAGATCAAGGACCATTGATCGTGTGGACCAATAATCTCGCGTGGGTTAGTTATGGAGTTTTGACTTTTTGAGTTTAGAGGAAGTTAAATCGTATGATTAACCTGTAACAAATCAATGATAATTACATTTCCATGAACAGGTTGATCATGTCTTAAACTGCCCCATTCGACGGTCCAGATTCGATGAGTTTGCTTCGGAGATTTAATTATTTTTACTACATTGGAGTTTTTACTGTCGGATAAAGTATTTCAACTAGACATAGTGAAAATTTTGACGAATATTATTAAAATAAAATTGATTGAGGAGTAAGATCAATAGAAGAAAAAAGGCCCACGAGACAGAACCATCAAAAGCGAAGCTTGATACAAACGCAAGCAAGAGTGAAATGTTATAGAGAGTGATGATGTTGGAGTGGTTTATTTTTGGTGCACTTTTTACTTGATTATTATTATTATGTCTTTACAAAATGAAAAGTAAAAGTCGGATTTTGTAGGACAGTTGGTCTGTTTGTTTGTTTGTTGTGTGAAATTGAATTGGAATTGGAAACTAAGCTTATATTTATGAGGCTTTTTGTTCAGAAAGTGAAGTGAGAGAGGAATGTTCTTCTCTTGTGTTATCACTATACCACAACTCCCGGCCAAATTTACTCCCTCTTTGTCATTCCAAAATTTGAATGCTAAAGCTGCAAATATGGATTCGGTTTGGTCAATAATTTTTATTTTTTCTTTTGTTTTAATAAGGTGGTCAATCCAGCTTTTATTGTATTTGTTAGTATTTACCAGTATTGGACTTTTACATTTATTTTATGTTGGATATGAAACTCTCATCATTTATTCAACATGCCCAAATCCAGCCTTTGATTTGGCTGTTAAGCAGTTCAAAATTGACAATGAAAATCACAGTTGAATAGATAATGGGGTTAACGATTTTAATAGTTAAAAGTTGATGGTCGAACACATAATTTGGATAAATGACATGGCAAGCTATTTGAAAAAGTTACAAGAGCAGTTCTAGTAATTTAATTTTTTTCCGGACGGAGTCACTAACGCAAATAATATTTTGAAATGGGTTAATTTCGAAAATATCATACTAGGTTTGTTAATATATATATATATATATATATAAACTGTAAATATTAGTTTCGTTTTTTTTTTCCTACCACATTTGTAAACATCACTAACGTTTAAATATGGAAGGATATTTTCAGAATTTAAAATTTTCGTTTTATTTTAATTTTTAAAAATAAATTAATATTATTGACCAAATAAAATTAAATTTTAAATTACCAAAAATATTTAAAATTTAAATTACCAAAAGTATTTATGGTAATTGTTCAACCGCAGTGGGCGCAAAATAATAAGAAAAAAATTGTGTTTTTTTAAAAATTTGTCAAATATGTGGTGGATTTTTGGATTATACTTAAAGAAAAAAAATTAATTATGCTGTATATTTTAAAAGTTTAAGGTCCGCGACAAATTTTAAAATAGGTATTATCTACAAAATGTTTTAATAGGTATTATCTACAAAATGTTTTAATGTATTGGTTAAGTAAATATGCTGATTTGAAATTTTATATTATTTTTATTAGATTTTTAGTAGAGCGGAACTTTTTTTACTATTATCCATATTTATTATTTTAGCAAATTATTTAATTTCAATTAAATTTTGATTATTATTTTATATATATGTATATGTATATTTGCACTTAACGTATAAATGGTTGGATAGTAATGGTACGGATTCAAATATAAATTGGACTCGACCATAAATTATATATAAAAATAAAAATATGTTATAATTATTTGTCTTATGTTTAGTAATATTAAATAAATTAGTATTTTACGAAATTTAAAATAACAAATAGCATTTTAGAAAAAATTACTCAAATTAGAGTTTGTTAAATTACTAGGATGGTTTGACGTCTTTCTACATGGTAATGGTTTTACATATTTATTTATTTATAAGATTTATGAGGTGTCTTACTTATTTGCATGATTTTAGCGGAATTTCTATCCTACGTTTCTTACTTATTTAGTACGGGAGTTGTTTTTTATTTATATTATATAGTGAAAATATGTAAAATTATATCTTATTAACTTTTTTATTTTAATTTTAGATCAACCCTAAATTTTTTTTCACTTTCAAAATTTTATAAAAATATTATAAAACCAAGCTTTTAGAAAAAAAAAATTGCAAAAAATGAGCTTCCCAGTATTACTACCTGGAAACAGACAAAATTCTGCCTGCTTCCTGGTGTGTAATACCGGGAAGCAAATTTTCGCTTCTCGGTATTACACACCAGGAAACTAAGTGTTGATTTGCCTATTTCCCGGTATGTAATACCGGAAAACTACTGAATATATTTTTTTAAAATATTGAAGGGTAATATGGTCATTTTGGTCTATTTTATAAAAAAAATTCAAAAGTTTAATTTTGTAAAAAATTTAATATTGGTCTAAAAATATAATTTTTTTAATAAAAAAGCTTAAAAGTGCAAAGACCCTATTATATATTTTTTATATTTATTTTTTCAATTTTATTTAATTATTAAATATCCAAAATAGTAAGTTCGACTGAAATTTCTCAATTATTAATCAGATTGTTACGTGAAATATGAACGGGTAAAAATATTTACAATGCCTTGGCCTCCCTCTGAGTTCACCCTCTCAATTCAAAAAAAAGAAAAAAACCTTAAAAACTTTCGAGCGAATAATAACATATGCAATTTCAATAATGGTTCATTGGGCAAACTTCCTTAGAGTATTTTTCTATACTTCAAATGAAATCCATTTTATGTATCTATTCAAACACTTGAATTTATCTCTGGGAAGTTTTATTTACAAGGAAGTATAATGGCCATTAAATCGAATAAAATGACTCTCGATTTTGTCTCCACAAAATTCCTATTTCGCCTTAAAGTATTTTTTCCCGACCCAAAGTTGGCCTCGTATAATTTATTTTTGATTGAATAATGAACCAACAGCTTCTTTCATAAATTCTCTTAAAAAGTCATTTTTCAGTAAATTTCTAATCGAAGAATAATTTAAAAAAAAATTTCTACTCGTATTCGGTTCGATTCAACCATACTTCATGTCCATTCAATCCTTCTTATGACACTCACTCATTGATTCAACTTATAAATAGATTAAATACAATTTTATTTATAAAATCAATTAATTTCACAATTTATCCTTTTCAATATAAATATTGCTATCATGACAAAGCACTTATTCAAAGAAATTGCTTAAAATCATTACTCAATCCATTTAATATTATTTAAACCGGTATCCGTATCCTTAAACCAAGGACAACAAATATTATCCGAGTAAAGACAATTCCAATAACTCGAGTCGGTCTTATCTTCATCTAATTTGGTTCCATACTACACTCCTCCTCACTTCTCAACCTACATAATCCAGAATATTGGATAAGCAAAGCCATTATCTAAAACGAACATAGAACAACATGATAGTTTTAATGGAATTAGGTTTGTGCCAGACATAATACAGACACGACCCTTATCAAGTGACCTCCAATGTCGGAAACCAAAGCACATGATACCAAACACAAGCCATTCGAATAATAGTTAAGATGTATGTATACGATGGTGGTACACTATACCCATTGATTTTGACAAGTATTTAGGTAGTGGGGATTTTGATTGGTTGGGGATAAAAATAGACCATCGACCGACCATGTGTAGTCCATGTGCTTGGTGGAACCATCACCTATTTACTATCATGTTACATGCATCACTCATACCTAATGCCACCACCACTTCGATATATCCTATAATTCTACATGTCTACATTCTTTTTTAATTTAGATTGAAATTATCAATATCGTGTATGTAGTTGTGTTTAACGTATGATTCAATATCTATACAATTTCATAAATTAGACACTTTTTTCCCCATCAATTGAGGAATGTGGTTCATGCCATATGTTCGAGTTACATTTATTCAAGATCTATAGTTGTTATATTTGACCAACCATAATGTAAAATTTTGTCCCTATTATAAAATTGGGCAACCAAATTTGATATACAAGAATGAAATGTCTACTGGTTAGATTATATAACATTCAAAATTTAATGGGTTTTGACATGTGTAGTTGAACTATCTGTCTATGTTTACACATATATACATGACTGTCCAGTCAATCTCAATCATATTCACATTCACATTCACATTCACATTCTTCACATATGCCTTTCATTACTAACTGGTGTGAATAACGCTCTCATAGTAATTTTATTGGCATAGGGGTTTGAGATTTTTTAAGTTAATCTTCAAATTTCAAGAATGATTCATTTGAGTTTTTATTTTTCAAATTTTAAGTCAATCATTCAATTTTTTATTTTTCAAATTTTACATCCATTAAACCATTTTTTTTATTTATGTGAAATGATTAAATGATATTTTCAAGTTAATCATCTAGGTCAATGAAAAGGGTTTAATTGAGCTGACCCATTATTTAAAAATTAAGGGTTAAATTGATTTTTTCAAGGTTAATTTAAAAAATATAACCAAATTTGAGGATCTGTTGAGATCTTTATATTTATTTCATTATTATTTTTCAAATGTATTATCCTTATAGATGGAAGTCCTCTTTTCAAGTAGATATATAGTTTTCTAACATCAAATAAAATCTTATTTGATCTATTAGCATCCCTATAGTGTTTGTTAACTATCAATAGAAAAGACTATAATTTGATGTGTTAACTTATATATATTTGGTGGAATATAACTAATTAACCAATCAAAAGAGAAACAAAGTGAATTAGTAGTAGCTGTAGTACACAAACAAGCACAGAACACTTTTCTTCAAGATCAGAAGAATGAGAAAGCGCCACGCATGCCTATCTGATTGGCCAACGACTTTGGTTGCGGAGCGATTGGCGGGACGTAGATGCTTTTTGTATGGATATGGTAAAATCTACACCGTTGGATTCGATTTGTACGATAAAGTAGAATCTTTCATGTGGGGTTGCCACGTGTACGTAACTGAAGAATCTTTGTTCTGTTTGGTTCTCTTATCCACAAATATGCGAGTGTGTCTCTAGTGGTTGACAGTCATAAAAAGTGTTTAAAGTTGTTATTTTCGATTAATTTAATTAATATTTAACAGCTTGCTTCCAATCAAATTTCTATAAAATTATTCAAGATTTGAATTTTTTATACAAAATATATTTATCTGTAATTGCTAAAATCATTGCGGATGTTTGTATGATAGGCATAAAAAATATTGTTTTATATTATAGATCATTGACATGCATTTCGTGTAATTATATTTGTCTCTTGAGAGTTGTTTTTGCTGTCCAACTGTTATATTATTCTCCAGCTAATACAAATTTTAATTTTAATACCCCACCACAGCTCACTCACTCACATCACATGCTCAAATATACAACAGAGATCGGTAATATAGACCTTTTGATTAATTACCTCTTGTCAATTAAGTTTGATCATTGCATGCCCACCAACTCATTATTCGATTTTATCAATATTCATAATTACACTCACTCTTTTTTAATTATGTTCATGTTTGACTATTTTTTCAGTTTCCTAAAGCAGAATTTTGGGAAAAAAAAAGTCAAAACTAAAAGGGAAATGTTATTTACAGAAATAAAAATATTAAAAAAATAATTACTTTGATGCTATAATTAAGAGGTTAGTTAAAGAGATTGATAAAAGTCTAACCTATAACTATAATATTTATCAACCTTTAAATGCAATAATCGATTTTGGTTGTTTATGTGTTTTCACTTTATGTATTGTCTAAGCTAATTTGATTTGCCTGACTAATAAATATATCCACATTGAACTTTGACTTGTGAAATTTTTTGAAGCAACTTTTTATCATAAATTCAGTTGTTCAACATGCATCTAATTGATTGAAATTAATACGTTATTCATATATATATATATATAAATATATTTCTAAAACTGTTCAAAATTGATTTAATTCTCAAAAATATTACCCTACAGTATCATATATAATAATTAAAATCTTATTAGTCAAAATCTCATCACCAAAGCCAACTATGAGAAAAGTGAATTATTATATTCAATTTTATGTCATATTCTCTTGTGGTTCTCACCTTTGCAAAGCAGAAAAAATTAATTATCACTTCGTGTGAAATAAAATTGATTATGAGCAAAAATAAAGATTTATATTAATTAATCAGATAAGATAATGTTTATTAATGAGAAACGAATTTAATGAATAGGATGTTGAAAAACCATGTATATACAGCTATGAGTAGAGCACATGCATGCATGTGCAGCAGCGAAGAAGATTTCCAAGGAAAATCATATGTTATCTAATCCAGACCACTATTTTGCTGTAGCCACTAATTTGCGTCCACGTGTAGGTATATTTCTCCATTCACAGATTACGATTTGCATAAATGGATTCATATATCACATCTAACATGGTAATGTTATGCCTTTCATGTTCTAAAGTTGATTTCAATTTCATTGGATAATGTCGAAGCTTTATCTCACATCAAAATCAACCTCACAATCTGCCATAAATCATTAGATTTTTTTTTTTAAAAAAAAAATTAAAAATAAAGTTTTAGCTGTCCATTTTTCTTTTTAAGTGAATCATGCATTTTGATATTTTGGTTTGTTAAATTCGTTATTCTAACTCCAACAATATATATAATCAATCATAATAATATTTAAAAGTTCACATTTATATGATATCTATTTAGATTGTTTTAAAATATATATACTTTAATTTATATATCATCAAAAGATATTTAAAAAAATATATTCATTTAAAAAATTTTGAAAAATAAAATTTAAAAGTCTGATATTATTTTATAGACATGGGAATTATTTTTAAAATTTTAAAAAATTTCTATATAAAATAAAAAATAAACATTTAAATAGTTATAAATGTAAATTAATTTTTAAAAAAATATTTTTTAAAAATAATTTACAAATTTAAATATTATTCCATTAAAAAAATTTAAATACTTTTAAAATGCCATTTGAAAGATTTTTTTGTTTTGTTTTTTAATAAATTTGAAGCAGAAGAAAGAAATGGACTTGCGCTCTTTCCCTTTTCTTTTAAAAAAGAAGAAATGGACATGTGCGAGTACAATTGGGTTGAAAATGCATATATTCTGGGCCAAAGAAGGCCCATTTTAATTTCAAATAGGCCCAGTTGAGTTTAAACGAGGCCCATGGTTGTGTAGTCTTATTAAAAAACAGAGCATATTCCAATTTCCCTCGTAGACGCCAATGCTTCGGACAATGACACGACACCACCTTAGTTGCAGATCACCATGACATGAACGAACGAACTTGATCTTTCAAGAAAGAAATCATGATTATCACGAATTACAGAATTCACAGCACAATGGACTCCTCACAACTGAGAATTCTCGTGATTACATTACTCTGTATCACAACCCAACAACAGAACATACCCACAACTCTTGAAGGTCCATTCAAGCCCACGACTCGTATATTCGACTCTTCTTTACGTCGAGGCAGTGATGACTTGCCGATGAATCATCCAAGGCTCAAGAAGAATGTCACTTCCATTTTCCCTGAACAGATAGCTCTTGCTATCTCTTCATCGACTTCAATGTGGGTTTCTTGGGTTACTGGTACTTATAACTTTTACACGTTATTTCAAATTCCTCTTAATTTTCGTGTTATTTGATGATAATTTTCATTTGGGTTTGTTTGTTTTGGTTCAGGGGATGCACAGACTGGGTCTAATGTCAAACCTCTGGACCCTTCGTCAGTTGCTAGCGAGGTTTGGTTTGGAAAACAGAGTGGAGATTACACTAGTAAACCCAGAGGAAATGGTACTGTTTATAGTCAATTGTACCCATTTGATGGTCTATTGAATTATACCTCCGGTATCATTCACCATGTCAAGATTGATGGTAATGTTAATCAATAATTTAATGTTTGTATAGTAGTAATATGTGGTAATTGTAGCTTTGATTTACAATATCTATAGGTCTTGAACCGAGTACGAAATATTATTATAGATGTGGGGACAGCAATGTTCCTGCAATGAGTGAAGAACATGTCTTTGAGACTTTACCACTACCTAGTCCAACTTCATACCCTCGCCGAATAGCAGTTGTTGGTGATTTGGGTCTCACTAGCAATACATCAACAACTGTTGATCATTTGATCAAGAATGATCCATCGTTGCTGTTGATGATAGGGGACTTGTGCTATGCAAATCAGTATTTAACAACTGGTGGAAAGGGAGCTTCCTGCTATTCCTGTGCATTCCCTGATTCACCCATTAGAGAGACTTATCAACCGCGTTGGGACGGCTGGGGAAGGTAACCTCCTCTTTAAAGCATTTCATTTCTGTTGGACAATGTGTCTCCATATATGAAATTTCATTTGAGTAATGATACCAGCCCTTAGTGATTTACTAGTTATTTTGTTATATTATAAGGTTCATGGAGCCATTGACCTCAAGAGTGCCTATGATGGTGATTGAAGGTAATCATGAGATTGAGCCTCAAGTTGCTGGGATTACCTTCAAGTCATACCAGACAAGGTTTGCAGTTCCTTCTCAGGAGTCCGGCTCTAATAGTAATTTTTACTACTCTTTCGATGCTGGAGGCATACATTATATTATGTTGGGAGCATATGTTGACTACAATTCCACTGGTATTTTGATATTCAATTGAAACGTTGTTACAAGACCATGTTGCAATTCTAACATTAAGACCATTTCTGCAACTGTTTAATATGAATCCAGGGTCTCAATATGCTTGGCTAAAGGAAGACTTGGATCGTGTAAATCGCTCTGTGACCCCTTGGTTGATAGCTGCATGGCATTCACCTTGGTATAACAGTTATTCATCTCACTATCAAGAATTTGAATGCATGAGGCAAGAAATGGAATCACTTCTATATCAGTATCGTGTAGACATTGTCTTTTCTGGTCATGTGAGTTGAATGTTATGTATTCAGCCGATGCCAAACAATGAGTAGCTAAGTCCATAGAAGACTAAGATTACAGAATCAATTGAATTCATCTAAGCCGCCTTTATTTCCCAGGTTCATGCATATGAGCGGATGAACAGAGTTTACAATTATACATTGGATCAATGTGGACCTGTTTACATAACTGTAGGAGATGGAGGCAACATTGAGAAAGTTGACGTAGATCATGCAGATGACCCCGGAAAATGTCCCTCAGCTGGGGACAACATACCGGAATTTGGAGGCGTATGTCACATAAACTTCACTTCTGGTCCAGCAAAAGGTAATTTTTGCTGGAGCAAGCAACCTGAGTGGAGTGCTTTCAGAGAAAGCAGTTTTGGCCATGGAATACTTGAGGTAATGTTCTCCTACTCTTACTACATTCGAAAAGTAACACAGCACAAGAAGTTTATTTATCAGGAGACCAAGTATCTTAATCATCTCGTTGCAGGTTGTGAATTCTACATATGCATTATGGACTTGGCATCGAAACCAGGACATTTACAAAGAAGAAAGCAATGGTGATCAGATATACATTGTTCGACAGCCTGAATTATGCCCTGCCCCTCCAGCTTTGAAGGTAATCTTCTAGTTTATAATCTTGCTCATAATGCAACACAGTTGGTCTATGCTTTATAAAGTCAATAGCAGAATCACCATGGCAACATTAGTCCACTTGCAGTTTCAGATGTAGCTGATTCTGTTTGTGTTTTTGGTATCTGATGATAGGACAGCAACAATCAGACACAGATAGGAATGCAGAAAAATGAAACAGCATCTGTATATGCAAAATGGAAGTGGATTTTGTCTTCATTTTTAATGGCTTTCACTGCTAATGTCAGATGGTTATAACATTTTGATGGTGTTAAGATGTTCTGTGATTATAATTACTATATGTACATCATAATCAACATTTACTGTTGTTGAAAGTTATGTTGTAAGACTTCACATGATACAAACAACACAAGACACTATCTTAGATAATAAATGTACGGGATTCAAGATGATAATTTTAAATTTAGTATGATTGGTCAATACAACTCAACACTGCACCTTATTTTTGGATGTTTATGTAACATGACTCTCAAAATCTTATTAATTGGATTTATTTTGCCGTGTCTGACTGTATTTTTAATAAAATAAAATAAAATAAAATAAAATTGTGAAAGTAATGGCGAAAAATGGAATTAATAAAACTTGAGGGCGCTAAATACGGTTTTGGGAAGTAGAGGGGCTGAATAGTTAATTTCATAACCTTATAGAAGAACTTGAAAACCTATTTTCAGTCATCGCTGCCGTCACCTGCTCTGGGCTTCTCCTTTCCTCCACCTCTCCTCGATTCGTTTAGGGCACAAGCTGACGTGACCGTCCTCGCAATTTATGCTCTCGATTTAGGCGTTGCTTTGACCGAGTTACGTGAATCGGTAAGTAAATCTCGACTAGAGCGAAAGTTGGACGTGTGCTAAGATTGTTCATATGATCTCTTACATTTTTTCGATTAACTCAATGCTTGTTCCATAGATTATTAGTTTACAATGTTCGGAATCATTGCCTTATGCGTGCGATCGTGTTACACATTTCCTTTGATTTAAAGAGAGTTCATGTATCTAAGACATTCTAATGATATTGATTTGGGATGGATTGATGCTGGCATGTGTAGAGGGGCATTGGAATGTGTTTACTGGTGTTATTGATGTAGACTAAGTGATTGCAAGGAAATGCATAGCTGTATAGTGTAGATTATTTCCTGAATTTTCAATGGGAGTAATTGGATAAGTTCCGTTGGTTTATCAAAGAGCAATGCGAATTCATTGATACATTGTGCTGTAATTCTATTAAAGGTTATTAGTACTGTGTTTGATAGAGAATTTGTGTAAATGGTACGGGGACACATAGAACAGTGGTAGACCAAAGCTAATTGTTGATTCTTGGTGAATTACATCTTTATTTGTTATTTGTGTCTTTTGTGAGTGTCAGAAATGCTTCTAGTTAAGTCAATTGAATGGTACATTGGCCTTTTTTCTTTTCTTTTTTTAAATTTTTTTATTTTTTAAAATTAGATATGTTTGTAGGTTCTGGGTGCTTGGTAAGTTAATGGGTGGATGACTTTGGGATAGATTTAGTACTTGTTATTCTTTTTTGGGTCATTAACTGGTGTTGAGTGGGTGATAGACTGAATGAGCTACCGGAGGCTGTATTTTTACATGAGCATTTCTTATAAATTCTAAATTTATGGGTCAATGAAAGAACCATATATAAATGTTCACTATTTATCCCATGTGATCGATTTTATTTTATTGCTACAATCTTAGTGTTTTATGCAATCCTCTCACGAACTTGACTTTATTTAGACTATAGGTCTACTACGGCAGGCACCCATCTTGGTAGATTTTGTACTCAAGTGGATATATTACACCAAGAACACTCACTGACCAACAACTCAACATCATCTAGTGGTAATTTGGTTTCTTTATGCACTTTGATTGAATCTGTGTATGCTCCAATATATCATTTGATTGGAGAATCAGCTTGATCACTGAATGGAAGTTTTTTGTTCTTTGATATGTCATTTTGAATCACAAACTGAATATGCGGAAAAGTTAATTTGATCAATAGGATGTATTTATGGTGTCATGTAGCGTCAGAAATGCATAAAGTGCCAAATGATGTTGGGACATTGCGCAAGGGCTTTGAGTTCCTTGATTCTTGTGTAAAATGCAATGAAACTGTGAAAAATATCTCATTGTATATATTCCCTTCTGATGGCAGTTACTGATATTATGTTATTTATTTGCTCTCATTATCACTGAATGGAAGTTTTTTTTTCTTTTATATGTCATTTTGGATCACAAAGAGGAAAAGTTAATTTGATCAATAGGATGTATTGATGGTGTCATGTAGCATCAGAAATGCATTAAGTGCCAAATGATGTTGGGACATTGCGCAAGGGCTTTGAGTTCCTTGATTCTTGTGTAATGCAATGGAACTGTGAAAATATCTCATTATTTATATTCCCTTCTGATGGCAGTTACTGATATTATGTTATATATTTGCTCTTATAATTAGCCCTGTCACATTTTGCTTACTTGTCTTTGATGGAAGAAAAAGGGTAGATTTTAAAACGCCAGATGATGATTGGATAATTGCGCAAGGGTTATGACATCCATTCTTTATGGATTAATGAAATATTATCTATGTTTTATTCCATCTTGATGGCAGCAACTGCTAATTGATTGTCTTTCTGTTCTTGCTCTAACTTTATTTATGCATTTATGAGGTTTTGAAACCTATGTT
Organism: Cardiospermum halicacabum; assembly: GCA_031304145.1. NCBI lineage: Eukaryota > Viridiplantae > Streptophyta > Magnoliopsida > Sapindales > Sapindaceae > Cardiospermum > Cardiospermum halicacabum. The sequence continues at coordinate 29,630,686 of CM062390.1, read as the reverse complement.
GTTTTTGCTAAGTATCAGATTTAGTTGAGATTATTTGGTGAGTACAAGGTAACTCTTAACTAGTATACCTCAGAAGATTTTTTTTATAGTTCACTACACAAGCTAGATTTTGTCAATTCTGATTTTCTTTTTGGACTTTGGAGTGCATATTGTTTTTATTTAAAATTTTTCTTTTTTAAAACTTATCCTAAGTCTTGTGCTTAACATTGTGAAGTTAGCCATATAATCTGATTAAACATTTCTTCTGAGGTATAATATTCTATTCACAGAAAGTTTAAAATCTCAAATTATTTGATAAAAATCAGGTAGAAGAGGACTATCTTTTGCAAATTCAATGAAGCATGCAGCAAAGATTTTGTCAATAGTTGTAGCTGTCTCAGCGATCTGGGTTGCCCTCTTGCAGATATCTGTCATCCCGCCTACTCATACTTGGTTGGTAAGCTCTTTGTTTATTTAGTCCGTTGTTATTTGAATAAACTGATGGATGTTTATTTCTATATTAATGTATAAACAACTCGTGATTTCTTAGTATAATAAGCTTTTTGGTTTCCTTGGTGAGGCTCACTTTATCTCTTTCAATTTTCCTTACTAGCTGCCTATCTACTTCATTGTGTCTCTTGGATGCTATGGTTTGTTAATGGTTGGGGTCGGATTAATGCGTTTCCCAACTTGTCCTCAAGAAGCTTTGCTATTACAGCAGGTATATTACCTTTCAAGTTACTGTGTGCTGTGTGTCTGTGTTTGTTACGTAGGAAATCATATTTCTCATTAATGAAGGGAACAATGAAGTTTTCTTATTTTGACCACTTTTACTTGGGTAAAGGAAAAATTATTTGTATTATCGTGCTTTTTGTAACTTAGAATTCCTAAATTTAATTTTCCGTGAATATAAATTCCAAAATAGTTAGGATTAAGTTTTATGTGTATTATTTTAAATGAGTGCATCACTATACAACCTAATAAGCCTAATTTATAATTACGCTTTTTGTGCAAAATTTTATTTCATATTACATATATAATAAAGTTTATCTATTAACTTTATTTAAACTTTTATATGTATATGTGCAGTGTTCAAATTACTTCTAATTTTATTTCCCCCCAAACCAAAAACACTTCCAGTATTAGTTTAAATTGAACATACCATACTGGAAATCTTATCCCATCCCATACACACGAAATGGGGTTTATGTTCATCCATAATAGAGGTCTAGTTTAAATTGTTATGGAAATTATTAATAGTGTTGTTAGTATTTTGACGTCCTTTGATTATTATGATTTGCATTTAGCAAACGCCCTAATTGATTTGTATAAATAAATTGTGTTTTAGGACATCAAGGAGGCCAAGGAATACCTAAAAGGAAGAGGTGTTGATGTTGGTTCTGATTGATGGCTTGTTCCATATTCTCCATTTCTTTGGATATAACTGACCAGTGAGAATGTAAATGGCAGAGGTTTTTGTTTTTGAAGAATACGAATCATGCAAATTGTTTTTGGTGTCATACACTCATGCTACACGTGCCTGATTAGCGGGGGAATTATAGGCAAATGAATACAGAACATTAACCTTTTTTTTTTTTCCTTTCTTTTTTGCCATTTATTGTCTTTATAATACTCAAACAGTTAGCTGAATGACACAAGACTGACAAAGTAAAAATACCGATCAGTTCTAATTAACCCATGTTGGTGCTAGTATCTTCTTGATTCTTGAGAGACTGTTGATACTGAGGTTGCCATTAAAAGACAGTGTTTTGAGTAATTAGTATACTTGCAGATGTAAATAATTCTATGGAAGTAGATTACGTCTCCATTTTCAGTGTCGTTATCTCCTAATAACATGCGATGGTCACACGGCATTTTGTTTTGCATATATGTAGGATGTGATTATTAAAACCTTGTGACCTCTCCATTGCATTTTTACTGATTTTCGTAATTGTCGACATTATTTTGTGATAGCATAGGTTGAGTTGGCAAGATTCGGATCAGTCTGTTATCACAACAGAAACATGCAAAGCAGTATAAAATAATAAAATGGACTCTTCACATGCAAGTTGCAACAAAGAAATACCACACATGACGATCTTTAAGCCGGCAACATTGAATTCGTCACTAAGAAAATCCAATTACTAATTATTATTATCTTAATGAATGCATTATTGTCGACTAGTTACGATTTTACTTAAGTTTTACTATGGAAATGAAAGATAACATAATGGTATCGATTGGATTGTGACCGTCCAGCTGTACGGTGATTAGAAGCACCACCTAACAGTCCAATGTCCTCACACTAGTCAACAACTCAACTGACTGCACCTATAGGTGTACTATTCGCATTTCGCTTCCGTCACTTTCTGTCACCAGTCTCACTTTTTCTACGCCAAAAATGCAGTACAAGAATCTGGGTCGATCGGGGTTGAAAGTGAGCCAGCTCTCGTACGGAGCATGGGTCAGCTTCGGCAATCAGCTTGACGTCAAAGAAGCCAAGTCCCTCTTGAAGTGCTGCAGAGATCACGGTGTCAATTTCTTCGACAATGCCGAGGTCTACGCTAACGGCCGCGCCGAGGAGATTATGGGCCAGGCGATTCGTGAACTCGGTTGGAAGCGATCCGATATCGTTGTTTCCACCAAGATCTTCTGGGGCGGTCCTGGTCCCAACGACAAGGGTCTCTCGAGGAAGCATATTATTGAGGGGACTAAAGCTTCTTTGAAAAGGCTTGATATGGATTATGTTGATCTTATTTACTGTCACAGGTCAGTATCTCTTAAGATGATTCGTTGTTTATAGTGGCTACTTGCGATCTTGATATTGAATTTTGTTGTTACAGGCCGGATTCGTCCACTCCAATTGAAGAAACTGTTAGAGCAATGAATTATGTTATTGATAACGGATGGGCGTTCTACTGGGGAACAAGTGAGTGGTCTGCGCAACAAATTACTGAGGCTTGGGGAATAGCTGATCGATTGGACATGGTGGGGCCAATTGTTGAACAGCCTGAGTATAATCTATTGTCTAGGCACAAGGTAAGTAAGTAGTTTCTGTGAACTTCTATACTTGAACTGTTAAATGATTTGAAAAGTATTTACTTGGCACTTGATTATTCTGTTTTGGGGGTGTTTTTTTTTGTTGATTTGTGAATTTGCGATATAGATGAGAAGATATGTTTGCCAATTAGCTAGCTGATTCCCAGCTCAGTTCTAGATATAGTTTTGTCTTTTTGGAATAAGAAAGGCAATCGGTTGTGTAAATATAAACAGTTACAGCCATTTGTTATGCAAGTAGCAGGATTTTCAATGAAATGATTACTTATTGGGCCAATGAAATGTAACAATCTACATTTCACTGAAATGAAATTGTTACAGATTCATTGGAGGGTCGACTTTTATTTCTGGTTTATATCAGCAGGGAGAAAAGTTAAATGATTTGAAATAACTGTGTCCTTTTTTTTCAGGACTAAAAACGATTAAAAAAAAAAAAAAACTAAGGCAATAAAGATAAAAGTGGGTTAGAATTGATAATTTGATAATTCTTAAGAACTTAAATTCATTAGATATATTGCTACTAGTCTGGAGTCCAGGCTTCAAAATACATCTAAAATCTAAATCATAAACTTCAAAAAATTTAAGTAAGGTTGATTCAATATACATCTAAAATCTAAATCATAAACTTCAAAAAATCTAAGTAAGGTTGATTTTAAATTTGTCCTGCAAACAAAATATCAAAATATGAGTGCAAAACACATCATTTCTTCTATTCTTCATCTCCCCCCAGTTTTTCACTTTTCGAAACAAATATCAAAGCCACTTAGTCTTGTTCTTCATCTTCATTAATCTCTACAACCTCATTTTGGCATATATACATTTGTTTAAAAGCCTATGAGTTGCATATTTTGGGGGTGATACTAGGTAATATCTTTGCCTATCCTTTGTTGTTATTTTATCCACAATAAACAATTAAAAAAGAGGAAGAAAACAAAAGAGTATTAAATGCTCTTGGGAAAGCAATAGATTCAAAAAAGAGTTAATACAATAAGAGACTTTTGGGGTGAAAAGAATTTGAAACATAAAGTGGCTTTTGTTTAATTAAAGAAGAGTAAAAAAGTTGTCAGTCAGAACTAATAAAATGGAGGATATGATCCAATAAGTCTTATTTTGTATCATTCCTTAACCATTATTATCATTCACATGATACATTATGTATCATGTATCATATTAGAATCGCGATTCTAGTGATTCGTGCAATACGTGTCATGATTTGATGACAAAATTGATACCACGGTCATACGTTTCAGGGATGTGATAGGGTGTATCACATCGTATCCCCAAATCGTATAATGACCATCGGTAGAAGTTCTCGTGTATATATATATATAAATAAAAGGTTGATCGGTTACAAAATTCATATTTATGCAATTTGATTTTTCTAATGCTTTTGGTACCTTATTCATGCTCTAGGAAGCTGTAAACTTCGTTTCCATTATAGTTTCAGAGATATGGTTTCAGTTCTGTTCTATTTTTCCAAATCAGTTATTTAAACCAGGCTTTTGAGTTTCTCATATCACTTATTTTCTTAACATAAATGCAGGTTGAGTCTGAGTACCTTCCTCTCTACACCAACTATGGGTTAGGTCTTACCACATGGAGTCCACTTGCATCTGGAGTGCTTACTGGAAAATACAACAAGGGAAATATACCTGCTGACAGTCGGTTTGCTTTGGAAAATTACAAAGTATGTTGTACTTTCTGGTTTAAGTTATCCTATTTTATTATCTGCACTTTAATCATAGATTACCCTCCAACATTAGACTCAAATATTTTTCTATTTATTTTCTTCTATTACTCATGACCTGTAGTCGCCTGTTGTTTTAGTGCTTAATTTTTCTAGGTTGTTTTTGAATTCTGATCCTTACCACCATCACTGTTTTGAACCCTTTTTCCTCTGAATTCCCTGTAGAATCTTGCAAACCGCTCGTTGGTTGATGATGTGCTGAAGAAAGTTAATGGACTTAAGCCAATTGCAGACGAGTTAGGTGTCTCTTTGGCTCAACTTTCAATTGCATGGTGTGCTGCAAATCCGAACGTGTCCTCAGTGATTACTGGTGCCACAAAGGAATCACAGGTTCGATTTGATCTAAACAAACTTTGAAATATTTATGTGGAATATCATTTTGCCTATAATAAACCATATATTGTTTCTCAATTAATGTTCTAAATCATCTAAGTGAATTTTGATGGCATAATAGAATCTAGTTAAAAAAGGTTTTTACAACAATGTTATTTTTCTAATAAAAGTTTTACCATAGTATTTTGGGGGTTTAATCCACACCTTTAAGTAAAGTTAATTCCTATTGTTACCAAACAATTGAACAACTTACTGCTGGTGTCCCGGTTGCAGTGAGAGACAATTAACTAAAGAGAAAGTTCTTCCCTTAGTCATTTCAAAATTTTAATTAACTTAATAAGTCAAATAAGCTCTGTATATCAAAAAATAATCTTTGAAAGTTTTAATTTCACCAAATGATCCTACATAACTTTTTTTTTCCCCTCAGTCATGAATAAGTAAAAGTCGAATATGTGATGGACTTTTACTTATCCGTGACGAGTTGGATCTTTTTCGGAACTGAAACTTTTGAAGAATTAATTTTGAAATGCAAAGTTTTGTGGTTCATAAATATAAACCAAAACTAAAATTTGGTTGGCTCATAATTTGAAAATTCCCTTTACCTACATCTAGCTAGTATTCATGAAATTTGTGAAGTCATGTAGCAGAAGAACATCTCTTGTATATTTTGGCCATTACAGATTGATGTAATCTGGTGTCAGTTGCTTCTTTCAAATAGAGTTCCCTTCTGTTCGTAGCAAGGACTATCCTATGTGTATGGAATTCTTCTTCTTTCTAACTTAATTTTGGTCTATGCAGATTCAGGAGAACATGAAAGCTATTGACCTGATTCCGATGCTGACTCCTGCGGTAATGGACAAGATTGAAGCTGTGGTCCAGAGCAAGCCAAAACGCCCAGATTCATTTAGGTAGAGAATAATTATTGAGACTCACTTTGTCGTTACCGTGTGTAGTGCAATTTGCTTTCTTGCTAGTGATCCTCTATGGACGCTATATTGCGTCAGAACAATGTTGTAGTTGTTTCACTGCTTTGTGGTTTTTAATTTATTGGAGATAACAGTTCTCTTTGAAATATTATTCGCCTATCTCACCTATTTGCATTGCGGGATTCATTCTTTTCTTGTACTTGGCTTATTTGACGTCAATAAGTAGGAAAATATGTGAAGATGTCTGTTATATTACCTGATTCTGGGTTTTCTTGGGTTACCTGCTGCTCAAAAAATGAAATTAAATGACTGTTCTCTTCTCTTGCACGAGTCAAGTCTAACCTCACCTCACCTAGGTTCAATTTCTCTTGTTTTGGGTGATCAAGTATGAGTCAAAGTCCTATAAGGTTAGGCTTGGTTCCTGATGTTAGCAGCAAACTCAGATTTGGGCACCATGCAAAAGATTAGCTCGTCAAGGAGTGATGAGTATAATTTATATTGAAAAGTTGTATAGGTCATAAGTTGGTAACTTTTCTATGCTCCAGTATGGTTCCTCTGGTTTAGAGTTTAGGCTGCGTTTGGTTTGGGTTTAATCCAATCGACGGATGGTTTGGGTTTAATCCAATCGACGGACAGATGGAGACGAGTTTGATCGGCACAAGTCATTTGATTCCATAAACATCCCATGATGGAACTTAATAAAAGAAAAACTTAGAAGCAGCACTATTTCCTTCAATGAAATTGTCTAGTGTCCATTGAAACTTGTGCATAGTTTGTAACATTCAACAGCTCTAGCGCATTTGCTGTGGGTTTCCTTGTCTTGAGCTTTGCTGGTTTGTGGTGTCTTTATGTGTTCTCTGGTCCCGTCGCGAGGTAACCTTAGGTCCCACCAGACCACAGGACTCACCTGTTTATTAGTTCTACATAGTGAGTATCATTAGACCCATAAACGCATAGACATGTAGCTCATTAAATAATCACATAGCTGATTGTATGTCATCTTTGCCTACAGATTATGATTGTCCTCTTTACGTGATTTGCTGAATAAATATGGCGCAACTTGTTTTTCTCTATTATGAACACATTTTCTTTATATTAAAAATAAAAATAAAAACTATTTATAGCTTTGAAATTTGAAAAACAGATTTTATTTTTATTTTTATTTTTCTTAAGAAAAAAAATTGCAGAGCGAGAGAGCGAAATTCATAAGTTAGTTTGTAATTGGCCCCCGCCTTATTTTAAGAAAAACAAAACCAAATTCTCTCTCTTCCGCATTTAGCTCTCTGTATCTCTCTCCTCACACAACAAAATTTTCAGGTTCATTTCTGGGTTCTCTTTTGATCCAGATTTTCTCTACGGACCACCATTCTCATCTCTTAACATGCAATTGGGTTGTTGAGGTATGAGATATTACCCTTTTCTTCTCATTTTTTCATTTGAGGGTGTCCTTTTGATTCCATGCCAAATCGTTTGTTTTATGATCATATACGTATCTATATATTTGAATTGCTTGTCTTTGTATGGAGACAACAATGGTGGATCATCCACTGACTAATTGATTCAATGCAAAAAAATGATTGATTGTTTTTTATGTTTTTGATAGGGTTGCCACTCAAATTTCTGCAAATGTATGTCACTGTTGATTATGATCCTATAATGTGGGTAGATATGACCCATTTTCTCTATTTCCTTCACAGGAAATAAAAGGAGGATTATTGGCTGATAAATTATATGTTAATGTATTAGCAAAACGTTTGGGTCAGTGAAGGTTAGGCGATCTGGTCTCTGTATACAGAATATTTGTTTGTTCTTTTGGTATATAAGTTGACAGGACAAAGATTTGTTTGAGGGAGGCTGTACAAAGGAGAAAAGTTTTGTTAGTTCAAATTTGTAAGGCCCCAAGGTAGATATCTAGTCGGAGATTGTTAATATGGAGTTGTTATAAAGAGAGGATATCCTTGTTAAAATGAATAGTGAGACTCCTGCTTCATCATCACAACAGCTCTACAGAGAGAAAGCAAATGCTATGTCAAGCAACAGGGCTGCTGGGGCAGACAATGTAAACAGAGTTTCTGTACAGACTGGTGAGGAGTTTTCCTCTGAGTTTTTAAGGGACCGTGCTACTGTAAGAAGAGTAATTATGGGAAATGAGGGAGATCATCTTCCCTCGCCAGGTCGTGGGGGTGGGGTTATGAATTTTAATAGTATTCTTGGACTTTCAAGAAAAGATTCTGATTCCAGTGCTGAGAGCTCAGAATTTGTTTCAGCAAAAGGATATCCAGCTGAATTAGATAACCAGGTGTATCCAGATAATCGAAGGAAATATCAACGACAATATAGTGGTGTTGGACAAAATATGAGTAAGTTTGGTGATGAGAGATTCTGTGATCAATTTTTAGCTGAATCAATGGCCTCTCTGCATGAACCAATGGTTTCCCCAGCTTATGTTGTGGAGACTCCTTCATACCATCCAGTTGGAGCAGGGTTTTCCGAAGCTTCTTTTGCTGGAAAGATGAAATTTCTTTGTAGTTTTGGAGGCAGGATCTTACCAAGGCCAAATGATGGGAAACTTAGATATGTGGGTGGTGAGACGCGAATTATATCCATAAGAAAAAACCTTAAATGGAAAGATCTTGTGAAGAAAACTTCAGCAATTAGTAATCATCCTCATACTATAAAATATCAGCTTCCAGGTGAGGATCTTGATGCACTTATTTCTGTTTGTTCTGATGAGGATCTTCAACATTTGATCGAAGAGTATGAAGAAGTAGAAAGAATTGGGGGCAGCCAAAGACTGCGGATGTTTTTGGTGCCTTCAGGCGAAAATGAAAGTCCAAATCCTCTTGAAACAATGCCTCCACAGCAAAGTGATACAGATTATCAGTATGTTTCTGCTGTCAATGGCATTATAGAAGCAAGTCCTCAGAAGAGCTCTAGCGGACAAAGTGGGACAAGTCAAACAAACCAGCTGGGAAATGCTTCAGATTACAATCTAGGATTTGTTAAAGACTCTCCTCCCACAGCACATAACTGTGAGAACATAGATCAAAGTCCTAAATCCTCAAATTTGAGCAGCATGTTTTTCAATCGTGCCTCTCACATTTTGCCTGCGCTCCAGATTCCGGGTAGAGGATTCAATGTATCTTCTATTGTGTCTCCATTACCTGCTACTCACCCTAGAGATGCTACAAATTCGAATGTGCAGTATTATGTGGATCGAGCATGTTTTGATGGCAGTGAAAGTTGCAGTCCTTATGCTGTGGATAAATTACAACGAGATAACATTTATTTTGCAAATTCACCCAAATACTGTGATAATCATCCTCGAGGCCCTCTGCAATTGATACGTTATCCTCAACAGATGAACTATGTGGAAACTGACCACATCCACAAGCCTTCTGGAAAACATTATCACAATCGTGGGCCTAGTGGAGATGTACTACTTGCTTCAAAACTGAATCAACTTGATATGACCTCTGGAAAGCGTAGTCTCATGGAGAGAGCTTCTTCTGACTCAAATTTGCAGGATCATGATGAGATTTCAAGTTCCTACTTGAGAGAAAGAACTATTTCCACGAATCCGTTTATTGAAATACAGGGATCATCTACTCTAGCAATGTCAAATTCCTTGAAAGAGCTGCCAACGGAATGGAAAGATGAAATTGATAAGCAACTCCAAGCAAACAAGAACCAGCCTCCTTTGAATCCACAGGAAGCTTTTTCGGAAATGAATCTAGATTTGAACTGCAAGGATGCACTGCCCATTTTTCCTGATCAAGCAAGGAAATGTGATGCAGGGAATGTTGAAATTAAAAATCAATTGGAAAATGATACAAACTACAAGCCTAGCATTAGACTAGTTAGACAAGAGTCACTAGGGGCCAGAGGCTCACTTGTCTCTTTTCTGGTTGGTACTGGGGAAGATATATCTACAGCTATAAGGGGACAACTCCCTAATAACCATCTAGATTCTCCTCCTCCAGAGCACTACGTCAGGAATTCCACTGAGGATCAGATGCATACAGCGACTGCGACTAGTCAGCCAGCTTCCTATGGATCTGGGAAAAAACAGACATTAATGTCTCCTGGTGTTGGCATTCAAGAATTCACAAATCCTATATGTGTACGATTTACTCTTGCTTTCAATACATTTCTTAATTACGTCCTGTCAGAGAATAATACATATAGCTGATCATCTGACTTTCTGCTATTGAACTTTGGACTGTTGCACTAGGCCGCTAGAATCATGACACTGAATTGAATCCAGAACTGTAAAATTCTATTAACTTTTGTTAGTATGCATGTCTTAATACTTGTGTCATTTCTTCAGAGAGCTTCTTCAAGTGATTTTTTAAGTAGAGAGGATTTCATCCATGACGAGAATAAGAGTTGTCTCGATCATAGGACCAAACAGGCTGGCCACAGGAAGCAAATTTCAGACACTGGACTGATGTCTGGAGTTCAGTCTCAGTCCTCAGGAATGTATCAAGAAAACAAGGTGATGGGGTCAGTGATTGTTGAAGACGTGACTGATAGTATCCCTACTGACATTCCCTCCTCCCCACCAATAGTTCCTCGTGTACAAGATGATAACAGTGATTGGTACCCCTCTCCTAGGGGAGCAGAGCTGAGTAGTAGTAATCATCCTGGATTTGACAGTGAGGTAATATTTTGATACCTTTTCCAATTAGAATAGGATTCTATGAAGTTTTCGTTGTTTATTTGAGCTTGTATCCTTTAATAGGATGTCAAAAGTGAGGCCAGGGATGCATATGATTCTATCAGTGATGCTGCAATGGCTGAAATAGAAGCTGGCATCTATGGCTTGCAGGTTCATAGAAACCATTTGAATTATGTTTAGTTATTAGGAAAGAATTAGTTAACCTCATGCGCTGCTAATATACAGATAATCAAGAACATCGACCTTGAAGAGTTGAAAGAATTAGGGTCCGGTACATTTGGAACCGTTTATCATGGAAAATGGAGAGGAACAGATGTTGCCATCAAGAGAATTAAAAAGAGTTGTTTCTCAGGCAGATCATCCGAGCAGGAGCGGTTGGTATGTCCTGTATTATTATTTCTTCCAATTGAAATTTGGTATGCATATTGTTAAACGCTTTGCTTCTTTTTTTTTTAATTTTTTTTTATTTTAATCTGGTACAAATAACAAACAGCTTCTGTATGTATATGTTCTCCATATGTATGCAATTAAACACAAAATACTTCTAATTTGTATTAAAGAATTCAGTTAAAAATATTTTGAAACATATACTTGTTCTCCAGACTAAAGACTTCTGGAGAGAAGCACAGATCCTGTCAAATCTTCACCATCCAAATGTTGTTGCATTTTATGGTGTGGTCCCTGATGGACCTGGAGGAACCACAGCTACTGTAACTGAATTTATGGTGAATGGATCCTTGAGGCATGTCCTAGTAAAAAAGGATAGGTGAGTCTCATATTTTCTGTTATAAAGTACAAATAGGAATATGTTAATCAAATGTTTTGAACTGTTTTTGCAGATCACTTGATCGTCGCAAAAAACTTATGATTGCAATGGATGCAGCTTTTGGCATGGAATATTTACATTTGAAGAACATTGTTCATTTTGATTTGAAGTGTGACAATTTGCTTGTCAATTTGAGGGATAGCCAACGACCTGTTTGCAAGGTACTTGAAACAAAATAGAGATTTTCTCATTTGTTTAATCACCTCAACTTTTGAAATTCATTAGTTTTTTTCTGAGTATATGACCAGCTGTTCTGGAATTTGTGTTGAAATTTTTGCTGCTTTGCAGGTTGGTGATTTTGGGTTGTCAAGAATCAAACGAAATACACTTGTATCAGGTGGTGTCCGCGGAACCCTTCCCTGGATGGCACCAGAATTACTGAACGGAAGTAGCAGCAGGGTCTCTGAAAAGGTCCAGAGTCAGAATAGAACTTCAGTCTTATGTTTCTTGAACTCCAAAATGACATTACCATGAGCACATTTACAACAAAACTATCTGTTTCCTTTTCTCAGGTTGACGTTTTCTCGTTTGGTATTGCATTGTGGGAAATCCTCACCGGAGAAGAGCCATATGCCAATATGCATTGCGGCGGTATCATAGGTATAAAAGATTGTTTTGTTTCAAGTTAAACAAACTCATTTACCCATTATAGCTCAGCTTATAAATGTTTCTCACAACTCTTCTGCTAATCGCAACACTTGTAGGAGGAATTGTAAGCAACACATTAAGGCCTACAATACCAGAACGCTGCGACCCAGACTGGCGAAAGCTGATGGAAGATTGTTGGTCATTTGATCCTGCTTCCAGGCCATCTTTTACAGAGATCACAGACAGGTTACGAGTAATGTCATTGGCTTTCCAGCCAAAACGGCGCACTCCTCCAACTCCAACGCCTACTCCTAGGTAATGAATATTATTCCTATATCAATCTTAGCAGAGACCACATGCACACACACATACTCTCAACCCACAAAATGTATTATATAGCAGTAAATGGAAGAAAAACATATGATCTAATCTAGTTGCATTACATGAGCCTCAAGTACATTCTTTTGCAAAGCATTGTTGTAGAGATTTCAATTTTGTAGACCGATGAAAATATGAATTAAGAATTCGTTTTAACTATTTCTTATTTTTACAAGAACCATGTGACCAAATCTATGATCTGGTGTGTGATGTTTGTATTGTGTGTGAAACCAATAAGAAGCTGTTGGTGGCGTAGTTGATAGAGAATATATAATATAAAGATGCATGAATGATTGTAGTGGAAGAAAAGAATGTTGGTGTTGTAGGAAGCCAAACCTGCCGTCATTCACTAATCAAGCATCCATGTGTTCCTCCAAGAAGTGTTGTAAGTGAGATTGGTTTTAGTGGTACAAGAAAAATTAAACATTTAAATCATGTTTTTCTCCAACATATGTGAGCTACTTGTCAACCCACTATCTTATTTGTGTACAATTGAGTTGACTTTACACCAATTAAGGAGCTGTAATATAAGATAGTTCCGATAATAAAGTGGCTTGTCTTTTAAAATTAGAGTGGAAACAGTTCCGTGTCGAATATTATATTATAAATTATATTAACATCTGTAGCATATTTTTTATTGATTAAATTACAATTATTAAGTTAATAAATCTTCTTATGTTTTAAAAAGTAAATATTTTAAGATTTATTATTTAAACTGGTTATATTTAAATATTATTTATATAAAATAAATTCTTAATTTTCAATTTATTTAAATTAATTTGGAGATGATTTCTTTAATTTTTTTAAAAAATAAATAAAATATTTTTATAAAAAGTAAAAAATAATATATTTCATTTAAAATCACTTATTTAAAATTATTTAAAAAATTAAATTAAAATATAATGGTAAGAAAAAGAAAATACCGTAAGTATGCTAAATTTTTTAAAACCATCACGTTAGTTTGGATTTTTTTCTATTTTACTACTTTTCACGTAAATTAATATAAAAATTGTAAAATCGAAAAAATTCAAATTAGGGTAGTTTTTTAAAAAATTTAGTAAATTTATAACGATTTTTAAAATTAACCCTAATTATTATTTTTTATCTAAAATATATGAATAAAAAATTTCCTATGATACTATTAGTGGAAAGACAGAAGTTCATTTATTTATTATTTTAATAAAATATGTATTTATGTGAATGATTGACTTTTTTAATATAAAATAAACTGAAATTAATAATTAATTTTTTGCTTTTAAGTTAGAAAACACACCTCAACTCATCTTCAAACCATCGCAAAATTCATAACAATTTACTTCTATTTACAATATTACAATTTTTATTAAAAGTATTTTTTTCTATATTTAAATAATAATAATAATTTATTTTTATATAACTGCCTCTCATCACATTCACACACAAACACACACGATTCAATTGAGGAATGAGAGATATTTTTCGGTAATAATCTCGGTCAGGTTTGGCTCTGACTGAAAATAGTCAAAAGGAAAGAGAGTCTGAAATCATGAATTGCTAAAAATGTCCAATCGTGCTTTAAAGCACCAAGTGATGCCTGCCACTTTTTCTGTCTCTCGAACAATAAGTCAATTCCTTTTTTCCTATTTTGTCCTCTCCACTCTCTTCCTTTTTCATTTCCCTTTTTCGCTTTACAAATCTGTTGTCATTTTTACATTTGCTAATAACATTGATTAAACCAACCTAGTCAAACCATCTCTAATGACCTAACCACATACACGGATTACAAAATCACCACATGTCACCTCTACCTTATTTCACGTTTAACCTAATTAGATATAAGTGGTGTCAAATAATATATTTAATATATATTGGTTGCATTGCATGCAGAGCATTATATGTATATATCTACCTATCTATCATTCATGTTAATCAGGCACAGAATAATGTGATGTTTCATGCATTGTTGAGTCATGAAACCATTATGATATCAGTGTTGTCTTCTTTTTTATTTCGTGCGAGTCCTTTCCTGTCCTGTCCTTTGATTTGATTTGTTTTGTATTGAGTGCCATGGTTGTTGTTTATAAAAGCAAGCTCATTAGATTTTCTCTTTCATTGGTTGTTATTTGGTCAGCTCTATACCAATTTTGCCTACACATTTTGAGCTTTTTTAAGACATGTACCACTTTATGACATGTCTCAACCCCATTGTACCTCTTGATTTTCACCCATATATTCACATATCTGAAAACGACTCATAGATTCCATTTCATAAATCCCACCAATCAGCAAATAGTAAATGACACACTAATTTCACAAAAGGTGGTGGAATGGAATCAATATTTGTGCAGTTATTGGCGTGCGGCAACATTGGGAGTGTGCCACGTGGAAGTGATTAGTGTAATTAATATGGGTAATGACGGAGAATGACAAATCGAGAAAATTCAATATGTACATCATCACTAGGGTTTGGTGTCGACCAATAAGAATTGTGAATTTATTGATAGAAAGTTTGACATAACATTTTTATTTTTGTGCTTTTAGGTGTAGCCAATAGATGCATGTGTCATGTGCTCCATTTCCATCTAATATCTTCTTCATGTTTGACATCATAAAAGAACACGCATATATATATATATATATATATCATCTTATGTTCAATTTTGTAATTCATTCTTTAGTCTGACTTCACTTCTCGTTGGACGACTAAGATGATACATTACATGGAGTCTTCCTAAATAGAATCCAGCCCGAACGAAATCATTACTAAAATATTGGATGTAAAAAAATAGGGTTATTTCCAAAAATACTTCATTTTTTCAAACGTTTTATTTTGAACACCCGATTTTGAAAAGTTTTAGAAAACCATCCTCAAAATCAAAATCACTAATGGTTTTGGTATTTTGGTGAGCGATTTTGGTGTTGTATGAGTGCTTTTGAAATTCTATATGCTTTAATCTCTAAAATCAAAATTACTCATACAACACCAAAACCCCTCACAAAAATACCAAAATCACTAGTGGTTTTGATTTTGGGGATGGTTTTTCAAAACTTTTCAAAACCGGGTGCTCAAAGTGAAATGTTTGAAAAAATGAGGTGTTTTTGGAAATAACCCTTAATATTATTTGAAATATACATGAACATTTTTTTTTTGAAAAGTCTTAGAAAATTAGATCATGTTAGAGTATATAAAATGACTATTCGTTATTATATGTGTTGTTGATATTAATGTTGGATTTGTACGGATAATATTTGGGATTAAGTTATAAGGGTTATTTCCAAAAACACCTCATTTTTTCAAACGTTTTACTTTGAGCATTCGGTTTTGAAAAGTTTTGGAAAATCACCCCAAAATTAAAACCACTAGTGGTTTTGGTATTTCTGTGAGCGGTTTTGGTGTTGTATGAGTGATTTTGAAATTCTATATATTTTAATTTGGAGATTCGGAAATTCCCTAAAATCAAAATTACTCATACAATACCAAAACCGCCCACAAAAAAT
Source organism: Cardiospermum halicacabum (assembly GCA_031304145.1). Classification (NCBI taxonomy): domain Eukaryota; kingdom Viridiplantae; phylum Streptophyta; class Magnoliopsida; order Sapindales; family Sapindaceae; genus Cardiospermum; species Cardiospermum halicacabum. The sequence goes on along the minus strand of CM062390.1, from coordinate 29,614,694 downwards.
ACCAAAACCACTAGTGGTTTTAATTTTGGAGGTTGTTTTTCAAAAATTTTCAAAACCAGGTGCTCAAAGTAAAACGTTTGAAAAAATGTGGTGTTTTTAGAAATAACCCATAATATTAATATATATATGCATATTTATTTATTTTATATGCATCATCCATATAATCACAATTATACAATCATAATTATTTTGCATACTTTAACATTTTTTAATAGTGTTAAGACTTTTAAAATAAAAGATTACCTATGTATCTTTTTCAAACAAAATCATGAACAACTTATATGCATCATCAACGTATCAATAAATATTGTACATGAAAACTTAATAATAATATGAATGACTTAAATAAATCTTAAGAAATAATGAATAAATCTTTTCACTTAATCTAACATTCTTTAATTTTTCTTAGTTTTCAAAACACAATAATATTTCTTTATCTATCTCAAATAATGTCACAATATCTAATATGCATCAATAACAAAAAATAAAAATAAATAAATAATAGACATATAAACTAAATATTAATATCAATAACTCATATCAATGGGTTAACAACAGTAGATGAATCATTTCAACATTTTTAACATTTTCTAATTTTACTATCATTTTTAAAAAAAAAAAACATATGTTTATAGTTAAACAATATCATAAACATTTATATGCATCATCAAACATTATCCCACATTTAGTATATAAAAACCAAATAGTAATATCAATAGTTAAAATCACGAATAAAACTAAATAACAATGCACCATCAAACATTATCACACATCTATATATATAAAAAGCGGAACTTCAAGTGGGACCCACAAATCTAACGTGGATGCTTGAGAGTTCCGCTTTGGGTTGAAAAACATCGAAAATAAGGAGTTTTGAAATTTGGAGACATTTTACCAATGACAAGATTCCACGTGTCCTTGCATTCTACTGTCTCTTTCGCTCCTGTCCGATAATTCCTTCGGACTCTTTCTCTTCATTTTCCATTAGGTTTTTGTTCTCATTTGATTTCATATTTCTCTCACGTCCTTTTCTCTGCCTTCACTTGCTTTGATTGCTCTGCCTCGCAATCAGACAATCAAGTAATCTTCAAAGGCTAGGGTTTTCAGAGAAGGAGGGTTGTCGTTCTTCATATGTGGACTCGGTTGCGAATTTAGACTTAGTGCTCGCGATGGATGAATTATTTGTTCAACCGAAATCGACAAACTACATTTGGGCTCGCGATGGATAAATCATTTATTCAACCGAAATCGACAAACTACATTGAACGATGCCCAAATGTTAGTGAGAGCACAAGGCGAAGAGACAGCTTGGGGGTTCATAGCTGAGAAGAGTTGTGCGCCGCTTCGGCTCCATATCGGGTATGTTCAAATCTATGTAATTTGGTATGGGTTTTCTATATATATTGATTTATATATACTAATACTACTGTTTTGGATCTTCAGATAACAGATAGCACTCTCCTGATACCTATGATGTAAGAGCTTCTGTTCTTGGTCAGATTTGATAGAATTGTTGTTCCTTTATCTTGTATAAAGGACAGATTGAAGTTTGGTGGTTATATTTTGACAGTAATTTGATGGATGAATCATTTGTTCAATTTATAATAAGATTTTGTGTTTGATTTATTTGGGTAGACTTATTTGACTATGATTAAAAATGTAGTTCATCATCTGATCTAATTGTTGGAGCTATTATTTGGTGGTTTGTGTTGTTTTGAATGATGTTCATAGATAATGAGGAGATTATATCAGTTGTGTTGGTTGAGCTTCTTGCTCATCCTAAAGAGGCGGTCCTTCGTCAATTTTATCATCTTATCTCCAATTTTAGTAAGGTTGGTTGTTGCTTACCTTCACTGTTATAGTATGTGAGCTTACGATATTTGTTTACTGTTAATGTTATTGAGAATGCGGTTATCATTGAAAGTTGAAGACTTAAGTTTAGCTGTGTTATCATGCATTCTAGATTTTTTAGGGAACATTTGGTCGGAATGGAGAATGGGGTTGTTTGTATTTGATTGTGGTGATGATGGTTCACCTTGGCATATATAGATTCTAATTGTATAGTGCAGAGAAGATAAAACTGAACAGCAGCCTTTGCAGGCTATATAATGATTCTTGAATTTCTGAAGGAGAAGTTTGAGATCCAGAGTGGTGGTGCAGAGGAGTTAACTCTCCATCATCCATCAGAGCAGAAATACATCCTTTCAGGTACAACTCTGTTTGGGCTGACATTTCTCCTCTCTTGAAGTTGCTTGTAGAGGTGTTATCTTAATTGAACCTCAACCTCTGTTTGATTCACTGCGGAATGTATATTTTGCAGTTATTCATTACAAATAGAATGAAAATGAGTGAAATTCATTCCACTGCTATATTAAGGTTTTTGCCTTTTAAAATATTCAATAATTAAATACTGTTTGCTGAAACTATATGTATTTGCTTACTTTCTCGTGTGAAATGTTAATGTAGTTTCTTTTAGTTAATTATAGTTTTTTTTTTAATTCTAGAATCAGATAAACTTTTGTGGCTACTTTTTTTTAATCCTGAATTGTATTCAGGATTTCATTTTATAATTTTGTAATATTTTTGCTGCAGAGCTTAGGGACAGTAAGCTTATCCATCGAGATAAGTTCAATCTGTTTGATGCAATGTTTGCTTTAAAGGTACAATGGTATATAGTAAGATTATATTGATGTTATTGTGTTATTAGTTGGATACTATTATTTCTTTAACTTCATGTTATCTATAGTCTTTTGTTTTCAAATGTTTTGTTAAGTGCAAAAATGAGTAGGGTGGTTGAGTTATTAATAGCTACTTATTTAGTTATTATGGAGGAAGTTGTGATCTCTTAACTTTAATTTTTTATTTTTAATTTTTTTTTATGGTAACGGGATAATGGATCTAAAGATTGACTGTGGTATTGTTTGTAGATACTATTCAGTTGATGAGGCTATAAAAGGTGGTGCAACTCCAATTTCAGTTAACTCCGATAAAACCATTAATGTCAAGTGCATAATTGGTATCATGGACCATCTTCTGACTTGTGAGGTATTATCTGAACCAAATTCTGCATATCCTTTTGTGTCTTGAAATAGTTATGGGAAGGTACTTGATCATGTCTGCCAAGTGCATCTTAAAATAGTTTTGATATTTATCTTGCTAGATCTACCTCATGCATTCCTTACTACTTAAGAAAAAAAAAAAAGAGAATTATTGTATAGATGCAAGTAAACTCATATCTGTATTATTTATGAATTTCATTAAAAAAAAAAAATCTATGCTTTACTGTAGGAAATATTGAATTGGTAACTTGGATAATTGATTAAATTCTGATATCTTAAGTATATTTACAAGTTGCCGATTTATGATAACTAAATATGCTAGAAATTTGATTGCTTGAAGTTGTTATAAGCTTAAAGTTTGAGTGAATTATATATATATAGATTTATAGTCAGATTGATTGATGTTATTAAAGAGCATTGCCTTTGGATACCAGTTGATCCTCAGATGTAGAAGACTAGAGGGTATTGCTTCATTGAGTACAATACTACTCAAGAATTTATTTATCTTTTAATCTCTTTGGGGTTTGTTTATGTTAATTTTGATTTTTTAGATGATTAGTTATTTTGTTAGATTAATTAATAGCTTTTTTCACACCGTAATTTCAATTACGGTGGTTTTGGTGTTTTTTTTTGTCTTTTTCTTTTGTTTCCTCTTCATAGAGCCTTCACAAGTCTGGCTTGACAGTGCTGAGCTCCATTAAGTCTCTCAGGAATCAAACATGGCAGCTTAACAAAGATGACTATGGAGATTACATGAAAGAGCACATAATGACAATGATCCATTAATTAATCATTCGATGCAAAGCTGGTGAAGGAGATTTATGTGAACGTTTTTGTTATGACCATTAATCCTGCGGTGTTGCAATGGAGAAGGAGAGCCAGAGCAGGTCTTGATTTAATACAATAGTGAGGACTAATTATTTTAAGATGAATTATGTTAGAAAGGAGTTGGATTTTGCTTGAAAGATTTTTACTCAAATAGGTTATCCATAAAATAAAGTCTAGATTGTTCAATCAATGTCACCTTCTAAGCATGAAAATGAATTACATGAGTTAGTTTGATTGCAGAAGTGACAGGAAAAATAATTAAAGATATTGCAGCACTTGTGCTTAGGGTTTATCATGATAGAAAGTCTAGGTGCACAATACTGAGAATTTCAAGAGTTACTAGAGGGGCCGTTGGATGTCAAACAAACTATTATGAAATAATATTGAATTTGTATTTGTTTATTTATTAAGAAGACTATAGTCGAATATAGCTTTTCATATGCTTTATTAGAGTCACTTTTGTTAATGCTGGGCTACCAAGTAGAGTAATCATTATTGATCATGGTAATGAGAACTGAAAAATGCATAGAAGATATTGGATTTAGGTGTTATTTGGATTGAATATACTCGAGAGAATTAGTGGCATAGTAAAGCCATCAAAGAACACATTCTGAGTTTGACCATCAAAATTAATTGATGGTATTTTTGTTAACTAATAATTCACCTTATTATTTGTAGGGTGACATTGTTTTCAAGACCTGCTATTTGAATATGTGTATGTATTTGAATTTAATTTAGAAAATGATTGGATACACCATACTTGGTTTGTTATAACAATTTGAGGTTTTTTTTTTTAATTTAAAATTATTTTAATTATAAACGTGTCAATGTGAGATAACAGTAAAGGAGACATTGATTTCTCTCCCCATTGCTTAGTTGGAACCATATACCCTTTTAATGATTTAACAAATGGGATTAATTTGATGACGAATTTTAAGAGAATTGTATTAGTTGACTGTAGAATTTTGCTATTAAGAGAATGTATATATATAATAAAGATGGTCAATAGAGATGTTTGACTGTACTTTAAAAAAAAAAATTTATAAAATTAATATAGGTCTTTTTTGAAAAACATACAAAAACAGACATTTAAAAGTTTAGTTTTCACTCTATAGGCCAAGTTTCCCAAAATACCCCTGAAAACTTTACAATTCATAGTCTATGAATTACGGTCACAGTCTGTGAATGGCTTATGGAGTGAAAATCAAACTTTGTTTTACAAACTTTTTAAAAGTGACCTATAATTGTATATTAAACTTTTTATGGTCTATAAAATTTTTTTTCCCTTTTTTTAATATATTAGATTTTAATATAAACCTATCCAAATTGTTAATTAAATAATATGATAATTATTTTAATAAAAAATAATTTTTATTTTATTTTTATTAAGATATTTCACTAATACTTTTAAAAATTCGAATTTTTTATTTTATTTTATTTTATATTCTTAAATTGTACTGTTAATAAATTTCAATCGCTCTTCAATTTTATAATATTCATTTAAATTTTATACTTTGAGGAAAATTGAGTTGAGCAAATTTTTTACTTATGAATCATTTTTTCTATAATTTCAAAATAAATAATAGGAAAAGATATAGAAATTTGTACATACAGCATTGAATTATCGATATTTATGCATTGATTCGATTTTTTAATATTATACGATTAAGTAAATAATTAATATTTATATTAAAAAAGAGAATGACTTACCATTTTATAAAAAAATAATAATAATTACAGCATAAAAGTTAATTTACTCCATAATTATTTAAATTATTATAGTATAATTTAATTTAAAAAGATATGCGATACCGTGCAACGCGCGGGTTTATTTACTAGTTTAGTATATAAAACCAAATAGTAATATCAATAGTTAAAATCAAGAATAAAACTAAATAGCAATGCCAATAGTTAAAATTAAGAATAAAACATTTCACATGTATCTCTTAGAAAGTATATCACAATAAATTTAAATGTGTCATTGATCACAAATATTATACATAAAAATTAAACAATAACATCCACCATGGAAATTAACATTTAAAAACAACAAATTAATCATTTCACACATTCTAACATTTTCTAGTTTTGCTATGGCTTTCAAAATAGAATAAAACTTATATATGTCAAGTTTCATCCCATCATCAATTTTTTCGAATAAAATCAAAATTGGGGTTTAATTTTCACTCTATCTAACCATTGAGAATGTTATTGAAAGTATAATGTTGAGTGTTAAATTTGACAGAAATATTGTGATGTTAAGAGGTTAAAGTAAAAATTGAAATGAAAAAAAGAAGATGCTGTGAGTTTGATGTGTTGAAGTCCATTTTGAAGAAAGAAAATAAAAAGTCAAAAGCAATAAATCTCACATCGAGAAGAAATGTGGTTTGGTTTTAGAAGTTATAAAAGGAGTTTTGCTACTTTGCTTTAATATTAAAAAAAAAATAATAATAATAAAAATAAACATTTGAGAGGTTTAGACCATCCGGAATGAGTCTCTTCTAACAAAAGCAATAAATCTTACATCGAGAAGAAATGTGGTTTGGTTTGGAAGTTATAAAAGAAGATTTGCTACTTTAATTTAATATAAAAAAAATAATAAACATTTGAGAGGTTTAGACCATCCGCAGTGGGGTCTCTTAACGAGTCTATCATCTAACAAAGAGACTATGTTCGGTTTTTTTGTATTTGAGCAATTAGTTTTCTAGAAGATAGTCTCTCAAATAAGAGATTAATTATTAGAAAAATTTAACGAATTATGGGAAGATACGTAAAAGTTAATTAAGAAGGAAGAAAAAGTGGAGAGAGATGAGAGAAAAATAATATGATATATTTGACTTTTTTAGTTGTTGGAAATAAAGTGAGAGAAACTCTGTAATTGAGCGAAATTGTTGTATTTTATATTGATGAGTCCTTTTGATGATATGACATACATGCACCCATATAATAGACTTGAATGAGAGACTTGGACAGTTTTACGAGAGATTTATCTGAAAATAGTATTTCAATAATTGGGGTATATGGTTGTACTAATTTCCACCTAATGGATATTTTAATTGGCAGTCTGTGGTGGTGTTTTTTTTTTTTTTGTTTTTTTTTTTCAATTAGGGAGTTTTCCACGTTAAATTTTTTGTGTTACCATTCACTTTAAATTTAAATTTATTTGTTATTTTTATTTGGAGTAGTCTGGAAGGAGCAGAAATCGACCGATATATTTTTCAAACATGATGAAGGAAACCAACGCATCTATTTTCAAAAACAAATATTACATGCATCTCGATCATTATATTTGATGTATAGCGAGTGTATGTAATTTATTGCGTTTGATGTGAGATTATTTAGAAATGTGTATCCGAAATTGAGGATTTTTTTCCATGTATAAATGACTTGATTAATTATAATTATTATATAAGTTTAGAGGGTTAACTATATATATTCGGAATATTTGCTCAATTATAATTTTTTCTATTAAACATACAATATAAAATTATACAATATTTTTCATATACTTTTCATGGTTGGTAATTAGTTTTCTGGAATTTAAAGTTAAAATGTTAAACTAAAAATACAAGAAAAGTAAATTATATTATGTTATTGATGGGTAAAATTATTACATGGATTTGCAGAAATAAATACTATTCATATCTCATATATCATATATGCTTCTTCTTTTTTTTTTTTGGTTATTTAAAAAAAAAAAAAAAATTAAGATTAGTATTAGTCATGCTCCTATCATGCTTTCCATCGAACCAAAACATGTTCAAGCCGTGTATAACTAGTCGAGCCAGGCTAAGGTATGTATGACTCTTCAATTGCTTTAGGAAAAATCGGCCTACTAAACTCAACTTCTTTCACAAGTCTACCTATGCAAATAAATCTATAATTATAATTGGTCTAATTTTGAACGGTCAAAAGTGAAGGTGTAGAACATACATGACCGTAGAATAAATAGTAGCCACTAAATTACGGAAACATAAAATTAGAACTGTTTCTAACATAAATGCCACTAAGGTAATCTCAGATATCCACGACTTCGAGATTATGTGAACCGGACACTCTTGAACTGGAATGAAATTACCTAACATATGGACAGTAAGGTCCATCATTTCAGGCAAAGTTATACTTTTTAATATTATAATATAAAATTTATAATATTTTCCACGCAATTTTTATGATGAATATTTAGTAAGTACATTTTACTTATTATGTTTAATATGAAATTAATATTTTTCCATACTTTAAATAAGTAATATAATAACTCAAACAACTATAACAATTATATTAATTTAGAAAATTAAGATTGATATTTTTATTTATACAATAGTATAATTCTTTCTACTAAGTATACAATATAAAACTATCTTTTTTTTTTTATGGTTATTAGCTAGTTGTTGACAACTAATAAATAATTAAGTTATGTATTTTAAAAAATAAAAGTTAAAAAAGAATATTATGGTGAATGTTAAACCTGAAAGAAAATGATGCAATGTATTATGTATTATATGTATGTAATGATTTTTATATAATATATATATTATTATTGGTGGCGCGTGGTTTTTCTCAAATTAGAGAGTTTTTCACGTTAAATCTTTGTGTTATGATTCTTTTTATTTTTTTATTTTTTATTATTTTCTCTTTGGAGCGGTCTAAAATGAGAAAAAAAAAATTTGATTGATATTTTTCCAACACGATAAATGAAATCAATATATTTTCCAAAATAAATATTATACACGTACATTATATGTACTGCATAGCGAGTATATGTGTATATGTGATTTATTGCGTTTGATATGAGATGACTTAAAATAATATATCCGAAATTAAATTTTCTTTTTTAACCGGATAAATATCTTGATAAATTATAATTTTTATATAAGTTTAAAATGTTAATTTAATGTATATATATATATATAACTCATCCAAAATATTTGCTTATTTATAAATTTTTATATAAAACATAGAAACTATACCGTAGTTATTAGTTTTACATATGTAACGTTAAAATGTTAAACTAAAAATTGGGGAGAAGAAAATATGTTATAAATTTGATGAGTGAAATTATCACGTCTATTCTCTCAAATATGATAAGTATATTTTACTGTTTTACCTATTTGTATTTGGTGTTAAAATTAATTTTTTTATAATTTAAATGGATAAATGACAATTATAACCATTAAATTGGTTTAGAAAATTAAAATTAATATTTTTAATATATTATATATATTTATCGTCTTGGAACATAGTTAACAACTTACAACAAGACCAGCATTACTCACACTCATATCATGTTTTTTATCCACTAAACCAGTTCGAGTCGTCTATCTAACCAGTGGAGTCAAGATATCTGTGTGGCTCTCCAATTGGTTTAGGAAAAATTGGTCTACCATTACTTTTTCATGAGTCTACTTGTAAATAAATTTACAGTTATAATTGACCTGATTTTGAACGGTTAAAGTGATTGTGTAATCCATCGCCATAAATAAATGATAACCACCAGAAGGCGGAAATATATGATTAAAACCAATCTATTTATATATATAAAGCGGAACTCTCAGCGGGTCCTACGAAATTGACGTGGCAACGCTGAGAGTTCACTGTTGGATTGAAAAACAGTGAAAATAAGGGTTTTTGAATTTAGATGATATTTTGTCAATTATATGATGACACGTGTAGTATATAAGTTTTGGCGTGCGTTGATAGCATCTTAGAATAGGCTAAAATACGCTATTACTAATAAATGAAAATTGAGTGTAATATGTAACATTCTATCAACACATTAAATATATATCTTTTCATATATCGAGACAATCAAAATACATAAATATAATGAGATGATAATGTATTTTTATAAACGGTTTACCTTTTTATTTTATCTTTTTATACTATAAAAAGTACTTTCACACCATTGTCCTTTCAATTTTATTTTTTGAATTTTGAAATCTCTCTCAAATTAGTTAATATGTTCTATTTCTCGATTGATTTGTTTTACTAATAATTTGTTTTTATTTACAATTTGTTTTTTTGATTTTGTAATATAATTGTGTTTATCTGCATTTTTTTTAATTTACAGATATGATATTAATATGTGAATTTTCGAATCTCCTTTTAAGTTCAAAGGTATGTCACATCCTTTATCCTTCCTCCTTACTCGTGTTTTTATTTATTTATTTATGATTTTGTTGATTATATATTAGAAATCTTTTTATTTTAATATTTTTTACTTCCGTGAAATTTACTGTATACATATTTTAATTGATATTCATTTTAAATATTATATTTTTCTCTCTTATATTTTATTATCTACTCATGTGTTAGGGTTGAATATATATATATATATATATATAAATTAATGGTAAGTTTCATTTCTCATTAAATAACTATTTTTTCTTCTCTAATTTATTGTATTATCTTTCTTTTTAACTTAATTCTATTTAATTAATTTTTTTTATTCATTCTTATGAATCCATCAAAATTTAATTTAAAAAATAATTTTATGAATAACTTATTTTAAATTATAATTAAAAATGTTCTATTATTTTGTTTAACATTTTTAATGAATTTAATATAGTTAATTTTTTTTTAAAAAAAATATGACAACACTATTTGATAAATATTTAATAGGACAAAACAGTAGTTATGGTTGTTTATAATTATTATAATTCTCCCAATCAAGTATAATTGGTCTTAAATCAATTAATGAAAATATTTATTTAGATAAAAATTTAGAAATTATTAATATTACATTGTATTTTATCATTATTATTATTTTGTTGATATATTTTTATGTTCGAACGTGGCAAATGATTATTGTATCATTTTCTTTTCTGAAATTAATTAATTTGGTATCATTACTATTTAATTATTGTAATTCAACCATTCCCAATTCTTATGTATTGGATCAAACAATTACAACAATTATTTTTGTATCATTTGTTTATTAATGTTCATTATATAATTCTTATACATAAACAAATAAAATGACCATTAGTATTTAATTTGGGAAGATTGAGTGATAAATAAATCTTTCATCAATTTATTATTATTATTATAATAGATTTTTTTATTTAATTAATACGGAAAATTATGTATAATTATTATTTTTTTACGTATTTTTTTTTTATGTTTTCTAAATATTATTTCATTATTCAACTGCTAATAGTACAAGAATTGAGTTCTTTATTAGTTAATTCATATAATAAATTAAATATAATTAGAAAATTGATTTAATTTTTATAAATAAAATTTTAAAAATAAAGTTATATATGGTTCCAATAATTCTAAAAACTAATAACTAAAATTAAATGTGGTTAATATTGTATTTAGTGTTTGTATTTTTTAATCACCTTATTTATTATGTATATAAAATGTATATAATAATTTATGTATTAAATTAAATTTCATGAATATGAAAGTACACCCATTTATTCTCTCCATTCAACTTTATCAGTCCTATTTTTATTTGTAGAGATTCAACAATACATGTCATTAATTATTTTTTATTAAAATATTTCCTTACTCTCTATTTATTTATCATCCACAAATATTATAGTACCCAATTGAAAATAAATAAATAAATAAATAAGAATTATGTATTATAAAAGGACAACAATCTATATTTTTTATATATAAAAAAATTCTTTTAACAAAATACATATATATATATATATATAAATAAAAGAAAACAATAGAAAAAAGAAGTAAAAATAAAATGAGAATAATAAAATAATAATGTATTAACAATAATAAATTTTAATAAAATAAATAATCATCGTTATTAATATACTATGTGAGCAGAGGATATTTTATTTTTAATTAATATATTATTGAGTTTTCTGATGAAATTTAAATAAAAAAATTTATGTTATGAAAATTTAAATAAAATATAAAAATCTTCAAAATTTAAATAAATTAAAATTTAATATATTAACAAGTATAATTAAAAATATCATAACATTAATAAATCTAATACTTATAAAAATATATACTACCGCGCAAAGCGCGAGTCAACTCACTAGTTCTAATATAAACACCATTAAGATAATCTGAAATTTGACACCACTTTAAAGTTATATTAAACCTGGAATTTGGCACCACTTTAAAATTATATTAAACCCGACATTACTGAAATGGGCTGAAATTACCCGAGGACGAGATAGTAAGATTGACCTATTTAAGTATAGTTGTGCCTTTTAATTTTATAATATAAAACCTATAATATTTTTCCATTCACATTTTATAATCAATGCTGTGCATTTTAGTTATTATATTTTATATGAAATTATTTTTTCATATTTTAATTAAATAAAGTAGCAACTCGAATAAGATAACAATTAAATTAGTTTAGAAAATTAATATTGTTATTGTTATCTATATTACAATTATAATTATTTTTACAAAGTATACAATATAAAACTATATAATATTTTTGGTATATTTTTATGGATTTTTGGTCGTCATTGATTAATCGCTAAAAATTAATAATTAAATAATTTATTCGCTTAAAAAATAATGAATAAAAAATGTTAATTTGAAAGAAGCTGATTTGATATTAAAATATTAAAATAAAAATATGTATAAAAAATATTATAAATTGGATGATTAAAATTATAGTAAGTATATATACTTATTTTGTTTCATACAAAATTAAATATTTTATGATTTAGACAAATATATGATAATTTTATAATAATTATATTGGTTTGAAATGGTTAAAATTGATATGATATCTGAAGAAATAAAAATATATTACATTATAAAAATTAAATTTTTTATAATATAAATGAAATAATTATATTGGTTTAGAGAGATAAAATTGATATTAATTTAAGAAATGACAATTTAAATAATTATAATATTTATATTATTTTAAAAATAAAAATTAAAATGTTTATTTATATAACATTTACAAAATTATATAACAGTTACATTTTTCTAGTCCCTAATTAGTTGCTGGTCGCTCCACAACATAAATGAGAAATCCAACCAGACAAAGAAGTATAAAATCACATAGCCTGACAACCGCTCAACTCTTGAGCACTGACAAAAGTTCCATGGAACCCATATGGAACCCTTCTAGGCAACCTCACCAAACCCACTTGTTCCATGCTCTTTGCTTTCACTATCACAAGCTCCGACACGTGTCTTCTCTCATCCCTCACGTACCCCACTAAATACCCTTCTCCTTCGTCGCCCACGTCATTTTCCGGCACGAAGAATGGCTCTCCACCGAACCGACAATTTCCGTACATAAACTTTGTTACTTCACCGCTTTCTAGATCAACTTTAGCTATCCCACTACATTTGGGCCATGGGTCTGCTATTGCCAAATATAGGTACCTTGTCCTTTTACCCAATAGTTTTTTATTGACCTGACCCGCCTCCAAATTCATACCCGAGACAATCACTCTGCGTGTAGAGACTCCTGTGCTCAAATTCAACCGGATTTCTGATAACTCGCTTTTCACCGATTCTCCACATTCGTTGAATACGGAATCCGGCGGGTTCATGCATGATCCGATCACAACCACTATGTGCTCTCCCTCGCTTGAAATTTCCTCCCATGCATTCCACAAATGAAAACAAAAACAATCGGGTACATCAATCCATCGGATACCCGATTCATCCGTGTCGTTTTTGGACAAAACACCGAAACGAGATACCTTATTGTTGTCATAAATTACCGGTGACCCGCCCCGTACCATTTCGGACAACTTGAACACGACTTGGTGATCCGGGATGACGACTAGGTTTTCCGTTATGGCGAAGTCGTGTATCATTGTCGGTTGGTCTAGAGTGATGTCCACGTCACGTGTTTTCTTCCCGGCAGAATCGAAACTGAAGTACTTTAAATAAGGCTTCTTCACAACATTGTAACTAAGTGCATGTAAATTACCTGTGATTGGATCCACCTTTGGATGTGCAATCATCGGACCATCCAGCTGGTCATCGAAGTTGAACCGTCCTACGGTTTCCAGCTCTCCATCGCTCTTGATTTGGACATGGTACGGGAAGTCATCTTCAGACATAGCTAACAACTTACCGTTAAAAAAGACAAGACCAGCATTAGCCACGCCCATACCGTGTTTTCCGTCAATCAAACCACAGCCAGTTCGAGCCGTGTGTATAACCAAACGAGCAAGACCAAGGTGTCCATGTAACTCACCAATTAGTTTCGGAAAAACTGGTCTACCAAACTCCAGTTCTTGCACGAGCCTACTCGTGCGAGTAGATCTACAGCTATAACTCGCCTGATTTTGACCGTTCAAAGTCACCGCGTGAATCATACCATCACCGTCGAACAGGTGGTACCCACGGGAAGGAGCAAACATAGGATTAGAACCGTTTCTGACATAAACACCGTTAAGACAATCTGGAATATGGCCCACCACTTCGAGGTTGTGTTGAACCGGACATTCTGGAACTGGGGCGAAATTACCCGACATCTGCACAGTAGGGTCGACAGTTTTAGGCAAAGTTTTGTCTTTTTCGAAAAATCCGACTAAAGAGTTTTCCAATTTGTCGAGAGCAGAAGACATAATCTTTTGAAATGGATTGAAATGAAGCGGGTATTCGGGCGTGTTTGTGTTTGGTGGGTTAAGTGGTAAGGATTGTGGTGATTGTGGGGGGAGATTTGGTATTTGGAGAGGAGGAAGGCGTTTCTTGGAAGGGCTTAAGAGGATTTTGCAGTTGATTGATTTATTGGTTTTGTGTTGATTTGTTAAAGGTGGAGTTGGTGTGAGGGAGTGATGGAGAGATGCTTTCATGGTGGAATTGTGAAGAAGAAGCAGAAGAGAGAGGTTTGAAGTGAGTGAGTGTGGGAGTGAGGGGATTTGTGTGGGAATGCAGGTGGATCATGTAGAGAGAGGTATTATGTATTTATAGTTTAGAAAAGGTAATTAAAGGAGATTCCTCTAATATAATCTTGCCACGAAGATAATTCTTTTCATATTTTTATTTTAAATAAATCCATTGGTGTGTTTTTATTCATCATTTAGAGGAAAGATTGGGATGGAGGATGATTAATAATTTATTTTAGTTTATTGTTGAAATAGGTTTGACTTTTGTTGTGGGGAGACATGGGACCCTCTTATATTACGAAGGATTTTACTCTCTTTGTTTTGAGGTAGATCCGTTGTTGAAAATATATTGAATATTATTATGTGTTTTTAAATTTATGAATAATGCAAATCATAAAATTAAATGTGTTTATTTATCAAAATTTATTTTCTCTTGAATAAGCACAATAACACTCGAAAATGATTTGTAGGGTGCGTGTAAAAATTTGTTTGCGAATTTTAAGTGCACATAAAATTATCATAAATAGAAGGAAATTAAATAACCTAATTATATTTTAAAATTATTTTTATTATTACTAAAACCAAAGTATAATTATATATTATTTCTATATTTTTTATAAAGCATAATTGTTAAGTTAAAGTAAAATTGACACTAAAAATTATATAATAATAGATTTAGTCTAATTTCAAAATTATTTTAAAAATATTATATTTAAATTTTATATGTATTATATGTATATATTCTAGTTAACTAAAATATTTTAATATATAAAAATATTCTAAATATACTATTCAATTTCATCTAACAAAATTGTATTTAAACAAAAATTATATTTATTTAATTTGAATATAAAAAATTTAAAATTATTTTAAAATATAAATATTTATTTACTATATATAATATGAAAATATCATTAATTATTAAAGAAATTATAATTTAATATAATTTAATAAAATATACTATGTTATTAAAAAATATTTAAAAAGAAAGTATTTTAAAACTGTTAAAGGTTGATTTTTTTAAAAAACTTTATTATGGATAGAATAAAATATATGTTTATTTTTTAAAGAAAATATTTATTTACATATCATTTTAAAAAAAAATATATTTTAAAATAAAATTTGAAATTTCTAAATAAATTTTTTATTATAAAATAGTTGCTGTCCAAATAATAAAATATATATTTTTATTTTTTAAAAAAATAATAAAATATATAAATAATGTTTAGAAAGAGAATAACTTTGATTCCCGATTTTTGGAAATAAAGATTCAGATATTTCAGCTAGAGACTACCTAACTGAAAATATAAAATAAATATCTTAGTTGTATTGAAATGTTCGTTTTATAAATATATAAGATCAAATCAATTTGTTAATATTATTTCATAAATCAGATTAAAAAGACCTAAATCTTGAGATTATATTTTACTTGCAAGGATACATTTTTAGTTTCTTACTACGAATGAACCCGACTTTGCAAAATAGTGTTATACAACAAAAGAGTCCATAAAATGCCAAAACTAATGCATTATTGATGGACAGTTAATATATATACATTCCAGCGTTGTTTCAAACTAAAATATCTATACACTATGGATAGACTCTAAATTTAGCAATAGAGTTAAAAACAAATCAGATAAATGTAATGGAAGATTTTGTTGAGTAGTGGACAGAGAATCCGCAAGTAGCTCGCTGACTATCTAGAGCCTGTGCCCGCACATGAATAACACGTGAACTGTGACCCTTCACTTCATCAACCATGTTATTCTCTCTTCTTTCAATTTCAATGTTCTTTTAACTTTTATGACCTGCTTTCCGTTGTCCAAAATCTTGCCACGTCCAACACGTGTCACAATTAGGTTAGTTAAGCCACACGTGGATTCCTACGTGGCACTTCTTTTTCCTTAGATTTCATCACTTCGCCATGTTCCTTTCCTGATATTTTTGTTTTATTTTATTTTATTTTTTAAAATTTGTCGTTTTGTAAAGATCGGTTTTCTTACATGATCCGCCGCCTATTACATAAACTATACTAAAATATATGTGGAAGTGATAATGTGTTGATTGATGTACTTCCTCTGTCGTATCTATTCAAATAACAAATCCACTGTGTTATTTTACATCCATATATAATACTAGTACTATTAGCAATATAATTTTTTTTAAAAAAAGAAATATATATTAATGGAGGTTAGATTGGGCTACAACTAACTACAATTATGTAATCATATAAGTTTCTAATAAGTTCAAAATCTGGTTTTTCATGACACCAACATAGCGAAAGTCATGGGTTGATATTAGAATACTGGTCTGACAAATTCCCGAGAAACCATACATTCATTTATGAGACCGCAGTGTAGACTCATGCAACCCGGCCCCTGGTTTGATGTTATTTTATTTTGGATCAAAGTTAGATACCATTTTTATATCTCTATATGTGTGACACCTAGCAACCTAACCCTTCCATTATCTATACCTATCTAACACGTGTTTTTCCACTTGCTAGTTGTACACCATAGATTTCAAGCGAAGTACATGGCCACTGGCAACACCAGTTATAATATACAAAATTATTTCAACAAATCAAATTGGAAAATTGTCTAACATATAGATTGCATGTTACATAGAATTAGAATACACCAGAACTAGGCTTTTGTAGTGAAAATGTGAGGACCAGTCGGTCACAGATACGGATGCGGTGTGTGGTGTACGTACGTATATATACGTCAATGTTTGAAAGTATGTGGAAAGGTTGATAGGTTGAAATTAAGAAGAGCTAAAAGGTGACGTGATTGAGTTGATAGGTTATTAGAATGAGGTTATTAGAATAGTCTTGAAAGTTGATGGTGGTGAGAAGATGAATTGGAAGCGGTGAGCGGTGACAGCCACATGATGGGTTAATTAGATGAGCATGAGAGTTCGTGTATGTTTAGAGTCCAATCAAAAGCTCTTCGAACTTTTCAGGACAACCAAAAGGTACTTGCTGTCCTTGAATGGGATGGTGACGGTTTGTTGTCTTCGTGTAGGAAACTAGAAACTCAAATGGTTGCTCATCTTAAGGAAGTAATAAATTAATGGTTTATATAATTATTTTTTTAATGCAAACTTATGGATACTTTGTCACCCTAAGCTTGCTTTGTGGCCGCAACATGAAGGGTTATGTCTTTCCAATTTATTGCCTGTTTTCGGTCGAAATTCTATAATTTCGCCGAAGCTGACCTTCTTATGATGTTGGGTATATCAAGCCTTATATGTTTCCACCATTTCGGCCGAAATTCTATTTCCCTATAATTTCGGCCGAAGCTGGCCCTCTTATGATGTTGGGCCTATCAAGCCTCACATGTTTCCACCATTTCGGCCGAAATTCTATTTTCCTATACTTTCGGCCGAAGCTGGCCCTCTTGTGAGTTTGGGCCCATGAAGCCTCTTATGATTCGGCCGAAATACATCCTCCAGGAGTTTCGGCCGAAGGATATTTTCGGGATTTCGGCCGAAACTAGGAAAATCTTCTAGAAGGCTGAGCTGGAGCAGTTATTTGGTATCCGCGAATCTCGGTGTTCCAACTGGAAAAGTCTGTTAGGATTTCCAGGAGCGTATAGGAATCCTATATAAGCAAGAAAAACATGCAAAGAAGGTATCACGTAATTTCCGGAGACGTAGTTAGAGATCATAGCCCCAATCTTGAGGGGTTCGAAGTCCCAGAGGAATTCGACTCTATCAGTTTGGCGCCCACCGTGGGGCCTCTTCTCCGTTTCCAAATCGACAAACAACTACCAATAGAGCAGATCTACGACGCCGGAAAATAACAAAATAATGTCGACGACCACACAAGGAGCAACAGATCCGTCGACACCAAACGATCAATCACAGCAAACAGACTCGCTTTCACAACTCATGGCTAGATTGGCCGCATTGGAGGAAGAAAACAGGAATCTCTAGGTGGTCGTCGAAGGGATGCGACTACAGCAAAAGGAAACCGCGCACAGACAAGAAGAGACCAGCAAGAAAGACGGGAGAGAACTACCCGGTGACAACCAGAATGCGAGACGTGACTTGCTAGCGAATACGGGGCCTATCTTGGGACAGAATAAAGGTGTAGCATCGCCAATACGACGACTAGACGTTTCGGCTTTTGACGACGATGACGATGTAGAAGAAATCTTAGCTGATACACCACCAAACACGATCAGGAGTCCACTTGAGCCACGAACCGAAGAGGCTGCGGCGGAAACAGTCAACACGCGATCGCAACGTGCAATTCCTAGGTTGCGAGTCAGTTACCCAAGAAATACGACAGCAACCGACGCCAACCCTCCGCGGCCGCAAACAGAAGGATATCGGCCCCAAATTAATGACCTCCCCCAAGAAGTGACCAAACGGTTGCAGGAGATGGAAGAGATGATACAGTTTCTACCGGGTATACCACCCCCATTGCGCAGATCCGCTAAAGATTCTTTCACAGAGACACCGTTTACTGACGAGATTGCCCTGGTGGACTTACCTAACAAGTTCACGGCTCCAAGATTCAAGATGTACGATGGCACAACCGACCCAGACGATCATATCGCTCACTACCAGCAAGCGATGCTGACAACTTCGCTTTCCAGGGACATACGAGAAGCCGGGTTCTGCAAACTATTTGGAAACTCCCTCTCTGGCCCAGCATTAGAGTGGTACGTGAACCTCCCAATCGGCACAATCACGTCGTTCTCACAGTTGACCGACTCGTTCATAGAAAACTTCGCCTGCAGCCGCAAACCAGAAAAACAATCTGACGACCTCTACGCCATTCGACAGAAGAACGGTGAGTCCCTCAGAGCTTACATCGCCAGATTCAACAAAGAAAAGATAACAATACCAAACTGCAATCAAGATACAGCGATACGCGCATTCGCCAAAGGGCTGCTGCAGGGTTCAGATCTATACGCAGATTTGATCAAGTATAAGCTAAGAACCATGGAGGAAACGCTTTCTCGGGCCTTTGCACAAGCAAGATGGGAAGAGAACAATAGATGGGTCCCACGTGAACCCGTCGTCAGCAGACCATCGATGCACAACCCAAAGCCAGACCACAGAATCAGGGAACGCAACCGGCAACGCTACGCACTATATGAACGTTCTCTACTGCCGAGGCATGACGCTAATCAGACAAACGCAGTAAGGGTTTAGACGCGACCTCAACCTCCAAGACATGATCTAACCATATCCACAGAACAACTCATGCAAGAACTTGGAAAACTCGGCCGCACCGTTAGATGGCCGGGGAAGTTACGGTCAAACCCTAAGAAAAGGGATGCGGCCAAACAATGCGCCTTCCACGACGACTTCGGCCACAACACAGCAGATTACGTAGCGCTCAAATACGAGGTCGACCGTTTACTGCAACAAGGTCACCTTAGGCGATTCCTAGTGCAAACGAACACACCAATCAACAACCAGCCACCACCTGAACAACAAGAGCCCCAGATGGTGCGCACCGTCCATGTGATCATGGGCGGGTTGCTTGAGTGTGGAACTACGTACTCAGCTGCCAAAAGAAGCATGCGCCGTGTACACAATGTCAGCGGCAGGGCTGAAAGCACACACTCAGTTGAAGACGAGCTGGAAGTGACCTTCAACTTTAAGGAAAGTATCGATATACTCAACCCACACCATGATGCCCTGGTCATCTCCCTAGGGATAGCCAATTGCCTCATCAAAAGAATATTGGTAGACAACGGCTCCTCGGTCAACATCATCTACGCAGACACGCTGAAAGAAATGCAAGTAGAGGAGTCCAAGATAGCCAGACAAGCAATGGTCCTGGTTGGCTTCAGCTGAGAGGCGAAACACACAATTGGCGAAATAGAACTCCCAGTTTGGGCCGAAGGCGTCAATAAGTACACCCGCTTCTGTGTGTTGGAAGGCCCTTCTAGTTTCAACGCCATCCTAGGCCGCACATGGCTGCACGATATGAAAGCTGTCCCTTCTACATACCACCAGCTGATCAAATTTCCGACAAAGTTTGGAATCAAGCAGATTAAAGGCGACCAGGCCGCCTCCAGGGCATGCTACGCGAATGGGTTGAAACCCCACTCTGCGTCAGCATAGCAATTACAGAGCATTCCACAAGCTGAAGAGGTGGAGCACACGTTAGACGAAGTACCTATCCACCCATCTGACAACACTAAAAAGGTACTTATCGGTTCTAGGCTCGACGCATCGATCAGAGAAAAACTCATCCGCTTCCTGTGAACTAAGTGCCACTGCTTCGCTTGGAGCCATGAAGATATGACGGGCATCGACCCCAACGTAATAACTCACTAGCTAAATGTGGATCCAAAATTTAAGCCTGTCAAACAAAAGAGGCGAAAGTTTGCACCCGACCGCAACAAAGTCATAAATGAAGAAATCGAAAAACTCTTGAGCATCGGGTCGGTGAGAGAGGTACAATACCCAGACTGACTTGCCAACGTGGTGGTAGTGCGCAAAAAAAATGGCAAATGGAGGGTTTGCATAGACTTCACTAACCTGAACAAAGCCTGCCCCAAAGACTCATTCCCCTTGCCGCACATTGACACCATAGTCGATGCAACTGCCGGCCATGAGCTATTGAGCTTCATGGATGCCTTCAGCGGGTACAACCAAATCTTGATGCACCCCGCGGACGCCGAGAAGACAGCCTTCATAACAGAAAGAGGCACCTACTGCTACAAAGTGATGCCCTTTGGCCTCAAGAATGCAGGCGCCACGTACCAGAGGCTCGTCAACCGCATGTTCGTTAACCTCATCGCGAAGACCATGGAAGTATACATCGATGACATGTTGGTTAAATCGCTGAAAGCTGAGCAACACATCGACCACCTAGAGCAGGAATTCCAAGTATTGGAGCACTACAACATGAAGCTGAATCCATCTAAGTGCTCATTCGGCGTCGCGTCAGGAAAGTTCCTAGGCTACCTAGTTACCAAAAGGTGCATAGAGGTGGATCCAGACCAGGTGCGGGCGATAGAAAATATCGGACAACCCAAATAGAAAAGAGTCATCCAGAAGCTAACAGGTCGACTGGCAGCACTGAACAGGTTCATACCCGCCTCATCAGAGAAATGTCGTCCTTTTTTTCGCCTCCTGAAG
The DNA here is from genome assembly GCA_031304145.1 of Cardiospermum halicacabum. Classification (NCBI taxonomy): domain Eukaryota; kingdom Viridiplantae; phylum Streptophyta; class Magnoliopsida; order Sapindales; family Sapindaceae; genus Cardiospermum; species Cardiospermum halicacabum. Next base: position 29,592,898 of record CM062390.1, on the reverse strand, counting down.
AAAGGAGTTCCATTTGAATGGGACCAAACGTGCCAGGAAGCGTTGAAGGACATCAAAGAGCAATTGTCAACCAATCCGGTCCTATCCAAAGCACTCGATGGAGAAGAACTATTGCTGTACCTATCCGTATCAGAGACAGCTGTCAGCGCAGTCTTGGCCCGTGTTGAGGGAACAAAGCATGCACCAGTGTACTACATTAGCAAGGGACTGCTCCCAGCCGAAGAAAGGTACATGCCAATGGAGAAATTTGTCCTGGCTCTCGTAACCGCGGCCAGAAAACTCAGGCCATACTTCTAATCACATCCTATCGTAGTTATAACGGAACACCCTATAAGAGCGGTCCTTCACAGACCAGAACTATCGGGAAGAATGGTGAAGTGGGCCGTTGAACTAAGTGAACAAGACATTAAGTTCCGTCATAGATCGACCGTCAAAGCCCAGGCATTAGCAGATTTCCTAGCTGACTTCACATCAGCAACAGCTGGAAAGCATACAAACGAAATCCACAACATTGCGGGAGATCAGCCGCGACCATGGAAACTGTACGTAGATGGCACCACCAGCCAAAGGGGTAGCGGACTGGGGATAGTCCTCATAACGCCCGAAGGCGATGTATTGGAAAGGGCAATCAAGTGCGAATGGCAGACGACCAACAACGAAGCAGAGTACAAAGCACTAATACTCGGATTGCAGTCAGCTATGGAGATGGGCGCAAAATACATATGAGCGCATAGCGACAGCCAGTTAGTAGCAAACCATGTAAGTGGCCACTACCAAGCAAAAGACACCAAAATGATCTCCTACCTGAAAATTGTAGACCAACTACGGGGTGGGCTGGAACGATTCACCATCCAACAGGTACCACGAGATCGCAATATTCGGGCAGATTTACTAGCCAATCTCGGCGCCACGACAGAAAGGAGCTGCGACCGCAACGTGCCAATCGCCATATTCGCCAATCCGTATTACACGAGGAAACTACAGCCGAATTATTCTCCATCGAAGAAAACGACTGGAGGACGCCAATCAAGCGCTACATGCAAGACTACGAACTGCCAGCCAACAAACAAATGGCTCGCAAGATCAAGGCAAAGGCTGCCCGCTATACACTGATTGGCCTGCCTGGTGACCCAGACCGCGTCCTCTACAGGAGATCCCTCGACGGGCCGTTGCTCAGGTGCGTAAGCGGGCCTGAAATCTCCTACCTCCTCAGTGAATTGCACCACGGCAGCGCCGGAGGACACTGCGGCCCTAGATCCTTGGCACTAGCTGCTCACCGGGCAGGTTACTACTAGCCGACAATGAGGGCTGATGCTCGCAACTTTGTCCTTAAGTGCCCAGAGTGTCAAAAATACGCGAGCATAACCCATTTACCGGCGGAAGAACTGCACCCATTTTTCCCTTCCTGGCCCTTCGCTCGATGGGGGATGGATATAGTCGGCAAGCTACCAAATACCACGAATGGCAACGAATACATAGTTATCGCTACAGACTACTTCACCAAGTGGGTAGAAGTAGCCCCACTAGAAAACATTCGCGACCGCGAAATGATGGCTTTTGTTTGGCAACAAATCATCTGCAGACTCGGCGTCCCAAAGGAGATAGTAGTAGACAATGGGACGCAGTTTAGTTCCAGGAACTTTAAAACATTCTGCAGCAATTGGAACATCAAACTGCATTACTTTACACCCCGATACCCTCAGTCCAACGGGCAGGCATAATCGAACAACAAAACGATCGTAGGAATGATAAAAAAGAAAGTAGGCAGGGTAAAGGCCACTTGGGACGATAAACTTCACGAGGAACTTTGGGCCTATCGTTGTACTCCTAAACAAGCAACAGGCGACACACCCTTCGTGCTGGTCTACGGCACAGATGCAGTGCTACCAAGCGAGACCCGTATTACTACTATCAGATCGATGATCGACCAAAAATGGAACGAGGAGCTACTATCGTTGGACAGGGAAACTATCGATGAAAGGCGAGAAGCGGCTTTAATCCGTATCGAATCATACCAGCAAGCTTTATCGCGGTCGCACGCCAAAAAGACCCGCATACGCAGGTTCAAACCTGGTGATAAGGTGTTTAGAAAATTTTTCCAAAACATGAAGTCGCTAGGTGACGGAAAACTTGCACCAAACTGGGAAGGGCCCTACACTATTGTAGAGGCATTTGGCTGGGGTGCATACCTCCTTACAGATGGAGCAGGAAAGAAACTGGGCAACCCATGGAACGCGGCACACTTGAAAATGTTCCATCAGTAAGGTACCACGATGACTCAATACTCCCTTTTTAGTTTCCACCTTGTCTCTTCGCTCTCATGTAAGCATCAGACATTTCTGTCTACTAAAACACTACTTTTCCGAAATCACCAGGTCACGCGGCGAGTCCATCAGCAGTCTATTCAGGCAATGGACATAACAAGCACCGACCTATATTTCAGGTACATTTTCACGGTCGATTTTAACGTCCGTCGACACAACTCCAAGTTTTCACTTGACAAACATAGCCGTCTTTTTCAGGATGGCCGCGACGAATAAGCTTGATAATGCTCAAATACGGCGACCACAAACTCTTCAGACGCGCTGTTGTCAAGTATTGTAAAGCAACGCTTTTAACAACTTAAATGTTGTCATTTACATGTATTGAACAAACATTTGAAATACAAATACACAAGTTTGATAGCATGGTTTTACTGATGCTTGTAAATCATAGATGGAAATTTAGTATGAAAGTTCACATAATTAAGCATAGAAACGAAAGTAATAGTTAAACAACAAAAAAAGTACAAACAGCGGCCGAATACAGTTTCAAAAAATAATAATAAAATCAGCCAAGCAAATCACTAGACGTCTTCCTCATTTTCCCCACCTTCCTGATTGGACGTCCCTTCCATATCGTCCTCTGCCTCCTCATCTTCATCTCCCTCTTCTTCGGCCTCCTCATCACAGGCAATAAAGGCCTCCCAAGCTTTATACGCTGCTTGAAGATCCCATTCAGAGCCCCCATGCTGTTCAAATTCCTTGAACAAATCATGCTTGGTCTTCAAGTGGGCGGCCGTCTTCATAACTTTAACATCCTTTTCAAGCATGCGCACGCGATCCTCCAGTCCAGTCTTCTCAGCCAGGAGATCGTTGTACTTAATGTGGAGGTCTGAGATTGTGACGTTCTGGATATCCACCTTTTCGATCGCAGCCTTTAGGCGGTCTTGACTTTCTTCCAATTTCGACCGCGCAATCGCAAGCTCGCCTTTGACTATCTTATACTGACTCCGCTCCCAGCGCAGCCTGTGGCCGGTTTCATAGGCAAAAAACGCAGCCTGCAAGAAACCAAATATGAAAAGATTGAAGAAATAAAAAAAGGGAAGCAATGGGCAATTCAAACTTAAAATACCTGTTGTGCCCGGGAGGCCGCAAATTCGACAAGTGTGTCGTCATTCTAGTAGGAGATAGCTTGACGATCCGCGTTCAAGTTGCTCCCCATTAGCAGCTCGAGACCAGACTCAGGATTGTCAATCAAAGAAATGGACTCCATAGTCCGGCTCAGGTCATCGACCGGAGGTCTCTTCGGCCGCTTTGGGGACTTCACCGTTGCAGTATTCTCGGGGATTTCAGAATATTTTCCCCGTCTTTTCTCGGCCAAACCCTTCTTCTTGGAATTATTTTTCCTTCCTTTGTTCTGCTTGTCCCTCATCGTCTCTTCCAAGTCGAGGAGCGAAATATCCTTCGCTCTCCTCCTTGCGGCCTCCATTGATTCGCCTACAACCACACGCTCCAAGGGCGTAACGGGGTCAAGAAACTGGTGTCTAAACAATTGTTCGGTTGAAACTCTTGCAAGTGCCCAACCGAATACGGATTTAGGCAGTGGATAGGATCTACCTTCAATTCGGAATTTGACGCCCGACCAGAGAAAGGAAGGGTATAGCTTGGTAGGATCAGAGAGTTTCTTCCACAGACGTTCTCTTTCGTCGGCCGTAAGTAATCGTGCTGTTCTTTGTCGTACACGGTCGAAATCTCTCTTCTTACTCAACTCGCTTGGATCTGCCAAAAGAAATACACAAGTCAGTTTCATGGTTTAACGACAATATAGTTATATAAAAAATACCTATAAGTCGTCATTGCGGGACTAAAGGAGTGTTGTCGGCCAATGTTTCCTCTTGCAAGGAAATAAAACTATTTCCAAACTTTGTCATCTCTGGTAGGCAAGTTTAGTATAGGAGCATTTGGTTTCGACCGCACGCGGATACTATATCAGCCTCTGTCACGGTCGTGCTCGCGGAGGAAGTAACTCTGTAGAAAATCATCTATAGAGAGCGGTTGTAACCCCTGAGCTAAATCCAAAACGTCCAAAGCCAGTAGTATTTTCCATCGCTAGGACATAACTGGCTTGGAGCGATTTCATAGTGGTCCAATACTGTCTTGGCCAACCCCTTAATTGGAAAGCGGACCCCATTCGCCAATGGATCCAGGTAGAAAAAGTGTCACCCAGGTACCAGCCAGCCAGGGTGTTCATGGTCGGCTGGCAAAGCTAACTCTACATCGTCGGCGATGTCGTATTTAATTCTCATCAATCTAAGTGAAGCTTCTGTTAGATTAGTTCGACCGTGCTCACAAAGTGCTGTGCAGGGCCTAATGCTTCGGTCGACATCGCGAAGATGTGGCTGTGGATCTCCACATCAATAAATGGGATGCCTTGTCCCTGCGGCCGGGAAACAATCCTTGTTTCTGCCATTCCAAAAGGTAAACGGAGATGAGGTTCTGAGCTCGCTAATGTAACTCCCATTTCTTCGGCCGAATGCCTGTTTTGTAAGGAGCTCGAACTAGATGAGGTAGAAGTAGTTCTAACACTACGGCCGCTGGGGCTCCATTGACTATCTAAAGGTTGAGTGGGTAGGCCTAAAACGGCTTCGTTCGATCGCAATAATCTCCTCCTTGATTGGCTACTGTTTGAGTTTTCCATGTAGCTTCTAAACCCAAAAAGATCATTGTTAGCAAAGTTAATAAAAGTAGTGTGATCGATGTACTTCTTTGCGATCGATCTAATGTGCGATTGAACATTGTTGCGGCCGCTGTATTTAAGTCATAAAAGGCTCTATCCTAAATAGTCAGTAACCAGTAAGTTCGGCCGAAGTTAAATGAAACTCGGCTGCAGATGGTTTGTGGTTTAAAGTTATGATAAGTCGAAATTTCAAGGCCCAGGGAGTTGCGGCCGAAAAGCTTTATTTGATTCTGCAATCAGAATGACGTACGAGACAAACACAAAAATATATGACTACTTAAAACATAATGAATCAAAGAGAGGAAAGAAGATGTTTTTCACTCACTTGGTTTCTTGAAGACGAAGAACGGCGAGGGAAGAGGTTTTGACACGCATCGGAATATGGCCTGAATAGGTCTGAAAATAGGTAGGAAACAATCAGTAACTGACGACGATTTGGAATCCGGTGTTAGAAATAGTAACTCACCTGGTCTTCAACGTCGGTGATGCTTGGGAGAGATTTCCGGTAGAGAGAGGAGTTGAAGAGTGAGATGCTTTGCTTGAGAATGGGTTTTGAAAAACCAAAAGATCTCCTTAAAGAAGACGGCACATTTTTCCAAAAAATTAACCATGGCTAAGTTAGGTTGAACATGACATCATCTAAAATTTCCCCTCAAAAAAAAAAGGGAAAGGGGAAACCTGAAAAAATGATAACGTTTTCGGTCGCTTGATCTTGCGGCCGAAGTTCTCAATAACTCCTGATTTTATTAAGTCTTAATAAATCCATGAGTGGGGGGAGTTACTGATGGATACTTTGTCACCCTAAGGCTTGCGGCCGCAATATGAAGGGTTATGTCTTCCCAATTCATTGTCTGTTTTCGGCCGAAATTCTATAATTTCGGCCGAAGCTGGCCCTCTTATGATGTTGGGCCTATCAAGCCTCATATGTTTCCACCATTTCGGCCAAAATTCTATTTCCCTATAATTTCAGCCGAAGCTGGCCCTCTTATGATGTTGGGCCTATCAAACCTCACATGTTTCCACCATTTCGGCCGAAATTCTATTTTTTTATACTTTCGGCCGAAGCTGGCCCTCTTGTGAGTTTGGGCCCATGAAGCCTCTTATGATTCGGCCGAAATACATCCTCCAGGAGTTTCGGCCGAAGGATATTTTCGGGATTTCGGCCGAAACAAGGAAAATCTTCTAGAAGGCTGAGCTGGAGCAGTTATTTGGTATCCGCAAATCTCGGTGTTTCAGCTGGAAAAAGTCTGTTAGGATTTCCAGGAGCGTATAGGAATCCTATATAAGCAAGGAAAACATGCAAAGAAGGTATCACGTAATTTCCGGAGACGATAGTTAGAGATCATAGCCCCAATCTTGAGGGGTTCGAAGTCCCAGAGGAATTCGACTCCATCACAAACTATGAGTAAAAAAATATTTTCAGTAAAAGTATGAATATTTGAAAAAGATGAAGTAATTATATATATATATATATTAAAATTCAAAATTATTAAAAAAAATTACATAAAACCATCACACTATTTATTATTTACTAAAATTCAGATAAATAATTTTTAAATAATATTTTTAATTCATTTATATCAATAATTTATACTTTTTTAATTTATACGGAATAATAATTGAAAATATTAATAAGAAAAATAATATAATAGATAAATTCATAGTTTTTTTCAAAATTTAATTTTGTATTTATTTATATATATATATTTATTTTTTTCCTTATCTTAAATATACAAATATTATTATTTTATATTAAAAAATAAATATATTATTTATTGTATTTATTAATGTTGTTATAAACCTAAATCACATAAATTTCCATTAAATTGAATGAATTATCTTTTTAAAATCAAAATTTGTATATTTTAATCTAAATTTATTTTTCCAAACACCATATAATCTGTTTAGTAGAGACAAGTGTATATAGTGGCCCAGTATTGGATTTAGATTTTGAAGCCCAAAAAAGCCCATGAGCCTATGTATGTGAAGTCAGTTATACAAACCCATTAATAGTGAGAATCATGAAGTTAGTTACTTTTCGACTTGATTCGTTCAGTCAGTGTTCAATATTGCAAGTCCGACAAGTAATATATTCAATAAAACAATTTTAAAAATAATTCAATTGAACAAGTGTACCCTGAATGGTACTATGCACTTCATATAATTCAAATAATAATATAGTTTCCTGGGTTCTTAATTTTTTTCCTTATCAAATTGAAATTATTTTTGACTGACCAATTGAATCTCATATTTCAACTCGAGCACAATTGAATTTAGTGTGATTCCAGATCCAAATATATAAATATATCTTACTACTTTTCAAAATATTCTAGTTGGTGTTCAAATGGAGTTTGACGGACAATAACAATATTTTGGAAGTTTAAAATCTGGTAATGAAAAAGGGCTTTGTGGAATCAAAAGGCTTGGATAAAATTATGATTGAGCCCAATCAATCAAAGGGCTTTATTTTATTTTATTTATTTATGGGTGGAGAGCTTAATTTCGTTATAATCCATACGGGCACGCATCTCAAGTATATCCAATTTTGTCTGAAACTGGATTATCCACGCGCTGCAGAGCAAGTGTAACCACCTGCCGCGTTAGAGATGGTTGTAACCTTGATAAATTTCCGTCTCATCTACTGCCTAACAATATGTAATAAAAAATAATATATTAATAAAGTAAAACTTACAAAATAAATTAAAAATATTAAATATTATTATTTTCTATAAATATATTATTATTAATATGTTATTATTAGATAGAATTAATTTAATATATATATAAATATGTCAAACTCTAAATTTTTAAAATAAATTATTATCATTTGTTATTTTTATTTTTGTTATTTTATAACTTTTATTTACATCATATAGTCTAATTTTAAAAATTTTACAAAAATAATCTTTCAAACTTTCGCTTTTAAAAAATGAACCAAATTGACTAATTTATCCTTATGTGAAGATCTTTTACATTGATATGTGAAGGTGGTCTGTGAAGAGGACCTTCACATATATAATGGCCTATTTTTGAAAATCAAAGTTTGATTGGCTCAAAAATAGAAATAAACTTCTATTAGTTTAGTTTTGAATTTTTAAACTTTATTTGGTTTATTTTATATATTTTTTCCTTATTTATTTATGATTAACATCATTTAAAATTTTATTTTATTTTATTTTTTTTTAAAATTATTGAAAATAAATACATTCATTAATTGAAATTTAATAAAATAGATTTAACTTAATATGATTTATTATTATAAATAATTTTATGATTTAATATATTTTATATAATATTATTCTCTTATTAGAAAAAAATATTTACATATGTTAATATTTTTAAATAATATTAATATTAGTTATATTTAATTAATAATCTTAAATTTTATTCTATTTATTTATTTAAAAAGAAATCTTAAATTTTTTTATTTAACCATATAAGCACAAAATGATAAAGAAGAAATAAATTATAGCTACATACATGGATATAAAGATTTTAATGGACTAGGTAACCCAATAATTTAGCCTATACATGGACATAGATTGTAGTATGTTCTAATTCTAAATTTGCAAACAAGAGAACGAACGCGCCAGAAAGGAGCGTATGAGGAAACATTGCGTGAGGACGATCAACACCGTTCAACTAAATCATTTCACACATCACAATCTCATCATCGCATATCAATACCTTATCGATACAGAAATTTAATTATTATTGTATTAATTAATTTATTTATATATATACTTTTCTATTTACGTTACATTCGTTAGTTTCCAGTTACCGCCATTGCCATTCATCATAATTGTTGATCTGATCCCGAGTTTTCGCGAAGAAATGGAGAAAGCCATCAACAGACAGAAGATCTTGCTCGAGCACCTCAGACCTTCCAATTCATCTTCTCACAACTATGAGTCTTCGCTTTCTGTAAGTCGTTTGGTTATAGTTTGATTGAAATTTGATTAATTATCTTCATCATTTGATTCTGATTTTGGGAATTAAAACGAATAGGCATCAGCATGCGCAGCTGGAGATAGCGCTGCCTATCAGAGGACATCTGTTTATGGTGATGATGTCGTTATAGTCGCGTAAGTTGAATCGATCAGTGTTTGATTGTTTTGGTTGTTGTTTTAGTTCGAGGTTATATGATAGCGTGATTGTTGTGATACAGTGCGTATAGGACTGCCCTTTGCAAATCCAAGAGGGGAGGGTTTAAGGACACTTATGCTGATGATTTGCTTGCTCCTGTTTTGAAGGTATGGTCGTATTTGTTGATTTTGTTGATTGAAGGGTGGGTTTGTGTATTTAAATGGGGTGTGCTTTGTTGTGGTTGCAGGCAGTGATTGAAAAGACGAACTTGAATCCCAGTGAAGTTGGGGATATTGTTGTGGGTACTGTATTGGCGCCTGGTTCTCAAAGAGCTAGTGAATGCAGGATGGCTGCCTTCTATGCTGGTTTCCCTGGTATATTTGTCTCTCTTTTTATTTTTTCTGTGTTTTTCAGTTTATTTGATCTGTTTGTTGATTATTTGGGATTTGTTGTTTTTTAATGTTTCAGAGACTGTGCCTGTTAGAACTGTGAACAGGCAATGTTCATCTGGGCTTCAGGCAGTTGCTGATGTTGCTGCTGCTATTAGAGCTGGCTTTTATGACATTGGTAAGATGATGCTGGTTTTCTTCTAGGGAGTTTATTCCTAAATAGGATTTTGGTTTATATCTGTGCTTTGTTGAGTGACTGCAGGTATTGGGGCTGGCTTGGAATCCATGACAGTCAATCCAATGGCATGGGAAGGATCAGTGAATCCGAAAGTATGTTTCTCTAACTGCCAGGTTTTGTTCACTGCAAAAGATTAATTGGTTCTCTAACTGGATTATCTTCTGCAGGTTGAGCAATTTCAGCAGGCCCAGAACTGCCTTCTCCCTATGGGAGTCACTTCAGAAAATGTGGCTGATCGTTTTGGTGTGACAAGGCAGGAGCAGGATCAGGCAGCTGTGAGTCTAACGAATTGATTAGCTTGCCATATCTGTGACCGAATTCTATAATATTATTTTTACTAACATAATCTTATGTTATTAGGTTGATTCTCATAGGAAGGCTGCCGCCGCCACTGCTGCCGGTAAATTTAAGGATGAGATTATTCCTGTCGCTACTAAGGTATGTGCCTTGTCATTCTTGTTTGGTCTATTATGAATGACTTTTGTACCTTTTTTATGTCTTGAGGTGAATGTACATTTAATAAAATGCTTTCAAATATGTATTATTTTTGAAGATTGTTGACCCAAAAACCGGCGAAGAGAAGCCTGTAACTATCTCTGTTGATGATGGGATTCGACCAAACACTTCAGTGTCGGAGCTGGGAAAGTTGAAGCCAGTTTTTAAAAAGAACGGGACAACTACTGCTGGTATGCATATATATCTCTCTCCAAAGATTATCTGCATTTTATTTGCGTTCTGTTTAGCTCATTTTTAATTGTGTGGTATTTCTAATTGCAGGTAATTCTAGTCAAGTGAGTGATGGGGCAGGGGCTGTTCTGCTTATGAAGAGAAGTGTAGCCATGAGTAAAGGGTTACCAATTCTTGGTGTATTCAGGTATGTACTCTCTGAAACTAGTGTTCTCTACCTCAAATATTATTTAGCATACTCTGATTTAACATATTTTAGAGTCCATTCTTTTTGTTTTCACATATGTTCTTCTGTTGTTAACCTTTACATACAAAAGCCTGAACATTTAGAGTATTTTTTTTTGGAACTTCTTAGGTTGTGATTGGTTATTATTGTGCCCCTCTCGTCTTCGGGCCTTCTGTCTGTCATCATGGAGTCTAAGGAACACATTATCAATTGTTTTGTTTTGCTCGGTTTCCTTAGACAGTATTATCATTGTATATTTATTTTTATATGGACTGATGATTTCTACTGGGCAATTAACATATATTAGTTCTACCTAGCAATGTAATTGAGAAGGTAGAGACCAGTTCATATGTTTTTATTTTTTGTCTGGGCATGCTCTATACTCAAACGATTGTTCCATATTTCTAAGCATGCTATGACTTAATTACTTTATTTTAGTTATAATTTACTGTTCACGTCATACGGTTCTTCGCACTTCTG